>JAOXJK010000023.1:66544704-66573183 GCA_025774025.1 Xenus cinereus | reverse complement strand
CCCCGAGGGCAGCCGGGGCCGGGGGGCGGCGGGGCCGGGGGGAGACTGCCCCATGCCTCAGAGCCTGGTGCCATCAGCTTTCCCGGGGCTGCAGGAGCCTGAAGTTTCCTACACATCAGCGGGAACGCAGGAAAGAAAGCACATGGTTTCATTTTAATTACAACACATGATACAATACAGGACTCTTTCATTTTGAAGGTGTGTAACTTATTCTCAGCTAAAACACTTTTCTGCAGTAGAGCTCCTCCCAAAGTGATGCCCCACAGTAGCAGCTTTAAGTCATGAAGGATCCAAGGGCTTGCTAAAGTTTAAAAAAAAAGTGGGGGCAAAGTGGTGTCACTGGGCTGAAATTCCTTTGACAGATGTAAATGTCTGGATGACAGTTATTTTCCAGGTCTGCAGCGATCGTGCCCCCGAGCCGTTTCCCACGTGAAGTGTTTGAAGAAGCGGTGGACGTGTGACTGATCTCTAAGGCCACCGCCTGGTCATCTCAAAGGACGAGGCAGAGGCAGAAGGAAAGGTGATGCTGATAAGGGAATCTGCACCAAATGTTGTCACCTTCTAGAGATGATTAGATGCCCTTGCTGTGACTTATTACACAACCCGAGCATGGAAAGGGAGAACCTGGGCAAGAGGGGGAGCAAAAAGCAAAAGCCAAGAGAGGAATTGCTGTTGGTGCCTGAGGTCGGGTCGGGCACCAGAGCGTTCTCTGTGCTGTGGGATCAATGTGGTGCTGTGGTAAATCTCCACCCAGATCAGACCTACTGTGATCTGCATTTACATCTTTACAAGCTGCTGATTATATAGAGAGCTTGTCTATAATAAAGAACAGGACAATGCATTTAAATGGCATTTTTGATTGATCTGGGTTATTTCCGATTTTACCTTTTTCCTTGCATACATTAATGAATGAAAGCCTTGAAGCCTAATGTATGAAATAGAATGAATAGACTGAAATGTTAAACCCCCTCTAAATTTCAAGTAAATGTTTGTATACTTGCTTATAAGCAAAATTATTGACTTGTGTAGTTCATATATGAAATACAGAGCTTAAAGGAACTGCAACCTCGCTCCTAAAAGGACAAAAAGACAGTTACCTGTAGCCATATTCCTAATCTTGGGATTAGATCAATTTTCTGTGTCTCACCCTACGATGTGTCTGTGATGATGGAGTATTTAGCTCAACAGAAAAGATAAGGGAGTTTGGGATTCTGGAGGAGATCTTTGGTCAAACACTCCACCCAAGAGTGCTCTCACATCTCTAAAACACTCTTGTTAAAAGCAGCATGAAAAAAGTCTGCTGCTACGGAAAGTACTGATTTATGACGTGAAACACAGACTCCAAAGTACAACTTACACACGATCTGTTATGCACAACCATTGCTGCATGGCTTAATTTGCAGTATAAATACAGAACTTACATGAAATATAACTTCTCAAGATGTCTGCCATCTACTCTTTCGTTAAAAAACACCTTCTGGTCTGTTTTGTTACCACAGAAACTAGTGCAATTTGTTGCACTGATTTCAGGACAGTCACCCCTTACATCCACCTCCCTGCAGATCCCAGGAGAGGCGGGGGCAGAGCTCCCGACTGGTGTCACTAGTGCTGTAGCTTAGAAAGGGTGTGAGTCGATGCTCTTTCGGGAAAGGGGAGTCATTCTTAGCATCAGCCATGGCTCATGAAGTAACTAAGGTATCCTCAAGTTTTTCAAAAACTATTTTGTTGAGTGCGAAGGCCCTGACTCAAGCATTTCAGGATTTAATGCATTATCATTATGCATTTTTAAGTATATATTATTTGTAATGTATTATTTGTGTGCATTATTGTATGCGTGGATACAACAAATTGGTGTGCAAGTACAAGGAAAGGCACAAATTTTCCAAATCCAAGGGAAAAACTGACAATCTCTTTCTTAACCAGGTGCCACGCTTCTCTCCAGCCTCAGTACTCATCACATACAGCCTGGATTTGTTCTGCCTCTGGATGCCAAGGTAATTATTCCCCAGCTTACTAGTTAATTGTCGAAATCCTCTCTGAGGATGGCAGCGAAGATGACATGCAGAAACACCAGTCACTAACACATACCCCAGATGTCCAAGGGATCCTAAGAAGCCCTTCAGAGTATGGAGGATTTGGTCTAGACTGGTTTTTAAGCCCTGTTTGACAGCTCGAGGTCCCCGTGTTCAAAACGGGTCTGGTACAGCACAGGTCCGCAGTGAGTGGTGAGTCGGTGGGTGACCTGGAGAGCAGCCTGGGCCAGGCAGACCTCGCTGGGGACCAGACGAGCAGAGGCAGCAGCACCCTCGTGGCCGCCTTGGGGTCCCCTTGCTCTTCTCTGAAGCAGCTGAACAGCCCTTTTAAAGTCTGGCCTTTATCAGGCCTGCAATTGCCTACAAATCCCTGGGTGATTACAGTGAACAGAAGGAGATCCACAGTCTGAGAAGACCAAAGGGTGGACTCTACCTATTACCTCGCTTCTGTAGCTCCAGAGGAACCACCATGAGACTGAGGTTTTACCACAGCGTAAATGGTTGGTTTGGGTGTCCCAAAAATGCATGTCTGGAGGCAGCCAGGTGGTTGGTGCTGCTTTGCCAGCAGCTGAGGCCAGCACTGTCGGAGCCGCGGGGATGGCTGAGATCAGCTGGAATTTGGGTTGTGAGCGGGGCTGTGACAGAGGATCCATGGCTCGGAGCTCCCCATCCCTCCGCCACAGGGTCATGACTCACCATGTCAAGGAAGAGGTCATAGGAAAGAAGAGGGCAACCAAGGGACAGAGAGAGAAAAAAAATCCTTCCCCGCTTGGTTCCTAATTCAGTAATTTGAGAAACGTGTCCTTTTTCTGTCCTGCCTCAAGCCTGGGGAACGCTCTCCATGCTCTGTCTCTGTACCTTCTACTCTCCTTCACTCTCCCTCATCCCTTCATCACAAGCCTTGTCCTCACCGGCCTCGGGGCAGGTCGGTGCTGTGGGTGCTTGCAGAGGGGATGGGGGCCACCAGCACACCCCCATTTCACCCCATGCCGTCCTTCGCTGGGTCCTCAACCCTGCACCGCCCATCCCTTTGATGGAGCTTCACAGGGATCCGGGTAGCTCATCCCTGGCTTTGGGGCCAAAACACACCTGGGGCACCGTGAAGGCGGCTGCCTGATGTTTTATTCCAGCTGCACAATTAAGCAGCCTCAGCACAGATGGTTCTTAACTCCTGCCCCATGTTCATACAGTGCCTGCCCACCAGGAGGTCCAGCCCATAATAATAACCATACCAAACCCCGTATGGGCATTGTAAGATATCTTTGTATGCAGAATGAGGGTACTGGAGCTGCAGAAAACATTATATCGCTTCAAGAGACGAGATGGGCAGCTCGTGTGGCTCCTTGTGTGATGAGCAGAGTGGGGTCTCTGCCCAGACGTCAGGAGGGTCTGGCTCAAGTCTGGGTTCAGTAAGGAGAAGCTAAGAGGGACACAGGAACATATGACAGTGAGGGACTGTGAAAGCACCGCTTATAAATGCACACCGACAAGTGGGTTTTGCCCTCTTTCCCGCAGTGCCCTCTCGTTCAGGGACGTGGCTTCTCCCTGCTCTGTTAAATCAAGGCTTCACCTTCTCACTTCCCAGGAAGAGAAGCTCCACATTGCTTTTCCCTCAGCCGTGCTACCCAGCCGTATGTCTGCTTCCTTGACGTAGTCTCATTTCCAGAGTCACTGCGTTTATCGAGGGAGTGTCACCCCATCTCAGGGGTGTGAATGTGAAGCACAGGGCACACTGAGAGACATCACCATTCAAGGAGCTCCCTCCTGCTTCCTCAGCTCTCCCGGTCTGTCAGATCGCTCTTCTTAAAGGCAAGAGGGGACACTAAACTTCAGGGGCCGTGGGCACGGGAGGGGCGAGAGAAGAGAAGAGAGGAGGCTGTGGCATCGCCTGGGTGCTGGTTGCCTGGTGTGCTTCACCGTGCGTTAGCTTTTGTTTAGAGGAAGCCACTGAAGCTGTCAGCCCAGACTCTCGGGAAGTGGTGGAAAAAAGTGTGTGATGGTCTATGGGGTAAAATGCTCCGTCAGAAGGTCATCGATGGAACCACAACAAATGAGCATGCACGGTTCCCTCCTCATACCTCACAATTTATGCCATAAACGGGTGCGAGACTCATTTTCCCACGCACACCCCTCCAGCAGGGACCGTGGGCAGGGCAGGGGGGATGTGCTCTTCTCTCTTTGCTCGTGGCAGCATTTCCCTTGGCCTTCCTCTCCCTCCCAGTCTACACCACTGTGTCCTGCTGAGTTCGCACCTCGCTACAGGGTTAGAGCCTGCTCTGCCCTTTCAGCTGCTGGTTCAGCCTTTACTTTTGGGGGGCACGTTATCCACCGCCCGGTCGACAGGCACAGCTGGCTACAGATTTGTCCCCAGCGGAGGAGAGTGTTTTGGCTGCTGGGCTTGCAAAAGGCACGCACCATGAGAGCGTCAGCAGCTCCTCCGGTGGCTGCTGAGAGATGAATCTGAGCTGACCGGCCCCAGCACATCAGACAGCAAGAATGCGGGGAGGAGCTGGGAGAGATGAAAGAGAGAGATGAAAAAGTGGGAGGGAAGATTTGCTGTTTCTGTGGAAACCGAGACTTGACTCAGACTCAGATTTTAGCATCCCTGGCCCCAGGGTGACCCGCTGCCCTCTCCTCCGGCCTGACTCCAGCCCAGCTGTTTCTCCTGAGGGCGAGGGGCGGACTCACCTCCTGCGCTGCCCCACGCGTGTCCAGGCAGGCTCTTCCTGCCGGAGCAAACACCACTCGGAGCGTCCTGCACAGGGCTCAGGCCACCCCATGCCAAAGAGGTCAAGGGGACGAGTGCCCCAGAAAGTCCTAGTGTGACGATGCCGTTACAACAAGTAAATAACTACACATGTGCCACTCTTTTGAGTTTGCTGACTGTGTAGATAAGAACTATTGGATGTTGCTTATTCTCCACATGTATGTAAAAAACTGTGAAACAAAGATCTGAAGCAACCCACGAGGTTATGAATCCAGCTTCCAGAAGATGTTGGCTGATCACTTTCCTAGTCAAAAGGGCCTAAGAAGAAAAGTTGCAGCCGCCTGTGGCATGAGGGCTGAACCAGCACAGACCAGCAAAGGCGCGAGATGCATGGCAAGCTCCTGACGGGAAGAATTTATGTGAGAGGAAGATGTAATATTTAAAAAGCAGTAGAGAAATAATCTAGTCCACAGCCGAGACAAAGGCAGTACAATTATGTGTGCTCGTACTAGGAAGGAACAGTGGTTCCATTGCTAAACTCCCTCCTCAGGCAAGAGATCAAAGGAAATTACACCCCTAAGAAGAATTTCTACAATGCCTCACTAATTAAATAGCAGTTGGTTCATGTAATATTGAAATCAAAAAACACGTAAACAAACCTTGAGACAGGGCTGAATATTTTCCATGCAGACATGAGCCTGAACAAACTCTATCTTGCCTGAATTTTGCAGAAGTTTGAATCCAGAGATGGGTCCGATTTTTGTGCTCTAGATGCATCTCCACTTAACAACAGTCAAATCCTTAGCAAGGAAAATACAGTAGCTTGAGGGAATATGCAGAACACAACAAATAACTGGTGATAAAATGTAAAATGGATGCAACTTCAGTGATTTTTCAAAACTAGAATGGAGACTGACAGGCATCCCCTGCTTTGACACAAGTGTATACATTCAGTAACCTTTCAGCTCCTGCAGGTAAGAAAAGGAACGAGCGTTGCAGTAACAAAGCCAACAGCAGCACCTTCCCTGGTGACTGAGAAGGTTCCCAGGTTAGTGGTGAGGCAGCAGCAGCCTTCTTCCACCCTCCCCTCGGACTGAATTTACCTCCAAGGAAGCGGAGGAGCTGCAACGTACGTGGTGCTGGGCTGCTCAGAACGGGACACAGTAATACGTGTAGAGCTTTCCTCAGCTTTTTATAGCAGCCCCGCTAAAATCTATGAGCCCTGACTCAGTGGCACCTACAAATCTCTTCCATCTGACGGAGGCAGAGCCTGTGTTTGGAAGGGGCTATGTCTGCAGCCGCCTGTGTTCACCTAAATAAAACAATCATACCTAAGAACAGGCAGCTGGGGATTTCTTGGCTCTGTTCCATCATAAGTCTATAGTGGATCAGCATCTCTGCTTTCCATTACCAGTTTCTTCTTGCTGATTTAAGGACTACCCGCAATGTCTCCGTCCGTCAGAGACCCCTCTGGGAACAGTGGGGGTGTTTCCCCTCCTTCGTGGCAGAGATCTCTCTTCTCCCACATCAGCTCCTGTGCTGTGCATGCCGGGGTTGCTCTGGCCATGTCTGCTCCCGCAAGCAGAGCCGGGCCAGGGACAAAGCTGTAGTGCTGGCCCACGGCTGCCTCTGACGCTTGGCTGCCGGCGGGCTCCTGGCAGCGGCGCCGGCGGCTGCCTCCCTGCCCATCCCCGGGCCTCGTTTGGCTGGAGTTGGCAAGTGCCAAGAACCATTTTCTCACTGCAGAGATGGCCCTGGAGCCTCCCATCCCTCCCGGTCACTGCCGTTCCCCACGTTTGAGGACCATCCTACCTCTCCCCCACTCCCTTCCCCTGACGTGAGTCTGCGCACGGACACGCAGTGTGTTACCGCATCCCACTGCTATTCCGGGTTTTCCCCTTGAATCACAACCCTGGAGCCCTGCATCTCCAGAGAGCCAAGTTTCTCTCAGAAAGAAGATTTACAAAATGAGAATTTCCTTCTCAAGAGCTCACCCACTTAGTCCCCACCTGCGTTCCTAATCCTTCCAGTGACATCAGGGCGAACGGGCAGACACGGGAATTCCGAGTAAAAGACAAAAGTGATTGGTATCATATTAATTTCTAGAGCCCCAGCCATCTGCTCCCAACAGAGAGGAGGTTTAATAGAAGACACTAAGCAGAAATAATAGCCAAAACTCTGCAGAGCCAGCTGTGTGACAGAATCACAGTATTTCTGGAGCGGACAGATCTGAGTTTCCCGGAACACCAACTGGATCCGCAGCGCCCGTGCCCTCTGGATAAGGCAGCCGGGAGCTGGAACCAGCAGCCAGAGGCTGGGCACGGAGGTGGGCTCTGGCCCAGGGCAGGGGGGGTCCACGGGGGCCACACTTTCTGCCTCCGAAGGCAGAGAGCACATCTGCCCCCCGAGAGCCAGGGTGGCCACAGACCCGGTCCGGCTTCACAGGCAGCCCAACCCCCCCGTCCTGCAGGTCCCCCCCAGATGGCCGTTCAATTCCCCGCTCACCTGTGCCAGGGGCTCCCCTCTGGGGCGGCTCCCCCCACAGACCCCTGAGGATGGGTCTTCTGTGACGCCGTCTGACCAGCTCCACCTGCACAGGGTCTGCTCCCCTGGAACAGGACATCACTCTGAGGAACACGCGGGAGCTGCCCTTGTGCACACATCCTCACACACACACACAGTCACACACAGTCACACACACAGAGTCACACACACGCATCCTCTCACACACACACAGACATTCACACACGTATATTGCCATGTACACACACACACCCCTTTCCAGACATTCTCATTCACACACACTCACACATATATTCACATGTACCCACACAGACATTCACACTGACACGTGTACACACACACACAGAGCTGTACTCACAAGCACAGGGGACACCACCTGCAGCCTGAGGACAAGTTTATTCTGCTCCAGCATAAAGCATGACTCTGCTGAATCCCTCATTTTATGAATAAAAATTTAGCAGGAGAATACCTCGGGAGGAGGAGCGCCGGGGCTGTTACAGCTTTAACAGACCCCAAGCGCTTATCTCAAGCTGAGAGTGATTTCATGGCAATAATTTGTTTAAAGTGTTGCTGATCGCTTCCTATTTCTTCCTAGCAAATGACTCCTGCACCTTGCTGCTGCTGCTGCTGCTGTTGCAGGAGCTGCTGTGGCAATGGCTCTGCGGGGGCTGTGTCAACATCACACAGGCCCTTTTATCTGACTGCTGAGGCCACTGAAGGCACTCATGAGACCTGATAAAAAGTATTTTAATACATTTTTCACCTTCCTTGAAAAGAATGTTGTTACTAAGTTGCTACTAGAGTTTTCTCTATTCTTACAGGTTGCACCCAAGTGTACTTCTGACAGAGAGCGTCTGGTCCCTGTAAGTAGCCTCTTTGAAGAGAACTTCAATAAAGTAATAAATAAAATTACTGAGAGATGCTGGAAGCAAGGAATTGCCAGTTTTATTCTGACATTAAGAGGACTTACTTAAAATAGCTGAACCAGCCCCGAGCTAGAGCAGCACAGGAAGACAATACCCGACCTGGTGTAAATCCCGCTGGTGCAGTCGGGTTGTCAATGTTCTTTAGCACATTTATGCAGATGATGGGAGTTCATTCTTGATCAGTGTTTCCTGTTGTATGACCACGGTGGGGGTTTTTTTCTTATCAAGAAAATAATGATATTATTCAATGAAGAGTGAGAAAGACACTCAGATAGCAATTAGCAGCAAGAGAATGACAGAGCATTAAACCTTACAGGATGATTAACTTAACAATTAACTATTGTAGCTAGGATTGTGATGCCTTTTAATGCTTGATTATCAGTTGTTTGGAGGATTTGATAATTTAACTATAACTTGTATAAAAGGAATGATGATTAAGCTCCTACATACTCACCAGCAGATTATATTCCTTTCTATGACTTAATGACACATAGTCTAATATAACTAATATGGTATTTCTTTCCTCAGTATTCCATGTGAATGAGATGTTTCAAATGCCTTTTGGATGAAAGCACCAAAGCGCAAAAGGAAAATTCATGAGACTTTTACCTGTAGGCAAAATGGGGAAAACATTCCTCACTGATACTATCTTAGATTCTTAATCATCGTTTTCAATTTCGTATATATTTTGCATTATTATCCCATTTCACAATCTCTGTATTCATATTTACTTTGGGACGCAGAAAAATTTGAAAGCAAGCACATCAGTTTACTTCTGAAAACTGCCATTTCCAGTCACCCTGTGGCAGGGATAAAAAACACGTACACAATGTTTGAGAGTAGCACTCAGATTTGTCCAATTGTGTTTTTTACCTTTGGACTATCAAGGAAATTTTTCTGAATTGCAGGTCATATTGGTCTTCCATTAATAGTCCACAAGGGCAGATTCTTTTATTAGCCCCCCCCCAGTAAATCATGGGTGGGTTTTTATAAGTGTTCCAAATGTGTTATCAGCACTAGCAGAGAACAGGACCCAGGTAGATGCTGGATTAAACTCATAGAGGGAATAAAGGACGTTATGTGTCTCCTTACCAACACAGAGTTCTCTCCCCATTTCTACTCACGCCTCTGGGCAGGGAAGAATCTCCCCAGCTTTGGGGGAAGAGCAGGTACTGGTCAATGGGCTCCAGCAGCTCTGCTGGGGGACGTGCTGAGAGCAGCCTGATGTCAAACAGAAGGAGCCTGAGCTCCTCAGGAAGTTATGAAAGGACCTTCCTTGTTCCTTGGACTGAAAGCCCAGTTCTGGCTCCAGGTGGTAAAAACATTAAAATAAGACCGATTGTGCATTATTCTCACCACTTATTTCACACAAGCACGAACTGGTCTGGTACAAGAACTGTCTGTCAAGTAGGTGAAATGAGATAAGCAGGACTAACACAGCATTATGCACTTAGCATAACTAACTCCTGTAACTTTATCTAGATGGTACATAAATTGCTCTTAAGTACTCCAAGTGTTGTTACATGCATTTTCTTTACAAACAGGCTTGGTCACATTGTTCTTTCTGGCCTTTGCACACCCACGTACACACTCCTTCAGCCCTTAGACAGTGAGAACTGCAACTGTGTGAAACAAAAGCTGAAGTTATTATTCACAGCAATACCATCTAATTGAAGTAAAAGTCTTCTGAGATCTACCTGCTGTATATGTCCATGGGCATAGGAAAATACAATGCAATTACTGCCCTCTATTAAATGAACACTCATTAGCCCAACGTAAGCCGGGCAGCGGAGAATCCCGATTCAAACCCGGTGACTTGTGTAAGGATACAGCCCAGTCAGACAGAGGGGGAACTGTTGGGCGGTATCTGATGTCCATTTGTAGCCCAACACAGAGCTAACTCATTCCCCACTGTTCCTGACATTATCGAAGTCGGTCCTAACGCCTCACTGGGTGTGAATGGTGGCACTATTCCACCGCAAAAACTTGTTTCAGTTTAAAAAAAATATACACCATGTCAGTGTCTAGTCAAAGCTGCCTCCCAAATACAATTCACTTCAAACCATTTTATACAAATGAGACTATTTCCGACCCACTTAAGAGGAAGAGGAAGGGTACTTAGAAGAACGTCCAGCTTGCTTTAGCGATTCAGCTGCCGTCTGGTGTGACTGTGCAGAGAGAGAGGTCCAGAGCCCCTCAGCAGCCCTACCCACATGGGGTGCCTTTCTGTCTCTTCCTACCCAGGGCCCTTCGAGAGAAGAAGATCCCCACGAGAGGTTTCCCTTGGTTTTCTGCCCGTAGACACGGCAGAGCCCCCCAGGACACTGGGGACAGAGCAGAAGGCTGGCAGGTGGGACCTAGGCTGTCTGGGTGGCACTGAACATCACTGCCCACGGGGCCAGAAAATTTGCTGTGTGTTATGTGTAAATTTATTTCCCAATGTGTAAGAATTTTTATAAGTAAAGTTTATGGTCGTAGTGTAGCCATCTTCCTTCTGGAAGGATTTATGAGACTACATATTTCTTGTCCCTGTAGGCAAAATTATTAGTTCTCTGTCATCTTTAGTCACCTGATTTCTCACTACATAAATGTTCAGTACAGCTGCCAATGAGGACTATTTTCCATATGTCTATGTTTACTTACATCCTCTTGCTCCAGTTTTCTCAGGAATGTAAAATCATCCTATAAATCTTTTTGTGCTGGCTATTTCAGAGGTCATCACGTGGTTTTAAACTGGACCACAGGCAAATGTAAGGTACCTGCTGCACAGAATGACCAAGGTAGTGGCATTCCTTGGGGGAATAATGCTTCATTTTTATTTAGGAAAATATAGCAAATTGTTCAGTCTGCACATCAGTCAAATTGACAACATGATCCTTACCTTTATGTAAATAAAGAAACTCCCTAATTTTGTATTCAGTGCCATTTCCTATATCAGAAGTGCTTATCAGCCGAGAAAAATGTTTTCTTTCAAAGGCACAAGGTGTAGAGGAGTCAGACAACTTGGCAGTATGTCTGGCAGCAGACAACATAATACCTAGTGTTCTTAAACCTCTTTGAAATATGAATTAAATCCAGCAGAAAGTTAGAAACCAGGCTGACTTCACTCATCATCAGTGGTTTTATATAACCAAGCAACTGCCAAAGTCTGAATCCCACTCCTGGAAGGAAATACCAGCTACCAGCATGTTACCTTGAGGCAATTCCACTCCTACCAAAATACAAAGCTCTCCCAACTGCAGCCATGCAAGGTCTCAGTGAGGCAAGTTACGCAGAACAGACAAAGCAACTAGCCCTTAACAAAAAGCGACGAGATGGGAATAAAGAAACAAAGAGGAAGTGAAGATTTCTCTCCGATGAGTACAAACTGTGCAGGTCCCTCAGTTGCCTTTCTTCATAGGAAAGGGGTGATGGAGGGTGAGCTGGGAGGGCTGGAAACTGCATGTTAACAGCAATGAGTTTTTGCCTAGAGCACAGCCAGCTTTGGCCAACACTCAACCAAGACAATGACCTTTATGTGATTGTTCCAGTTGGCTCTCGCTCCTGGGCTGCTCTGAACAGCATCAGAAGCTGGAACCTGTAGGCTTAGGGAAGCAACAAGTTTCTGCAAGGCATCCTGCCTCTCTGTTTGCTCTTTGCCTCTTCAGCAATCCAGCTCAGCCTATGCAAGCTTCGTTGTCTGCTCCTCCAGTGCCCCTGACATGTTCAAGCAGGAGATGACAGCCACCACAACAGCATGTGCCATTTGGTGATGGAATCCATGTTCACAGACCTTGGCAATTACATTATAGGCCCTCATCTGTTCAGTGTTCAATTTGCAAAAAATTGTTCAAATGCAGAGACATACTGCATGACTCATACCACACGATACAGCAACTTTAGCATCCTACAGTAAGAGCTCCTCTGAGATGGTCCACGGCATATTGCCCAGAACATTTACTAAACTGTTGATAATTTGTGTTTCACTATTGTCCTGATTTCTTTTGCAGCTTTTGCCTTCTGTGTCTTATATTTTTGGTAACTTAGGCCAGTAACATATTACTGAACCTCACATTCAGAGGAGCCTTCAGCGTCCTGTCCCTAAGTCTGGACAGGAGCAGAACTGAGTCCCGGTCACCCTGCCCTGCTGTTGTGCAGCTGGGGAAGAGCAGGAAAGTTGGCCTCTAGCAGTATAACGCTGAGCCTTCTTTGCTGGAGTTTACCAGAGACATCAGTTTTTGAAGTCTAAGAGTCAGTCTCTCACAAAAATAGATGCTTTCCAAATTATTTATATGCTAGTATAGCATTTTCAAATGGGTCAATAACGAGTTGCTTCTTGCAGGACCTTCACCGTAGGCTTTCTCTATGTTTCTGATTGCAGAGCACTGTTAATCAATTTTATGCAACTAATGCTCCTGATATAGTACCCAAATGTGCCCTAGAGAGTTCATATGATCTGCTGTAAGCCTGATAGTATATTTCTTAAATTAGTTTGCCTTAGAGGGGAAAAGACCCTCGGGTACCTACTTTTAGGTCTTTGCCAGAAGATGTATCTCTTTTATCTCTCTTGCAGAGAAAATTTATCTCATTTTGTGACACTGGAGGTAATACTTCAAAGCTGTCCACTATAAATTGAACGTCAGAAATTTAAATAGCATTTAGTTCATGGCAGCCCTGTTATTGGCTCCAGGGAGGAGAAAAAATTCTGATACGATCGTGGTGCAGCTTTTCATTGCACTAAATCTAGGTCTGCCTCAGAGAGTGCACTGATTTACTTCCACTGTTATTACTCTTGGCATAATGTGCAACAGGTTTTGTATCCCAGAATGCTTAGTGCTTTATCTCTGCATTGAATTTTAAGTTTGCATGGAGATGCAAAATACAAACGGTCACAGATATTTTCTATGGTCAATAAGTTAGAAAGAGCTAACCATATAATGTGGCGCTTTCTGGAACCAATTCTCTCCTGCAGGATACCTCCAGTATTTTAAAGAAACATTTCACTAAAGTTCCATTAGCATAAACAGATGCAAAAGAAAAGTGAGCATTTGACTGTACTTTTGCACAAAGGTCCTCTTTATTTGTTTCAGAGGTGGTATCGGAGACATAAGTCCTCAGCAGAATAGCAAATATTTGTAATGCAACTTATATATTGCTCTACTTATTTTTTTTTCCAGAGTTTCTCTAAAAATCTCTGTTGCAGTTCTATTCATGTAAACGTCTCTACAGGCACTTTGGAGAAAACGATGTCCCCCAAACAAAATAAACCAAACCAACCCAAAAACTCAGACCAAAACCTACTTTCTCTGCCTCCATGAGGCTTCTTCTGCTTGAAAAGCAGAATTTATCCCAAATATAAAACAGTCTAAACCACATTTACAGTCTTAATTAAGTAGCTGTGCCATGTTGTTTACAAATTCACCAACTGTAGAAGCTGCAAACATCCACTGTAAAAATAAATAAAATGGATTTTAAAGGATATCTGTAACTACCACAGAGTAAGCAAACAAGTTACTTTGTGAAGGCTGATACCTAGTTCTGCACTATTCATTTTAGTTTCCTGTAGGTTTCTTTTTTAAATTATTTTTAAGATGGGAATTTACTGTTTGTGATTAACATCAGAATTTCATCTCTTTCACCAGGATGTCCTTCACTTCTGGCAACTCTAGTGACAAGCTGTCTGTCATGGCAACGGACAGATTGTCAGGTAGTGAGATAGCAGCCTTTCTGATTAGCGGGAATACTAAATACGTTGCCCTGCTACCAACCTGGGGCCCTGAGGAGCCGAGTCCTGGCTCGGCCTGAGCACAAAAGAGAAGAGCCGAGAGACAGGAGCAGGGACAGGCCAGCTGGGAGGTTATGGAGCCGTTGCCTGGGCACATAGGGATGGAGTAAGAAAAGCCAAAGCTCAGCTGGAGTTGAAGCTAGCGGGGTGGGTGGAGAGCAGGGGGAAAGCTTTCCTCTGTGAGTACATTGGCAGCAAGGGGAAGGCTGGGGGGAGCCCAGGCCCGTTGCTCAGCGGCGTCTGGAACCCAGTGGCAAGGGAAAGGTGCACCTCTGTGCCTTTTTTGCCTCAGTTTTCACTTGTCCCCAGGCCTCACAGGTCCCTGAGCCTGCTGGCAGAGTCTGTGGGAGTGAGGCCATACTCACAGGAGACAAGCACAGAGTTAGGGCTCACTTAACCACTTCGACGTGCACAGGACCTTGGGACCGGCCGGGATCCATCCAAGGGTGCTGGAGAAGCTGGCTGGTGTCACTGTGAGGACATCTATGTAATTTCCAAAAGGTCACAGCACTTGGGGGAGGCTCCTCAGGACTGGAAAAAGGCAACGTCACACCTATCCTCAAGAAGGGCAAGAAGGAGGATGCAGGGAACAGCAGGCTGGTCAGCCTCACCCCACCCCCTGGGAAGATGATGGAACAGATTGTTTTAGAAACCATTTCCAAACAGATGAAGGACAAGAAGGGGGTTGGGAGCAGCGAATGTGGGTTTGCCAAGGGCAAATTATGCCTGGCCAGTCTCACTGCTTTCTGTGATGACACCCTGTGGCCAAGAGGAGGGCAGTGAATGTTGTATAACTTGACTTTAGCTAGGTCTTTGACACAGTCTCCCATAGTTTCCTTATCACTGAACTGGTGAGATATGGGCTGTACAAGTGGACAACGAGGTGGGTGAAACATTGTTCGGACTGCCAGGCTCAAAGTTGTGATCAGGGCTGCGAGGTCCAGCTGGTGTCCAGCGGGGTCCATAGTTGAAGATCGCCATTAACAATCTGGATGATGGACTGACAGAACCCTAATGAAGTTAAACAAAAGCAAGTGGAAAGTCTTACATCTGGGACGGAATAGTCCCCCCACACCAGTACAGGCTTGGGCCTGACTGGGACACAGTTTCACAGAGAAGACTTTTCAGTGAAAGTGTAGATACTAGGGTTTAGGTTCAACAAAGGACTCCAGGAGTTTTTTGAATGGTAGGCTCTATCAGTGCAGGAAAGCTGGCCTGAGCTTTTTTGATTCACAAGGACAATGTTTTGGGGCAGTGTTCATTGTCAGATATTTATTAGCTAAGATTAAGGCTTTCAGGGGCTTACGTGAACCTAACAAGTACTTGGATGAATAGGAGTAGTCTAGCTTGTGCTTCTCAGGGAATAAAAAGCACAGCCTATGTCTTCTCATTAATCACTCTATTTTGCATGTTTAGAAAGATAAAAGTAAAAGTTGCAGGCAAATGCCCTGCCCACTTCCAAATACTTTTAGCAATCCCTTCCAAACATGTCTCTGCTCCCTTCTGCACAGCATTGCTGGAACCTGACCAGGACTTTCTCCTATAGAGAAACACAAAAGCTCGATACTCTGGCCTTAAAGCTATTCGAGCTTACTTAAACCAGCCCCAAATGTCAACAATATTTACAGAGCTATCAAGAAAACTGTCGGGGCTGCAGCCAGCATCGCGCCATGCACACGTCCCTCCCTTGGCAGGATGAGGTGCATCCTTTGCCAGCCAGCACTGGGTGGAGAGCACTTTGACTCTCCTTTACCGAGTCCATCTCCGGCTAACCTGCTCGGTTCCCCTACTCACTCTGAAGTGGAGAGGAAGGAGAAAAGCTGTTTACTTTTTTTTTCTCTTCATTACAGTCATGCTTAACAGTTGTTTCTGTGACATTTCAAGTGCTCCCATGACCCACCAGGTTTTGAGATGTTGATGTTGTGGCAGGACAGCAGTGTGTTAATGACTCCTGCTAAAAGGAGGAAAATGGAAAGGGAGGAAAAGAGAGATAAATGGCGAGAAGGAAAATGTGGTAAGGAGAGAAAAGCCTTGCATAACCTTTGGACTTGTGGCAGCCAAGTCACATTTTTACAGTTGCAAGCTTCCACGTCTTGCTGAGCTGTTCAGAAAAGGCTCCCACAGAAAGGGATTTTAACTTCTAAAAAAACCCTTTGTTGTTACTATTTATTATTACATTCTGATAATTTCCAGGATTTCTGACAACATTCTAGTTTCCAGGGAGCCATAGAAAGCTATATAAGAAATTAATAAAACAAGATACATATAAGAAATTAATAAATTAACACTTGCTGTTTTGCCTTTTGTTTCCTTTGATAAAAGAGGCCATTAGCATCTTTCAGCTGCACAGCTTCCACCCAGTTCCTGCCTATGAGAGCGCACACCAGCAGCACCTCTGTGGGACTGGAGCATTATCAGAGCCCCTGAGGCAGGCACACTGTGCCAGGGGCTGGTACTGCCGACCTTCAGGCCAGCTTAGCGACAGCTGTTTTTCACATCTGAAATGTGAAAGCACTATAATACTGTCTGTTACATCTGTTAAAGGAAAAAGGCCTGATCGCTCTTTTTTTTAAAAAAAAAAAAAGAACAAAATGAAGCCTACTCCTCTTTCAATTGGTGAAACATTATATAAAGACAGACAAGGGTCTCCGATTTGAAAAGACATCTTTAAAATAGTTCTTCAATGCTTACGATCTGAAGAGCTCCAGAAAGTCTGTATCCTCCAGAAAGTCACTAACATGCAGAAAAGCTTCCTATACCTCAACACTTCAGTGGCACAACCTCTCAAAATCAACCTCTTATCCTCTGCTTCTGTCCTCGCCTTCCTCTATAGCATCTAGCTTTTTTAACAGAAAAAAAAGCAAAGACATGCTGGGTTTTCTTTCCTCCCCCACTCCTTTTTTTTTTTTTTTTATTACGGGCTAAAAGATTGAGAGAGTTTGATATTTCTTGATCTAGAGCTTTAAGCTGAAGAGAGAGAGGCAGAAGGGAACAGAAAGGCCTGGTGAGCACAGATCACCTTATGTAGTCTATGTGTTCAAAGGAAAAATGAAGCGGAAGCACAGTATGGCGTGCTTTCCCTGTTTGCTCTATAATATTCCAGATTTACTAACAGCACAAAGACAAAGCAGTACCGTATTATTTATAATGTCATTTCTCAAGAATGCAATGTCCCACCCTCTCCCACTCTCAGCTTTAAACTTGTTTGATGAACACCAGTTTTCCAGTAAAGACAACATGGTATTTGGCCAGAGCGGTGGAATAAGAAACATGATCTTTTCATGTTGGACACTTGCATAATATTTCTTGACATCCAAAGCTGGGTTTATGCAGGATTACGGCAACCCGTATATTATTTATGAAAGATGACAGCATGTCGTGTGATAATATTTAGGCTAGTGATCATGCAACCTATAATAGCTTACATGGAGGGAAATATGAAATTTTACTTAGCAAAGTAAAACCTTTAATTAATTTCATCTGTCCAACACTTGCCTTTTTTTTTTTCACCCAAGCAGTAAATATCTTCCAACAGATTCACAGAGCAGAGACTCGTCTTACAGTGACAGCTAAGAAAAATGCTTATTAATGCTCTGAACCTCCCATGTACGTCTGACACAGCCAGGTTTGTCATGCTGTTGATCTCAGAGCTGCGTGAGAAAAACAGATTGCACACAACCCTTTGCAGCTCCTCCAGGCCTGCCGAGGCTTTTGTGGTCCGTGCTGGAAAATGGCCTCTTTCTCTGCAAGAGGAAAGGGGACAATGCTTAGCCCCTCACCACCATCTCCTCAGGTACTGCTGCTGCCTTCAGCAGGGCGGGCGAGACATCCCTCCAGGGAGAGGTCAGCAAACAGCAGGGAAAACCTCACGGGAAACCTGTTGACGTTAACATCACCAAAAAGTCTCCAGCCGACCCTCTGGCTGCTATCAAATGATGTTAATCGTAGGTGATCTTCTAAAGGCAGTGATATGAAGCATAGCTGTTTTTTTTATTACAGTACAACCATAAATAATTAAATACAATGTAATAAATGAGCCTGTCAAAACCAGCTGGCATAAAGTTAGACCCACTAATCTGATCTGTCTGCCAACATCAGCAGGCAAGCAAACCCCCATCTGTGAGCTGACTGCCCAAGGTGCGACCCAGAGCGAAGATGCTGCTCGGAGATGCCCCGTGATGGATGTCCCAAGACAGAGGAGTGCAGAGGTCGGTACTTAATTGCTACCACTCAAGAGTATTTTTTTTTTCTAGATAATATAGAATTATCTAGATTAAATACTTTAGAGAAAGCTAACACTCCAGTAACAGCTTTTTTTTTATGTACATACACCACTTTTTACCTACATGAACTGTATTAATAAAACGTCTCCGGTTGTGTGAAAAAGTGCTTGGAGCCAGGAAGTTAAAACTACACCCTTAACTCAGAGTCTTGAGCGTTTATAAAATGTGACTTTTCCCCTCCTTTCATTGTGCTAAAGAAAAAAAAAGGGAAATTAATCTACCGCTGACCAAAACACACAAAAATGTTTCATAAAAGACCTGGCATTTTTAGAAGATGACTACTGGCCACACATTGGTGATGTTATTGGAGTTTTTCCTTTAAGCTCAGACATTTAATCTAAGTATTATTAACACTTAAATAAACTTAAATAATTTGCTAAATATTTTCCTTACTAAGCGTTCTCTTTAAGATAGTTTGTTTCCTTTTAAATTGTATTTCAAGTGTGATTTTTAATGAAACATCAATAAAAATGTCTCTTTTAAAAGTCAAATACTTTTTTGGGAAATAAAAAATGGCTCTGAACGGACACCTTGCAAACTCAGATCAGCCTCAGTTCTTTCTATGCTGCATTTTCCTTTTTTTGGCTGACTCTCCATTTCATTTAATCTAAAAAAAACCAAACAGTAAAATATGTATCTTCTGTGTACCTACACACATACACATGTAAACACACACACACATATACTATATTTGCTGAGGCCAATTTGGAAAAACTAAACAAGTTACTAATGCCTGAAAACAGGGACGTCTGGTGGGAACAGGTGTGTAGCTGTGGCAGGCACCAGTGTGACCAGGAGTTTGTTCTCTTTGTCTCTTTGTTCTTACCATTCAGGGGAGCTTGGAGATGTTGTGATCATAACTTATCAGACCAGGAGGATGACTTCTTGACAGCCTCTTCCTGCTGTAAGGGGAAGCGTTCCCTTTTTCACTGTGCAGATGGATGGGGTTTTGAGCGGATCCTCTGCCCTGCAGCAGGACCAGAGCTAAAATAGCTGACGAAAGATTTCAATGTTTAAATTTTTGTTGATGTTTATGCACCCTTGTGTCCTTCTGTCTCTCTTACATGAGGACAATAAAGAGAAGGGGATAGTCTCCTTGCATGTACTGATACAACATAAATATTGTGAACTTTATCATGTAGATAAGGAAAAACGATCCTATTTCCACCTCCCTTTTTACATCAAATTTTGCCAACAGCAGCTTCGTTTCGCTGTTGTCGAGCACACTGCATAAAAAATGTGTGTACTCTGGGGGTGGGTTACGCCCAAGTGACGTTAAAGTCGGAGCAAAAGAGCGAGGGAATGGACACGGGCACAGCGAAGCAAGCTGCAGGACTATCCGTCGTCCAACGCCTTTCAAGGACCTTTGTTCTTCTGACCTTGTCTTGGTTGCCGGACCCGTGGCTCCAGAAGGACCTCCAGCCTTAAACCGGAGGATGTGGGGAGACGGGCTCCGGCACCTCCTGCTGTTCTCCAGCGGGGAGGAGGGTGCCGCCGGGCGCCGGGCTGGGTACACGCTCACCATGTCTCCCCACAGCCGATAAACAGCCGATAAATCTGCCGCCCGCTGCCACAGGGCTGGCAGCCATGGCCTCCCCGCCTGCCTTACGCGCTCCTAATCGCTCTTCCTGCAGAAGCAACAACACCGGATCCCAGGGCGGCATATTTCTGTGCCGGCTACCTGCCTCAGCGGAGGCCCTTCCTTTTGAATTGCAGCCGACGACCAGCCGGGCCGAGCGGCCACGGGGCGGTGGGGCGGCGAGCCTGGGGGAAGGCAGCCCCAGGCAGAGAATGGCAGGAAACCCGGCGCTTCCGGCGGCCCTGCCTGAGGGAGGCGGCGGCGGCCGGGGCCTGCCTGCCCTCACGCGCGGCCCGGAGCTTCCGAGTCACAGCCACGGCTCCCGCCAACAGCCGCCTATTTCACTCCCGAGACACACTACACTTCCTGACATAGGATGCACTTGCGTGTCTCCTGGTGACCTTAAACACTAATAAAGGAGCCATAATATGGCCCAGGCGGGCCCTGGGAGCCGGCTGTGGGGCGGAAGGTTGGACGGGTGGGAGCTTGTCTGCTCTTTGTTTCGTGTCCTGTCCCTTTTCTTCTGGTTATGCGGAGGAGGAGAGTTTAAAATACATTCCTGTGGCCCTTTTGCCAGCAGCACAAGTCAATGCACTGTGCTGGGAGAGAAGAACCCAGGCGTGAGGATGGCCAGGGCTGACCAGCAGCTCCTGCTGCCTTCCCCTGGCTCCCCCCGGCCGCCTCCCTCGGAGGAGCTGTCTCCGGCCTTTTAAGGCCACTTTGCAGCTGTAAACCAGAGATACCCAACCCCTCTCCAAATCGCAGGTTGAAGAAATGGTGGGGCTGTCGATGCTGTTGGGCCAGATTTTCATCTGCTGGGAACAAACTTATCTGAATTGAGAACAGCGGAGGACGTAGCCCCTGTGGTGTAAGGGAGCGTGGCGGCTGTCGCTGGCTGCTCCCTGCCACACGTGGAGCTCTGCGCTGCGCCGGCCCGACGGGCTCAGCGAGAACCAGCAGAAGGAGGTTAATTTTGGATGGTGCTGGCAATCCAGCTATCGACCATAAAATGTGCTCAGACTTGTTAAGTACTGAGTGAATGATGACTTTGTTACCAGCAAAACGGTCAGCGTTACAGAGATCAAATGCGAGTGGAGGAGAAACGAGAGACCACCGGGAATGAGACAGGCTTTCCCGTCAGCAGAGAACTCTTTTAACTGCTTTAATAGCTCTAAAAAGACTTAATTTGACCATGAACCTATGTTATCTAGATCTTGTTTATTTGTAAAAGGAAGGATAACAGTCTGTCTTCAACTCTATATTACATAAGATCAGCTGACATTTGCTATGATATCATAGACCAACAAAATGAAATAACTTGCTGAGAAAATATTGACTTTCTTTGTCTGAAATGAAGCCAGCAGACAGAAGAGAGATGAATATGAAATAAGAGAAAATATTAGAGCAGTCGTACCCAGACTAAATTTAGATACAAGGGATGCATGACCTAATTCAGGAAAGCTCAAGAAAAAGATCTTAGACAATGCTGTCAATAATATGAGAGCTTTAAGTTGCAGAAACCAATGCTTAGCAAATGAACAATGCAGTGAGACAATTCTCACAACTGATGAAAACTAAAGTGCGCCATGATCTCATCGTCCTCTGGTACTTTCACATAATTCCCCTGATTTTGACAAGACCTGTGCTCACGTTTGCCAGGGAGGCCTTTAGCAGCAAGAGGAACCGGAGGCAGAACCTGAGAACGTGGCAATTCGTAACACCCACTGTCACTGCGCAGCCCAGCAGCTCAGAGCATTATAGACCTGCTCTCAGCTGAGACCCTAGTCAAACTCCTCACGTCTGACGTGCCATCGGAGCATCGCTCTGCCTTCAGAACTCCTTTCCAGGACATAACTGACGAGGGCAATTCATCAGGGCTGGGTCCACTGTAGCCAACAACGTGACAACAGTGGAAGCTGCTGAGAAGTCCACGCCAGACCTCGTTTTCTGCATCAGCTTCATTCTTGACATGGTGCTGTTGCTCACTTACTACCTCATTTTTTAAAAATAAATGTATGTTTTTGAAACTGTTGGTAGGATATGTTTCCAGTTTGATTCCACCCAGTAGACTTTAGCTGCAATTTCTGCAAAAGTCTGTTCAATTATTCCAGTTCTGTACAATGAGAACAAAGCAATGTTGACTGTCTTTGAATATTTCTGTCTGCCCCAGAGACATCTCCAAAATTTCCTCTGTACATTCAGACCAGTTCCCTGCATAGCTCTTCTAGGGGCTGATGTACCCCCTTTGTTATTTTAACTCACCGTCATGGCTATGGAAAATGCTTCTCCTGACATTTCCCCAAATTCTTCATTTTTAATCCAATACATTGATTTGTTACACTGCACCTTCACTATGGAGGTTACACTCGTGTCCAGAAATTGATCCAGATCAAGAGCTGTGTTGAGGACCTGACCCATTCAGTGTCTTACCCGCACATTGTAAAATCAGATTCAGGAGATTTTTGAGACCTTGCCACTTAGAGAATCCTGGATTTTTGTGTTATTTCTGGGTTTTATTAAGCAATACGCCTGTTTCCTGTTACCCTTTACCAGATCTATGCAAGCAGGACTGTCCAACATGCCCCTCCAATGCTCCAGGGCTCTCCATCTCTCTCTTTTGCCCTGTCGGCCTTTTGTCTGCTGTTTCTGTCGTGTATTTCTGCACAGCATTTCAGTTTCTTTAAATGCACCACTATTGGAGCTCAGCTGATCTCAATTTGCATGTCACACAAGAAAAAAAAAATAAATTCAAAACCGGCCCTGAAATACCATTTGGTTTTTACAGTCTAAGATGCACCATAAGTTCACCTCATGTCATGTGCGTGTTTCCCTTCTCCTCCACATCACTTTTTCCATGGAAACTTGCCCCAGCGTCACAGGGGAGAGGGATGCCCCACGCCAGGGAGGAGCAGGGGGCTGCTGAAGGTGAGTGTGACAGACAGATGGATGGACAAACGGCCCGTGGCCCTTTGGCACATGTGTTTCTCAAGCTCCAGTTGTGAGCTGACATGTTTACATTTCAAACCACTCACAGATTGCAGTGGGTGCAAACAGGCATCTTCAATTATCCGCGTGGCCTCTTCCCCATAAATAAAATACCAAGAAAGAAAGAAGACTGCCTTCTAGCCTGTTGACTGCCAGGATTTATCCCATCTTGCTGTACTCGAGCAGAGCAACGACAGGGAACGCCTCAGCTATCGTGGAAACAGAAAGCTATGACAAACAAGCCCAGGCAGCGGTCAGGTGCCCACACCCCCTGGGCCAGGAGGGACCCCCTGGAGGGGACGGCTGTGCAGCGTGGAGGGGTCAGGGACCTGGGTGCTCAGTCAGACATTTGTCCATGACGGCAACTCATGACACAAAACCTCAAGTGCAGCAGCTATGTCTGGTGTGAATCTCATGTAGAATTAGAAATAGCTTCCATCTGGGTAGATTTGAGGTGGCAATTTTTAAAGCCCCTGGTTTTCAAGGTGCCTTTAGGGCCTACCTTCCCCCAGCTTTCGGTGATGGCTTGTCTGAGCTGGCACCTGCAGCTCTTCATGTGAGGCTGGGCTTCACACTTCTTGGCTCCGAGATGGAGTCACCCCCCAATGGACAGTCCTGTTTGGCGCGTGGCAATGTAGGCACGGACACGGCAGCCACGGGCTTGTGCGGGGACAGCATGACTTCTGTGTCTTTGCTCACAAGCAAAAAGCAGTGTTTTGGTTCATGCTGGGCATGCTAGCAAAGAGTACAGAGCTAGCTCTTGCCAGTTCCCTTTAAAGTTTGAGCATTTATAAACTAATGAAAAAGGAAATGATAGGCAAATAAACTAATGAGAGCAGAGAAAACCCACACATTCGGGAAGACCGGTCTCCTGCAATACTCTGTGGACAGAGTGGTTCAAAAATATTTAGATAGTTTTCTTGTTCACTGTGCCCTAGGAGTTGTATTCATCCTGCCTTCAAGAACTGGTGCCCCTGCTTAATCAGATTTATAATAAGCCTAATATTTAAGTTCTCAAGAACAATTTGAGATTTCCTTCCAGTGAACATTAGAAAATGATACCGTGATTAGCTGCGATATCTCTCTGACTGGGACTGCTAAACAAAACAGGCAGCTGGCACAACTGTTTGATTTGGGAAGAAAGAGAAGCAAGAGTAATGACAGCCAGTTTCCAGGTTTTTATTAGAGGAAATGTTTTTGATATAGAAGTCCCATCCCTGATGTATTTAAGTTCACATACTGAACACAAGTTGTTTCTAAAACATGGAAAAGTTCATAAAAGCCGATTAAAATGATTTCTTACAGCCCTCAATTCACTTTTTTCTTCTTGTAGCCTGCAAGAGTTAAAGGAATTATGACATAAAAGATAACCAAAGGGTCAATCCTCCACAAAGATATAGTAATCAGTTAAGACAAGAGCAGAATTTTGCCCAGCTTTACCTTTGAACCATAAGGACTTCATTAGCATGAAGAGAGACGACCTTATTTTTCTAAGGAATATGGTGCCACTACAGTTCTTGAAGAATAAGCAAAATCTTTTCCTGCATTGTGCCATACAGTCTTACAAAAATAGTGAAATTACTTTCTTCTCAGATTTTTTTTACCACAAGTGACGCACAAGGCAGAAAAAAATTGCTGAACAGATTCTGAAATTTCAGGCTGATCTGGTAAAAGTTAGAAAAAAATTGCAGATTTTACCACTGTGACACTGAAACAAGGGACAGAACAGAACTATGCCACTTTATATTTTTGTTTTCCATGGTTCAGTTTAAGCCCTCTTAAGAAGAGCAGACCTAGCACTGACTAGCAGGCTGCTGCTTTTTCTTCATGTTGCAGAAATTCAAGTTTCAAAGTGCTTCTTACCCTGGTCTGAAAGTGGTTTAGAAGTAAACATCTGTCTTCCATCGGCTGGGTGGCAATTAAAGAAAATCTATCATTAACCCCCCAGGTACCTCTGCAGATTCTGTGTCACCAGGAGCTAGCGACGCTCGAGGCTTGCAGGGCTCCCTGGGTGCGGAGGAACCCAGTGCATCCCTACCCCTTTCTGTGCCGAAGGGGATGTGGCATCAGGATGCCTTTCTGCAGTACAGCCGGGAGACAGGAGAAAAATCAGAAACGATCCTGAAACAAAACATCACCTTCAGTATATGTCTGCTCCCACATGTGTTCCCAATAGTGTCCTGAAGACAGACATGTGTATTTGCTTTTAAAAAATGAGAAAGAGTAGTGTCTATTACAACTGAACAAAAAATGTACTTTATTGCATTTTCGTGGGTAAAAACACATTCAGTACTTCCTGTCATTTGCCGTCTCCCACATTTAGCACCCAGGGCTATCTACTGTTCCCTTCAACCTTACGAGTTCACCTTCTGGCACGCTCAAGGTGCAGGGACTTGGCACTCTGGGATGTGATCCAGGAGTTAAGAGGGAAGAAAATGCGTTTCCTCCTTTCTTTGACATACCGCCTAATATACTTCAGGGGATATGAAACATGGGGGAGAGGAGTCAGTCTGAAACCCCTTGGTCAGTGCCTCCAAAGAGGCATTTCCATGAGTTTGGGATGAGCAATGGATGTCATTTCTTCAGAGCGAGCGACCACACTGAGCCTTATCCCACCCCAAATGGGACATCCAGACTGGACCACCTCAGGCAATTTAAACTCTTACTTGACAAACAACTGCACGGGCAGCGATGGCAGATGGGCTTGGGGAGACCCCGGTGTGCAGCCTGCTGCTGGGACTGTGTGTGCTGCACCCGGCATTTCGGACAAGGCGTAAGTGTTCAAATGCCTAAATATCTTTCAGCCTATTCTGTTCTGGTTTACGGGGATTATTGTGCCATGCATATTACCACGGCACCCGAGTGGTTTGTTTCCTGTGGTACGTAAAGCAGCCCACATCTAGACCTATTTTTACAAAAAAAAAAGAATTTCAGCTCACAAGTCAACCGGGCATTTTTGAAAATGCTTCTCCCAGTCAGACAAAGCTCCTTGGCCTCCCCCAGAGAAGCTGCTGGGATGCCTGGGACCCACCAGCAGAGAAGCAGTTAATTTCTGTGAAGACTCCGAGAAAGAAAAACAGTCTAAGAACAGCCTTGTGTTGGGAGGAGGGCTAGAAAACGAGGCTGTTGCTGTTGTTTTCATTGTGTGCACTCTAATCAGAGAGAGTAAGAACAATAATGCATGTAATGCTGATTTTGGACCGTTTCCATGCAGCTTTTCCCAGGCTAGGCAGCCTTGGGAACCACTGATAGTGTGGCACACCAGGGGCACAGCCTCAATCACCAAGCACAGGGCAGGGCAGCCTTTTCTGCGGATAAAATATGTGAGGGATGACAAGAATCTTCCCAGCATGGGAAGTGGCAATAACAAAAAAAAATATACAAGGGGCTGAAGCTGAGTGCAACATCCACTGCAGAGCACGCCTGCGGGCAGCACTCAGATTTGAGAGGTAGACTGCTATTTTTCATTTCCTCCCCCATTTTGTGTTTGTTTGTTTGTTTGTTTGTTTTCCCCTCTTTCATTAGATGCCCCCCTCCCCCTCTCAGCACCACTTTGAAGCCAAGATGAAAGAAACGCTGTGGCTGCTGGCACGGAGCACACACAGGGAGGCCGACTGAAGTGTGCTTTAGTTTAAGATGCCACGGCTTTTTTTTTTTCCAAAGTAGGGGAGGGACCGGGGGGAGGGGAGAAGAGGAGAAGAAAGTTATTCAGCTAAAAACAATATATTACACTTCATTGAAAAGCATATTGTACAGCTTGGATTGAAACATGGTCCTAATTTTTCAAAGCTTTGCTCTTCAAGGACAGAGGGTTTGGGGTAGCTAAGATGTGGCATCCTCCCAGACAGCAACTGCCCATATTTTATTCATAAAACCTGTCACATCAGCGTATGATGAGAATTGACACAATGAGCTGTGGCTTCGTGACCTGTTTTGAATAACTCGGTCAAATCAATGATGTTTGTCCCTTAGTAGCAGAAATTCATATAGCCACTGTGGGGTGGAAAGAAGTCACTTGCACCATTTTTGTTCCTAAAGCAAAGGGTTGCTTTTGAACAGTAACAATAACAGGATCAACTTCTTTTCTTTTCTCTAGACAATTGATTTCTTTTGACATCTCCTTTATTAAAAAAAAAAGAAAAATCTGTTGGGGGAAGGGGTAGAATTCACACACCTTTGCCCTCACACTGTAGATACTGGAAGATACAATTAACTTGGAGTGACTGGGGAATTCAGATCTCCGGGGAAATCCTGGTGCCACTGACATCAGCACGGGATGTGTTGATGACTTCAGCATATCAAGGAGTTCAAATCCCACCAAGTTCATGATGTGCCATCTGAGTCTGCAAGGACAAGGCCCTTCCACCAACCCAGACTTGCCCTGATGCTGGGAAAGTTGTGAAAAAGACTCTGTAAAATCCAGAGGAAAAGAAAGGTCACCATGGATGGTTGCAATATTTTCTCCTGCCTTCAGCTTCCAGCCCTTGCCCCTATAAAAATGTCATTCACCACTAGAATTTCATGCTTATTTAATATCTGTTAGTCACTGTTAAACTGCCAACAGCTAGCTAAATTCACACTAATGTTCTTTTAAATATGCAGCAGTCCTACCATTTACAATCATTATGGAATTAAACTGTAGAATTAAACTCTCAGGTCAAATACCTTAACATATATCTAAACCAGCATTAATTAGCATGTCCAAGGATTTTTTGGAAGCCCTTGAAGAGAGCAATTACAGCAATTGGTGAATATCCTTTGAAGGGTGGATTGCATGCAGCTTAGCAAGTTAGAACTTCTGACTATTAATTTATTTTGAACTAATTCTGACCCTGCTTCTGTCTGCTAACTGCAAGCCAATTTTCAAAGGCCAAGTATACTGATGTTCAAAGTAAGCCAAGTTCTCTGGAGAATAGAAGCGACCTCTCAAAGGGATGGGGCTGCTTCAGCATCAGAGATTAATGGAGAAACAAAAGAATCACAGAATCGGTGTTATCACAACCTGTTACACAGAAAAATAATTTTATAGCAATATGTTTTGCATATGGAACAATCCAGGGTCCATGTTAGGAAACGGCACAGCCAGTGTAAGGGTTTCTTGTCACACCAGCAACAGAGAGGACTTGTTTCAAACTAAGCAGTTTCCAAACAAGTAGCAAGCGAGAGAACAGGCCCATTTTCAGCTGTGGCATCGGGAGAGAATCACGAGCAGAGCTTTAAACGACGGACAGGTTAGAGGGCTTGAAGAGGTTTTCTCACCTGACGCCAAGGAAGGACCAGTTGTATCTGAACTGTTCCAGGCATGTTCGTGGAATCTCCTCTTTAAGATCTCAAATGATGGAGATTCCTCAGTTTCCCCAGGTCACATAAGTCAGTGCATAGCTGGCTGCTCATTAAAAATAATTCCTAAGATCTTCCCCAGTCTCCATTATTACTGTTTGATATGCATGCACCACATTCTTCGGGAAGGTAAAACTCATTATATCTTAGCATTTTCATTTGGGCTGCCTTTATCATTAATAGGTCCAGTCAGGTCCATCTTTCCTCCTGATGGCTCCGGGATGGTGCAATTAAAGGTATTCAAGAGATGAGTTGACATAGCGCTTGGGGATATGGATTAGTAGTGGATTGGTGTTGGTTTTGGGCGTGGTGGGGTGTGTGGTTTGTGGTGGTTTTTTT
>JAOXJK010000023.1:66522333-66544604 GCA_025774025.1 Xenus cinereus | reverse complement strand
ATTGTTTGGACTAGATGATCTTAAAAGGTCCTTTCCAACCTAGGTGATTCTGTGATTCTGTGAATATGCTCCAACTCTTTTATTTGCTGCATTCTTTATTTGCTGCATGGCCAAATGCTAGTTGTCGGACTCCGTTTTGTGAGTACCATGATACACTTCCTATCGCATTGTTTCAGAAACACAGGCCCTTTCAGAAGAGTAAGCAGGAGGAGATCAGAAGATCTCGTCCAACATTTACATGGGTTGCAGCAACTGGGTGCCAAGACATTGGGCAATGAACGTTGCATCTCAGACAACCACATGGATCTCCCTCAGTCTGAACTGACAGGTGAATCATATTCCAGAACTGAAGTAATTTAAGCTGAAAGATAGAACCAAACAGAACAATAATGCTTATGGTTATTCTCCTGGAACTACACAAAATCTGGCTACAAATCAAAAGCAGCAGAATGAGGAGAAAGCTAGGATCCGTAAAAAGTCATTTTTCAATGTGGTGAGATTAACAGAGTTCTCCAAAATTGTCTCTTCTTAAATCAGTGGTTTTATGTTTCCTTGGGACAACTGTAGAGCAGTGACACAGGAAAGGCACAGCAAGTTGTGATTCTTACCTAGCATCCAAGTTATTATAACCACCAAAAGAAGACTCAAGTACCTTCTGGATGGCCTCAGTTGAAGGCCATCGAAGGCCATCAAACAGATGGCCAGTATCTGTTCCATGTGCCTCTGAGACAGAAAACTGAAATTGTTAGTGCTTCTGGGAGAGTTAACATTTAAGAAAGAGATTGGACAGCTACGTGAAGAATAAAAATATAGGGAATTATAAAAGAAAATACTGAAAAAAATCTAAAGGAGACATTAAACCTGTTGCTTCATGATTTAGATGGCTCTAAGGACTGGTGGTAAGGAACAAACCTGCTGGGGAGGAGCACAAACCTGCCTGCCTGGGTAAGACCAGATTTTCTCACCTATTGTCGGGTGCTGACTGGTTTCTAAGGGAGCATATTGGACAGGGTGAGCCACATGGTCGTACAATGTGAGAACTGCCATGTTCCTGAAAAAAAAAGAGGTATTTTAATTATTCTAGTATTAACCTCAAGGTAGCATCTTTTCCATTGTCACCATCATATCTGGCACAGAAACGTTTATGAGTGCTGGCCACTGTTTAATCTCATTCACTAACAGGAGAATCCTGGAATTACTTAGCAAATTTGCCCCCTCCTATCTGTGACCTGTAGAGTCAAGAGAAAATATGTCATGGATTTACTTGTAACAAAGAGAGTAGGTATGTTTTGAAGCACAAATAAATCTCCGCCTTCGCAGTCTCTCAGTGGATCACAGCAGGCAGATAAAAGGTTTGTGGCAGTACTCGTGAGCTGCTCGTAACAGGCTTGAAAACTTTCCCTTGTAACATTAGCCCAAAGCTAAGGCTTACTAGCCAGAGCAAAACCAGCTGTGTTGCCATGACCCACAGCTTTTAAGGGAACAAAACAATTACTATAGTTATTTATAACTACTTTTGAAGAGTCTAAGTCATACATTTCAGTTTTTCCTTTGTCTTTCTTATAAACAAAATATCCCTTAAAATAATTGTGTGAAGAGTAAAGACACATGAGATAGATATATAACTGTGACAAATAACGGCCTCTTGTAAAAATATGGGATTAGGGTTTTTTTTACATTCCTATTATAATAAAGAAGATCATGGGCTTTTTTAAGGAGTGTAATGACATCTGAGGGGAGGACGTGTATTGCCATTGACATTTGAATCTCCCGGTCAATTATGTGTAGGCATAATTCATAATAACTGCTACGCTGTCTTCTTCTGACCCTGCCAGGAGCGAAGAGCAGCTCAGAGAGGGGGGAGCTCCGACCCTGGCCCCTCTGTGTGCCCCCGGCACCCCGGAGACGGGGAGCAACAGGGACTGATGGGATGGGAAAAAGGTGGTGATGCCAATTTGGCCAAGAGGTCAGGTCCTTGCGGTCGTCCCCAACTGCTCTCAGTCACTGAAACTTCTCTGCTCTTGTACTTTTCTGCTGCAGCTTGGTCAGACCCGCTGCACCGGCTGGAGTGCTTATCTGAGTGAAGGCTATCACGCTTTCGGTCACGCTGCTCGCCTTTATCTGATACTCCCACCAAAATTACCGTGTCGTTCTGGAACAAATAAAAGGTCTAATAAAGTAAATAAATATCTGAAGGCAATAATATCATATCTGAACGGATGTTTTCAGCAAAGGAATGCAGATTCAAAATTTAAATAAACCAGCAAGCAGAACTGTGACCCCCTCTCTTCTGTCTGAGGTGCAAGAGGGGGGTCACAGAGGTGGAGGGTGGTGCAAGAGACCGGAGCAAGCACTTTTCCACCAGCAATAAAAGTGAGGATACTGAAAGGATTACTGAAACTGGAACCAGAGAGCTCCTAACGTGCGCTGCGGCATTACTGGGAAGGGAAGTGAGTAACATCAGGTCTCTGGCTGATTGAAAACTTTCTTTTGGCTCATTTTGGGTCATTGACTGATGGAATGAGAGACTCCTGAGCAGGTACTATAAAATTGCCTGAGTATTTTCCAACATGTTCCTGTAACAAAACTGCAGGTCTTACCTTGGCTGTATATGGAACTGCTGCTATGAAAGAGCCCTGGCCATGCTGCAAACAGGGGATTTTGATCAGTTTTTTCTTTTTTCCCTGGGCAACAGCTATGGCACGGTGTGAGCCAGGGGTGCTTCTGTGAGTCCCAAAAGAAGGTGAATCCAAAGTGCAAGGGAAAATGTGTAATATTTCTGCTGCTTGAAAGCCACCAAGGCAGAGATATTCACTTTAAAAATCTGTCACAGATGTTACAGATTGCTAAACTAGGGGCTTGGCTATGAAGTCCATTTTTCAGCTCATGGAAATAATTTAAGTTCAGCACTACCCAAGCCACCTCTCCTCTCCCTGGGATAATGGCGTAAGGGGGCTGTAGCCTTGAGCATGGGGAGACCGGGGTTTAATTTTCAGCTTCGTCATAGCCTTCTGGTCTGACTTTGAAGACATTTGAACGTGCATCAGAATGGTGGGACGGTAAATATCTCTGCCCTCCCGCCCAAGGCTGGTCGTGAGATCAGTGACAAAAATGTTTGGGTGCAATTGGGAGTCTCCCGCCACCAGCATGTTCCCAGTGCGGGGCAGATGCTAAACCTCCCGCAAACAGGGCTGGCAGCCCCGGGACTCATCCTGGAGCCCTCTCTGCGAGGCCGGAGATGGACCCTGCTGCCGGCGGGGCTGTGGGGACACCCTCGGGCTGCTGTCGAACCGGTCACCCTGTCCTGGCTGTCTGTAGGGCCTGAGTGGTTTGGTGGCAGCCCAGGGACGTCCCGGCAGAAGCACAACAGGCTGCTCCGCTCGCACAATGTCTGCTGTCCCTCCTGTGCCCTCTGCATGGAAACAGCGAGGGCGGTGGGACGGCAGCAGATCTTGCTCAGCTCGCTGTCGGTCTGAGAGCAGACAACGCTTGTCTATTTTTATTCTGCCCTTTGCCATAGTGCTTCTTGGACCATGTATGTGGAGCAATTGCTGTTCATCCCAAAGCTGTAATGGTTAGTGCCTTGCACAAGACAGCTCTGTTACTGCCTTCGCCCTCAGTATAGGTGGTCTCAACAGCAGGGGAGCATCCTTCCATGCTGGCACGCTGGCGTGTGCTTAACTCCCTATCTCTGGTGTCCTTTCACCCGTGCTGCGAGCAAGAGAGATGGTGAAGAAGGGAGACTGTGGCTGAAAGGAGCAGAGGTTTTCTGATTCAGCGTCTCTGTCTCTGCCTTTGTCTGTTGCTGTCGCACAGTGATTGAGTTACACCAGTGCAAAGGAGGCTGTGGGAACCCCTCTGTCCCCTGGCTGCAGAGACAGAGACACCCCCCCCAGCTGGAGCTACGGCAGTGATATAGGGCAGCGAAGGAGCCCCCCATCTTCACAAGCTCAGGTGGGCTCTGCAGCTGCTTTTACACATAACACGCCACTGCTCCCAGCCCCCCTGCCTCCATGACGCTGCTGCACAGCACTGAAGTTTTCCCTTTTCCTCCTGAATCTGCTTTCCCCTGTATCGCTTTCATAAGTGACATGGCTTGAAGTGGCCCTCAGTTTGCTAGTGCCTATGTTAAAATAAATTAAAGCAGCCTGATTTTCAAGGATAAGGTTCTTGAAACTCTCTCGCAGTCGGCTCTTCTATATTTGTCCCCATACAACTGAGACACTGACCATCCTTAGCTAACACAAGGATCCCACCTGATTCACAGATCTTCTATGAAGCCCATAGAGACTGCAAGAACCAGTGGTGTTTTGAATTTTGAAAGCATGAGCTATCTTCAACATGGAAAGAAAAGCAATTCTATAAGCCGTTCTTTAATTTTTCAGGTATAACTGGCAAGCTACTGGCAAGCTACATGACGCTGAAAGCTACTGCAGGTAGGGGCTACCATATGATTTATATTGGGCTTCCTAATAGTGGGGTAATGATCTGGAGAAAATCTGATGACCTGTTTTTCCAATACAGCAAAGGGAAGTAGCTGAATTCTGTAGTATTGTTTTGACAGTACTACATATCATGTATGTTATATCATGTTAGCTGAACATGGCCCCCTCAAGCCTTACCTGGCATCCTAATCACCAAAACAATCTTCTTCTATAAACTAAATACTTATATTTTGAATAAGTGTGTTGTAGAGATGATTGTTTCAATGACCGAGAAGCGATATGTTTCAGTGACACTCCTTTGTGACTCTGCATATGTGCATCTGCGCGTGCATAGAAATCTGTGTGTGAAAACAGAGAAAACTTAAGATTTACTTTTCTAATCTATCTCTGAAGGATTTTACACTCCTTCCTCCCACTGCTTTCTCTCTGATTTTCTCTGTGGCTCTCTAAGCTGTTGGGGACAATTTCTGAGATGGTGAGCTACAGCTGAGCCAGTGGGATGGAGAGGTGCCATAAAGACTTTGAAAGAGCTGGCTGATGAGAACAGATTGGTGACAGAGCAGTTCTAAACACAAAGATGTGAAATTTGTACAGCAGAAACATCCTAAAGCTTTTCCAAATCTTTTACCAAAGGATGAGGAAAAGGCTGAGGTACTTAATGCCTTCTTTGCCTAATCATTGTTTTACTACCCTTGTTCTGGGTAAGCAGTGCCAGAGCATGGTCAATTTATATGGAGAGACTGCAAGAATCCAAGTCTTGATATCTGAGATTTAAAATACCATTCATTCACTTGTTTTATATGGCTGTCACATTAAAAAAAACCCACCAAACACCAAACATAAACTCCCCAAACAGTACTATAGAAACACAAACAGAATGCAGGGACACACTGGGATTTCACAGTGACACACAGTTTTCCTGTGGTGCAAGGTCTGTCAATCTGCACCCTGGCTGTCAGAATTTGTGTTTTGACAGCACTTGCCATTCTCCTTTAACTGCTCTGAATTCCTCCTACTTCTCCAATGTATGTACTCCCCATCAGCTCCCTCCCATCTGTATTGTGTCAGACTGGCCTGAGACTTTAAATTGCAGCACTGTGGCCTTCCAAACTAGAGAAAAGGCCTTTTTCTTAGCCTAAAACTTCCCTCCCCATGCTGGGAATGCTCTCTTAGGAAGACATGAAAAGAAAAGAAAGGAAAAAAAGGAGAGAGGAGAGGAGAGGAGAGGAGAGGAGAGGAAAAAGGGAGCAAGACCTTTAAGTACACCCCACAAATCATATATTTTCTGGGATCTGCTTAGCACTATCTGTACATGTGTTACCAAGGGAAATTTTTCACAATTAACTTTGATGTATTGTAAAGAGGGAAAAAGAAAAGAGGAAAAGAAGAAAATAAAAGAAAAAAACCTGTGGCGTAATCCTCATGGGAAGACCATGTCCAAGAGTGACATTCTTGAGGCTAATCTTCACATATGTCCTCTCTAGCAAGCACGGTAAGGACTAATTGCAACCATTCCTGCCCGAGTCATATACACTGGCAAAAATTGTTTCACCCACAGAGTGTTCTTCTGTGTGAGTCCCCAGGCGAGGCAGCGCCTGCTGGCTCCCCAGCATTCCTGCTCTCTGGAGTGTGGTCCTCGAGCAGGGAGCAGGTTGTGCTTTTCTGGCAGAGTGAGCAAAGGTGACTCCCCTCTTACTGTAAATTAACCTGTCAGCACTAGCCAGAGAGCCAAAGCCAATAAAAATAATGGGCCTGCTAGTGAAGAGCTGTTGACACAGCATTTCAAAACGACAAGTTCAGCACTTGGGGCTGCAAGGGCACTACACGTTTTTGTTTGGGGTTTGGTTTGGTTTTTTTTTTTTCAAGTTTGCTTGGAAAATGCAGAAAAGTGGGGAGCGTTCAGCATCATTTCCAGCCTGCTGGTGTGTTAGGGAGGGCATGGTCAGCCTGAGGACTTTCAGCCCCAAAGACCACCTGAGGTGGATGGGATGACAGCTATTCCATTTTCTCACCCAGGACCTGCCTTACCTGTGTGTCACAGCTATGAGGTCCCCAGGCCTCTCTCCCTGTGTCTATATAGTGCCTGCCACAGGGACACCAATGTCACCAAGAGCCCAAAAAAATAAGCAGATACATGGATGTCCACATATGACTTCCCTTTTTTATCTTTTAACAAGAGCTGCTACCAAGCACAGCTTTATCTCTCGGTGCTCCGGATAACTTTACCTGACAGGAGACAGGGGTCTGCTGCTGCCTTTTGATGCCTTCGGTCTCCTCCAGCAGGGTTTGGCAGGAGAACTGACTGGCCCATAGGCCAGAAATGTCTTTCACAACTCGTTAAGGTTTTACAACTATTTGACTGCGTAAAAGCTGCCTAATACCCACACAGAGCTCTACACCGGTGAGGAGTTGTCTGCCCTGGACAGAAGTGCCATAACATGAGTCCCACCTCAAAGGACCTGCTGTCCCACAGGCTGTCTCTTCTCACACTGTGAGCCCTTGCCTCTGCTAATTTGCAAGACAGCTTCCTAACAAATTATTTTTAAATTCGATGTTTGACTTAGAACTATTTTAATTGGGGTTTTTCTTCTGAACCTTGATTTGATTTTGGAGATCTTTAACGTAAAGACATTTAGGAATTAAAGGCTAGATTTGCCAAGTGACTTTTAAAGCCTTGAGAACGCGTTGTACCCTGATCCTACATCCTTAACCAGGAAAGTTCAATTGCTGCAGTGTTTACTGAGGAGACACAGAATCCAACACCCCTCCTTCAGTCTCTACGGCAGAGAGCAACAGACGTGCATTTGGAGCTTGTCTCAACACTCAGAAAAGGTGCCCTGTAGCAGAGCTCTCCCAGTCTGAAGCTTCATCACAATTTATATAAAGTAATTAAAGTAATTAATTGCCCACTCAGCCAAGTGCTGTAGACACCAAAATATAAGAATGGGTTGTGGGGGAGGGACATGCAACCAGCTCTTTCTTCTCTCCGTTGTGAAAGCCACTAAGTCGCCTCATGAATCAAGCCTTCCAAAATTCAATGTTTCCTTCTGAAAATGTTGAAATGAACCAGTTGGACATTTCCAGAACTTTATTTGTTTGTTAGTTTTCGCATCAGCCAAAATTAGTTGTCCTGCTTGACCCAGTGTCAGAAGCTTGAACTTTCTTGGGTGAAGGCTTGATTTATTGGGGCAAAGAGAACAATTGCGAAGTCGTGGTCTGTGCCCCGTCCTCCCAAGCCGGGTCCCCAGCCGGGGGGCAGAGCCCACCTCCGCCGCGCCGGGGCACCATGCAGCCCCCCACCGGCAGCCGGGGGTCGGCTACTTGTGTGGCAGCGTGTGGCATCTCTTCTTCATAAAAGAAGAAATCACCAAAGCAAAACCAGATGATAGAGAGTAGCCGTTGCTGAGATACTACAAATAAGTAAACAATCCTTGGGCTTTGTGCTGTTGCTATTTTTCTTTAATGAGGATTGTGGGTGGGAGGCCCTGGCGCCTCTTCAGTGCACCCAGCCTGGAAAAAGAGCTCTCTCCTGCCTTGATCAGCGACAGGAGCGGCACCTCCTGAGCCCCAGCTCGCAGCTGGGGAGTATTCCCCCGCTTTGAAGGTTTCCGTTCCTGACTTCAGACTAACATTTGAAAACCCTGTCTCTTCTCCCAGCTAAATCGTGCCGCACAGTCCTGCTCCCACAGGAAGAAGCTGCTGTCAGGGACCTGGCAGATTTCCCACAGCTCTGCACTTGAGTGACAAGGAGCAGGGAAGGGCACTGTACCAGGGCTAGTAGTGATTTTTTAGCCCATTATTAGGTATTAAAAACTATAGAGACGATGTCCTCACAGGCACAAATCACCTCAATTGTAAGCTGATGGCAGAGTGCATAAAATCTCCTTTTGAGGACAAGTCAAACTGCACCACATCAGTCATGGGCTTTTTGGGTGTACTTGGAAAATATTTTCCTGCACTCTTCAAACCTCATGTTTGTCCACTATGAGACTTGTTCAACAAAACATAATGATTCCAATGGGAAGGAGGTAGAGAGCAGTCCCTGGAAACACCTTCGGGCTAAAACTTCTATATCCAAGTACCCTCCTACTTCAAGAAGCCTCATTCTACTTTTTTTGCCAACTCCAATTGCGCTTACACATGGGTTTAACAGTTCTGTTGTCTGAGGACCTCCATGTCTACTTCTTTGCACAAAACTGGCCCGGTTACTGGAAAAGAAAAATGAGATGGTTATTTGAGATTCCAGCTGGACACCAAATGGATTGTTATTCTCCAAGATACAAAGCCAGCCTCCTGGGAGCCCACAGAGAAGGCGGCAGTGTTGCTTTTTCACTCCTCCTGGACGCTGGGACACTGCTATTGCTCGTGTGTCTTTCTGCATATCCAGCCCTGAGCCCTCGTGGGTTTTTTTAAAAACTGTCAATAACGTTGGTTTAGCTCCTGTGGTGAGGGGACAGAGTATTTTGTGCCTAGTTCAGGAAGGGAACTGCACTGGGTAAGGGCTGTTTTCCTTGCCAAACACCAGTTTGAAGGTGAAGGTCTGTGGCTGCTCCTTTGGAGCCCTGCACTGCCTGCGTGGATCGCGTCCCCTTCCCGACACCTGGGTAAAACCCGGTGCTATTGCTGCCACTACTCCTCTCCTTACAAGTAAATGTACAAAAAGTACTAACCGCAGACTTTAATGAATGCACCTCTGTGTTGGAGGGAGAAGCAGGAACAATGTGGGCTGACCAGCCCAGCCGGCTGCCGGGTCAGCTCTGCCAAAGCAGGGGCAAGGGAGGAAATGTGAAGTGCCCACCAAATGCGTCACTCCAGGTGACAGCTCAAAAGGCACGTGGTTTCCCACAGACTTGTGTTTCAGAGCCGGTGTCCAGAGAGGAGTAAAGTTTCCTCTTTGGAAAGCTCTGTCTCCAGCGGATTCTCAGGTGTCTACTGGGGTTGTGCTCCCTTGGCAGCGTTTCTGGCAGCTGGGGTGATACGGGAGGCTCCTGTGAGTTCACAGGCTCACGGGAATCTCATTAATACCTTGGTGATCACTACCAACTCTAGCTGAGACTGGCCAGCCGGTTTGAAAGACATTGAGTGACGTGAATATGAACAGACACAGGCACACCACGCAGAGTGGTGGGCTGGAGCCTTATTTCCTAGAAAACCCAGCCACTGAGTAAAACATATCTACAAGTAACGTCCTTGGCAGTAGTGCCAGCAGCCCCCTTACCTGCCATGGTGCTGAGGGCACCCACAGGCCTTACGGTCCACATCAAGCCTCCCCGGGGTGCCCTGCCCTGCCCACAGCTCTGGACCCTGCTTTGGCTCAGCCTGGGGCACTCAGCGGCTGCCCCAGTGGTGCTGCAGCACTGCTGGTCTTCAGACCCGTCTCCTGGACAGATGGGACCCATGCCATGGGTAGCCTGTCTCCTGGAGGTACACCGTAGCTTATGTCCAGTCCTGCCTCTGGCCCTGGACGGACTTTGGACGCACTCTGTAGCCTTGCCCCATCTCCTCTTGCCTTTGACGGCCACACTTGGATGGTCCCTGGCCCTGGTTTTTTGTTTGCCATGTTGACTGTTGGCAGACGCTGTTAGAGCCCCCCGCTCTGCCCACCGTGGTCAGACACCATGGGCCAGCACCCACTGGTGAGAGCATGACCTGCACTGGGATTCCCCTTGGCTCCCAGCTCATCCCCTTTGGCAGCAGGGTGGCTGCACCCCGGTGTCACCTACCAAACAACAGGACACATGGTGGGGCTGTGAAGGCTGCTGGAAGACTTGCATTAAAATAGACACTATAACACATGTCTAAGGTACATACCTCAAGAGACTGAGGTGTACGGGAGCCTCTTTTCAGGTCAAATAAACCATCAAGATCATAAACTTACTGTAAATGTTTTCATAGCAGATAAGGAAACCTGATCATCTCTGGTCAGGAGAAAGGGCTCCATCCATCCTTGTCAAAGGAGACTTCTAAGAGCCAGATGGCACCCCGACATATCAAACACGGGGGATCTAGCTAGTTAGTGCTAGGTCTGTAAATACCACCCTTAGAAGTGTAAAACCATATGAGGCACATTTATTCAACCTTTCAGGAGATAATTTGGGGCTCACAGAAGGGGACTAATGCCACAAGCTTTTGGGAGAGGAGGAAGAGAGCAAAAATGAGCAATGATGTCTCTGCTTGTCAAGGATTTATCACTTCATGTGTTCAAAAAAGTACAAATTCTTGACACGACCTTAGTCAACTGGCTGATATTCTTTGGGGGCATCTCTCCTAGCGAGAAACTACTGAAAAAAAATTATTTGTATGTGTGGGAAACCTTTAACACTGGGATTATTTCTTATGAAAAAGGCTAAATAGTTCACATGCAAAGTCCCAACTCTGCATTTACACAAGTCTTATCAAACTAATTTATGAACAATGGCTTTTTAGCAGAAAAGCCTTAAATAATAAGTACAACATTGTGGCATGTGTTAGCAAGGAAAATATAATATTAGATAGCTCCTACGAGGCTTAAGGCCATGTAATAATCACTGGAAGCTGAAAAAGCTGCTCTGAAATGGAGGCATAACAAATATGTTCCTCCTGCTGCAAACAAGATCTCAAACGCTGGACTATTCCCAAGGGTTTGTTTATGGTCTGCTATCTGCAAGGTGCTGTAGCTTGGCTATCTGGAGCTGCGGGGAAAAGGAAGAAGAGCAGAAGTCTACAGCTGGCAGCAAGGAAAACGGGAGGTTAAAAGCACAGAGCCAGGCTCCAGGGAGCTGAGGATGGAAGGTGGAACGTGCTAAAGGGTGGCACAAAGAAGTGCCAAGTGCTGGGGAGGGAGTGTTTGCCATCTGAGCCCTCTTACGGGAAAACATGTGCTGGAACCGGAGCAGATACACAAGCAGAGGCTGATACACAAGCAGAGGCTGATACACAAGCAGAGGCTGATACCCAAGTGGAGGCTGATGCACAAGCGGAGCAGATACACAAGCAGAGGCTGATACCCAAGTGGAGGCTGGTACACAAGCGGAGGCTGGTACATAAGCAGAGGCTGGTACACAAGCGGAGGCTGGTACACAAGCGGAGGCTGATACACAAGCGGAGGCTGGTACACAAGCGGAGGCTGGTGCACAAGGGGAGGCTGCAGCTGCCCCGAGAAAGCAGCAGCAGGGCTTTGGCAGAGATTGCATGGTGCCACTGAGTGACCAGAAGCCAGGAAGCCCTGGGCTCCCGCGATGCTCTCATACTCTGGTACTAAGGGGGACGAGCACAGTACCCTGTTTTGGAGTCAAAATCAGTGATTCGTGTTCGATTTTCTCAATCATTGTGCAAACTTTCAGCTAGATGTCCTCTGCAGAGCTAATATCACATTTTACAGTCTGTTCTTTGATGCTTTATAGGCACAACCTTCAACAGCCCCCAGGTTTTGTCCTCTGTGCCAAAATCCTCCATAAAACCTACCTGAGTTACCTGTGCTCCAAGCCTCGAGGACACCCGCTTCCTGTGACACCTTCATTCCCGAGGACAAGGGAGCTGTCAAGGTCCCCAAGCCCAAGCCCTGTCCCCAGCTGGCAGGGGCTCGGTGGCCACCGGCCTTCGGCTGTGGCATGTGCTGGTCACGGGCAGGAGGGTGAGACGGGTGACAGCATCCATGGCCTTTGAAAGGAACAAGTAGAAACAGAGCATACCGTTCCTCCTCCAGCCGCATAGAGCTCAGAATTAAAAGCACACCAGAAAATTTCTCTCAAAAAAAGGAAGATGAAGAAAGATGCCGAAATCTCCTCCTGTTCTTGGTTGGTATTTTCACAAGTTGATGAGCTATTCAAAAAATGACATGACGAACACAGTAAAAGAAGCCAGAAAATGACTGTCAGGTTATTTCCACAAAATCGCAACCAGATCCTGCCTTTCTTTTTGAAAATGGATTGCTGCTGTCATTACCTATAGATGATGAACTAAATCTGTTCATTTGTGTTCCTAATTGCCAACCTAGGAAGAAAGGTTAAAAAAAGTCTCAAGTTCCTTACTTGACATAATACAGAAAATAATAAAAGGCAATTAATTTTCAACATAAACCTGTGCAGCTTGCACTTTCAAATACTTGTATCCAGCCAGTCAGGTGCTTTGTAATATATATCTTGGTGGATATAGTTCTGTATGAAATTTTTCCTTCAGGGACCTCAGGCCGTAAAAGTCCAAGTGTCTCCTTCATGTGGCAGGACTATAAGGGATTCCCAACACTCCGGTGAAGAGACTGAAAGCGGTGCCCAGCGCACGAGCTGCTGCTCCGCTCCCTTCCAGCGTCACCGGGAACAGCTAAGGCTTAAACCACCCGTCCTTTGCCCTGCAAAAGCACCACTGCCATCGCTCAGCCCAAGCCAATGCTTTCCTGGGATTTAATTTTTTTTTCTTTTTCCAGCTGGAGCAACCTCATGGTGGATTAAACCAAACTCTCTGTCCCGAAAAGGATGGGAGCCTGGTGTGTCCTTCCAAAGCAGCATGTCACGAATAGTGAATTCATGTGTGAAACTGCATCTCTCGGCCACCTGCAACCTCAGTGCTCCTTTAGCTGTGGTTTTTATATGTGTTTGACTGTTTCCTGTGCAACATATAAGCACCATACCTTCTGGGACTGCCTTAAGCAACCCATAGCCTTGAGGCTGTGACCTTGTAGGTACAACTGCAGTTCCCAGCTCAGACTCTGGGAAAGGAATGGATACGATGATTGCTTTCAAACACATGGACTCAAATAAGCACCCAGAGTAGCCGAAAATGGACGCTTCAGCTTCTGTGCTTTCGCAGGCTTGAAGACCTCTGGTCAGGAAAGCATTTATGGATGTGCTTAATTAGAAACACATGCTAAAAATATGGACTTCAATTATACTAACTTCAATGCAACTTAATTGAAAATGTGCTTAAATATTTCCTGTTTGAGGCCTAAAAGAACAAGAACGCAATTCTTCAAAATATAGGACGTTTCATTGTGTGGAATCTCAAAGTACTTTATGTGCTGCATATGCTGCCATTATTTATCCCTGAAAAGCGGCTGCTTCTAAGGTGGAACATGTTGTGTGCTGTGAGAACAAGCAGCGACACTGCAGCAGCTACAGACAATGAGTACATCATGCCCAAATAAAACCACTGTAGGAAAACAGACAACCAGAACATAATTTCTCAGCTTGAGATCGTTAGGTCCACTGTAGGAAAACAGACAACCCGAACATAATTTCTCAGACCTAGCAGAGGTTTAGAGGAGACACTAGCTGTTACAGAAGGTCTCCCTGGAGCTCTGGCAATGAGTGCGGAGGTCTGGAGCCCTCGGCTTTGTGCTGAGGCTCGGATTCACCCCTCGCTCCTGGGGAAGAATGACCTCTCCTGCAACCAGCAACCGGCAGAGCCTTATTTCTTGCCCAGCGTTTGGTTCTCCTGCAAGGTGTCCTATCCCAAAGCCACTCTTAGCTGGCAGAAGTGTCACAGCCCAGCTGCCGTGGCTGTAGGGAACCAGCTGCCAAGCAGTTTAGAAAAGGTCAGACAAAGTTTTGTCCCTGGTTTTTGCTGCTGCTGTTGCCTTCCACTTAGGACACTTAATCCTTTCCATTTATTTCTAAAACCTCTCTCTGCCACCATGTCCTCAACAGTGCTTACACATTGACAGCACGATGTGTCAGGGCTCCGTGCTTTGCCTCGCACCCAGCGTCTCTCCCCCACCTCCAGCAGCGCCCGCAGCGTCTCTCCGGGGCTCCCGGCGGCTGCCGGGGAGGCAGGGGCTCTGCAGGAGCCAGGGATCTGGGCTGCCCTTCCCACACACCCAGCCTGACATGCTTTGGCTGTCGCCTGGCAAAGCCTCCAGACACAGCCCCACCAGCCAGAGAAGTGTTTGTGACAGCACAGCTCCTTCCCACGTGGCTGGGCTGTAACAGCCTCAGCCGCCCTCGCACGGCTTTGCTGCATCCCCAGCCGATCCTGTACCAGGACATTCACGCGCTTTCGTTACACCACTTTGTTAGCCACCCCATACTACAGTCAAAAAAATGATGTGTCTCAGATCTTTGGCTCAAAACAACCTGCTTGCGTGATCGCAACAGAAATTTGTTCTGGAATATATACCCCAAATAGTGTCAATCTAGAAATAGGAGGGAAAAAAACCAAGCCCCAAAATCAGTTAACACCATTTAAAGTTAAGAAGAACCTCATTTCTTCACAGTTTTGTCTCAGTTGTTTTTCTTCTTCTATTGCTTGATTCCCTCTTTGAGGAGCAATATAAAAGACTTTTCAAAATGACATTTGCAGCAGATTAGTCTATGATGCGAATTAATCCCAGTCTGTGTTCTTAAAATGTTCAACATGTCAGAATTTACAGGGCAGCTATGCAGAAATCATCCAAAATAGATTACTGCGGGGCTGAAATTATCATTCTACAGCATACACACAAAGGGCAACAGGGACATACCAGTTACATTACTAGTAAGAGGAGGGTGGAAAAGAGCTGGACCACCGTGGAGTTTAGAAGGAATGACATCACTCGGTCACACAGACAGGCAAAATATTAAATCTTTGCGTCAGCCGTCAATGCAAAGACCGTGTGCAGTCACAGCACTAACACAGCATGCAGCAGAACTCCGCTCTCAGGCCAAGAGGAATAGTTAGAAAAGTTAGTTGTTGAGTTTTGTTGTTTCCCAAATCAGCTTCCTGATTAATTTTATCTCAGGGCGTTTAAAGAAGTGGCTGAAACCACCCTGCAGGTTCCCAGGACTCAGACGGCCAAATGCAGGATGGACGTTCGTGCCACCCAGTGCAGCTCGTCTGATGGTCAGGCGTCATTAACCACAAGTCTCTTCTCCAGAAGGTGATTTTTGCATCCTAAAGTGATTCTTAAAATGACTCTCTTGAGGCACCTATCTTTCTCCCATAATGACAGAGGGAACCTTGATTTTTAAATTGGACGTCTAATGCTCCAGCCCCCCCCGCCACGTGAGCTGAGCTGCACTTACACCTGCAGAACAAGGAGACGCTTTGGGGCTGTAGGGCACTCCTGTTATCTTTAATGTAGGGTAAAAGCAGCAGCCAATAAACTCTTTGTGAGTCACTGCAAGGCAGCGAGGGAAGGAGTGCGGTCAGGGGGGATTTGTCGGTCTCTGTGTCTCCCCCCCCTTCCTGCAGAGCACCGCGGCTGCCGGCTGCCCTGGGCGGCTTCTCTCAGTCCGTCCCAGTATCTCGTTTTGCATCTACAGCAAGAGGCTAAAAACTAGAGAGCTATTCTCTCCGCGTGTCCCTGGCAGGGTTGGGGTGGGTGATGCTCAGACCGCTGTGTGCCTCTGCGGTGGGCAGCACCCCCGGGGGGCACTGGGCAGCCGGACCGGACTCGGCTCTCCGCACCCAGGGACACCCCGAACGGCAGGTATCTGGGGAGATTCCTTGGGAGTTTATGGTCTTCCATCCTCCAACAGCCTCCAGGAGTCCTCTGCCTACCTTACAAGCAGATGTCTTTACTTCGCTGTCCCGCACACAATGAAAAACAGATAACAGAGCAAATGTTTCAAAGCCAAGTGTAAAATTACCTATAAAGAGATGCGGTCGAAATAAAATACTTACTGACAAACACCTATGTTTTAACATGCAGTCACATTGCTACTGATCCTATTTAGAATAATGTATTACTGAAATAAATTTAAATACAGAGTCAGATCCTTGGCTGTTTAGGTCAGCTGGTTGCCTGATCCCTGATGTATTTTCAGCACAATTACTGTAATTGACATTTTCTCAGGCTGCTTGGCTTTGATTTTGTTCCCTTGTGCTCCTGTGCCGCAGCCCTCGCCGAGAGGGGTGAGGGGGGTCTCTCTGCTGTGCCGCAGAGCACGGCACCCAGGACCCAGCCGCGACACCCCCGGCACGGGGCGCTCTCCGAACCGCAGGGCAACCTCAGACATTGTCGGTGGAATTGTGAAAATAGTTACTTGCACATATGCGTATTGATACTGACTGACCCCGTGGGCGCTGGTTCTGGACCTGTCGAATTCCCCGGGGCTGGGGTGTCTGCACTCAGGGTCTCTGTAACTCAAACACTTCAGACCTGGCCCTGGCTCAGTGGACCCGGTGTCGTGGTTTGGGCCGGACTGGCCATTGAGACCCAGGCCACTGGCCACCCAGCCTGGGCGCTCCCATTCCTGAGCACCTGGATGTAGAAGTAGCGATGAGTGAAGAACTGAGAGCAGAAGAACATGTTGGCTGACACACATGCAGCATTAGCACGAATATTACTCATTAAACAGGGCAACATCTCCCAGCCCCAGCTGTTCTGCAGGCTCCTCACGTGGCTCTTATTTCCAGCACTAGCTCTGGAACTTAGAATCATAGAATCATTTAGGTTGGAAAAGATCATCGAGTCCAACCCCAAACCTAACACTGCCAAGTCCACCAACTTCAATGACTTTTCTGTTCCTTTTTCCCGTGCTGTCCAGTTTCTTGCCTTTTTGTTCATAGGGCTATATTTTGGCGAGTCGTGCTGCTGTGCAGTTTGCAAGGTGCAAGAAGAAAACATCCCAGAAGCAGAAGAGACCTGCTTCCAGGATGCTATGTGCTTTAATGTCATTTTTAAAAATTTTCTGTAAACCAAATAATTTTCCCACAAGGTGAAACAGACATAATAAATGCTCTGCACTTGCCTCTGTGAAGGGATTTCACTCTCATAAATTCAGCGCAGTGTCAGGTGAAACATCCCTGGAGAAACCAGGGCACGGGGTACAGTTGAAGCCACAAATGGCACACGCCGACCTATGGCTATACCTCCAGCAGAGGTATTAATTGTGTGACAGCTTGAACTTCAAAGAACAGATCATTACAACAGACACAAGAATGAGGAGGGGAGAGGGCGGTGAAATACAACATTCACTTCTGCAGTTCTTCGGTGCAGAGCCAGCAGAGCTTTCCCACGTGATCATAGAAACAAGGAAGTTTTTGTAAACTTGAAGGTGGTGAGGAAGCACAGTTACATCTCATTATACATCAAAGAATGGGAAGGATAGCTTTTTCTATATTTCTTAACAGAAACTGAGATTTTCTTTTTCATTTCTTTCCCATAAAGTGACAAAGTTAAAAAATAAATACATGAGCAAATGTAGATGTGTGTGTATTATTTTATATATATCCTATATGTGATTTTAGAGAAGTTCCACGTTAGCACCTTGCCATCATTGGGAAAGTACTCTGTATTTTTACATTCCAGACATACCCTCTCCTGTGTTTTGATGGAGAAATCCAGTGCTTATAGAGATAATACATGTTTGTACCCCGCAAGCTGCGCTTCCTGCCAACTCCAATCTCTGGAGGAAGCTGAAAGTTCTCCTCTAAAATGACTAGATCTTCCCAGTTCGCTAGTTTCTCCCATTCCTGAAAGTTCTGCAGAAACTCGTGGGTTTAAACAGAGATTAATAATAGCTTTTAGATGTATTTTCCCAGTTGTGATAGGAAGGCAGCAGTGCAACCAGAGCGTTGGCAGAGGACTTAAAAATAAAATGCTGTAAAGTCAGCTGAAAAGTGGCAAGTAAAACTGGCACGATGCGATCGGCACCAGGGACACAGGACACTGCACCAGTGCGACAAAAGGGCCTTTACAAGCGTATTTTAAGCCTCTAGGGTCGATTTAACAGAGACAAAGTTTGCTGTGTGGCAGGGAGTGCTCTCGGTCCGAGGAGGCAGCAGAAGCCGCCGCAGGTCCCGTCCATGCTGCCGGGGGGAAGGAAGGGAGAGGGAGAAACAGAACGGGTGTGTTTTCTGTAACGCTGTCTCTCGCCACTTCTGGTCCTTAGCCGCTTTGTGACACTTCACCCTGACAGAAGACAGTGATTTCGAAGTGCAAAAGGCTGCCCTGTGGCCAGTGTGGCCAGCTCCTGAGACGAGCCCTGGGAGTGTCTCAGGAAGGCGCCAAGAAGGGACAGGACTGCGTCCCCCAGTTGCATGGCCACCCCCCGGCCCCACGTGTGGGGTTGTCTTGTGATAAATGGCAGAACTGGTTCAAGACTAGTACAGAAAAATGGGGAGTCTACATTTGGTTTGTACACCAGTGGAATACGAAAAATGTTCGCCTCCTCAGTATTCATAGCTTTTGCGTTCTTTATTTCTTAATCCCAGAATTCTGAAGACAGAAACTGTGTGGGGCTATGCTCATTAAACAAAACCACCAGCAGGTCTTCCCATGCAGCCAAAAGAGTGGAGTTAGAAGAGATTCCATCCTTAATTATGGCTGAGTGTTCTGCACACACTTATCTGTGAGACAGAGTCTGCATTCCTCCAAAAAATGGGTGCTTCAATGACTTGCTGCTCACGTACAACTGCAACTATGGTCTAGTCTATCGTATCTTTTTTAGATTCCTAAGCATTCAAAATACAATCCTTTGGTCACAGGCCTTTGTCTTTTCTGCAGCCCAATACCGTTTGAAATACGAGAGACCTGAAGTCCATCCAAACTTCTTCTGATGCTGTTTTTCCAAGCTTGGCCCATGCTTTGCCATGACTCAAGTGAAGTTTAAGGCATCGTGGTGCTGAACAAAAGTAAAGCATCATCCGGCAGTTTGCATAATGTAACTGTACATGAGATAGAGACGAAATCAGATACTGCGGGGATCGGTCAGGAAGAGACATCCATAGCCAAAGTTTCAAGCAACTGACAAAGACCATCAGGATTTTGCAATAAAGAGTAGCCATGTGTTTTTCAGTGATGTCAAAGATGAAAGAGATTATTATAATTTTCAGCTGTTACTAGTATAAGCCATTTCACAAACTCACTTCAGCCAAGAAAAGGACCCAAATACGTGCCAAACAATCTCATATGCAGCTTCCCATGTATCCTGTACGTACATACATGTCTATCGGAAGCACAGCAGCAGATTATCAGACAGAGGATAATTGTGTTTGCTGCGGGATACTAGACTCTGTAAATATGTCATGTGTTTGGATCAGCCAACCACAGATAAAGCTTTATTCTGAAGATTTTTCCATGATAGACAGTAAGCAAATCTGATGATATGCAGCTTGGAGAGGGGAACGGGAGGGGTAAACTCAAACCAAAAGAAAAGATCGTATTAAACTTCAAACAGTTTAAAATAATTTTTTTTCAACTATAGGAGAGGAATATACTAAAGTTACAACATCAGCTCTTTGCATACTAATATTGCTGATTCTTTTAAATATCTGTTGCTAGTGCTTTCTTCATCTTCAGTAAATATGTCCTTGTTTCTCCCATGAAGTCTCAGTAGCACTGTTACATATTGGTGGCTGTTACGAAGTTGTCTTTGTCTTGGTATTCCCAAGATGACTCCATCTCTGCAGCAAGCCTTTCTCACTCTACATTATCCACTGTTAACAGCAATCCAAACAACTCCTAGACTTCAAATATTTCTCAAAAATTGGGAGAGCATCCATGGCTCCATTCTGCAGTGGGAAGAACCGCGGCACAGAGAGATAAAATCGTCTGTCCTTGGCAGGAAGCCACTTACAGAATACTTGCTTTTTGTTTAGTTTTTTTTTTCTCCTGCCTTTGTATTCCAGATACTTCTTAGATATTTTTTCTTTCTCTTTTTTGCCAGTATTCTGTTTGATTATTTTTTTTTTTAATCTTTGCCTTGTTTATTGAGGTGCCTGTAATTTTAATTACTTCTCCCTACAGGCTATTTCATAGGAGAAAACCTCCCCCTGGTTGCACAAAGTCCCTCATGAAACCTCCAGCAGGACTAGGACTAACCATACCTCACTATTGTCCCACTTTTCTCCACCCTTTGGATCCGTTTATCCATAGTTTATCCATTTTGTGCTAAACTCCTAACCCTCCCCCGTTCCCCGCTGCCGCCTTCCTATTTTCTTTCTGTCTTTCTCTCCTCTTTTCCCACCAGCTGGACATAAAGGGACCAGGATTTGAAATACCAAACAATAGCTTTTCAGATCTTGGTATGTTTCCTAAGGACTTCACAGGACTGAAGTCTATGGGAGGGGGAGTAGCCTTTAAAAAAATAAGTAGATGTTCCTAATCATTGCCAGGAGATGCACTAAGGGGAGCCTAAAAGGACTCAGTCACAAAAAGGGAGTGGTATTTTCCTTGCCACGAGCCCAGTATTGCACTAGCCAGCTCTGAGTCACCGGAGGGGACTTTGCTGGGAGAAGTCATGCAGGATGTTCAGTCCAAGAAATCAATCTCAGAACAGCCATTGCCCAATTTTGGAGAGTATCAAGTATCAACACAGAGTTTCAGGAAGGTTGTTCAAGGTAATCGTCTCGTTATGGGGAAGAAGCGTCAGCTACGCCTGAGCAGGACAGGCCTCCTTAACAGCTCCTCGTTGCTGTCCCTTCTCACTCTGATGTCAGCATGGTCACTGCGACCCAGGGTCATCTGCTGAGCACAGACTGGTGGCATACATTCAAAATGTCCCTACGCTCCTTTAAATAGTTCAAGAAATATTTCCCTGACCTTTGTGCATTTTGGAGATACCAAATGACAGCTTAAGCCAGTCCCTGTCCACATGCTCCTTCCCCAGCTCCCCAAGGTTGTTCTTATTTGTGCCATCGACATCATCTATCAATTTTCCCCAAAATTACCTAACAAAGATCAGCAAAAGTGAAACACCCTGAGGTGTCCCTCTGTGTCCTGCAGCCTGTGACATAGTCAGAAGCTTGGGGAAAAAAAATCTTGCACTCAGAATGCTCCCTTCAACAGAGAAAAAGAAGAAAGAGAGGATTAGAGAAAATGTTAGGAGGGCTTTTAGCAAACTGGCACAAAAAGTAAGGAAAAAAAGCGATGGACATGCTCTTGTCTCAGATACCTGTGATGGATTTCAAATCAAACATTAACCGTGGTGTATTTGTATTGGAATAGGTGTCCCACAGACATTTGAGACAGGTCTTTTGTTTCAAGAGAAGCAGAGAATAAGAGGTAGCTTCCCAAAGACCACTTCGATTTATATTTGTGTATCCTGCTTGGAAAATGGAATAATTTGGTACAGAGTCACCATCTGTCACTTTGCCATTTTAAGTGCAACGTGCAAAGAAAGGCACAGAAGGATGACATACCAGTGACATGGACCCACTTGTCACCTATTGCTTTACATACGTACCCTTCATCCCCTGCACGTCTGTAACGCCACGTTAGTCAGTCCGAGACGTAACGAGAAACAGCTCTGTAACCCAGGGCATGCCCTCGGGTGCCTCTAACAGAGTAAGCCTTTCTGCTTCTGCATTCCGTGGGTGGGTGTTCATCCCGTGGTATGCAATGGGGGTATATGAAGAGTGGGGAGACCATATGCTTGGTCACATAGAGGGAAAAGCATTGAAAAATGACAGTATCACACATGGTGTCGATGAGCTCATCGCTCATCCGACTTGTTTCTGGGTCTGGGGATAAGGTTTTCTAAAGCCTGTCACCAGACCTGCCACAGCTTTGGGCAAACCAGGTGTTTTCTCTGTGCTTATGCTGCTCCTCCCTTAGCAAGAACTTTAGAAACCTGAACTACCGAAGGGTGACTTGATACCGCTCTCCGGTGAGAGCCCAGGCCATGTGGTGGGACCAGCGCCCTGGCCCAGGTCCGTGCCTGAGGCACGTCCAGCCCCTCACTCCTGTGCAGGGAAGTGGGAACAAGACCCGGACACAGACCCTGGCTCCATCCACCCATCCATCCATCCATCCATCCATCCATCCATCCTTCCATCCATTTGTCAGGAAGTGTAGTGAAAGGACAAGGGGCAACGGTTTTAAATTGGAAGAGGGGAGATTTAGATTAGGTGATAGAAAGAAATTCTTTGCTGTGAGGGTGGTGAGAGCCTGGCCCAGGTTGCCCAGAGAAGCTGTGGCTGCCCCATCCC
>JAOXJK010000023.1:66502742-66522233 GCA_025774025.1 Xenus cinereus | reverse complement strand
AGGTGTCCCTGCCCAGGGCAGGGGGTGGCACTGGATGGTCTTTAAGGTCCCTTCCAACCCAAACCATTCTATGATTCCATGGTCCCTCCTGCCCTCGGTCCCAGGGGAAGGGAACCAGAGGCATTTGCTGGAGGCAGCTCCAGCGTTTCCCAACAGATCCCAGCTCTGTCAAAGGGACAGCCCAGGACAGAGGGGAGGGAGAGGACTCTGTGCCCAGGCTTCCCCCTCTGCCACAGGAACCTACAATGAACCACAAAACCAGCCCTACAGCCACCTGCAAAAAGCGGCTCCGTGGAGTCCTGAGACTGAGCTCCCTGGCCGCGATACTTTGCAAGCGATTAACGCAGCTCTGCCCCGGCGGGTCTCGCACCGCGGGCGGGATTCACGCAGCTTTCTTGGAGTCACCATGGGAGGACCAGAAAACAGCCAAGCTGGTCTGACAACAGGTAGAGGCACCAGACAGCAGGGCCCGGGACAGAAAAGGGGACGGCATTCGAAAACCTCGTGTTTAGGGAGCGTTGTGTCCTTTTGAAACATCTCAAAGACAGCCTTGTGCAGGCTTTACAATTAGCGAGGGAAAGAGAGGATTGTGAAAAATAAAGCAATGAAGGAAATGGAAGGAGAACACCAAGAGCATTTTAAGAGGTTGGAGGCAAACCCCCCACCACGGGGAGTGGGCAAAAAGGAAGCTAAAAATAGGCAGCATGAGAGAGGGCTCTCCAAAGGAGAGCGGGCAGGACACCGTGTTCTGGAGACGGGTGCAACCAAGAACGTGCCAAGGCTCTTGTGCGTTTGGCTGGCGGCGGTTCAGGGCTGGCACCGACCCGCGCCCTGAGAGGTGTCACCCCCTGGCAGGGCCCTTCCCTGGGACACGCTGCCAGGGCGAACTCCCGAGGGGCTGGAGGCAAACAGCTCCTCAGCCAGCCACGGAAAACGATAAAATGATCCTCCTGGAGTCTCCCCTGACACCAGAGGAACTGATAGATGCAAAGTTTTATGTACTCATCTAATTCCATCCAAAAAATGGGGTTTTTTTTCTACCTACTCGCAGTCAGTTTATAGCCATTTGTTCTTGTGCTTACATTGGCATTTAGCTTCTCTCTAAATTAGCTTTAGTTAGCTTATCTTCTCCCCCCATGTGTTTATAGAGAGTAGTCATATCCCCCCCGCTAAGGGAACACACCAACCTCTGCTATTTTCTTGTTGTAAATCAGATCTTTGATTCTGTGATCCCTTTCCTTTTCCACTTCTGCATCTACTCTGATCCAAGCTAGCTTCTCTTGAAGTGGGGTAAACAGTGTGAAAATGAAATTTCAAATACAAGCTCAGAAGCACCTTGCAAAACAGTAGCTCCCTACCTCCATCTGAGATGCCATCCCAGACAGAACAAGAGAGGGTAAGTCTGTCTTTTTTGCTCCCAAATCACACTGATGTTTCCAAGTCCCTGTTACCTCTTACAGGGACCCAGTTTATAACAGATGTTCCAATCACCTCTTAAATACAATGATTTGCTATTTGCACTATTAAAATTTATCCCATTTCTGCTGCAGTCATCTTCAAGTTAATATTCAAAGTCATTTTTATGTGATGGTCTGATCTTCATCTGTATTGATGTGCTTTCTTGATAATTATCACTGGCAGTTTTCATCAGCTTATTGCTGTTTCCTATGCCAAGCTCATGAAACAAACACATTAAGTGGCACCAGAGCCCGGAGAGGGTCCCAAGGCACCCCCTTGCAGCCTGACAGGTTTCTTTTCAGCACAGCGTGTTATCCCCTCCCTTTTATGTGCAACCCGGGTAGCTCATATTAATCTCAGTCTTCTCCAATCTGACAGTTTCCCAGGTGGTACAATATCAAATACTTCACTAGAGGATAGAAATATTGGACATACTGTATTTTCTTTAGCTAAAAAATAACTTATTTTTCTCAAGGATAATTTTTACACCAATATGGAATGCCTTATGCAACCAAGACAATATTTTGTTCTGGTTTATATTTACCTCCATTTCCCCAGTTATTCTATCCTTCAGCAGTAATTTGTGCTAAAAATCCTTGCTGCTAGAGCTACACTTCCCTGCCTGGTCTCACAGGTGAAGATTGTCCAGTGCACTGACCTGAATTCATGGAGAGGGCATGGAGACTACATGGTCCTCACTGTCTCTTCCAAGCCAAGATGCAGGACACTTGTTCAGAGCAAACACAAGGAGGTTCTTCTTCAATCAAGCTGCAGGTAAACTCTGGAATCTCTTGTCCTGAGATGTTGTGGATGATTAAAGTTAAGAACAGATGAGGGGGTGCATGAACAAGTCAACGAAAGAGGAAGCACCTGAAGGTTCATAACTACAACCCTTCCCACATTCTCTGGCAGGAAAGTCCCTGGGCCACAAACTGCTGGAGGCTCAGAGACTAGTCCTGCATTGGGAAGCACGGCGAGATGGATTTTCAGTCTAACCCAGTGAATTGACTCTTATATATTCATGTAATCTGCCATATCTTATTTGAGTAGCTTATCTGAGTCTCATTTCCGTCACACTCATTCTAATATTCCTAACACCACTCACTTCCCACTTTTTACCTCATGGCTAACATCATCAGTATTGAAAGCTAAGACAAAGTGCTTGTTTAGCTTTTATGCAATACTTAAATTATCTTTAAACCCTGTAATATCCTTATGGCACAGCAGATGCACTTCTTTTTCTTTTCTCCTGTACATTTCTTGCTTTACCTGCTGTTATTTGCTGCAATTTCTTTTTTTAAGTTAAGAGCCTGACTTCTAGAATTTTCACCTTGTCCCTACATTTTCTAAGGTCCAGGAAATAGTTTATTTCTTGACAAGTCCTTATTCTATTCCTTGTAGCCTTCAAGTTTCATTCATAAGTTCTTCTTTGATACAACAATGCATTAGGCCACAACTGGACCCCTTTCTGCAAGTTCTTCCTTGCCGAAGTTGAAACAGGTTTTACACCTTTGAGGTAGATTTTACACCTTTGATTTGAGGAATTGCAGCCTCTCAGCTCTTAGTGATCTCCAAGTAATGAAAGTAAGGGCAACGGCTCAGGAGAGAATGGAAAGTAGATTTTGGCATCTGAAGCCCCTTCCAAGTGTCTAAGGTACTTACCTTCAACAATTGCAGCCATCTAGTGGGCAAATACCAGAAACAGTCACTAGTCAATAAAAATGTGGTCTCCTGCTGCTTGCAATTGTTCACTGAGTGGACTGATATTTCATGGCTAAACCAGGCAATATGAAAAAACGTGTCCCAGGATATCTTCATCATAAGCTCGTACTGCAGCACAGTTGCCCCGGCCGCCCCCCTACGACCTGGGCAACGAGGACACCTTCCTACCACAGAACGTCGTGCCCCAGGAGTCACTTGGGCTTACAGATTTATCCTTTTGTATTTCCAATACCACAAAAAGCGGTGACTTTACTAATGCTGCCACACTCTGAGAATGATGATAAACACACGACCAGGTTGGTTTCTGCAGTGGGCCAGTGGCTGACTCACTTGGACGCTTGACAACTGAGTGTGGAGCCAGGTTTATGCACCTCAAGACCTTACCCTGCAGTGGTGATTCCCACCCCGCGCTACACCTGCCTTACCCAGACACCCGTCACTCCATCAGGGGGAATGTCAGCAGCTGCTCATCATCCCTGGTGTAAATGCTCATCAGCTGCTGATCACCTCGGGTGTAAACTCTTGCCATCACAGTAGGTGACTCTACCTAGACAATTACTGCCTGTGCACGCTCAATTAACTCAGCCAGCCAGGTGAGGGGCAATCCAATAGATTGGGGGTGTGCATTAGGGGGAGGGGAGGGTGGAAAAGAAAGGAAGGGATGTAGATATCTCTTGACCTGTCAAGAGCCACCTATGGAGGCAGAAGCTCTTGCTATTGCTGCTGTCAGTGCCAATTACCTCTTTTAGCATCAGTTGCGGTGTTATCCACACATTCTACGGCCACAAACTGGTTTGCTAAAGGTTTTGTTATGCAGATATATCAGTCACAACTTGAACATCATATAAAATAAGGTATTTCCTTAAGACTGACCTTCATTACTTTTTAAAATGACCATGTTACCAGAAAGTGCACAGCACCCAAAATGCTATTGTCAAAAAAACTATGCACTTGGCAGCATCGTTATGGTGATGTCCTTCTTTCCCTGCCAAAAGTCATCTTTTAAAATGCTGCCACGTAAGTGCAAGGCAGGGCTATTCTGTTTTGTCAGCTATGAACTCACCACAATTTTCATACTGTATCTCTGATAAACGCTTCTAAATACGCTGGAGGAATGACTTGTTGGAAGCACAGTCATTTCAGTTTTGCTTTAAGTAATACCACAAAACTTAGTTGAACTCTAGCGGTTGCCACCATGATAAAAGACATATGCCCATAAAAGAATTTGCCAAAAAGTGGACCCTGAGAACCCAGCTGACACAGTAAGCAGGTACAATGCAAAAGTCTGGCTTTTCCACACCCTGCACCCATGGTGTGGGTGGTTTCAGATGTCTTATCTTCATCAATATATGCCTGTATTATTTCTGGCTATTTGGAATAGAAAATTTAAACTGCAATTTTCTACTGAGATTCAGTCCTTGTGCTTCCTTAAGATCACTGTTACGGAGCTGGATATGAAGAGAATAGACCTGAGAGGAGAGGATCAGACCAACGTGGATGAGAAAGTCAGAAATGTTCAGCCGCTGAAGTTCCCCTCGCTGTGCCTGCAGCCTTCCCCTCCCTTTCCACCCAGCTCCCATCTTCCCTTGTCCGAGGGTCTGAACTGATGCACAGAATTTTGTCCATTTTCTATCCATCTCCCGGTGAATTATCACTGCCGGATACTCCCAGCCGCCTCTGCTTTTTCTGGAGCAGCCGGTATTTGTCTCCAGAGCGTGAAGAGTGACTACTCACAAGGATATCTCTGGTGTTCCGTGTTTTATGGGGAGGGCAGTTTCTGTCAAAAAGCAGCAGCAGCTCTGCATCCCTGACCCCTGCGAGCATCCAGCAGCGCCGGGGGGGAGAAGGCTCCGTGCTCCACACGGACTTCCATCACCTTCAGCACAGCTTCTGCAGCTCCTGGGGCCGGAGACCACTCGGAGACCGGTGCAAGTACCTGGCTGACTCAGCGCGGGAGCTCAGTAAACCGTTCACAGACAAAAACATAACAAGCCCATCCCCTTTTCCCATTCATAAATTATTTTTAAGCTCTGCATTTTATCAATTTACTTTATTTGTAAGAAATTCCCCGTAACTCCCTACGGAAGCACGCGCTGTCGGTGTTACACCTGACTCAGATGGCAGTACTTCTGTCGCCAGATCAACCCTCTGAAACCCTCCATCAGCAGACAGCGGGGGTGAAACCCATTTCTCGCCGGATCTCTGAGCACAGACACGCTGGGGCACACGCACACACACACACGCGCGCACACGCACACACACACAGCAGCAGCCAGCTCCTGTTGGCTCCTGTGCAGGGCCGGGGGCAGCAGCTCTGGGCAGGGAAACCCAGCGGCGGACGGGGACGGGGACGGGGACGGGGAGGCAGATGTGCCCTGGCGTTCCCGGCACCGGCAGAACATCCTCGGCAACCGGCCCGCCCCAGGGGGCTGCCGCCGGGCTGCTGGGGGGCTCGGCCCCCGGCCACAATAGCAGCGGTGGTGCCAGAGCCTCTGCCCCTGCGCTGGGCTCCGGCGCCCGGCGGTGTGCGGGCTCAGCCTCAGCCTCAGCCCCGCTCCGCACCCCTCAGCCCCGCTCCGCACCCCCCAGCCCCTCTCCGCACCCCCCAGCCCCGCTCCGCACTCCACAGCCCCGCACCCCCAGCCCGCACCCCCAGCCCCACAACCGCTCGGCGCGATGCCCTTCGGCAGCATTAATGGACTGGACGTCCCCTGAGAAAGCCATAGGAAATATATACTGCTTTTGTGGTTAATTTAACAAAGCTCTTTATGTCACTATTATTTAGTGGAAATGTAGTCAAACGCCTGCTGGGCAGCCAAAATTTAAATAAATTCCCATGTTCTTAAGTGGTCATTTTGAATGTTTGACATAAAATGCACATCTCTGTTTGAGATGCATGGCATACGCAGATGAACTTCCACACCACCGTGGGTTTTAACGTGCTGAAACGATTTGCGACTCTACTTTAAAGTTGCTGGCTTCCAAAACCAATGGTGATAAGTAAAGTGAGATCTGGAACAAATTAATGTATTTCCCAATAGCCTGCGGGTTTCTTCGGGACTGCTCATAGTACTTAATGGGCGGCCAGAGCTTCCCATAACAACAGCAAAAAGTAAAAGAAGAAAAAACCCTGTGACTATTGATAAGGTGCAAAGTCAGGCACTTAAAATTTAGGAAGTATAAAAATAAGGTTCCCTGCATGATGTTAATTTGAGACCCTCGTATACATTTATTCTGATACAAACCTGATATTGAACTTTTTCCCGCAGGATATTGGTGTGGCCGGGACGGACCGGGCAGCCGAAGCAAAGCGCCTCTCTCCAGGCAGGACACAGCAAAGCGGCGCCGGTGGCAGCTTCTCCGCCGCAGGGGAAGAGAGGAGCCCGGAGGAGGCACCGGAGCCACGACCGGACTGATCGCGGTGCCTGCGTTGGTGCCGAGACGCTGGGTGTGCAGACACTGGGTGTGCAGAGACCCTGGGTGTGCAGATGCTGGGTGTGCAGAGACACTGGGTGTGCAGACGCTGGGTGTGCAGACACTGGGTGTGCAGAGACCCTGGGTGTGCAGATGCTGGGTGTGCAGATGCTGGGTGTGCAGAGACCTTGGGTGTGCAGAGACACTGGGTGTGCAGACACTGGGTGTGCAGAGACCCTGGGTGTGCAGATGCTGGGTGTGCAGAGACCTTGGGTGTGCAGAGACACTGGGTGTGCAGACGCTGGGTGTGCAGAGACGCTGGGTGTGCAGAGACGCTGGGTGTGCAGAGACCCTGGGTGTGCAGACGCTGGGTGTGTGCAGATGCTGCGTGTGCAGACCTTGGGTGTGCAGAGACCCTGGGTGTGCAGACGCTGGGTGTGCAGACGCTGGGTGTGCAGATGGTGAACAAGTGGACTCCAACGTCTCCCACCTTTCCTGGGAGTCCCTGGGGAGCAGAGGTGACCCGGCTGGGCTGCCCAGGAGGGACAGCTTCGTCCTGCCACGTCCTTCCCTCCCCTGCAGCCCCCCAGCCGGGACAGACGGACCCCTGCCTGCGGCCGGCAGCCCCTCGGAGAGAGAGGGCGGCCAGGAAGAGGCGGCCAGAGCTGTTCTGGGGTTCATACGTTTCCTTGGCCATTATCCTTCTAACCCAGGGACTTGCTGGAATGGCCTGAGCGGCCGGGCCGGTGGTGGCCCCCATTGCAGACTGGTGGTGGGAGAGGGGGTGCCCCCGCTGGACACCCCCTGGCATGGGGTGCACCCACGGGAACACGTGTCCCGTGGGCACAGCGAGGGTGACATCTCGCAGAGACCCTCAAGCCACTTCTCAACGGGCTACTGCGGGGAGGGGGGTTAATCCTGCACTAAGGCAGTGCTGTGCCCTGCTGCTTCAGCCATACGGCCACCCTACGGCTCCTTTCCCCCTCGGGGCTATTCTCGGGGCGGCTCTTACACGCCGGCCCTTTTTATTACAGCAATTTAAAACGGAGAGAAAAGGCTTTACAATTTACACCCATTTTATTCTCCAGAAAAAGAAAAAAAAAACCCAACAAAAACAAAGACCATCTCCACCATTCAGAGTGTCCGGTTTTGTACTTGGGCACTACAATGGGTCACATTAACGGCTGTAATATTTTTTAAAGGAGGTAACTGGAAGTTCAGAGACACTGAGTGACCTCTCCACGCAGGAAGAAACAAAAGCCTTTATTTCCAGCTTCCTCCTCTAACAGCGTAGCTGCTCTCCCACCCTCCCTGCAGCTCACTGAAAGTTGTTCCTTCTCTTTAAAATGTTTACTGCAAAATACCGCAATTGTGTCTCGGATTCCCGCAAAGCTCAGGGCAGCAATACAACAGACCCCAAATCTGTCAGCACGCCTTCACCTCCGGGCTGCCGCCGCCACCGCGCTTCGGATCCAGGCACCTCCGGCTGCCGTGCCACCGGCACACCGACCCCGTCCCCCGCAAAGGAGGCAGCCACCGGCCAGGGGTGACAACCAGCACCCGGGCAGATACAGGGACTAAGCTTTAGAATTGCAACCTAGCGTGTGAAGAGGAAAAAAACCCACCAAACTTTCAAAATTACCCTATACCTTAAATTTCAGAGCATTTCTTTCAAAGTCAAAGAGTCTCACTCAAATAATACAGTTGCTTGTGACCCAAATCTTCCTCAGCCTCCACATTCCTCAGTACTCAGCTGACCTCACTATTTTTTACTGTAAAGCCTCCTTGCAGTCGGAGGCTGACTGACAGTCCCTTTCTTGACGCCACGAGGGAGAAGCAGCAAAGTCAGTCCATTTCCTTTGTCAGAGGTGTTAGTGCTCCTTCTGCCGTCCCCGGACGTGCAGGTTCCCAGGATCACCAGAAATTGCTCCGATCTACAGACCCACAGCTGCCTCTGAATAAAGGTGCCCTTCATGCACCACGAACATGGAACTTCTCCCAAGAGGCTTATGCACGATCCCGAGTCCCTTGCTCATGTCACAAAGCTTTAATGAGGTTAAAGATTAAGTTTTGCATAGCACTAATATGAGCAAATATTTGTCATTCTGAGTTGCACTGACATGTAACTGTGCCTACCCCAGCTCAACAAGGATTTTAATCTGCTGCCCGCTTGGAGCAAGCCATAGGCTTAAGCAGCTTGCAGAATAAAATCCGAAGGGAAGAGATGTTGAAAGAAAAGGTTGCATAAAGTTTTCAAACAAACTTTAAAATTGTTTTCTCTTTAATTCTGATGCCTTACTTTTCCTTAACTGGTATTGCTTTCCCAGCAGAATCTCAGTGCAGCTCTCATCTTTACAACAGAAAAGAAAGAAACCTGAAATGAAATTGTAGTTTCCCACTTAACTGAGTACCAGTTTTTAATGGGTGGAGTCAAGTCCAAACAGAATTTCTCAGACAGACTCTGAGTTGTTTATTTGCATCTTTAGGAAGCCTCAAGCTGTTCTGCCAATTTTTTTTTCTTATGTCAATTAAACGAGAATCAATCATTTCAATATAATTTCAAACTATACACAGAGCACACGGGGGTCTTGTAAACATAGAAAAACATTACAACATCTGTTATTATTCATGCTCTTTTCTTTCTGCCAAGTTTATCCATGGTCCTGTCGAGGGAGGAAATCCCTGCTCGCTGATACAGGAATCAGATGATCAGGGTCGGGCTCACCAGGGAAGAGCAGACACAAGGATTCCCACTCGATTGAGGATAAAGGACCTGGCCGTGCTTTTCTTCCTGAAGAAGAAGAGGAGTGAGGGAGCTTTTGCCTGTGGGTATGAGTGAAAGGACTGAGAGCTGTATGAATCTCCTTGCCAATGTGTCGTGAGCTCCTGGGCAACCTTAATGCTGGTGGATGCAGTGAAAGCTCATTATTCATTTTCAGTGGCGTGGGAAGAGAGGCACCGTGTCCTGTGTCACCCAGGATCTGCTTGTCCAACATGCTGCTCTTGCACACGCTTGGCCCAGAGGTATTAGTGTCCAAGTACCCAGTCACGGGGGACGTTTCAGGCAAGAAATGTAATTTTTTCTGGGTTGGATACCCAAAAATGGTAAAGACCAAGTAGAGAATAATAGTAATAGTGCAAAATACCGTGGGTGAGGTGAGATTGGCAAGCTATTTGCATGTCAATATACAGAAAGCTAGGCTGTAGCATGCCGTGCCAGCATCTGGAGGAATGAACTGAAAGGTTGGAACCTCGCGTCTCTGAAGGCCCAGAAAATGTTTTCTGTGACATTGATAAAGATTACGGGGAAAAAAAAATCTTCTCACTGAAATCTCCAGGGAAAATAATACATTCAACCCCCCCCCCCAAAAACCATTTCCCACAATCTAAATCAGTTCAGACCTATCCCAGAGGGAGCTGCTCATCCTTTCTGCCTATTTCCACCCCATTTGTTTTATGCCATCTCTTTCTAATACAAGCAGGGAAACTGATCAAACACATTCTATACATACCACCCAGCCCACAGTCTCAGCAGCCCAGCTGTATCCCTAACCTCACAAATTCACAGTGAAACCATCTCCAGGGTTTCAAAAGCATAGCAGCTTTCATGAAGGGGGGCAGCGGGAGCTCTCTTAATTAGCCAGCTTCTTTGTGCATTTCTAGACACGTCTCCCTCGTTGTTCACCTTCAGGAATTTAATGCCAGGGTAGAAAGAGAAGATTTCTCCTCCGTAAAGTAGCATCACATTCTTCTGGGTCTTCTTTTTTTCCTAGCAAAGCTTTGGCACTCTGAAAAACAGCTGGGGCCAAGCATCCGAATGGAAAGAGGTGATTTTTAACCACTCTGCACAATTATTGAGCACGAATAGTGGATGATGTGGAAGCCCAGCCAGTCAGGTGAGCAGTTCTTTACCAGAAGCCCTTCATATGTTGTCCGTGCAACTCCAGCATGTGAAATTTGAACAAGAAACCATCATTAATGTAACTCAACACTTTCTGGAAGTGCAACAAAATGAAATTCAGTCTTGATGGCTTAATTCTTTTAATTTTTCCTCTTGAGACATAACTTACTGACCCGACAGTCATTTTCTAGGAGAGGCTGAACACAGGAAAGGCAGCAGGACTGTGAATTTTCTCACCAGTGCTTTAAAGCACAGGTCTATACAGAGAAGAAAGTTGAGGATAAAGTCATGGAAAGGTGGGTTCCAACTTTATTGTGTTTCTGATTTCATTCTCAAAGGTTTGCAGCAAGGAAATCACAGGATGCACATTCAACTTGAGCTGAGAGGTCCTGAGACAGCAGACTGAAGGGTGTGCATGATCTACACACAGCCAGATTTTCTAAGGAGATCCAATGCAGATTAGTTGGAGAATAATTAAAAATGTCATTACGGTTTCTCTCTGGCTACTAATAATAAGATTTGAAAACTGAGATTCTCCATTAAAATCTGCATGGTTTCCGAAACCTGAAGTTGTACATGTCTGGATAAAAGGCAGCAGTCAATTTAAGTTTTCGGCTTCTGAGAATTGTTTTGGCTTAGAGAACTGAAATAAAAAGGTTAAATTCTGGGTGTTGTCTAGTCTTTAATATTATGCAGTATCACGATGGCTTAAAAGAAAGATGAAAACATTAAAGAAATGAAGAATTTTAAAGAACCCCAAAAGTTTATCTCCTGTTGAAGGCAAGGCATCTACAAACATCAGACTATCTCTAGATGTTTCTTCATTGCTATCAAGAGGCTGTCTTCCCTACTAAGTAAGCTATATTTAAAGAATTTCATACTAAGCCATTGCAATATAAAGGAACATAAACTAATTCTGGTCTCTAATTCAGCTCTACCACCCCCTGAAACCCCCTGGATTCTGTTCTGTCTCTCCAGTGTCTCAGCAATTTCTCCTCTGAAATCCTTGCAGACCGTTCCTGACGATTTACATAAAACACACCTTTCCTGCAAGAAAGGAAGCAATGATCTAATTAAAGGCTACTTACCTTTTCAGTACCACACGTGTGTGCGCTGTACATCTCACTGCACGTGCGTTCTGCTGCTTATCAGAGCATCCTGTCTCCTTTCTCAGCAACAGCGAAATTTAAGGGGGGGTGGGTATTACCCAGAAATACAGCAGCATTGCTTTACAAACCTACAGTAATGAACTATACCAATGGCTGAAAAAACTGTAAAACTCTCAGGGAGACATTTTTGCATTTTATTTTTCCCATGTAAAATAAGGTCTTATTTTTATAAAAATGTTTGAACAAGACTCACGTGTTAAATTTGGTGTTCTGTACCCAATCCTGCTAGTCTATAGTCTGCCATTCCAAAAGTAACATTTTGGCCATTTTTGAGTTTTTATGCCAGTGAACCAGTATAATGACCACAAATATATACAGTTAATGCCCAAAGGGAAGCAGGTATAGCATGTGCACACTCATGGAGCCCAAGGGGTAAGGCGTCTCTTCCTCCTCAGGCTATTAATTTTTGCAAATCAGCATCTTAATCCACATTTCAGTGTAACTGTAGTTAATATTTACCTGGTAGGCTGTGATGCTGCACGAAGGGGCTGAGGAAAGATCCACGGGAATATATTCCAAGTCAAGTTCAGACAACGGAACACACCTGTTCCCCCTGGATGCTGCTGTTCATGGTGATTTAACGTAGTCCCAAGCCTCACCTCTCAGCCATCCTGTTGAACAAAGGACTTTGCATTCACCATGGAAAAAAGAGGCTCAATTTCCTATTTTAGCCAGCTATTCATCCCCATTTCTTTTCAATGTAGTATCTAACATGATGCTATTTAACAAAAATTGAATTCATTAACACATTAGTCAACATACAAATATTGGCTGATGATTAACTTTTTCTTTTACCCAGGCATAAAGTGATCAAACTAAACCTCATATGGTCCGGCATATGAGTGCCCAGGAGAGCCCAGACAGCCCCGCGCCATGCAGCACGGCATGGCACGGCACGGCACAGCACAGCATGGCACAGCATGGCACGGCACGGCACAGTATGGCACAGCACGCACAGCATGGCACGGCACAGCATGGCATGGCGCAGTATGGCACAGCACGGCATGGCACGGCACGGCACAGCATGGCATGGCATAGCACAGCACGGCATGGCACGGCATGGCACAGCACGGCACAGCACAGCACAGCATGGCATGGCATAGCACGGCACAGCACAGCACAGCATGGCATGGCATAGCATGGCACAGCACAGCACAGCACAGCATGGCATAGCACAGCACGGCATGGCACAGCATGGCACAGCACGGCACAGCACAGCACAGCACGGCACGGCACAGGAGAGCAGAGAGAGGCTCGGGACGGAACAGGGAGAAGAGAGCAGTTCGTGCCCGGGGCACTGCGAGGGGCAGCAGCCCAGCAGGAGGGCCGGTGCCAGGCAGGGTGCTGGTGGGCGCTGGGCAGCCCGAGTGCTGGGACCCCGCCAGGGAGGGAGAGCTCTGGAACAGAGACGCTCCTGGGGGGCACGGGCGGGTGCCGGGCTGCCCGCTCTCGCTCCAGCTGGCTCCCGGTGCCCACACGGACCCCTGCCATTTCAGCAGGAGCGAGACATCTCTTTTTCCATCCTGGCGGGGCGCTCCTGGTCGGCCCGCGGGTCACACCTTCGAGACAAGGATGCTCTTTAGTGCTCGAGCTCCTCTCCAAGCTCCTTCTCCCCTGGTTTTAATGCCCCCCTAGAAATTGTGCTGAACAAACCCCTGCACCGTGGGGAGTGGAGAGAGATCTCTCACCCCCCATTGCTCGGAAGCGGGAAATGGCTGCAGAGGAGCCTCTTCCCAGTGCGCCCCAGCTGATGACATGGAACTGGTGGGATCCCTTCTGGTCAGAACGTAACCCTCACTGGAACAATCAGCAATTTGGACATCCGAAAATTATTTTATTAAACAGCAGTCGTTAATCAGTAGGAGGTCTTTTTCCACAGCCATTCTTTAAAGCCCAAACATTTCCATGTTTCCTGTAATACTTGTGCTTAGTCACACATTGACAAATGCAAGGAAAAAAAAACTCAGATCTGTGTGACAGATTTTTGGAACTGCCAAAATAATCTCTTTGAATTTTGCAGTCAGTTGACAGCAGGAGTCCAGGAGGAGAGTGTTGAAAACAAAAACTTGTATTTATTCACTGGAGTTTTTACTGCATTTCTCTCCCAGAAAAGGATACCTATCACATTCTGCTAAAAATGCATTATCTAATAAACAGACCACAGACCCCATTAAAGTTTAAAAGTGACCAAGTCCACTTCTTGCTGCCCAGCCTGTAAGTCTGACAGAGAGAGAAGGGATGGTCCTTTGCAGTTCAGCCGCAACTTAAGGCACCGGCTGCGCAGACCAAGGGCTCTGCCGGAGGACGTCGGCCGCAGAGCGTCTGCCGTCCTGCAACTCCACACTCAGGTGAGCAAAGAGCCTCCAGCCGGGTCTGGCCTCCCCTGTATCGCAAGAAAAGAGATCCCTAGGTCAAAATGCCCAAAAATCTAAATACCTGAGAAGTATTAAGTGCTATAATTTAGAGTTATTAATATTACCCTCTAAATACGTAGAGAAGAGTGGTGGTGCTGGTCGGGCACAAGGCCACGTGTCACCAACCCATGAAACTTTCCTCCTCCACACCAGGCTGCCAGGCAGTGGGTCTTCTCCAGAGTACAGTCCATGCTACGAGCAGGTTCATTCATCCTTTTTCTTTTATGGGCATCCCAACAGGCCGTGCCTTCAACAGAAGTGAAGCTGAACATCCCCTCCGTCATCCGTCACTTTTGCGGCCTGGACGGGACAAGCACTGTGTCTCTGGGTAGATTTTTGAAAGGAAGGGAGAAGCCTGGCTGTTTGGAAGGGCTGGCTGAGCACAGAGCTGGGGCTGGGCGAGGGCCGCTGAGGAGCCATCCCCTGCTGGGGACAGCAGCCCTGGGGTCTGCTCTGCTGGTGGCACAGCCCTGAGAAGCTGGGTTTGCTGCTTGCCCTCGTCTGACCAGCTCCTGTTGGTGGGACCCTCCCTCCTCCTCCCACCAGGCACACACCCCCAGGCCAGAGCAGCAGGCTGGGCTCTCCCCCAGCGCCCTGCCTCAGGTTTGCCCTTTCCTTCTCCACCTTCTCTTCCTGCGACAGGTCCGGTCTCTCCATCCTCACCTCAGACCAGGCTGGCCGTGTTGCTGAGAACCCTGAGCATGGGCTGCGTTGGGGTCTGCCTGCAGGAAAGAACTTCAGGCTGTGTCCCACAGCGGCCCTGCATCAGTGTTGGAGATCCAGAAAGGCCTGGGGCTTGGACATACCCGTAGAGTGTCCTACTACCCTGCCAAGTGACATGTAAACATCATTTACGCCTACTACATGTGCCACTACTCATCCCAGAGCATCACTGCCGCTCAGAGGTACCTCACTCTCCCCTTGATGTGCCTGATGTCCCTGTCCTTGCCCAGCTCAAAGGCATGGGCTTCACCAGCCAGTGTGGAGAGCCAAAACTTCAGTGTCCTGCTGTGAATCCATTCCTCGGCCCATCCCATGCCCATCTGCATAACAAACACAAATAATATTTTTCACCAGATACAACGTTTCTGCAGCTTGAAAGAATACTGTGACTATCAAGCACTTTAAGGTCTGTGAGGTGCTTAACTCTTTTTGTCTTTGGGGTCATTTTGCTGGGATGGAGTTAGGGGCGCTATAGGGAAATGAGCACCTTCACAGCACGCTCGGAGGTGGCTTTTGTAAATAAAATGGAAAATAAGACTTTCCAACCAATATGAATTGAGAACTGAGAATTTCAAAAATCACAAATAGTCCCTCACAATTAAAACAACATTTACACTAAAGACTGTGTTTTAAATTAATTTTGGCCAGGTAAACACGGCGCTGGCCATGATGGGGCAGAGCCACGGGGAGCGTCTCCTGGGAAGCCAACGACGGCAGCTGGATGTGCACGAAGGGTGCAGCTGGACACTGCTGAGCCCTCGTGGTGACCTCAGCAGGATGAATAAGTGGACCCAGCATTTTTCACACAGCCAAGAACAATTTTTTTCACTTTGCAACTTTCTCCTGAGGGTCCCAAGAGAGAAATTCTTTTTTCCAGACTGTTTCCAACTGCCATAGAGTTTTCCTCCAAATCCCTGTAACTCCTGCCTTATCGATACCAGAAAGGAAGGAAACATAAAATGTTGAGAGTGACAGGCTCAACTGCTTTTCTAAGAAGAAAATGTGGGAAATCTGCAGTGGTAGGAGAAAGAGGTGAAAACATGTCAGCCCAGAAAGGAGAGGTGCTTTTGGGAGGCTCCTGCCTCTCGCCCCCTTCCACGGCACAGCCAGCCACCAACAGGGATGCGCCGGCAACGGCCCTCACAGATTCCCCAGGTTGCTCCATCCTGTCTTCCAGCAATTCCTCTCCTGGCAAACCCCTCTGATCCATGGTATGGGGAATACCCAAGCTGATCCGATGGCTGAGAGGGGACGAGGCTCGCTCTGCTCCCGCCTGTCCGCCCGACGGGCTGTGTCTGTGGGGCCACTGCATCTGCCTAACAGTGGCCACGCTGGGCGCCCGCCATGAACAAAACTCCTGTGCTGAATTTTCCCTCTTTGCCTCCGGCCATCCCTGTTCTGCTGCTTGCTAAGTCAATTAGTATCTACCATACCAGCAGAAAAGGGCCCCTGGGAAAAAGGAACCCAGGGAGCAGGCTGGTTGCTCCCCATCTGGGCTTGCCCTCTGCCAATACAGCACATTTTCTAGAGTGTTTTGTACAGTTCAGTTTAAATGACTCAGCTGAGGGGGTTTGTATAACTCCTGACCACAGCCTAACAGTTCTCACAGGAGCTAACATTTCCGAGTGTCTGGCATGAGCTTTCCTCCTTCTCACCTCAGCACTTGTGCTCCTCCAGCAACCCTCGCCCGCTCCTTCGGTCCCCCCGTGCCCCCAGCCCCGAGAGCGGCTCCCGGAGACGCAGCTTCCACCCACCCCTTCTCCACCTGCCGAAAACCACCCCACTGCTGCACACCTCCCCGGGCAGGCCGGCGGCGGCTGCCCGGTCTAACCGTTCCCATAAACCACTCCCTAAGGTCCAGCAGCGATTTGAGTTACTTTATGTGAATTTCCTCCAGTTTGTCGACATCAATGGGCACTGTGTGAATAACTGGAGAGTTGCAGTGCTGACGAGGTATGACCGTTCTCTTTTTGGTAAGTAATCAACTACTCATTTGTTGCATTTTACTAATTGCACCTAATTCTACCTCTGTTTTTTCCAGCTCCGTTATACTCTCCGTGTTACACTTTTCATGGTAGGCAGCACCAAACACAATCGGATTCCTTAGTCTGTCAGCAGCAAAGGTAAGCGCCATAAATATTTAAAACACAGCAAACTCTGACATATGAAACAATTAAAACCCTTTTAAAAGCATCCTCTCTCTAAACTCTCCTCCTGGTAAACTAAATTTAAGCAACCGAATCAAAACCTCGCCTTTCATGTCTGCCAATGTGAAATATTCCCCCTCTCTGCTCAATGTTCTCGCTCCTCACAGAGTGAGCAGATATTTGATTAGGTACAGATTTAAACACAAAAAGATTTTCCAAGCCTCAGTTCCAAGTTCCAAGCAATTACCCATTTGCTGGGTGTAACTCACTGCAGGGTCGCCCAACTGGAGAGCAGAACAGAGGCGGCTCTTTGCAAAGAAAAAGAAAAATATATTCCGAGTGTTTCACCTCACAAGGAATTCTTGAAAAATGTGCTTCTCCCCAGAGCCCTGGAGTTGTTTGTCTCGTCCGAGGGCTGAGTGCTTTCCTCTCGCCAGCGGACGGGCAGAGAGGTGGAGGGAGAGCGCTAGGGGCTGTCCCAGGCTGGCACCACGTTTGCACGGCAGCTCACGAGGGCTCCGCTGGTGTCACTGATCATGGTCTCTGCCGCAGGCTGGACCCCTTCTCCTGATCTCAGGTACAGCAAGCAGGACGTGCTCTCCTCGTCTGCTCTCCAGCAGCCCCCCCCCAGCAAAATCACTTTGGTCTGGGTCGCGTGCCCAGGTCTGCCCCCAGAGCAGCCTTTCTGCAAGGAATACCGTCGAGAAGGCTGGTGGTCTTCTGGTGACCCTGCAAGGCGCTCCCCTGGAGAGAATAAGAGCCAGTATTGGTCCCCCAGGTCTCAGGCAATCAAGACTAATTGTGTTTTTTTAATGCTAAAACCAAGTCTAGAACAAGAAGCTAACTAACTAGCTCTGTCTAGATGACACCAAGTGGTCATAGCAAAATTTACATTTATTATTACTGGAACACTTTGCAAAACTTTCACCCTTTGAACTGGAGTTTTGCAGCTTTGCCATTTGAACAATTTTTTTTTTTATGTGGGAGCCACTAAGTCTAGGTATTTTGACTCTATCTAGAGCGCTCAAACTGTTAAAAAATACAAGGCGAGTATTTCAACATAAATTGCTACCATACTCAAAAGCTGACTACTTGTATATAAACAAGATGCAGATTTTCAAGCACTAGTTATTAATTTAATTAATTAATTAATGACTCATGAAGTGATGCAGTGGTGCTAATATAGAAGGCAATGAAAAAGTTCCTATTACTAAACCATCAGAGGTCTCTGGATAAGGCATTGCACAAACCCCCTGAAGTATAAAATAGCAGCAGATCGGTTACAGCACTGGCTCAGAACACGTGTCTGTCACTCCCTGCGCTCCCGGGTCTGTAGTGTCTCGTACGAGCCACGCTCGAGCACACCTTACTGGAGGAGATACTTTCTGATGCAGGAAAAGAGATGGCAGTGCCGCATCCTCCCATCCGTTACGACTTTGTGTGGGATGGAGAGCTAAATGAGCAAATATCAAAACTCACTTTTAAAAGTCAGGCATCTGCTGCCGTGTGCTCTGTTAGGATGTTTTCTTTTCTCCCTTAGATGACTCTGGGAAATACTTCCCCAGTTGTTTTGCCAGCAACCACGAAACCCCAGCAAAACATCAGAAGTCCGTCCAACCCAAGAGCACAAAACCGGATACTCTGCAAATTAACTCAGCAGGTTCCTCTGTGGTTTCTGAAGGGCTTAAATTCTTGCCCACCAAAGGGTCTGAACCCGCCTGGGCAGAGGTGGGAGAGGAGACGCACGGACGGGGAAGGGCGAGGTGAGCAGCAGGTCTGCGGGCAGAGCCGTGTGGGCACGTGGTCTTTGTGCTACCACCCTCCATAGCAATGAAATCCTCTTCTCTGTCTACACAGGGGTATCACCTTCTCTAAATACGTCCTGTTTTGACTCTGATCCCCATACAAGGCTTGTTCTGAAATCAAGAACCTGTGACTTGAAGGAGCAGGTGAGAACAACTCTCTTTATAGCAGTGGTTTTATCTGAGATTATTTTAATTAGCAGAAAGTTAAGATTTCTGGAGAAACTCTACTTGGAAAGGTGGTCCTGAAAAATATAAATACGTATGACTTGTGCTGTGTTATGTTGTGCTGTATGGAGGTTCCTTAACACCACAAGTGATGGAATCCAGCTGAACCCGTGGACTCGGGGACCACAAGGACTCTGGCCTGTTTGTAGCCACAGCACAAGCCTGGCTCTAGATGGAACTGAGCCCTGCAGGGTCCCGGCTCCGGACACAGGGCACTGGAGTGACGGCAGCCGCTGCGTGGGCACTGCCCCACACCAGAGGGGCAGGCACATGGCAGCCGCCTCCAGCCGGGCGCTCGCTCTGCGGGACAGTCCCCCTCCTCACTCAGCACCAGCGAGGGGATTGTCCCTCGTCCTCCTCAGGCTCCCTCTTGGAGCAGGAGGGTTTGCCCATCACGTCTCCCCAGCACAGACGCTGCCTGAGGAAACGTCCTGCTCCCTCAGAGGAAATGTCCTTCCCCCCTTCGCCCTCCCCAGCCCCACGGACCCCCCTCCCCGCAGCAGGGAGGTTTCT
>JAOXJK010000023.1:66470087-66492192 GCA_025774025.1 Xenus cinereus | reverse complement strand
AGTGTTGCGGGGAGTGGGGGGGGGGACGCGGACCCCCCCCCTTGCGCGGAGAGGAGCGTAGCGGGCAGCGGGAGGCGGCGGAGCCTTCCGCGGACAGGTGCAAGGAGAGGCGAGGAGGGAAGAAGGAGAAAGGGCGTTACCTGAGGGTGAGACCTGCCCAGACACACATGAAAGGGGGGGAAAAAAAAGAAAGGAAAAAAAAAAAAAAAAGCAAACCAAAAACCAAACGAAAAACACAAAGATCTGACAGTTTTACTCCCTGTTTCTGAAGCGCTAATAAAACGTACAGGCATTACCCTCGCCTTTTATCGCTCCAGCTACAAGGAGGGGAATTTCTACAGAAATTGGCATAGTCAGGGAGGTGTTTTCCCCTCTGCAAACTCTGCCTCGCATCTAATTTATCATTAACGTGACAGGAAACCCATCCATAGCGTTTGGATATCGATACAACAACTTAAAAAAAAACCCCAAAACATAAATGAGCGGGCCCCTAGTTTGGGATAAATATTTTCAAAACCTGCAGAGATGAAGAAAGAAAGACTGAGAGATGGCTCATCTAATCCGTCCTCTTTGGGGTTTCGCGTTGGGGCTGTCACCAAAGTGTGTGAGCATCACAAAATAGCCACAACGTCATCTACTGAAAGACCCCTGTTGTCTTTCCACAGTGCTTTGAATCGCTTTAGGACTTCGTTCCAGATGAGCATATGCATTTATTTTTTTTATCCCCAAAGCAGAACAGGTCATGCACGCAAACAGATCGGTGGAACACACGTTCGTTACCAGCAATGGCAAAACAACAGTATATTAAAACTCAGAGCTTGACTTTTGCCTTCTTTGCTGCTTTTTCGGTAATTTTAGGGCTCAAACTACGTGAGCCCTCTTAGCGTTCGCGATACGCAACGCAGTTCCTCGCCGATGTCAAAACACGGTACTAGAGCATAAAACGCAAAGATCTTTCATAGTTAATTCTTTCAAAAGTTTGAGAGAATTGCCCGGCGGTTTAAGGTTTCATTTAAACAAAAAAGTTGCAGAGAATCATGAAAGATTAGTTCTCCCGTCTTGCTCCCCGGTCTTTTCAGTCGCAGTCTAAATCTGAGAGATCAAATGGATTTGACTGCTTAGCTTTATTTGCTACGGAGAGTATAGGGCTAATTAATTGGCAGGTGCTTTAAAGCAGGTAACGCTACACCTTTTCATCATTGCAGTCCTAAGTACTGCCCCTGTGTGCACCTGAATTATAAAAAGGCTGCTTTAAAGCAAGTGATTTACTGTGGAGGGATTTAAAACTGAAAAAACTAACGCTAAATACAATGATCAGATAAATCACCTCAGAAGAGAGCACAGGCGGACCTGCTCTGAAGGCAGTTACAGATAGATGTTATATTATTTTACCTTTCAGATAACAGGAGCCTGTCATGTGGTGGGACCCAAAAATCCACCATAATCGAGATTTCAAAGCACATCTGTGTAAACATTATCACATCAGTGTAAAACATCAACCAATGAGCTTTCTCTTTGAACCAAATCTACTTAATTGCAGTGCTAAATCAAAGAAACAGATCAAAGTTGAATAATCTATATGGCACCTATTTCTCAAGTAGCCTGTACACTGATTACTCAAATATACCTAAAACGTTTGAAACGTGCATCAAGTATTTTTATTGACATGACTGGCAGGTCGAGATCAAACCGTAATTAGTTCGTCACAGCTGCTAATTTGCAGGACATGCACTAGGATGGTACAGCTAAAGGGAGGAGGTATATTCTTCTAAGCCTAAAGATGCTCCGGGACGGATAACGTGTCCGGGTCCAAGCAGTACTCCCCGAGTCCTACAAACAGTAGAGGGCTCTTCTGGTGAGATGGCACCACTGTCCCCAGTAGAGAAGGGTGGGATTTTTTAAAAACAAAAAAATAAAAAAAATCAGCTTATTTTAAAAATAAAAAAATCCCAGCTCTCTCACACTGGGAGACCCTTACGGCTAAATCTTTCCTGCTATATAATGGAAACATTTAAAGTAGAGTGGAATATATAACGATGATCTTTTCCGAGTGGAGTCTTTAATGTCTGGGCACTAAACCGGTTATGCTGTTTTTTATAAAGTACCCAAAAAGAAACAAAAAGATAAGAATTTTTTTGGTGTTTGCCGTAGTCATGTGACAGGAAAAGATAACACTAAAGATTTTTATTTTTTTTTTGCACCTTCTGAGACTATACCATGGGAAGTTAAATAATTTTGAAGAGTGTTTTTACAAGAGTATATAATTCAACTTAAAGTATACAGTACAATCTAATCAACTCTCCGTATACTTCCTAGAGACCACACTTTCAGGGGTGTTGAACAAATACATATGTGGCCGAGTTTTCATTTCCATAGCAAGCAGTTAGGGCTTCTATAGACAATATAATTACTGTATATTTCCTAAGAATAGCATATTGTCATAGGCATGACCTGGTGGCTACCAAAGGAGTGGAGAAAGCAATGGACTGAAATTTTTGTCTATGTATATATGTATGTGTGTGTTTTTATATATATATAGAGAGAGAGAGATAGATCTATGTATTTGTCAGGTTGGTTAAGAGAAAGTTGTTAGTTGTAAAACTTTATGTCCTGCATTTTGTTGCACTTTTATTAATTTTAGAACTCCCTGACAACAGCCCTTTGCCATCCATAACACTTGAATGATATAATAAAATATCGGCTGGGCGAATGAAGGGGGAGCTCATGAATACATGAGGAAGCAGACACAGGGTAGAACAAAAACCACTGAGTAGAACATAAAGCTCGAGATACCTGTTTATCATGGCCAGTTCCAGATCCTTCCTAGATTTGGACAAGAAAACATGGTGGGCTGCTTTCAGCAAGATGAGCAGAACATGCTGAAGCGACAGTGAGAGCCTTTCAGAGCACTGCAAGTCTGAGTGAAATAAGGTGTATTCTCGTGCAGGATTTCCTAGGAAGAAAAGAACAGAATCATTTTCAAGGCTCTGTGTACAAACCAGATCATAATCTGATGATCTAAAGCCTTTTAAATGCAATGCATACAGACTTTAAAAGCATTCAGAACTTCTTCTGAACTGATACAGTTGCAAGTATGTATGCAAGTATACATATATGTATATATATAAATATATCGATCTATTTACAAAAGCTCAGATGAGAGAAAAGGAATGCTGAAAAAATATTTTTTCCTATGGAAAGGAAGGTCTACATTTCTTCGCAGTTTCTTTAAACGAAGACAGAAACTCATAGGACTTTATAAGATTCATGATTTAATTATCCCTGGTTTTTGTGGATCCACGTGAATAACTCCAGTATAAGCTCCCTAGGTAGTCAGCACACGTTTACATGCAGGTACACCCAGTGAGAATGGACTTTTTCCACATATATCAACATTCAAATGCCTCATTTGGCTGCTTTTGTATTCGTTCCCTAAGCGGATCATCGGATAAAAACCACTTTGGTTTATTTAAATTACATGGTTTCTGAATCTGTGCACCTAAGATGCGCAGGCAGCTCTCGGTTTGTGACTTGCTACAGAAATAAATTGCGCTCTTATACCTAAGCAAAGACGTGACCGGGGAAGTTCTGACAACCTATCCAGGTGTAACCAGTTACAGACGCGTATTGGATTTTTTGAAGTGAAAAAAAAAAAGATTAGCCTAAAGGCGTTATTGAAAAGTCATTAAAATGTGGCTAACCGATTTCAGGGAAACACTGTGAGCAGGGAAATAACTCATGGCTCACGTCTACAGTTTCGGTGACCGATAAGTCACCCAGCAAACAGGTATACTTTGGGACACCACACTGGCCAAAAGTGGTTTCTTTTCCAATCAAATGGAAAAATTGAACTTTTTTTTTTTTAAAAAGTTCATATTGGTGAATGCTGTCTCCTAATGAGGCAGATAAGACTGAAAAGATCCAAGAGCCACGTTCTACAAAATTTTCCAGACTGGATGCTTAGTCATGTAACTGCAGGAGAAATACTTGAGTTTCAGTCATGCTACACATCTGAAACTATTATTATTCTGACACCTAAATATTGGCCTTTATATTGGCAGGGGGGTTAGAAGAAGATGATCTTCAAGGTCCCTTCCAACTCTAATTATTCTATGCTTCTATGATAATATCATAACTACTAAAATGTTTCTTAGAAATTGAAAATGCATGAGTGTCTTAAACCTATTGAGTCACAGTTTGCGTATTTTCTGAAATCTTGTTCATAATAACATACAAACCCATCAAATAATTAGGCAAAATGAAAAAGTAAACCTGGCTGAAGCTTGGGAAGAACATATTTATATAAAGAAGGAAAAGACTGATGCTGCAGCTGACCATTGCAAAAAAATGCCATAAGGTGTGCTGGGACTGGAAATGTCTGTGTGCAGCTTCTGAAGCTTCAAGGTAACGTAGGTGGCAACAGAGGTGAGGTCGTACTGTGGAGAATGCCGTAACATCCAATGTCCAACAAGGCCTGTGGCCCATCAGCAGCAGGCAGGGACAAAGGAACATGCTCAGCTTTAACAATTGGCCTTTAACTAGTGCTTGCTGATGCCAAGGAGGCTTGGTGATGCCAAATTCCTGCGGCCAAGGATATTTATCAGGGGAGAGGCTGAGGACATGGACAGCGTGTGTGGTTTCCTGATGAGAAGCCCTTGTAATAGAAGGGTCTAAAAGGGTAGGAAATACTGGGGTCACTTTGCAATGAAAGGACCAGCAAATACGCTTGGAACGGGGGCAAGGAGAATCCCTCTTTTCTGAGAACCTGAGGCGGAGGGAGAGGTACTGGAGGGAGAGGTCAGGCAGAGCTGGGGAAGGCAGAATTTTCCAGCTGATTGGTGTTTGGGGAATCCAGTAATTTAAGTGGGTCCCCATGGAACAACACAGCAAGCAACCAAGCAGGAGGAACGTGACCTGCACCAGCCTAAGGATGGTGAGGGACAGCATTGCGCCCTGTCGGTACGCTGTGCGGCTCTGTTTCACATCGTATTTCTAACAACTGTTCCTGGTGGGACTGAGAGCCAAAGTGCCTAAGTTTGTGGGACTAAGTTCCCCAAAGTGCCGGGAACTTTACAGCACAGCTCAAAATATTACGGAATAGTCCAACAGACCGTTTGTCAGCTTTCAACAAACCCAAGGGTTTGATGTGCCAAACGCCAGTGTCGCAGGCTCCGCCGTCCGACGTGGGTTTATCCGAAACGACCCTCACGCTTTTACCTCCGGCCGTGTATCGGGGACGCACCGAGGGCTCCCAAGGCTTTGGAAACGGGCTGGGACATCACCGGGTTCCACGGGAGCGACGGAGCTTCGTTCCGTCCCTACGGATAAGGAGGATCCCGGGGGGGATGCTTTTAGGACGGCCCCGGCGGCGAAACGGTGACCGCTCTTGAGGTTCACCTCCAGCCGTGAGGGTTTGGAGGCAAGCCGGGTTCGGGTGGAAGCCCTTCCTTCCTCCTGCCCCCCGAGCCTAGGGCCGCCCCCCGGCCACCCCGGGCAGGGAGGCGGCGGGGTGGGCCCGGCCGGGGCGGCGGTGGCGGCCTGTGCGTGTCTCCCGCCCCCCGGGACCCCTCTTGCGGGCGCGGCGGCGGGAGGGGCTGTGCGGGGCGACCCGCGGCGTGCCCTGTGCTACCCCTGACCCGCTCCTACCGCCCCGCAGGCACGGTCACGCTTCCGCCGCCCCGTCGAACTCCCCGACGACGACCTCTCAGATTATGGCCAGAAAGAAAAGAAGAGGGGTACGTTGCGGTTAATTATTTTCCCGCGTGGCAATTTGCATGCGTGCCGCGATTTTTACCCCGCGATATTTTTATAAACTTAATGTGTTTTGTTTTTCCTGGGAATAGATTATAGAGAAAAGGCGCCGGGACCGTATAAATAACAGTTTATCGGAGCTGAGGCGGCTCGTGCCAACTGCTTTTGAAAAACAAGTAAGCCCTTTTTTTTTTTTTTTTTTTTTTAATCCTGTATCTCATCTGGCAATGTTAGTTTTCTTGTAAAACTCATTAAAATAATATTGTATGTGTCCTGATCTGGCACAAAGGAGGCATTTCAATAAAATGCTTTCTTGTGGCAAAACTATTAGAAACATAATTCATTATAAGGCTGAAAAACATTTCCATTCTTCGGCTGGTTTTTCCCTTAAGGGTAACTGTGTTCGTGTTGCCTCTGTTCTTTCGATGAATTTCAGTAGTGGTTTTGTTAAAAATGTGCTCTATTCCACATTTAACAAAAAAAAAAAACCCTAAAGCCAACACAATTCCTCCAAACCTGTATGTCAGTTAGCTTTCTGTCTAAATCTTTAAATGTAATCTCACTCACCCCTACTTTAGGAAACCTTTATTTTTTAATCTGTAATTTCAGTTGCAAATTAATCAATCCAGTGTCCCGAAAAGGCAACAGACAGTCTGGGTTATTCACGTTTTAAGATGACTCTTTAGAAGCAGGGCATGGAGAGAGGGAGCAGCCCGGTGCCGCGGCCGCTGGTGCAGGCGGTGGCGCGTTCCAGGAGCTCCGGAGGGGAGCCGGGGGGATCCAGCTCACTTTGGTGCAGCTCCCGGGTCGTGAGATTACAGACCGAAAACTTAGAATACGATCTGCCCTGTGAAAAGGGGCGTTTTGTTTATGCCATTAAAATTAAATTATTTAATTACTTTTCCATATTTTGATTTTTATTTCTGGGGCTTTGATTCGGTATTTAGCCTCGCTCCTGTTTTGCTGGAGGTGTCTGAAGGTCGATGGGTCTGCGCAGTTGACACTACCTACCAGTAAAAAGGAACCAACTGGAAATAAAGATCCCGAGTCCCTTCTAATTGTAAAATAAAAACCAGAAAGTGACGTTTGAGAGTGGGGTTGTGAGGTGCGAGGTGTCAGTGGTATCTGCGGGGCGTTACCACCCTGGTCTGAACAAAGGCTAAGAAGAAATTCAGAATATTGTACCGATGGTGGGAGCATCGCTCGTGTCACCTGCAACACGCTTTTAATAACCAGTAATTGTAGCTCTGCCCCTGCGAAGGGGCTGGCAGAAGGGAGCGACAGGGGTATTTTCAGCTAGATAAACAGGGCAGGAGACAACAGTTGTTTGTCCCATTTTATTGTTTACTTCTTGAAAACCACAAACATTATAAAGCAAGTCCTACGGAGCCTTTGGAAATTACCCAGCGCCGTGCAGTTTTTAGCTATTAGTCACTCTCACTGAGATGGCTTGTGCTGTGTCTATGGAAAAGATGAAGTCTGAGAAAAGTACAGGATGTAGTCGCACGTAAAATGGGGAATTCTGACCAAACGTTAACACGCACCACCGTTTGTACAAGGAAAGTGCCGAAAGCAGTAAGCGCATTGAAAAAAAAATAAATGTGCTGGCGTAAAAACGAGCGCTGGCTGTATTTTGTTGGGAAAGCCCCACGGTTCTTCCACAGCACGCCAAGGACAAAGTCGTGGGTCCCCTTCCAGCTCCTTGACATTCAGCTCACTCGAGTTTCCGAGCTGGAGGTTCGGTTTCGCTTCCGCCTCCCGCTCTCCGTCCCCGGCTCTCGGCTCCGCTCGGTGAGCCCCGGCAGGGGCTGGGGCTGCGGAGGGGGTGAGCATCCCCCCAGGTACGGCCGGCGGCAGCGGGGACCGGCTGGTGACGGAGAGAAGGTGGCTCGCGGGGTGCCGTGCGGCGCCTGCGGCCCTGGCTTTAGCCGGGGACAGGGGATGGCCTCTTGCGCCGGAATAATTTACGTGGTAAACTCAGTCGCCCGGGTGTGCTCCAGATACTGAAGGGAACGCCGCTGTGCAAAATAGTTTTATTTATAGGCTAATATATTAGTGCCACCTTCTGAGTTGTATTTTGTACTTTTCCAGTGCTTTTTCATAGTTCCGTGAGCCCAGCCTCGGCAACAGGAAAGATTTCTGCTGACAGAGGGGCCAAACTCTCGCACGCTGTTTAGCTGCGTGTCCCCGCGAAGCTGGCCTCTCGCTAGCTTAAAACGCTGTGAGCTCCGCAGTCGGTTTTTCAGTCGAGAATGAGAATAGAATATTCAGCAGCCAGATGACATGTCGAAAATTAATAGGTGATTAAGACAGAGGGCTACTTCTGGGTGTGTGTCCAGAGGGACACCTACTGGTAACAGCAGCAGGGAAATGCTGCGGCAGGGTCTCGGTGTGGCCCGGCCCCACCAGCTCTGCCTTGTGCTGGTTGTTAGCAAAAGTCCAGAAAGTTGCCTATTTCATTTCATGAAGATGTCATCTCTGCGCTGTCTTCAGGGCCAGAGCTGCGCTGAGCCTCAGTGAGGCAGAATTGTGCTGCTCCTGCTTGTATCGCCAGAGAGGAGACGGCGCTAGTCCTTGACGGGGTCTGGGAGGCAGATGCTCACAAAGGAATTAAGCCGAGAATGTCCTAATGATAGGGGAAATTGAAACCATAAGGCTGAGCTCAGTGGAAAGTATATAAATTAAAGTTTCTAGTACTTGTAAGCCTTTATTTATATGAGTGTTTTATCTCAAAGGGATCTGCCAAATTGGAAAAAGCGGAAATACTGCAAATGACAGTGGATCATCTGAAGATGCTGCAGGCGACGGGAGGGAAAGGTAAGGAGCCCACGGTTTCTTTTCTAATATTTGGGGAAATCTCAGGGGAAAAAAAAAAAAAAAAAGTGCTTTGAGGAGCTGTGATAGGCGTTTCCAGATTAAAGGAGTGGAAATCAATGCTAATGGCAGGATTGAACTCGTGGGAAAGAACTACTGGGACAAAAGAGGCACTTGACCCTGGGCTTGTGTTTGCTTTCATAACACTGTGGGAGTAAAGGCTTCATTCACAGGCAGCCCAGTCAGAGATTTGTTTGGGGTTTCCAAAGAGCACTGAAATCTGCACAGGGAGACAAAACAAATACACAAACACCAAACATAAACAGGAGGTTTGTGGCAACAATTGTGTAGCCCAAAACGATACTAAACCTCATTATCCAGCAGCTAGACCCGAGGAAGCGGATGGAGAGGAACTTTCATTATTGTTTACGTATTTTCTTTGTTCTGGGAAGACTTCTAAATGCTGGGTTAGACGGTCTCGCTCCCCAGAACGAGCCCTGGTCCTGCTCTGGGCAGCTCCAGGTCTGGGATAAAGCCGGGAGCAGACGTGCCTGCTCTCCGCGCTCCTGTCGACGTGCTGTTGGTGTGTGCGGGCCCCGCGCTGCTCCTCTCGGGGGTGCGGGGTGACGCGGGGACTGCCCGGGCTGACCCGCTCCTCCGGCCACCGGCCCAGCGCCCCTCGCTTGGGCAAGCTGGTCCTCGCTTGGGCAAGCTGGCCCTCCCGCCGCCGGAGCCACCCACGAGGTGCCTCTGTATAGTCATGCTTTTGGAACTTATTTGCAGTGAAAAACTTGCTGGCCTCCTGTAAGCGCGGTCCCACCTCCCACGCCATCGACGCAAACAGCCAGTTTTTCATTGACCCGCTCTGCTGCAGAGGTAGAGGCTAGAAAATAGGTGGCTGCTGCTCGCTCTCTTCCTTCTTTGATTAAACTCCAAGGTTTTTAGCCTGCGACTGAATTGCTGCTCCTCTCTGTACCTCGCAGCAATTGCAGAACTCGGCTCGCAGTCAGTGCCTGCTTAACAACAGATGGCACGGGGGAGGCTGGCGTTCTGGTATTTGTGAAAATTAACACCCAGCTGACATATGTACTTTCTAGGTGTTAAGAGGCTTTTGCTGGGAGTCCATTTCAGCTTAGAATTTATGGTTAGCTTGTTCTATGAGAGGTCAAAGGGATTTTGTTGCCCTTTGTATAAGAGACACACCTTGGAAAATGTGCAAAATTAAATCTAAAAAAAAAAAAACCACGTTCATTTTATATCTAAAATCATTCTTTAAAAAGCACTACTTTGCCGGTAAAGCTGCGCTCTTGGAAGTTAGACGACGTGGGAATGGAGGTGCTTGTGCAGTGTGAGTCGGGCTGCTCCCGTGCGGGTGAGGGTGCCCCCGTGGCTGCGTGGCCCGGGCCGGCTCCCGGCGGGCGCTGCCGGGCTCGGTGCACGGCCGGGGGGGCTCAGCCGCGGGGGAAGGCACGGAGGTTCCGCTCGGTCCTCCCCGCACCGCTCGGCTCCCCGGGCCTCACCCTCTGGGGAGCCGCAGCAGCTCCCACCCTCTGATGGCTGCGGCCTGCGCCGGGGTCGGGCCGGGTGGCCCCGCTGGTGGGGCAGGGGACGGAGTGCGTGGGCAGGGAGAGGTGCCGGCAGAGCCCCGGCTGCGGCCAGACCGGATGGATTTTGTTGGCCGTCCCAGGTCCCGCGGTCTCTTCCTCGGTCTGCCACCGCCACCGTGCTCCCCCTGCCCCGGGGGGGAAGGACCCAGCGCGGGGAGCCAGTCCCTAGTGGGTGGCACGGCCATATAATACCCAGTGGCTTCTCAAGTGCTGCAACTTTATCTGCTCCTTCTGACCTGGAGATAAGAGTAATCTCGCTGCACGGATTAAGAAACTTTAGGAGAAAGAGGTTTGTGAGTTAGTACCGTGCAAAGTTTAAGCCTGCATTTCCTGCTTGCTTAATGTTTCACTTTGCAACCTAAGTGACAGCTTTAAATATAACTTCATAGGGTGTTCTTAAGGCAGATACCTGTTCTATTTGCAAGTGTAGTTATTCCCACTTTGTAACTCATCGTTTGAGCCATAAGGTTTTTTTGATCAGCAAAGAAGTGAGTTCCATCGTTTTTCCCATGGAGAGGAGCCATTTGGCAGCAGGGTGAAACGGGTCCCCATACCCTTATGCCCCCCTGCGCTGGGGCCCGGGGGGAGCTCGTCCTCTTCCTCCTCACACAGGCACGCAGGACACCCACCATGGGGAATGCCCGGGGCTCGGGAAGCCGGGATGGAGCCGGCCGCTGCTGGCTGTGCCGAGCCCGCCGTGGGCATGGCGAAGAAATCCCAGCATGGCCCCCGTCCCTCTGCCCTCCGGAGCTGCCCGGGCGGGCGGCCACCTCCCAGGTCCCCTGTGGGCCCTGCTGTTCCGCCGCCCTGACGCGGGTGTGAGCAATGGCTCCGCTCCTCCGGGAGCTGTTGTTCAGGGCCGGGGCGTTCTGCCGACCCTGCAGGCGAGCACAGGGCAGGGGTAATTTGTCATCGGCGAGGGGCGTGCGGGCACCTCAGCGGGGTTTTCTCGCGGCTTCACTGCAAATTTCGCCGGGCTAATGGAGCTGCAGGGACTGGGCCGGTGTCCTGCTGCGGGGCAGGTGGGCTGCCAGCAGAGCTGAGGGAAAAACCAGCCTTCCCACTCCCTACAAACGCCGGCGTGTGTGCCTGTGGGGGGTGGTGGTGGAGGATATTCTTGGATTTTGGAGAGATACAAGAAACGGCATTTTGAAGTTGTCTCTCAGAAAGGGGAAGCCAGCAAAGGGGAAACCTGGAAAAGATAACCGTCAAAATCAAAACATAACGGAGCCTGGGAGTCCCAGCTCTCACCTCCCCTCTGTTTTCATGTCTCGGCCACCATAGGAGCCTGAGAGGGAGCCAGGAGCACCAGGGCTTTGGGCAGGCTCATCACAGAGCCAGCCGCGGAGACTCGGGGGAAGCTGGTGACAACCACATCCCCCGCGTCTGCCCCGGTCCGGAGGGAGGGAGGCCGGGAAGCCCTGGCTGGAGCTGCAGGCTCCCAGGACTCCCAGGCTGGCTGACTGCTGGCCAGAGCCGGGAGGTGGCTTTGGCTGGGCGTCAGCCCCTCTGAAGCCGCCGGAGGTCCTGGAGCCTGGGGCGCGGAGCCTGTCCCCGTGCCAGGCTGGCTGGCACCCGCACAGGTACCCCGCAGCTCCCCACGGCCGCCCGTGGCTTCTGGGCAGCTTCCTCGGACCCCGGCGTTTCCACACGTCCCTGGGTCGCCCTGGACCTGGCCGGGGTAAAGCTGTGAGGAGTCGGGGCTCACTGAGATGAGCCCTCGGCCCCTCGTGTCCCCCCTCTGCCGGCCCAGCAGCCCTCTTGGGGGGGTCGTGCGGCCCCAGAGCAGCGGGGCAGCCTGTGCCAGAAGGGCCATGGCAGCGGGGCGGGAAGGGGGCAGCCTGTGCCAGAAGGGCCATGGCAGCGGGGCGGGAAGGGGGTGCAGAGCAGGCACATCTACGGTGTCATCTATAGATGTGCCCACGTTAATTCTGCAGCGGGGTGTGCAGGCATGGAAAGGCTCTGTTCTGGCTTGAAAGCTCGTAGAAGTGAAAGCAGCCTCTCGGGGCGGTACGAGTTTTCAGAAAGACTGAAGTTATTTCAGGCGAGAGAGCACGGGGCCTGATGTAGGTCTTGCTGCCAGAACCCTCCGCAGGGCACTTGGTTACCATCTCTATACTGACACACATCCTGGTCGTGGGTACCTAGACATGCTCTCTGAAAGCAAGAGGAAGAAGCCCGGTGGCAGTTTGGGAGTGGATAGGTCATTATTCCCCCAAGGAAAGTACTTTTAAACTAAAATCGGAAAATTCCAAAAACTGGAAAAGGTTTTTGTAGTTGATGAGCTGCAACTAAAGCACTAGATGTGATGCTAAACCCTTTTAGAAAGGGAATATCATTTCATGTGCATTTAATAAGACTTTTTTTTTTTTTTCTTCAAATGCTTTTTTGTCCCAGGCCTGTGGAGCTCCAGTTGCTGTTTGTTGAAATACCTCACGGGCCATATGACTGTCAGTCTTCCATCTCCAAATTAGCAATGGCATTGCATAAAACGTTTTCTCAGTAAAGCTTTTTATTGTGTGTGTGCAGAGTCATGACAAGATGTTTTTAGTTTGTAGTTAAATAACACCGTATGTCATATTGTCTTAATGACTCTGTGAAGTAGAGGGGACCCAGGCAGCGGTTACAGCCGCTCTCTCAGTGTGTGGAGAAGCTGTCTGAGGGTGTTGGTGGGGACGAAGGACAGGCAGGGCAGGACCCGCAGGCTCTCTGATGGCCAGCCTCCTTCCTTGGTGGATAACCCTCTGGTTGGGAGGGTCAGTGCTGCGGGAGCTTGCTGGGGACTTCCAGGAGTGGCACCGCGTATCTGTTTGAGCATCACCAGTGCTTACGGACTTAATTCTTTTCATTTGTGTATTGTCTGCAAAACCAGTGGCAGCCTGTGGCGTTACAGGGACGGTCACAAAAATCAGTTACAGATCAGGGAACAAACTTTGTGCGTTGCAGATCTCAGCCTGTGACCGGGGGGTGCGGTGGCTGAGGGGGGCCGGGTCAGCCATGCCCCCCAACATCGGCTGGGGAGACTCAACGCGCCTCTTGCCCTCCCCTTGCAGGTTACTTTGACGCTCATTCCCTGGCCATGGATTTCATGAGCATCGGATTCCGGGAGTGCCTGACGGAGGTGGCGAGGTACCTGACGTCAGTGGAGGGGCTCGACACGTCCGACCCGCTGCGCGTCCGGCTGGTGTCCCACCTCAGCACCTGCGCCTCGCAGAGGGAGGCCGCCGCCATGACCTCCTCCATGGCCCACCACCACCACCCCCTGCACCCCCACCACTGGGCGGCCGCCTTTCACCACCTCCCGGCCGCCTTGCTGCAGCCCAACGGACTCCACACCGGGGAGGCCGCCCCGTGCAGACTCTCCTCAGACGTGCCCCCTCACCACGGCTCTGCCCTGCTCACCGCCACCTTCGCCCACGCCGACGCCGCCCTCCGAGTCCCCTCCGCCGGCAGCGTGGCTCCCTGCATGCCCCCCCTCTCCACCTCCCTCCTCTCCCTCTCCGCCACCGTCCACGCTGCGGCGGCGGCGGCCACGGCCGCTGCCCAGAGCTTCCCCCTCTCCTTCACCGGCGCCTTCCCCATGCTCCCCCCCAGCGCCGCCGCCGCCGCCATGGCTGCGGCCACCGCCATCACCCCTCCCTTGGCCGTGTCCGCCACCGCCAGCCCTCAGCAGGCCGGCAGCGGGGGCGGCACGAAGCCCTACCGACCCTGGGGGACTGAAGTGGGGGCCTTTTAAGTTGCCCCCTCTCCCTTACCGGGCCGGCTCCCTCCTCTCCCTCAGCACGGGCCCCCGTGCACCCCCACACCCTCCCACCACCCGCCCGAAGGCCAACAGGGAGGTGCCACCAGCCCAGCGAGGAACACCATGGCTGTCCTCCTCCCTCCTGGCGTCAGAGAGGACACGGGGTGGTACCACCACCACCTTCTTCTGTCCGGGTCTGTTCTGCTGGAGGTGCCGGCGGGAGGAGCAGGGGCTGCCGGCAGCGGCACGGCCACGTTGGCCTGTAGAGGTGTCCTGGGAAACACGTGGGCGCCAGAACTAATACTTCTCCAGCCATGCATCCCTGTTTGGCAGCGAGGCGAGGGATGGTGCCTGCTGGCTCTCCCCAGGCTGGGAAAGAGAGTTTGAGCTTCATAAGTGCCTGACATTGAAAAAAAGATAATAATAAAAATATTATATATGTGTGTCTTCTGCTAAAGCAAATAACATTGCACAGGTAAGGAGATGGTATGGGAGAGAGGGGGAATCCTGCATCCAGGACTTGGGTATCTTTCCAGAGAAGAGCGTGCTCTTGAAGGGGAGAGGTGTTTTTAGCCAAAAGATTGCCGAGGAAGAATGTTCAATTTGACAGGCCTACTTCTCACTTCCTTAGTTCACTTTCTTTGTACGGACTTGCCAAATTGTGACATCTCACATAGCATTAGTAAAAGCAATTATTTTAACAGTGCTGGGATTAATGAAGGTTTCAGCACTGCCTGTGAGCCTCCAGGCACCCTGTTTTATGGCTTCAATATGGTGCTAGCGCGTGTCTGACAGACGGTGAGCTTGTCACGCACCCGGGAGTGACCACCTACTTAAAGTGTGCACACTCGGACACGCTCGATTCACACCAATACAAGAGACTTGGTGTTGCGAGACTTCAAATTAACTTATTTAGTTGTATTTGGACACTTACTTTTAGCTGATTCTGTGCAAGATCCCTCTTCTTTTCACTGTCACCTACAGGGAGAACGATCGCTCTGGGTATGAATGAAGTTATGTTAGGGACAATTCTTAAATTGGCTATTAACACGCCAACATTGTAATGTGGGTTTGATTCCAAACCAAAATGAATGTATTAAAGGGTATGTCAGTAAATTATTTTGTCAATACCCAGACAACTAGTGCTGCATAAAATGGTTTGCTTTCGTTTTTTATTACAGTGACTTAACCTAAGTATTTTAATACATCCAGTCAAGAACTAGAGATTTTATGTAAAAAAAATAAAAATAAAACACAGCATGTATTATTATGCACTTGATTTCTCTGCTGTGTGGAGAAAGCAATAAGCATTGAGAATGTTAAACATTATGCAAAATATACTTTAAAATATTTGTTTTAAAAATACTGTACCTAGTTGGTCTTTTATGCATTACTTTGTTAACCTTTTTTCTATGCAAAAGTCTTTACATATCACTAATTAAACGAAGTCCTTTTTGACTGCTTTTTATGGATGATGTGTTGCAGTTTTTGCTGGCTCCTGAGGGATGCTGGTGGAGGCAGAGTTGGTTTCTGGTAACGGCAGCCCCCAGCCCGTGCTCGGAGCAGGCAGGAGGCGGCCGTGGGTAAAGCAGCACTGGTTTGGGGGCTTGTGAACTGGTTCTGCTTTGATGGGACATGTAGTGATACAGACCCGTCTGTCCCTCCCGGAGAGCCCCAAAGGTCGTTGGGATTTCTGGGTTCAGCTTTTCCTTCACATCCTGTGCTGAGAAGGGGAAAACTTTAATCCGGTGACATCATTAAACATCTGGATTGAGGAGGGTGGTTTTTACCTCCAGTTCTGGCCACCTAATTTACCAGTTCTCACCGAGGCAAGGGTTTGCTATTGTTTCACCTGAACCTGTGAAGCCTTTCTGTAGAAGGTGCGTAAAGCTCTGTCCACAAGGATGAGCACAAAGTCTTACATGATGTGTCCAAAAGGCACTAGGAGATGGTTGTGCCCGAGCATCAGCCGACGAGACTGAGGCACAGAAAGGGGGTGACCGCCCTTCAGGCAGACAGAGCCTTCCTCCCTCCCCGAGATGCAGCCTCTGCCCCGTGGCTGCTCCCCTCATCCCTTTTTCCCACACATGAAACACGTTGCCCATCCCTGGCGAGGAGGGACGGTGGTTTGCCCGAACAGCGTGCCGTCCCAGGAGAAAACGGACAAAAGAGGGGAAGGTGGCTCTCAGCCCCTGTGCTGTAGATAATGCTCCACCTTCTCTTGAGTTTTGTTGTTTGGGGGGCAATTAGGCTTTTTTTCTTTCTGGAAGTGAGTGCTGCGCTGCTGGTTCGGGTACCGTTCACTTTCTGTATGAGCAGTTTCAGGACCAAGGATTACATTAGTGAACTGGCAAGTAGATAAAAAGTGGGCTTTATTTACATGAAAAAGAGCAGGTTGCAACCCTACTTGACTTAAAGCTGTTAACTATTAACCTGCCCTCTAAGAGCCTGGTGGGAGATCTCATACCCTGTTAAACATGGGCAGGCACTGATCTGCTTCCACCTAAGGGCTTCAATCTAATTGATGTGCCCCCAAATGCTACTGTTTGTTGCCCCAAATGCAACATTTTGCCTCATTCTAAAAATAAAGGGAGTTTGAAAAAATACTTCTAAGAGACTGATTAGATGAAAGCATAGTTATTTTAACATCCTGAACCAGGGCTGGATTTGTGCAGCCGCTGTGTTTGGGTTTATGCAATTTTCACTCTCACCAGACAGGCCGAAGTCACGGGTGCTGAGTTGCTGATATCTCCTCTGCTTTCCTGTTTTTTGTTTTGTTTTGTTGTGGTTTGGTTCGGTTTGTTTCTTTAATGTGGATCACCTGAAGGGACCAGCACTTGAGGCAGGAGCTGAGCCTTCCCGGAGCCCGTTCAGTGCTGAGCTTCTGTGGGGAGCGATACGTCTGGGACAGCAGAGGAAGGTTTCCCAAGTGAGAAATTAGTGGAGAAGCAGCATATTTCAGATGCGCTGTTGGAAAGACATCAGAGGGCAACAGCGCCTGATGGCTCTGGTAGCTGTGCCGACAGGCCAGAGCTGAAGGAGTCTACGTGATTTTTAAAGCAGAGCAAGGGGAAGCTGTTTCCTCGGCAGAACCGCCGTCCAAAAGGTGGGACTCGTGGCTGTCCACGCGACCTCATTTCACCATTTTCTGCCTTTATCCGCGTTTGGTGACAAATGGACCTGGAGGAAGAAGAAAGTTTGTCATTTGTGTAAGTCAGGACTAGATGACAGCACACAGGGCAGGAAAGCAGATCCAGCTGTTTGCTCAGCAGTCAGCAGCTGGCTTCCACTAACTTTCCAATGGGTGGGTTTGCAACCTTAAATTCCAGTTATCAAGAGGATCAAAGGAGGTTGTGCAATTTCCTAGAATGTTTTTCTTCAGAGGAAAAAGCTGAAAACCAGTCCTGTCAGTCAGCATTAGCAGGCTGGAAACCCCGGCCCTCAGCGGCGCAAATGGGAAGCGCTCCGGCTGCGGGACTGTGTCACCCAGCACCAGGGGACTGTGTCACCCAGCACCAGGGGACTGTCACTGCCCAGAGAGGAGAGGGCAACCGAGAGGCAGCGCTGCCCGTCCCCGGTCCCTCTGCTTGCCAGGGCAGCAAACCCGCCATGAGCTGCTGCCCCAGAGGAGGAACCGGGGGCTGAATGCGGAGACTCAGTCACAGTGATCGTGCCCCGTGAGTGCACCTGCCTGAACGGCTGCCAGGAGGTGCCAGGGCACGCGCTGCCTACGTGGCGTCAGCCTCCAAAGTGCTTGTTTGCAGCTATTCTGAAAGATGATACCTCAGTCAGCACGTCATGCCATAAGGAAAGGGCACCTACCCAAGCCTGGGACGTGGATATCGGCAAATTCTTAGGGCTACTGTAGAGGAGAAATTGCTTGTTCATAACAGAAAAGGTCACACACAACTTTTCATCACAAGATACTACATGAGAAAATACTACTGAAGTGGACTGTAGTCACTGGCTCTGTAGTCACCAGTCCCATCAGTCATCTGCTGGTACAGGCACAGCCAGCCTGGGAGCACACAAATGAGGTCCGGCCTCCAGAAAAGATGAAGAAATTGGCACAGCTTTGTTTGCAAGGTTCATGTGCCCAGCCTCCTCTGTGTGAGGCCACTGCCTGGACCGCACCCTCATTTCACTCGATGCTGATATTATCACTTGTGCCCTGTTCCTCAGCTTCACCATTTCACACAGCAAAGACTTGTGCATTGGAAGACAATGTGTGAAGGTGTCCAAAGGGACGCACGATGGCAGCAACACACCTCACCCTGGTCAGAAATGATAAGCAGGAGGGCACCAGGCAGGAGCTAGAAATGCTGGGGTCTCAACTCAAGGGTATACCCAAGCTTTCCCCATTTACAGATGAAACAAAATTTTGACAGGTATTTTGGTTTGGGATTTGTTTGTTGCTTCTGGGTTTTTTTGCCTCTAGTAATTGCTACTATTGGAAGTTGTGAAGTGCTATTAATGTGTAAATACAATCACTTGGTCAGCATTCAGTTGCCTAAATATTTGCCATGTTCCAAGCTGGCTCCAGCTACCGCTGGGGAAGGTGCAGATGTCCCCCGTGTCACCTCTGCCAGCCCTGTGCCAACAGCTGGCAAACCTGAGGTCACTGAGGTGGCACTAAATGGGTATGGCCAGGCAACTGGGTTTCTCCTCCTCTGTCTTGTATTGTCTGTGGAGAGACAGGATTTGAAGCTTAAGAATCTTCTCACATGTGATTTAGGCTTCTTTTCAAAGAATCAGCTTTTTTCTCACCTGAAGAAACCACAGAACAGTATCAGCATCATTGGATGATAATGTGGTGTTGTCACCTATTGATCCTGTACAGCTGAGAGCGGTCAACACCTCATTCAACACTGACTTCAGAACTTCTCCTAACGGTCAGGCTGCAGCACTGGGATTTTTTTCTGCCTTCGTGGAGGCAGTGCAAAGCTGGGACACATGAATTAGTCTCGTACTCTAGAAATTCAAAAATCAGAAGCAAAATGAAATGAATATGGGAAACAGAAGAGAATGTGTCTCCTTGAATTACTTTCATGGTCTGGAGAGGCCTTTTTTACAGCTACAGCTGCTGGTACTGCATTCGGCAAAGCTAAATGTTGCAGATGATGCTTATCTGAACCCTGACATTGCTTATTTCACAAGAAAGTCCTTCTAAGGTGTTGACTTAACTTTGCTTTCCACACAGTCCATATTCAGCATTTTTCCCTTCTACAAAGGGAAGTCTTCAGGATGAAAAAAACACCTTGATGCAACATTGAAATTGTGATTGCAATTGCCTGGCAGCTGGGAAACGTCTAACTCTGCCTGTGTCTCCACGTGTGTCAGACTGCGATGCCTCCTACGGAATCAGCACACTGCTCCGGGAGACAGAACCTTACGGGAAGATGTAAAGAACCTTGTTTTACCTGTAAAGAATATCCAAAAAAGAGTGTTCTGTATGACTGTGGGGTAGGTGAAAAATCTAATCAATTACTATAGGGTAATACACAAACCTAAGGGGACAAAATTATGATTACTTAAAGGCCTACAGTTTTTTTCCTCGAGTTTTGATTTAATTCTGAGTGCTCTATTTTTATTTTTTTTTTCACGTACCAGAGAGCCAAGTAACTGTTTTTCTTTAGAATAAGGACTCTCCTTTGGGGAGTTTGTTTAAAACATGCTGTGCATTTAAGGTACACTTTTGCAAGTAGATTAACCAGATGAGGTCTGTTGTGTGGGGATTGCTTAAATAATTTAACTTCCCAGCACAACACTTGGGTTTAATACACAAGCCTTAAAATAAAATAACGCTGTTTTTCTCCCACCCTCTCTCCCTCGGCTGCTTTCTCAACGTGTTTTGGTGGGGAAGGGAGTTGTTTTGGTTGGTGGTGTCGGGTTGGTTTTCCCGCGGAGGCTCCGGGGTGGCAGGGGGAGCGGTGGGGGGTTCCCCGGCTCCCCGGGGCGCTCCCTCCCCTTTGCCCCCTCTCCTGCTTCTGGGCACCCTCCCGCGGGGCAGCCCCATCCTGCTCTCCCCACAGAGGGGGCTGCAGCCCCAGCGAGAGGCTGTGCTTTCCCCAGGCTGTCCGGGCTCTCCGGCCGCGTCCTTCCCATTTCCTGGACGGCAAAGGCTGAAGCGTGTGGTTTTTGGCAATTACCTCGGGTCTGCAGTGCTCACCTGCCGCCCCATCGCCGTCGGCTCCCTCCCCGTCCTCCCGGCCCGCCCAGCTGCGCTGACTCTTCCCTGCAACTTACTCTTGCAGTCGGTGGGCAAAAGTGCTGCAAACAGGAATCTCAAAACAAAACAAAACAAAGCAAATGAAAACGCTTCTCGATACTGCTGGAAACTGACCTTCATGTGCCGCCCTGTCCTCCTTCAAGGCCTGCTAAGCCCACAAGAAAGATTTCCCATTAGTAAATCACTATTGGATCATTAAACCTTTTTAAGGCAGTATGTGCCTTACCGAGAGAATGAGGATTACGACACAGCGGTGGCTGCTGCCCACTGACAATCATGGGAACCGACCTCGGCAATAAATCCGTGAATTATCTGGCTCACTTTGACCGGTTCTCACGCCAGAGCAGCTCCTTTGATGTGACCGTCAAAACCCAAGGATGCCCTATAGCAGTAGCCACCAAAAAACAATAGAGAAGTAATAATTCAATATAAATATGTAAAACCTGCTTGCCCGTATGCCCAGCTTTTGCAGTGAGGTATTTCTGTGCCTGTGGTTGAAATTGGAGGCAAAAAAAGAGAAACAGAGAGCTTTTTTTCCTGTGTACTACCCTTTAAGGGAAGAAATGCTGGGCATGTTAGAGAGAGATTTTTTGGCTACTGTTGATGTGCATGACTGTTTCAGCTAAGGGAGGGCTCCCTGATGCTTTTCAAAATCAGTCTGATCGTTCAGAAAGAACATGCACTTAAGGCCCGACCCTGCAGAGGGACTAAGGGTGTTAGACATACTCAGAGGAACTATTCCACTTCAGTGGGACTATTCTTATAAATAAAGTTATTCATGCTTTCAAGCCCCTGCAGGACCAAAACTTCCGAGGCTGCGTTCTCATTTGTCTGATCTGTAAAAATATTAAGTGCCAAGCTCCTTTTGAACATCAGAAACACAACTGTTCCTTACTGTGCTCCTTGGCTGCCCGTCTGTAAAGTCGTAATAGGGTAATTTAGTTTCTTGTCCTCAATCTTGTCTAATTAGACCTCAGATTCCAGGGAAAAGATTGTCTCCAAACTCAGGTTGACCTGGTGAGCAGCCCTAACTAGAGTCCCCGGCGCTGGCCATAAGGCTCCCGTTACCAGGAGACATAGTTGTCCTGGAACCCAGGTGCTAGTGAGGGAGGCAAAGTTCTGATGGCGTAAGGGATGACATGGAAGAAAAATCCCCTTCGAATTGTATGACCAGAGGAGAAGCAGAATTTATTGAATTACTTTTACCGATCCTTTTTTTTTTTACTCTTAAAGCAGGATCAGCAAACTGCAATAGACAGCAGGTATAAAAATAATGTAAGATAGCTGATTTTCAGGAGTGCTGGAGGACCTGTAAGTACGCCAAGGCAGGGGAAGGCGCGAGCAGCGGGCGCTGCTGCTGGGTGTCGCTGTGCGGGGGATCGCTGCCGTGCGCGGGCTGGGGCAACTCCTGCTTCGCTGGGGGGAGGTGGGTGCCGGGGGACCAGAGACCCCACAGGCTACAGCAAGAGGCTCCGCTTCAACTGACCCCGGGCCGGAGTCCAAACAAACCCAAATCACAGAATCACAGAATGCTATGGGGTGGGAAGGGACCTCTGGAGATCATCCAGTCCAATCCCCCCACCAGAGCAGGGGCACCCAGAGCAGGTCCCACAGGGACGTGTCCAGGTGGGGTTTGAATGTCTCCAGAGATGGAGACTCATAGAACCATCTTGGCTGGAAGGGACCTTCAAAGGTCATCTAGTACAACCCCCCCGCAGTCAGCGGGGATGCCCCCAACTAGACCAGGTTGCCCATCAAGCCTCACCCTGAATGTGTCCAGGGAAGGGGCCTCAACCACCTCCCTGGGCAACCTGTTCCAGTGCTCCACCACCCTCATAGTAAAGAACTTATTCCTAATGTCTAATCTAAATCTGCTCTTCCACCACCTCTCTGGGCAGCCTCTTCCAGGGCTCTGCCACCCCCACAGGAAAGAAGTTCCTCCTCATGTTTAGGTGGAACTTC
>JAOXJK010000023.1:66405038-66431555 GCA_025774025.1 Xenus cinereus | reverse complement strand
GACCTGCTCTGGCAGGGGGTTGGACTGGATGATCTCCAGAGGTCCCTTCCAACCCCATAGCATTCTGTGATTCTGTGTGTGACACTCGTCCAACGGCCTTAACAGCATCTCTGTGGGGGACAGGACAGTTCTGACTGCTCTCTGGGCAGCCGGCTGGTGATGGCTGCTACCCTGCTCTCGTAACACACTGCTGCCTAGGAGTGCTGAGGACGGAGCGACCTTCTCTTTGCTGCTTCTTTCCCTTTGCTTGGGTCAGAGAGGGGAATCTAAGGAGGACTCGGTCATATCCCTTACAAACCTGCTAGAGAATCCATAACTGCTGACTCTGGCAGCGGTGTGGTTATCTCTGTGCAAATGTTTCACTTTGTCAGAACAGATGCGGGGCTTTCTTTGAAATGTTTCTAAACAGAGGATGAAACTGGCAGGTGTTAGGAGCAAGGAATGTGCGGGCGTCAACCGCCAAATCAGCGAGGTGGGATTGTGCTGAGGGGGTTGTCTAAATGCTATTTGATGTGTTAAACGTTCATCAATTTTTATTTTTTAGAAAGTGCAAGTACTTGGTGTTTTGGTTGAACGCTGCTGAGCACAGACATAGAATTGCTGTGTGTGCGTGTTCCTGTGAGCTCCAAGGAGGGGTAAGAGGGCACTGACACCTGTCTTACCCTCTCTGGATGCGGCACACTGCACCCTCCTCCTGTACCACGATGGGGTACATCAGTTTAGGATATGAGTCAGAAGCGCAACACAACCTGTGACAGAAATGCCTTGGTGCGTGGCGTAGCACTGACGTTACCCCGTTCCGCAGGTGTCCCGGGAGAGGAAGCACAGAGCGTCAGCCGTCTGCCGGGCAGGTACGGGATCTCTGCTTTTGTAGTGACTTCCCAGGGTGACCACAAGGTCCTCCTGGATCTCAGTCTTGCAGCTGTGAAATGAAGGCGATGTTCTTGACAAAGAGTGTTTGAAAGGCGTAGGTTTTTAAATAAAAGTAGCAAAAATCTACTGGAACCTCAATTAACTGGAACCAGCACCCTGCACATTCTTGGGTGTTTCTGTTGCTTGCAGGTATGAGGTTTGCTGTGTTTTGGTGGCTACAGAATTCATTCTATTTATCCAAACGCTAGTGTTTTTCTGCTGCCTTGTACCTTTTGTTACTGTATTTGGTGGGCAGAGACTGGTGTTTTCCATCAGCAGTGCCTGAAGATGCAGGATTTGTCGTTGAGACTCCGCGTGCTGCCTGTGCAGTGTGAGAGGCTGTGGGCGCAGAAGGCTGTGGCTCGATGCTTACTGAACCAGGTGTGCTGAAACAGGGGATACAAGAAAATGAAGGCGATCATTATTTTTAAACTTCTGCAGCGATGTTCTTGTTGGCTTAAAAAAGCAAATGCTCCCCAGTGCCTGGCTTTGAGCCGCACTGCCCTGCGTTTGGTGCCGTACCGCTCTGGCTGTGGCGGTCACACCGTGCTGTGTGAGCAGTCTCTCTCTGGCCGCTGCAGCCGAGTTACGCTGAAACGCATCGGTCCTGACGGAAAAGGCACCTGGTGCTCTTCGGCTACCAGGGAGGGAAGATTAAATCCGGATGGCTTTCTCTCTTGACAACCCTTACTGGTGATGGGGGATTCCCGATAGCTCTTCTGCTTCCCCTTACTGTGTGTGACACGGGACAGCCGGAGTTAGGGGGTGGCAGTCTCCTCCCAAGCCAGGTAGGACTAATTCGTCCGGGGAGTGCCTTGGAGTCGAATCAAGTGTTGTTACTGTTCAGTTTCTGAATCAGAAACGTTTGGGTTATGTAGGTTCTCATTTATTTTATTTGAACTTTGTTCCTGCGGAGGGGCTGCGGCAGGTGGGGTTGGTGAGTGGAGGGTGACGCAGGCCGAGCCTGTTGTTAGGCTGTTGGGAGGGAAGGGCAGTGCTTGGCCTGAACGCACGGCTGTGGTGGGGTGACAGCCTGCTCCGCGCTGTGCAGCCCCTCTCCTCTGCTCCCTCGGCCTCTCCCACCTCCGCTGGCCTTGGCGCTCCCCGGGGACGGCAGCCACATCGAACCTGTCCCTTTGGGGACAGGGAACTGGTGATACTGCTCTGTGCTTAATCTGAACGAGGCGTCCAGAAATCACTTCTGCATACAGACTTATTTTCAGTCTGTTAATTTTTGCATTTCAATTAGTTGGGGATTTTAAGAGCGCAGCCTTGTTATGAGAAACACGACAGGCTTAATGCTTTGCAGGTCAGTGGAGTTGTGTGCATAAATAAGGGTCATTCACCCCAGCAAGGGTTGAGTCGTCAGCCTCGGCTTCACTGAGGTGGAGAACCCTTCTGGGTTAGCTTAGCACCCTCTGGTTATGTGTAATGGGCTTCTCTATAGAGCTTATTAATGTCTTAGAAATAACATTACACTTTACATAATAATTATAATGTGAGTGTATAATTGTATTAAGGAAATTCCATATTTATCTTAAGGTATCTTTAGAATAAACAATTTTTTGTCCATTCTACTGACTCTAACTTGATGTAATTAGTCTGTGCTGTGTTTTATTGGCTTGTGCTAGTGCTTTTCTAAAAGCTTCTAAGCTTCCAATCTCACTTTTAGCGAGGTCATTCCGCCTGAAGGGAAGACTAAAGGAGTTGTAGCTGAGTCTGCTCTTTGCTGGCCGTGCGTTTCCCGAACCTTTCCTCTGGAGATGCTGCAGTGTTTATTCTGGAGCTTTTCTCTTTGCTGTTCCACCCAGTGAAAGGCACCAGCAGAACACAGAAGAGCAGAGCTCAGCCTGGCTAGTCCAGTCCCTGAGGCATCCGGTTCACTGGAAATGCTGCCCCTCTGTCTGTGGTTCCTTGCTCTGCCAGCTTCACCCACGTTTTTCATGCTGCTGGTGGAGCACTACATACCTGCCTTTCCTTCCTCTGGGCTCGGTGCTGGCTTCTTGGCGTGACCCTTGCAGTCCCTCCGGCTGTGTTGTTTGGGGTCGGCGTTGGGGGTGTCCCCAGGAGGCTGGTTGGTGGTAGGAAGCCCTGCAGCTGCAGAGGTCGGCTCTCGGCAGAGCCGCTGTGGGTGCCCGGTGCCCCAGGAGGGACGGGGCAGCTCGGGGTGCTGTGTGGTGGCGTGCGTGGGGAGGGCAGGCCGCCAGCGGGCCGGGGTCCCGGGCAGAGGGAAAAGGCAGTCGCAAACATATTAAATAACTGATGGTGTGTGGGATTCCACAGCGGAGAGTGGGGACAGTGGTGTGTCTGGGCAGCGTCCCCTTCCCTCGGCGCGGGGGGTGTCCCTGTTCCGTCCCTGCCATGGCCGTGTCGCGGGGCTCCTCGCTGGGAGTGCTCTGCCTTCACCGGCTCCCTCTCCCCAGCTCGGGACATCGCCTCCCCTGCTCGCTCTTCAGGGTGGTCGCTGCCACCATTGCTTGCCATGGGGCCCTGGTAAGGTCCAGGGTGTGCCCCTGGTCTTGCTTTCCCTAGAGCTTCTTTACACATTTCCGGAAGGAGCCGTCAGCGCCATTTCAGCCTCGGTCCTCAGAGGAGTGGGGCTTCTTTTACTTCCTTTTGTGGGTCTCGGCTTTAATTTCTGTGCCTCTGCCCCCAGAGACAAATAAAGGTGAGACCGTGCTGTCTGTCTCCAAAGTTTGTTGGTTTAAATGTCACACAGAAAATACTCGCTGGCTCCTTCTCGAAGTCCTCTCCTGCCTGGTTCTGGTGGCTGTGGGGGAGGCTGGTGGGAGGATGCTCGCACACGTGGCTCTCTGCTCTCTTTGGGGTGTGTGGAGGAACTTCATGGTGCTCGGTTCCCCATTTGCAGAGCAGGGAATTGCAGCATTTTCCTGCCCCGTGAAAGGTCGAGAGATACTGACTCTACAGGGGGGTGAAAACCTATCTAGAGAATTGCATGATCTTGATCTTGAACGGTTTTTATTTTATTTTATTTTCTCTCTGTGTCTCCAGGATGTGCGGTGGGCGCAGATGGCCGGAGACAGGCTATCAGTCCATCGAATGTTCTAAAAATAATCAGATACTTCCTTGGCTTCTGCATGGCTCGTGCCGTCGGACGTGCTGCGGTTCCCGTGCAGGGTTTGGGACAGTGGTGCTGGCAGCGGGGGGTCGGTCGCTGCCGCTTTAGAGCCGGCACAGGGGATGTCTGGGCGCTCGCCCCGGGCAGCAAGCGGGTCCCTTCCGTGTCTCGTGGAGATGTGAACTCCTTGTGCTGCAGAGCAAGGTGTATTGCTCAGCATGCCTGAGAAGGGAGGGAGGGAAAAGAGAGGAAAAAGAATTGAATTTGATAAGTTTATCAAAATCTTTAGAGGATGCTCTAGTCATGTATTTACTTATTTTTAATGTTCCCCTCAAAAACGCAGTTCCCTTCCCCTTTGTTTGTCCTCACGCTTGGAGCATCTCCCGCTCCTGCTGCTCCCAAGGCAGGGTGCCGGGAGGCTGCTGCCCCGCAGTGCCGGGGACGGGGCGGGAGCTGGGGGCAGCGCTTCGGGAGGGCGGTGGCAGTGGTGGGGGTACCCACCGTCTCCAGGACAGCCTCTGCCTGCGATTATTTGATATTTTTTTTTTAAACTTTTTTTGTTTTTTTGGTAGCCTTGCTGAAGCATTCCCACCCTCACTGCAAGCTCCCAGGAGCATCCCCAGAACTCCCTGGCAGCAAGCCTAAACAGGCAAAGCAAGAATGCAAAAATATGCTAATATAAATGAAAAAAAAAGAGCAATAGGACTAACAGCAAAAAGTACAGTATATTTTTATGTATTGTGTTCTTTTTTTCATATAATTATTAGGTGCTGACATCGGCTGAATTCGGAGAGCGGCAAATTTTTAACAGGATCCTTACTTAAATGCATTGTTTGTCCATCAGGAATAACTTTCCTCTTGAAATTACCTATTAATAAATTTAATATTAAAGAATGCTGCTGCAGTCACGTAATACAAGCTTTTTACTTTCATTTCAGTATAGAAAGGGTTAAACTGAGCCTGAAATTTGTATAGAATCAGCTTTGTCATGGTTTGAGTTCAGGCTGTGCTCACCACACCAGAGAGGTGTCTGTCTCCCAGCCTATAAAAACCTCCAAATATGTACGTTTTTAATAGTCTGCCTGATTTGGTCTTTGTCTCTACCAGGAAACCAAGATTCATTTTAATCATATATCCTTACTAATATTTCAACAGTTAATGTTAATAAAGAATATCAGGGATTTCTTTCTTGGGAGATATGAAAGAGGTAGAGGGGAAGTGCGGAGTTGGTTTGCTTTGTTTGATGTGGCTTCAAAGTACCAGTGACAACCTGTGAACTAAATGTGGCTTTTGTTCTGTTACCGCTTAAAGAACTAAAAATTGGAAAGGCCCTTTCAGAAATACTAGTTTTCAGTAGCAGTTACTGCAGGTTACACCGTGATCCTCCCAGCTGGCAGGCTGCTTTTTTTTTCCTTCCTTAAAGCCAACTGGTACATGAAAAATTCTCAACAAAAAAAAAAAACAAACGCAGAGGTTGTGCGGTCAGGGCTCCTAAGCAGTTTGCTTTGCCCAGTGCTGTGTTTTCAAAGTGTAATTTTCAGCCGTAAATATGCTTTCCTAGAACATCACCTTTGTTTCTTCTAAGAAGGTGGGCTAAATAAGTTTTAAGTCAACAGAGTGGGACCTGATGTTAAATTATTTTGTTGTGGAAACGTTCATTAGTTGGTGACCAGATATGAGATCCCTGTGCATTTTTATTAGCAAAAGAAAAAAAAAAATCACCTGAATGTCTTTGTTACTTCTGGTCTCTGGATAACATTCCAATTTTCCGGCTGCCCATCTGTTCTGAATATAATTAATTTTTTTTAAGTTCTTGGTTTATTCCCCCTCCCGGTGTGAGAGGCCCTGGAGCTGCGGGAGGTGATGCCCCGAGGCCAGCTCTCCCCTCCCTCCCTTGGGCCCAGCTGACCCCGCTCCGGTGAGGCGAGGGGGCTCCCCCCACTTCCCTCTCCCCCTTCCCACCGTCCCGGTGGGTTTCGCCTTCTCCGGGTGCTCCGTGGTGGTTCCTGGTGTCTGTGGACCCGGGCCCCTGGGGGGTGTGCTGTGGGGCTGCAGCTCTGAGCTTGGGGGTTCGCTGTAAACGCAGCCCTGACAGAGCCACCCCTGCTCATCTGCTCAAGACCTAAGGGTCTGCCCCAGCTGTGAAGATAGAGGTGTTGAAGCTCCTGGGAAGCGTGTGTTGGACGCAGGACAGCATGTTTGGTGCCGTGGGGTGGGCTGTGTCTGTGTCGGGCTGAGCGCAGAACGTGCCTTAGCCTGCGGGGGTAAAACAGCGTTCTCGTAAAGCCAAAGGTGTCACAGGCTAATGTGCGTTTCGGGAGCGACCATCGCTGTGAGACTCCACCCGACGCGTGGGGAACAGAGAGACCGGATTCTTTTTGATGCGCCGGATGTATTCAAAATTAATGAGTAAGCAAAAGTGCTTTTTGAAGGAATGGAGTTTAATTGCTGTGGACTGATGCTCTATAAATACGGAGAGAAAATTACCGTGTTTCTGATAGAACCTAGCATGGTATGTTCTTGGGCTTTTCAAGTACATTAGTCTATTTTTGCTACATTATCTCTTTTGCTGACATCTGGCAGTTAGTAGCTTATGATCCCTTAATGCAGGGGAAAATAATGGGAACTGATTAGGTCCCAGAGGAATTTTCTCCTTTTGCTGCGAATCCTAATTTGCGTGGCTTCCATTTGTTTGTTATACAGCCCATTAGACTAAAACGTTCAGTGGGAGGCTCTGGTTTGCGCCGTAGCCCGTACCGCTGATACGGAGCCCTTCCGAGGTTCACTCGCCCTGCGGTGTGCCGTCGGGGTGCTGGGGAGGGAGGAGGGGACACGTCCTGGCAGGATTCTTGGAGAGCAGCTGATGTGGCGTAGCACTAACTGCAGTAATTGCCGAGGCGTTCTGCAGTTCCCAACTTCTGGTTCCCAAGTGCCTCAGCAGGGCCTTCTGCAAAGAGGTGGTGGTTTTGGCGTGGGAAGCCGGGGTCCCTGCTCTGCCCCCCGGGGTCCCTGCTCTGCCCCCTGCCCAGCTCCTCACAAACCTCCCCGCTCTCCAGGTGGCTGCGGTTCCTCTGGAGAGCAGGAGCTCTGTCCTTGTTCTCCCTGTTTGTCTGAACCTGGGGATTGCTCACAGCAGTCAAACTGCTGTAAAGAGTGTGGAGATCTCTTCTTTTCTTTAGATTGCTTTAAAGCTTTCTCATTTCTCACTATTTTACAGAGTTTTCATAAAGTGAACATTATGTGTCTTTCTGGCTGTGCTGTTTGTACTGGGTATTTCCAAAGCTGCTTTTGATCTTCCTGTCCATAAAACACATGACGCCAGGAAGATGTTTTGGTATAAACTATTTAACAAACAGCTTGGAAAAGGTTTCAGTCCTCCCAGGGCTCTCGCCCTGGCTGCTCTGTGGGTTACCTGCGTTGCGGGGTCTCTCCTCTCTGCCGGAGAGCCTGGCCGGGGTGCGGGCATCGGCGTTGTCTCCCTGGGCGCTCCGTGGCTACCACCCGGCAAGCAGGGACTGGTTAAACTTTTACTTGGCTTTGTCACTGGGTCAGTTGCGTTTCCACAACCCAGTTGGGTTTTATAGGTGTTCTTGACGTGTTGATTTATGAACATCCTCTTTTTACGTGTTATATACAGGGGACTGTGCCCGGCTATGAGGTGCTGAGGTGAAAAGGAGCATCGCGCTTGGCCGCTCGCCCTGCCCGTTGGACTGCACATAATGGAGACCAAGGAAGAGAAAAAGGAACGAAGACAAGGCTATTTCGCTCGGTAAGGTTACAGGCTTCATTTCAATGTTGATTAAAATATGGAACTCCTCGTTATGCCTTTTTCACAAGGCTTTATGAGTTTTCAGCTATGTATATAAATGAAGCCCGTGCTGCATTGTGTGTCCAGAAAGTGCTTTCCCTGCTGTGTCCCCGATGTTGCAGTGGTGATTTTTTTCCTTTTGGGTAGTGGAGATGAACTTGAGTTGTAATTTTTGTTTGTAACACAAAAGTGCCCTTGGGTACTCAATTGCAAATTGCACTGCGTTTGAGCTTCTGGCATCCAGTTCCTGAAGAGCGTTTCTATAAACAAGCACATCTAAAACATAAACATGACTAAACCTAAAGTTTATCTGATTTCAAACGAAGCCCAGACTAAGTTGCGTTATCTCATGGGTTAAGATCAGCTTAGAAGGGGTGAGCCGCATAGACTCTATCATCTTTATAAATAAAAACAGTGTGGGTTTGTTCAATCATTTTTATTATTTGTAATTCATGATTGGTGATTTTTAAGAAATAAGTGATGTTGGTTTCCTAAAAACTTGTCTGTGTTAATTTAGCATGTCTGTAATCCTCTCTGGGCTGCCACGTACAAGAACCAAAGCTCACTTACTCCTGGGGGGACAGGAGGCGGAGGAAATCAGAAGGAAAACCGGCTTTGACTCAGAGATACTTTCTGCAGTGTTGGAGAGGAGAAGCATTTACTCTCTTCACTCTGTACTAAATATTACTGAAACTGGGCTGAAGCACTGGCCCTGGTGCGTTACAGACACAGGGAGACCTGCCTGTCGCACGCTTGGCAGTGAGAGGAGAAGCTGCAGCGCTTCTCTAGCGCTGTTCGGGCGGCGTGTGGTGGTGGCTGGAGGCTTGAGGAGGTTTTGTGGCGAAGGACATCCGTTAATGCTGGGTAATTTGCTTCCCTTTGGAGAAATGCAATTATGTTGATGTTGACTGGAAGGACTGTTGCCGCTTGGGATTTGGGAAGGGGAATAAACAAGGGCACCTATAGCAGAGGAGGGAGGTATCGAGTGGGGTAAAGGGAAGTAGCCAAAGGGATTGTACTAAGGCATCAGTAATTTCTTGTTGAGGAAGGCTCAGGTTTGAGAGGTGTCTCAGATGCTTTAGAACTGAAGAGAATGTCGAGTCCTTTCTGAATGCTGTCTGCTGAGCAAAATGGAAAAGCCACAAGAGGCTTTCAGCAAAGTCCTTGACATTTTGTTTAATTTGTTTTGCAGCTTCCCTGTGTCATCCGTGGCTACTCTCTCTTAAAAATTCACAGGGGCAGCGTGTCCTGTGTGGGCACAAGACATTAGGCAAGGGTCAAAAAGACCTGAAATCAGTTCTTAGCTCTAGCACTTACTTGGAATGTGAGTTTGGGGACATCGTCTGTCTCTTTCCCTCCTGCCTTGCGTCTTTTTTCCTTACGTAGGCTGCAGGCCCTTAAATGAAGTTCCTGCTGTAGGCAAACCCCTGTGTGATTTCTCCAAGAATGTTCTTGCAGACCCTCAAGTCAGGTTTTAACAGCATCTGCAGTAGGTGAGGAGGTGGGTGCCCCGCTACCTTCACGTGCGCTGTGTGCGGGCAGGGAGAGCAGCAGCACTGCATTTACATCTCCTGGGTTTAGCCGGGCACCAAAGTCTAGCCCACCCCCCTGCTACTCGGGGTCCTCGCCTCTGGCCGGTGAACGGTTTGAGGGCTTTGCCTGGTGGCCCATGGGAATGCCAGATGAGTACCTGAGAGTAACAGGCGGCTCATGCTCCCTTTGGTACGATGTCCTTACCTGGTCTTTTAAACTTTTTAAAATTTAGCTTTTGAGTTGATGTAGATGAGGTTCCCAGCTTAGCTGCTCGATGGAGGGACACTGGGACAATTTGATCGGCCATGGGCTTTGATGTTGCTGTCGGGTTTGATTGTTTTGTGTTTTAGAATCTGTGGATACCTGTTCTGGCCTGACATTGAGGTGCCCGAGTTCAGTGGAGTTTTGGCCTCACGCTGTGTGTGTGCGACGGCAAACCCCAGCCCTTCCTGCCGGCTGGGGCTCCTGCTACCAAGCTCAGAGCAGCCTCGGCTGATTCCCCAGCACAAGAGCCCCTCTACTTCCATTACTGGGGGTTTTCCCCCTTATCTCTTACTACTGTTACATTTTGTGAACCTGAGATAGTAATAGTATTTACAAAACTACAAAATCTGAACTGGTGTAGTAAACATTCTTATGAGCCAAGGGCTCTCCCCACACCTTTTCGTGGATTTCGTTATGTTTGCCTGTCCCCAGATGTTTGTGGGAGAAGACCCTACTGCTGACCAAGGAGGAGAATGGGAAGAGGGTTAGAGTTTTTGCCAGCAGGAGGGAAAACTGCTCCCTGCCAGGAGGGTGGGGAAAAAAGGCTCTGCTCCATCCAGTGCTGGGAAGAAGAATCCTGGTTAGAAAGGAGAAAATCCATCTATTCAATGCTGATGAAATAAAATGTTTTATAGCTACCATGTGGACTATATTAATGAAAATATACAAATTGTAATAGCAAAATTCACTCCTTAACATGAGGGGAAAGATTATTGTGGTATCAACAAGGACAAAGGCATGAACTGAGAAACGGGAGATGATGGCTATCTCCGTTGAGTTCCTGCTCACAGAAAGCCAAGTTCTCCGTTGGCAGGGCCAGGGAGCGTGGGGGTGAGCAGTGGCCTCGCTGCCTGGCCACGTCCCCAGGTGTGTGGCTTCCATCAGAAGGCTTTTGGCCTTCAGGCCGGTGAAATCCTGGCCCTCCTGGACAGCTTTGGCAGGGTGGTGCCAGTGACTGGTTACACTGGCACGCGTTGGAAGGTTGGCTGGGGAGCCCCAAGGTGTCTGCGGTGGTCAGCGTGTCGGAGTTAGGGGCTGACAGACCACCACCAACTGCTGGAGAGGGGGTAAGGTTAGCACGAGATGCGTCTCTGTCCCCCACATTTAGTGTTGTAAATAAGCTGTTTTAAACACTTATCCTTTCAAATATAGAAAATTTCTCTACAGAGAGCGCCACGCAGCCATTGTATCTTTCCAGTGTGGATCTTCATGGTGTGAGTGCCTCAGTTTCCCGGGGCCTCTTCCCCTCCCTCTGGCAAATCAAGCTGAAACAAAACCCTCACCATCCATGTTTGCTTCTTACCAAACGCTCCCTTACCCACTGCGTTTTTTGGTAAAGGGCTTACTTTTTGCCTCTGTTGGCAAGAAAAGAAATAAGTAACTTTTCAAATAAAATTGAAATCTCTACAAAGCTTTTTACAGACCAATTTAGATTCCTTATGCAGATAAGATGTTACAGCTCGTGGGAGTTCAACAGGCAAGAGGTAAAAGAGTAAAATGCAAGCATAAATTTATCTTATGCAATAGGTCCTTATTTAAGACTGCTACTCCTACTTAAAGACTATTCTGTGCAGTTAAGTTTTCCTGCCTAACTCTTCAAAGCCTGTTTTTTAGGCTCTTCTCTTGACTTCTGTGTCATGAGCTCCCGAATGGACCCGTATTACCCCGGCTCCTGCGGAGACCTGTCTTCTGTCACTGGGAAGTCTGCCCTGATATCCAGCAAGTCAGAAAATAAACGGCACAGTGTAATACGGACGTACGACAGCCCATCAGCGGGTACTGGGTCCCTCACGTTACTGTGACTTTTGGTGCTTTTTATTGTGGCGATGTGCCCTTGGACCCAGGTGCAACTTGCCATTTCCCCTGCCCGACCTGCCTTTGTCTTCCCTCTCTCCTTATGGAATGGAGAACCTCTGGGTTTTTCCCTGCCCTTTGCGTAGCCTCAAGGTCAGAGGTATTTCACCTCGTGAAATCAATAGCCATTAACATTTTAACTTAATTTAAACAGAAATTTCCAAAATGAGTGATGATGTGTCACATAGGAAGCATTGCCTTGGCTATAGATTGGTCGCCTGGAACGCTGAATGTACAGCTGGGAACTGGAATTGCTTTGCTGTGCTGTTGTGTGAGACTGGACAAATTTGGACAGGGAGCTCTAGGAGATGAGAAATGGTGAGGGGAGAGTTTGAGTCATTTATTGAAGGAATAACAAAAAGGGCTTTCTTAGTGTCAGGTTTTCTGTGTCTCTTAACCTTCCTCGCTTGAGTTTGCTTTGTACGATCTATCTATGCTCTATGTCAAGTAGATTTCTACTGCTTTCTTAGCAGAGAACAACAAATAAGTAGTGCTTTATTTGAATAAAATACTGCTTTTCAACAAGTTGATGGAGGTGTTTACATGAATTTTATGAATAGTTGCATCTCCAAGTTGTGGTGACCTTAATCTGGAGAATGCTGCATGTGATGGTGAGATGAACTGTACAGCTGAGACTTACATTGAATGATTTTTTAATAGTTTCCAGGGGAATTACGAATTTTATTTCTCAGTCTTTTTTTTTTGGTCGCCACTGAGAGCCAGATTTCTGAAGTCAAAGATGAAGTGCTGTATTAGGGGAAAATATTCTCACTGGGATTCGGTGCCTTTGAGTTTATTGAATTTACTTTGGTCTTGTTACCCTCATTCATGGGCTGACGTGCTCCGGGCACTCCTTCGTCAGTCTTTTGCATATTATGGACTGACAGGTTTATAAGCATCTCATTTGGAATTTTTCTGGATTTATTCTGTTTTATTCCCATAGTCAGTATTTGTACGTTGCACGTTTTTTATCCCTGTGGCTGTTGGAGACGCGGGAGGATGATGAGATGGGCAGAATGCGGTGGGCGCAGAGGGAGCGTGTGGCCGGAGAGGATGCGGGTGGCTGGGGAGGAGGGAAGCCCAGCCCAGGAACGGATGCCCAGACGTGCTTTCTGAGGGCAGCACCTGCACCTCGGACTCTCACAGGTTTTTCTGTTGGGTGCTCTTCTTGTTGGCCAGACTCTTTACATCCAGGCGACAGGCTTCAACTACTGGGTGCTCCTCAGATCCCCATTTCTCCAGCAGTCATTCCTTGCCATTGTTCCTGCTCTGCGGAGCCCGAGTGTTGGTGTTTATTCAGGTTTCCTGTAGCACTCATAATTTATTTTTTGCTTTTAGAAGGAAAAGTTTCCACACATTGTTTTTAAAACAAACCATCACTGAGGTTTATCTTGGGCGTGAAGAATAGTCAAGCCAAGATCCTGGAGATGCTTACATTTTTTTAAATGACTCTAGGAAATAATACATCATTTCAGCTCATCTGTATAATGGAAATTTCTTAGCTCTGCTTCTAGACATATAAACATTACCTCATAATGCTGTTATTGACACTAAAAGCAGTGTTGCCTTTTACTCACATTGTTTTGACCAACGATACGTATCGCCTCAGGCGTTTTATTTTCCAGGAAAAGGCTGAAGGTATCGCTACTTCTGATTTATGGGCTGCAATGGATGTGATTTGCTCTGTTACTTAGGGCTGTGTGTGCGGGTAGGTGATTTGCCATGTTGGATGCTGAGAGAAGCCATAAAATATTTTCTGAAACATATAGTATTGCGATTTGCCTTCCGGTTACTTAAAGTGGAGGGGGTTCGATGCTTCCCGCAGCCTTTCTGCCTGGTGCAGCGTGGGTCGGTATTTCAGCTGGCCTTTGCAACCCTTGCCGTTCTCGGGCACTGAAGAACGTCTAGAATTTCGGCACCGGGAGCTTTAGAGTAGAGCTGGGGAGGCTGGTCGGGTCCTTTGGGTCCGTGACAGACACCGGCTGTTCATTGCTCATAAACTTACTGTTGTATATATAAAAAATATGAAAGTTTTCTTTTTGTCATAGATGTGGACCTGGAGAATGAGGGTTGGAGGGCAAAGGGAACCTGCTTGTTCTGAGAGTTGCAGTGCAGGGGGAAAGCTGCTTCTCGTGGGAACTCTTTCCTCATCTCAGGCTGCTGCTGCTTTCTGGACTCTGAGGTTTCATGTTAGCAGCCTTGTAATTACGCGACGCGGGATGAGAGTCAGCAGCAGAGCATGAATTACTGTCCTCAGCTGTGAGTCACAGGATTATTCCCAGTGTGAATTCCCACCTCTGGGAAGCAGAACCGAGGCAGTGGTTTCTGCAGCCTCGGTTCTTTCCAGTGCTTCCATCCCCGGGAGCAGCGGAGCCACTTAGGACTAAGGAAGAATTTTGTTACCGGATGATAGAGTTAGTGGAGGAATCTGGTGGGGCCCTGAGGCTTTCCTCAGTGTTCTTCAAAGTGTTGCAGTACCAGAGGTGCTGTTTGTGGAGATACAGAGCTTGCGTAAGAGGGGAAGCGCGGTGAATCTCCGCGCCCCTTCCCTTCCCTCCGCACGGGAAGCGGGACTGGGCGACGGGGCGGGCTCTTTTTAGGAAGGCCTCTTTTAGAGGCTGTTTTTAGGAAGGAGAAGAAAGGCAGAGTTTCATGATGTTGTTGATTCGTTAAGGGCTGTATCACAGAATGTACAGATAGAAGAGTTTCTGTTTGTTTAATCTTCAGGTGTGCTGTCTCAGGCCAGCAGTGTCAGAGTTCTCAGCCGTGGCCGTGCAGGGAAGGTGTCACTGGAGCGTGCACGGACCTCCTCTGTTTCGCCCAAAGGCACCTTCGGGTGTCTCTTACAGCCTTTACAAAGAAACTGCGAAAAAATAAACTTACTTAAGCCTCCTTTTTAGAATGTGAATAGTTTCAGCTTTGCCTTCTGATGTAGGATCTGTGCGGCGTGGATAAGAGCTGCTGTTCGCTGGCTGCGATGTGTGCTGTGTTCCTGCCCCCCCTTCCCCGGGCTGCAGCGAGGGCTGTGCGGCTCTTCCCGGCGGCACCGGCCTTCCGACGGTGAGCTCTCCTGCCCTCGGCACTAACCCAGCTCCCGGCTGGGTTCCCGAGGGGTTTCTCCCACCCCATCCTGCTCCTGCCCCCCTGGCTGAGGGTGGGTTTGTGGTGGGTTCCCTGCCCCGCACCGTAGCCCGGGCGGGAGCATCCCTGGCACGGGCCAGGGTTCAGGCAGGGACCCTCGCCATGCTCCATGGCTCTCCTGCTCTTCCACTGGGGCCTGGGGCATCCCTACTGTCATGGGTGTGAGAGAATCCCCAGGAGAGCCGCAGGGCTAGTTAGGAGTTCGGGGAGGAGGGAGAGAATTGTCCTTATGCTGGAGAACCTCTGTAACATAGATGAGCCAGAGATCGCTTCTCACGGTGTCTTAATGCACTGGGTGCTTTCCTGTGGGACAGCAGTCTCTGGCACGGAGAACTTCGCTTGTATAACACTTAATATACTGATAGTAACTCCAGGTCTCTACCACTGATTTTCTGGAGTGGCTGTTTTTATTTCAGCAGGCGTAAGCCTAACATCCAGGCGATCACAGGTAAACTGAGTTCGGATCGTATTTGATGCTTTTGACAGAACAGTGCATTTCTGTCAGCTGCTGATTTTTGCTTTCAGCAATGCTTCTATGAATACGTGGCTTCAAGGTGTTAATCACATGCTTCAATTGGTCTTTAAAAATGCCATCTCCTTAAGCAGAAAGTGTATGTTCAATGTCTGTGAAGAAGATGACGTTCCGCTCTCCCCTGGCGCAGCAGGCGCTGCGTGTAGCGGTTCTGCCTGCCCGAGGCCCAGAGGGTTTGGTTATTGCAGAAGTGTTTTGTGTTACAAATGCTGCCAAAACCACTGTGGGTTTGTTGTTGGGTTTTTTTTTTGCTATCCCACAGTGTCTTAAAACTAGAGAAAACTAGACCATATGACTCTGGGCTCGTGAACTGGTGTGTTCAAGGGATGTTACGCAGATGAAGACTCATGCTGTCAGCTTTAACAGAATGGTGGAAGTTGCTTGTAGGACCAGAGCTGTAGAAACTTTCTGGTTTCCCCAGCGTGTCATTCTCATTCGGTGTCTGCCTGAAGTGCAGCAGGACCTCCGGGACTTGCAGAGAAGGTGGAGGTGGAGCAGAACCCCCTGTGTCCGTCTGTCCCCCCTTCCATCCTGCTGACAGAGGGCCAGATTCCCTTTTTGCCATTGTTTTTCTCCTGCAGCGGTTGTCCCTCCTCTTCCAACCATAAAGCATCTGATCGTACGTTAAAAGTTTCGGCTGAAGAGTAAATGAAAAAATCCAAACTATTTTTCAGTCAAAAACAAAAGCATAAATAATACAATATTTGATATAAGAACCACGGAAAAATTTTCAGACTTTGTAATTAACACACACTTTCTCTCTTACTGGTGTAAACGCAACAGGACCCGCTGCACTGGTGTAGCGGTGGGGCTGCCGGAGGGTACCACGCCGTGCCAAATACCACGTTAGCGTGAGGTGCATGTGCATGAGCAGTTGCACCGGTCCGTGCCTGGCCCGGGACTGTCCCCTGTAGACAGCCCTGCCCTCCCTTGTCATCTGTACCCTTACGGGTAACCACCTTTGGCCATAGCATTGGCCCCTGTTACTGTGTGTGGAAGCACTCATGCAAACGCTCCTCTGGGAGGAGGGGGATTAGCGTTCCCACTTCCGAAATACCCATCGTACGGGACAGTTTCGGCCGTTATTCCGAACACTGAAGTTACAGATTCCTCTTTTCCCCGCCCCCCCTTCCTTTATCAGCATTGCTGGGTGCTTTTTGGAACTTTAACCCGTGTAAGGGGATCTTCAGAGCCCTCGGGCATTTCCTCTCCTGCGTTGGGTGTCAGGGGGAGCTCTGTTCCGGAGCCCATGAAGCTGCTGAGCACGAGAGAGAGGTTACAGGTTGTTTGGGGACAAAGAATGCAAACATAGAACCGAGGTACCTGCTGGGTTGGTTGAGATTTGTTTGTAGCAATGACTCTGAAATGCTTTAAATGGATCCTTTTTCCGCTTGTGTGCCGGTGCTTCTTGCTGTGTGTGTTCTGAGCGGCGGGGCGGGCAGGGTCTGTGCGAGGTGCTCAGCATCCCTCTGCCCGCACCCCGCTCCTCCTGAAAGTACTGGTTGGCTCTTAACACCAAGGTTATAAGAGAAAGAATTAAATACATCTCCTAAATCAATAATCTCTAAATCAAACAAAACAACTTTCCAAAAATCCTTTCCCTATGGAAAGGGTTTCATTAAACTGTTGCCATGGCAATGGGCTGCTGAATACACCATCACCTCTTTTGCTAGGTAAACAGAAAAGAAGGGGATGGTTCTCGCCTTTGAAAGTAGGAAGTTTATTAAGGTGTGTGGGAATACTGTATTCTTAAATTTAAGAAAATAAAACCTTTATGACAGCTCAAAACTCTCGAGTTTTACCCTGGGAAATGCTGATTTTTATTTTTTTTTTTCCCTAAAATAAACATAAGAGAGCTTAAGTGGGATATTTAAAATTCCCTGATACCAGTCAGAAGACTGGGGGAAAACCAACATATTTTCATTTAATCAAAGACCTTTTTTCTATCAGAAGATTACCACGTCTTTAAAATTCCAGAGCAGCTTTACTAGAAACCCTCCCTGCCCGTCGCAGCTGATGGAGCGGCAGTGAGCCCTGCCTGAGCCGGGGGCAGCGGGGAGGGAAGGGACGGACCCCTGTCCCTGCAGCCTTGGCCCCGGGACCAGCCCGGCCCCCGGCCCACCCTGCCTGGGACCGGCTGTCGGCCAGTAACTGGAGTTCAGGCGGTGTGGAAATTCCCAGCTCTGACCCGTGCTGCTCATACCAGAGCTTTCTGTCGCTGCTGTTTGTCCTTGGAACGACCGGAGCGTGGGCACCGTTCGGTGTCTGTGGCCACGGTGTTGGCCACGGTGTAGCTGCTTCCGAGTTACCTGTTTTCCCTAGGTTTTTTCCCTCTGAAGTTAATTGTTAAATCTGTCATAAAGAAATCTGCTCCATCCCTTATTTTTGCTGTAATAGTGTGTTGTAATAGTAAACATCCGGCCCCGTGGCTCGCTCGTGTCCAAACCAGGATGGGCGCCAGCCAGTGTCCAGGGAGCCTGCTTTCCTGCGGGGCGGCTGCTCCTTGGTTTTGGGAAGTTTTCTCTCTGAGGACAGATGGTTTTGTGTTTGTTCCTGTTGTGAAGTGACCGTGGCCGCACTGAGGACGTCAGGAGTGAAGCTGTAGGGTCTGGTGAGCAGCCTGGCTTCCTTTGGCTCGGCCAACATTCATGATTTATGTGGGGTCTGAGGTGGCTTCTCGGTCAGATTCCACCAGGTAGGACAGGAGCAGGTTCCATCAGGTCAGGTTCCACCAGGTAGGATGGAGCAGGTTCCAGCAGGTGGGATGGAGCAGAGCTGTGCCGGGGCTGGCACCTGTGGGGCCAAGGGGAGGTGGGTGACGTGCCTACGGAGAAATTAGTACATACTATATTGAGTGCAGTGTTTTAAATTTAGATGGAAATGGTTAAACCTGAACGAAATAACTGGGGTGTATATAATTTTGCATACAAAGTAAATTAACAAATGGGAACACAACAGATTAAGATGTTTGAAGTGTTTTAAAGTGTTAATCTTGTTGCATATATGCATAAATGGATTAAAACCCCCAGCGTTTGTAGAAGGTGATCTGTTTGTGCTGTGCAGGATGTTAAGCTGGTTGTGTGCCAGATAGCAAGGCACATTTTAGAGGATGCACATTGTGGAAAATTTCCCAAAAGGAAAACTGTGTCAGCTCCAAGATAAAATGAAGATTTCTTCTCCCTTCCCCTTTCTTTTTTTTTTATATCTTCGGAGGGCCACTTTGTTAGATGCTTTTGTTTCTAAAGTGAGAGTTGTCCATGTTGTATGATTTTTATTAATCTAATACATCGTAAAAATCATGCCCTATTATCCTATGAATTTTTTAAACATCCTGTGATGCAGACCAGGTGCACTGTGATTAATTATTCTGTATCAAACGAGGTCTTATTCAGTTGTTTGTTAGGCATCTCTGTTGGGTAAGCGTTAACCAAAACCAAATGGAATTTCTAGAAAAAAATGACTGTCAGATTTCCGTGTCTCTATTTTCTCAGCGTCCGAGTTGCGCAGCTTGGCTGGGCAAAGACCCTGCTTGTCGTCTCCTGGTGGACCCTGTGCAGATCCCATCACCTCTCCTCTCTCCCCTCAGTTTTCGTCTTACACTGACCACCTCCCTTGTTAGTGTCATGGGAAATTCGGGCTGGTTTATTCTAAAGACGCAGATATTTTTTTTCTTTTTTAGGCAGTGAAATGCGCTTGGGTCTGGGGGATGGAGGAGGCCATTTCTTGAAACCTTTCCTGGCTCCTTTCCAGTCCGTCAGCGCCCGAGCTAATAAGCAGCCGGTGGCAAGTGAGCTGAAGCGAGCTCTGCTGGGCCTGTGCCCCCCTCCCCGCCCTAGGGGGTGCCCACGCCGGGTCCTTAGTCTTTATGAAACGGTGCGAGAGCGGTCGACGTGTGTCAGTCTCTGCTGGCTGTCCTCTGCCGGGGGTGCCCCAGGGTCCCTGCAGCCGGGTCCCCGCGGAGAACCCTCCCGGGGCTCGGAGGGAAGACCCCCCACCCCGTGCAGTGACGGAGCGGGAACTGCCGCTGCAAAGCTCTGACTGGGAAACTGTGTTTGGACAGACTGGGAGAACGCCTTATCAGCTGTCGCTCAGAAAACATGTTGAGGAGCTGTAAAGGGATGCTCTGTATAAATTCAGAAGAAATGTTTTGCCTGTCAGAACCAATTAGCTTAAAAACCGTTACCTGGTGTGTGAGTGAAATTACAGATGTGTAAGGCTCTTTCCTCAGGCCGGGCTGTTCTTGCAGATAAGCTGTTTGTGTCTCCTGCCCTCTCTCCCTCTCCCCTCCCCAGCAGCATTCCTGGGGACACCCTGCGTGCCCACTGCTGAGACCCAGACCCCTCCTCGGTGACACTGGCCACTCTCTGGGAGACATGTGGGTGCTTGGCTCCGAAAGGCAAAACCGCCATGGCTCCAGCTGAGGGGTTTCGTTCGTTCATGTATTTGGCCTTCAGCTCCCTTTTGCTCTCTTAACCGTGAGGATGGGACTGAAGGTGGGTTTTACTCGGCTTTGAAACTGAACGGAACCACTCGAAATCTTACAAAGTAGTTGAATAAGGAAATGATTTGACAAACGGTGTTCTTAAATCCATCTTCCGTGGCAAGTCTTGCCGTGAGAGGCAGCAAACACCTGGGCTGTGGAGAGGTAGCCCCCCGCAGCCCCCACCTTCTTCAGGAGGGGGTGGGTTTGGGATGGGGGTGGTGTGGGTGCCCGGGTCCATGGGAGAGAGGGGCAAGGGGGGGCTGAGGGGTTGCCCCCAGAGGATGGAGCTTTGTTTGGCTGCAAAGCCCTCCAGCTCTGCTCTCCCAGCCCGGTCCCGGGGGCACTGTGCCACTGGCCTTAGCCATGAATTGCCCTCTCTGTGCAGCACTGGGCATTTGATTCACCAAGAGCGGGCACGTAAAGTCAAAAAGCATAGTGAATTGTTGCTGTTACGGTTTAAATGCTGTTTAAGGCTTGTTTTGGTTCCTTGGGATATTACAGTTGAGGTTTTTCAGGAGTGAGTGAAGTGGAGGGTCGTTTTGGCCAGGCTTTAGAGCCGTGTAAAAGCAGCATCTCCCGAGCAGAGATGGTACCCAAGGCGGAGCTGCAGTCCCTCCCAGTCCCAGGATGAATGTCACCGACACTTGCTCCCCATCCAGTATGTGTTCCTGGTGCCAAGGCTGTGGCTTGGTGAGCTGGGGGGTCCCTGCCCTGAAGAGGAGCCACGGGGGGCATTGGGCTGGGCACCCCCTGGGAACCAGCTGTGAGGATGGAGTAGAAAAGATGAGGCGCCCAGATTCTTTATCGCTCTCAGCTGAGCAGTGCTGTGGCCCTGTCGATGCCCAGCAGCAGCAGGGGTTGTGCTGGGGGCTCTCGGTGGGCTGGAGAATGTGGGGATCAGATCAAAGGTTAACTCTTGTGGGGGGAAGCATCAGTCAGTCCCCTTGCACTCACTCGGTGCAGGCGGTGGTTTCTGCTCTCCTTTTCTCCCCTCTGTCACCAAAGGACCAGTTCTGCTTTAGCTCTTTATTTTTAGAGTTGCCTGGGGCAACTTTGAAACTCTAGTTCAAATGAGGATGTTTTAAGGAAAATACTGATAGAAGCTGTTCATATTGTCACGAGGACTGTTGACCTCTAGAGAGGTTTTTCTCTTTATTCTTGTTTTTTCCCAAAAAGGGGTTCTGTGTATCCATCAGCAGGTTTTTTTGTTGGTTTGAGATGCCGCGTTTATCCTAGGGGAGGCTTTCTCGGCAGAGTTTGTGATCAGAACAAGCGGAGTGGGAACGGGAGGGCGGGAGTCTGGGATGCGGCGTGAGCAGTTGTGGGGCCGGGGGTGGGTTCCGGCTCTCTCTGCGGGGGCTGCTGGTCGGGGTGCCCCCCGGGACAGGCAGGGGGCAGGAGGAGGTTGGGTCCCTGCAGTGAAGGGTCCGGAGCGTGTCTGGCTGAGGCTGGAATGGGGTACGATGGGGGTACGGGAAGAGTGTCCGTGTGCAGGGGTGTGCCGGCACCCACACCGCGCTGGGACTGGGCTGCTGCAGCTGGTTAGTGAAAAATAACCTTCCTTTGCATATGCAAATTCTCATCAGTCTAAAGAAAACACTTTGTTTGTTCTATAGGTGTACTCACTTTTATGGTGAGTGGTCTAGAGGGGTCTGGAGAACAAGTCATAGGAGGAGAGGCTGAGGGAACTGGGCATGCTGAGTTTGGAGAAGAGGAGGCTGAGGGGAGACCTCATTGCCCTCTACAACTCCCTGAAAGGAGGGTGTAGCCAGGGGGGGGTCGGTCTCTTCTCCCAAGGGACAGGTGATAGAACAAGAGGAAACGGCCTCAAATTGCACCAGGGGAGGTTCAGATTGGATATTAGGAACAATTTTTACACCAAAAGGGTTATTAAGCATTGGAACGGGCTGCCCAGGGAAGGGGTTGAGCCACCATCCCTGGAGGTGTTCAAAAGACGGGTTGACATAGTGCTTAGAGACATGGTTTAGTGATGTGGTTTTTTTGTTTTTATAAGAGTTAGGTTGATGGTTGGACTAGGTGATCTTAAAGGTCCCTTCCAACCTAGACAATTCTATGATCTATGATTCTATGATCCAGTGGACAAGATTTTTCCACAATAACAAGGAAGTAATTGCAAAAAGTGACGTTCCAGCAGAATCGGCTGAGTAACATACTCAAGACAATTCAGTAAAGATGCTCTGGCACATCACAAGATAATGTCAGCGTTGCAGCATCACGCTATACAAGGAGGACAATGTAATTTTGAGGACCCATAAGCCAGAGCATCACCTGTAGAGGTGTGCCCAGGAAAACCACAAGGGCCAGGAAACTCCATGGCAACCAGGTTTGGGGTTTTTCCCTCATTTTTGCCAGTTGGTTACTGCAATGGAATTTCACACTTCAAACGTAGAATAATCTATTGAGATACCTATTTGAAGAGCAAAAGTAAGATCAAGAGGCACAAATGAGGACTCTGTATACATAATTCCTAGGATTAAAATTAGCTTTTTAATTATAAGACATCAGGCCCTTCTATTCCCCACCCACCCAGTTCATCTCTTTGCACTCGTCAAATTAATTTAAAAATATTTGAGCAACCTGGTCTGGTGGGAGGTGTCCCTGCCCAGGGGAGGGGGTTGGAACTGGATGATCTTTAAGGTCCCTTCCAACTCTAACCATTCTATGATTCTATTTGGGGTGACCCGCACATTGACTTTCAACAGGTTGTGATTTGAAATATCTAGGTAATAATCGCTTAAAATGAAACGTTGCCAGAGAGGTGAGACTGTTTTGGGGTGAATACCCTGTAATCTGCCAAATGCTGAAGTGCCCAACCAGAGGGTTTCTTCGCTGAAACCGGCCAGCGCGGACTGCGGGGACACAGGGTGGTGGCACAGAGGAGAACCTGCACAGAAGGTGGGATGAATTACACACACGCACCCTCTCCCTTTAAAGTACCTATCATTGTACAGCGCTGACACAAAGAGCTCACTCCAGAGCAAATCAGAGATGCGAAAGATGACACAAAAGCATTAACCTGTAAAACCTACATAAGCAGCTAAAACTAATTACTCCACAGTATTAAGAATTCATTTTACTTTTCTGCACAGGAACTGATTTCCATCACTGCAAAGTGGTTCCTATCGGACAAATTTCACAGCCACACGACTCGGGACAGACAGACCGTGTTGCGAGTTCTTTGACAGCAATACATTTGGAATATCACATTTGTTTATTTCTCCTAATATCAGTCAGTTATTTATGAAAACACAGGCAAAAGAAAGTTTCCATTTAAAATATCAACACGCTATTCCACGTAGAAGGATGGAAGGCACTAAGTTTACAAACTGATTATTCTGCATTAAGAATTTTTTTTTATTTTACTTCTTTTTAAACATGGCATCTTGGAGACTAAAAGCAGTTAACATTTAACTTTTCAGAAAACAGCTAACAATCATTCTCACGTGGCATAGGCTATAGAATAAGTAGCATATTATGTATTATTGTGTTTTTGAAAATAGAACTTTTGCATTATTGAATTCTTTGTAGATGTCCATCATAGTACTTTAATCTCTGGTGTTTCCACAAATATTTCTTCCATTCATGTTAATGGAAGATGTGTACAACTTCGGAAAACAACGTAAAGGACATCGCCAGTGTGAGTAAGAAAGAATTCTCCTCTTAGTTCGTAACGCACGAGACGACGTGGCCTGTCATTAGCAATAATTGGGACGCATGTTCCTTTACACCCCAAAGGTGTTGTGTAGCATCAAATGCGGAACAGTTCCTCACCTCTCTGCACCAGAGCTTCAGTTCTTCACCTCTGCTCCCAGAGCCACTGGGTTTGTTTGCTTTTGACACATGGCCATCGATACACAGCCATGATGCCAGGGAATACCACTTTTCTGACCCGGTACTACTCACTTTGTCCTTCCCCCACCCCGATTCACTTGCTGAAACCGCTCACCTGCCCACGTTGTCCCCTGGGTCTGTCCCCACACGGCCAACACAACCGCAGGTATGAACAGGATTTCACTAGCGGAGCGTAAACTTGCTTTCACGCTCATTTTGACAAAATACATCTATATTCTAAACTCCAGCGCTCTAAGTGTCAGGGAAGAAAACGTGAAGGCAGTTGAGAAGGCACAGACACGGACACGCACCTGCACGTTCCTGTCCCATGCACTGGGCCAGGTTGTATCACACCTACACATACTGGTCACATCCCAGTGCTCCTGTTCTGATCCCATCGGATTTCCCTGTGCATCTCTCCATCAGCCTGGGTGCGGCTCAAGCTCCTCTGGAAGAGTTCCACCAGAAGCCAGGGGATGTCTGCATTCCCCTTCAGAAGGACCCTTCGCCCTCCCCGTAACACGAAATCACCTCTTGCAGTCAAGATATCCTGAAAATATCCCTAATAAAGAACTGGTGGGACATAAAACTACCAGCCGAGAGGCAACGATTCCCTGCTCCTCCTGCCCATTGCCAGGAAAGTAGCACCAGGCCCAGCAAAACCAGGAGGCTTCCCAGCAACAGACCCACCTCTCCTCCTGCAAAGCCATCAGCCCACCTCCACCAGGTCCTTCGTTTCCCACGTGGTTCCAGCCCAGAATCCGGAGGTGCTGGTTCCACCCGCCCTGGTATTTCCACCCAGGGAGCCCTGGCAGAGCTCAGGCATCAGGTACAGACCACACACAGCACTCAGATTTATGTGTCCTGACAATCAGTTTAACCTCCAGGTGAGTTACTTGTACGTCGTAAGCAAGGAGGAAGCTTTTAAAGTTAAAGGTCAACTTTCCAAGAAAACCCTGAAAAACCTGGAATTTGATTTTAAGTATCAAAAAAAAAAAATCACCTTTAAGACCTCCCTACTTAACATTCCAAATTACATTACAAACCTATTTTATAAGATTTATATCAACTATTAAAGGGATTAAAAACTCAGCTCTCCTTTTGTATACTCCAGATCCAAAATACCATGTGTAGAAGCGTTCATCTGTGAATTCAAGAGTTTTGTGGTCATTTATTTTACATCAATACATGTTTCGTTTCACACACCACTTATTCCTGAATCTTTTGCTCGAAACGTAAGCCTTTTGCCAGGGTGCAGAGTGCTAGTTATGAAAGAAAACTTATAAACCTGTGAAAAACATCAGATCACGTAAAACAGTAGCAAATTTACTGTAATCTCTGCAGTGAAGGTAATTAATTCCATCACCTATTTTACTGGTCAACCTAAACTACAAGGGTTTTTTTTTATCGGTTGATATATACTGCCTAATCAAATAGGTGCCATTTTGTAACGTTTCTCATTCTTTATAATATAGTATATGAATAATTTTAACGTTAGATGTAAGAGTCCTGCTAATGTCAGGACTGTGTGCCAGTGAAGAAAGGTCTCCATAAACACTGGGATACATTGACTCATAATAAAAGGATAATTAAGGCTGCTGATCACATATTTCTCATGCTCTAGATAAGCTCAGCACCGCAGAGTTCAGCGTGATCACTAAACCTGTTCTCACACTCTCAACACAGGGAGATAATCAGCTACATGATCCCCGTCAGGAAAGCCGGGGCACACACGGAGACAGATTAGCAATTTAAAGGCAACACACAAAAGAAATGCTCAGTTCCAGCAGCAGATAGATCAGACCGGGCTATTGCTGATTTTTCTTGCATTTCATAATTACTACAGTTTAGAAACCAAAAAGATAACATACAACACTAAAGACGGTGTTTCCCTGAAATACGTTGTCTCGCAACTCTTTTTTTTTTTTTTTAATCGTTATACTTTCTTTGTGTTCAGTCATATTTTTTTAAAGTAGCAATTTATTAGAAATAGCTTATTTCTGGTAGCCTTAAAGATGTTTGATGCATCTGGCGAGTGGAAAGGCTGAAATATTCCCATGAAAATTCCTCTTACAGCCGGAGGTGCCCAGCCCAGGCTGCGTACAGCCGGGTCGGCTCCTGAACCCCAGCCCTTCGCCCCGAGAACAGGGGGCACAGGGCACCCCGCGGCTCATCGGTGCCATCCCCCCAAAAACAGCCAAGAAAAATGACGTTTAGAGGACCCGTAAATACCTATTTCTTACAGCATGTCCCTACAGCAGCCGGAGCAAAAGCCTGCCCGCAAAAAGACAATACAAGCTTTAAAGTAGTGACATTGTAGATACGAGGCTGGAAGACTTTTGTAAAGTAACGGTCTCTATACTCATTTCCAGATAGGGGAGTCACCTCCACTGCTACTCGTGCATTTTAAAGCAACTCTTTCTCATTTTCAAAAGGAAATACAGGCAGATGCCATTCAGTACCCTATGCTTAGCTTTATTTCACGGAAGGAAAAAAGCCACCTGTACGTGCTGACACAGAACTCCCGGCAACAAAAGGTGAACAAAAGCTCCATCAAGATCTGGTGAGACAAAGGCATGTTGTTTCCATGTGTGTTAAAATACTCTTTTACGTGAAGCTACTTTACACAGACAAACTGAATCACTACGTAAGTACTCAGATAGGAATGATTTATATTTCTGTTTTAAGAATTTACTGTAACTTTGTAAAAAGACAGTCAATTTGCATCGATGCTAAGACTTTCAAGAATAAAACATGACCGGAGCAAGATGATTTCTGTTCCAGGAGAAGTCACACAAAGAGAAGTGCAGTACGATACAGCAGGTGATTCCATGTTTAATTCCTAAGCGTAAGAGCCGGGAGGAGGAAATGTTAGCGGATACGCTACAAAGAAAGCCTGCCTCAAAGCTGAACTCGGCAATTCAACATCAGCGCTACAAATTAACACCACCACGAACTTTTCGAATGAACACACAGGCGATTCTTACGAACATGGCTTAATCCGCACAGTTTCTCTACGTTTCGACAAAGAGGGAAAGACTCGACACAACATCCATCAT
>JAOXJK010000023.1:66383603-66404938 GCA_025774025.1 Xenus cinereus | reverse complement strand
GTGGAGTCACCATCCCTGGAGGTATTTAAGAAATGTGTAGACATGGCTCTTCAGGGCATGCTCTAGTGCCCGAGATTGTGGGGTTGTGTCTGTTTGTGGCAGGTTTCTTTCGTTTGTTTGTTTTGGTTTGGTTTTGTTTTGGTTTGGATTTTTTTGTTTTGGTTTGTTTTTTGGTTTGGTTTGGTTTTGGTTTTTTCGTGGTTGGACTCGATGATCTAAAAGGCCCCTTCCAGCCATGAAGATTCTGTGATTCTGTGATGATCTTTTCTAAATCCCTGAGGGTTATTTGTGTGTGTAGTCAGGACCTGACCCGTGGAGCTCCCCCCGCCCCGGGTCCCTGTCGCTGTGCAGCCCCCGCGCTGCCGGGGCACAGACCTGGGCTCTGAGCGAGGGGGGACCCGGCGCCCGCCCGAGGGGGCTGCACAACGGGCATCTCGGAGGCGGATTTGGGAAGCATTTAAGAAATTCATATACACACATGTGTGGTAGACACAGCTTTTGCAAGACAGTCTTCAGAAGTGTTTCGCTGGAAAGTGTTGGTCACACGTGGTCTGAGAAACTGACTCTTCTCAGTCTCAAGCTGGATATTCTAAGCTTAGGAACTGGTTTTAATGTTTGGTTGTTTGGTTTTTTTTAAAAAAAAGGTGTGAGGTGTGTAGCCTGAAATGTCTTACTGTAACTCAGAATGCTCTGTGTATTTATTTTTACGTTGTAGCCTGAAAAAATATATTGATAGCATCTAAATATAAAAGGTGGAAGGAAGAATCTGTGAAACTCCCGCATTATATTATAACTTAATATGGTAAGCTTTCCCTTGAGTAAACTGCTGCCGTGGGATCACGTAACTGTTTCCCATTGGTAGTGACTCGTCGATTGTCTGTATTTTCCGTGCACAATTCTCCCTGTGCACGTAACAAAGGTTTTAGCATGGACAGGTTTAAGGTACTGCTCCCTCCCTGGGGTACCCTGGAACTGAGAAGTCAAGGGGCTCGAGGGGAGGATCTCCCCATGAGCTGGCCGTTGTGTGTGGTGTGTGGCCGGGACTCTTCACGGGGGGTAGTTCAGTGGCACGCTCAGCAAAGTCACTGCTAAGGGGGGAGATTTAGCAGAAAATTCTGCATTAGGATTCCTGAAGCATCTCTCTCACATGAGCTGGGCTTTAAGGAGCCTTCTAAGAAGAAAATACCCCTGCTGCTGTAGTGCTGAGTTGGAATATTTGTAGGCAGCTGGTTAATGTGTCCCTGGGAAGGGGAATGTTCCCGCAGAGCCGAGCGTGGCCCCGTGGGTCGGTGACACCTGGGTGCCAGTGGCGTGTGGGCTGTACCGGGAGAACCACTGTGGGGCAGGGGTGGCCACGGGGAGATGACCTTGGACAACATGGAAAGAAATAACAAGTTTATATCAAAACAAGTAGCCATACGAAGCAGGAGCAGTTGGCTGTGAAATTGTTCTGTTCGGTGTTGCATTACAGTACGTCGGGATCTGAGGTTTGATTTTATCCTAGGCTTCAGCTTGGAAGCACCGTTCAGTATCTTGTTTGATTCTGTATCTTGTTTCTGCATTTAGATGTGCGACGGTTTAAAACAAAATGACTTTTCAATGTTTTTTTGTTTCTTTTTCCCTGTTCCTCCTCCTCAGTGAACAACAGTAAAAACTTTATCACCTTTTTTGGTATTCCTGAGGAGATATCCTTGAGATGCTGATGTGATTGAAGAGGATGCTGTAGGATAATCTTAGTTACCAAGTTACTGATGCAAAGTGTGTGGGTTTTACAGAGTTACAAGGAATTCTGATACTAAATTAATTTTTCTAAAAACCAAGTTAGCGATTGAGTCAACTTGTCTGTAGAGGTTGGCTTCATCTTAATGTTGTGGGTCTTTTCTTTATGCAGTTTGAAAAAGAAAAGGCAAGCCAAGCCAAACACCGAGACCGGCTCTGCCAAGTCCCCTGGGTCTCCTGTTTCCAAAACACCTCCTGAGAAAGATGATGAAAGTAAAGTTATTTTGGAGCAAATCAGCTCCTCTGAAGACAACTGTAAAATTGCTGGGGAAAAGGAATCTGCTCCAGACAAAGAAAAGAAAAAGAAGAAATACAGTCAGCTGAAAGACATCAGACGCACGGAACTTAAAAGATACTATAGTACAGGTGAGTTGCGGTAACGCTGCAGTGGTTTGAAATGTGTTTGCTTTCATAGCTTGTTAATGTACTTGTCTCGTATTCCGTAGGCCTTCCTTAAGAGGATAAGGGACTTCGGATACCCTTCCTGTAAAAGCAAACAAAATTACCTAGTTCTGCATATCCTCTGCTTCTAACCTTAATGTTACAGTTCTTAAAAAACCACTTATTTCTTGTTTCTCAGTTCTAAAACTCAGTGTTGTTATAGGCAACAGTTAAGTTTATTATTGCACTTTATTTTAGGATTATTTTAAGATTTATCTTCGGTGTTTTATGACATGGGGGTTCAGGTTTTTTTGGAGGAGTTGTTTCATAAATTGTTATATACTATTTAAGACTTCAGTCTTAATTCATATTCATTTTGTCTGTTGAAGTGTGAACAAGTAAGTAAATTAACTGTGTGTTTTTAAACAAAGGGCTTGTATGCTCGAACGCTCCCCCCCTACTGTATCAGTACCTCAGTTAATCATAAATCTCTTTTTTAGATTCAGGAAAAAAATTAATTCGTGCATAAGTACGAGATGAGTCATATACACATGTGCTTGCAGTTCTGGGTTGCAGTGCGTTAGAGACACTGAAGTAATTTTGGATATGATTTCTGAAATACTTCTCTGCATTTTCTCTGGGTGTTCTGTAGGAGTGATGCTCTAGATTCAGAGGGCTCTGGTTCCGTTTGGAAGGAAGCCTTTTCTAGGGCGGAGGCGGGGGGCGGGAGAGCGCGGAGCGGGCAGAGGTGTGTGCGGGCAGGGTGCGGGTGGCCGGCTGTGCGGGAGCAGGGCAGGAGCCGGGTGAGGGTGGTGTGTGCCGGTGGCACATACAGACGAGTCCTCACCCGCAGCCTCTCTTTCCTGAGGCAACGCAGGCCTTGCCAGAGAGAAGGTAAATCTTGGAATGGCGTTTCCTGGCACGCTCCGGAGCTGACAGTGATTGATTGACCGGGCTGTGATTTTGGGCAGGCGTAAACCTGGTGAGATCCATGAGCTGGGAGCTCAATGCAAACTTGCAGCTCTTTGTTTGAAGTTCTCACCTTGAAATAAAATCTGTAGAAGGAACACTGGAGAATTGTTAATGAGTGAAGCTGTGAACTCTCTGTTTTGTAAGTACACTAGTTTAAAAAAACCCCATCGCAGCAAAATATAAACTCCTGTTGCATTCCTTGTAACGTGTGTCTGCCAAAGGCAGCACCCCGCCATTGGTCTGCACCTAAAGGATTTGGGGGTGGGTTCAGGTCGCTGGATGTTTTTTCTCTTGTGTTTTCTGTGGGAAACAGGGCGGCAGCAGCTGGTGCTCGCGGTGGGGACGGGGAGAAGGGGGACGCCGGTCCCTCCCGCTGCCCAGGGGATCGCAACTCCCCGGGGAGTCGGTGGTGGCTCCGGCCGGCCCCACGGACCCGGGGCCCCTGACGTTTGCCTGGGGAACGTTCCACGTTCCGTGCGGAGGTGCAGGGGTGGGTGTCGTAGGGGTGTGCAAGGCCTGCGGGCTCTGCAGAAACACCCAACTTCTGCCGAGAAATCCCAGCGCTTGGTGCCGGGCCGAGCGCAGACACCGCGGCCGGGACGCAGGGAGAGAGGATCCCGCCGCTGTTGGAGCTCCTGCCGCCCCGCAAAGCCTTTCGCCCAGCTGGGGCCCGAGCGCTGCGGCGGTGACAGTCTGCGGGGGCTGGGGAAGGGCGGATTGTGAAACTCCTGCAGCGTCTCAAAGTCCTGTCGGAGGGGCCCTTGGCGGTGCGGTGTCACTCTGCGTGTCCCACGCCTGCCTTCACCCCCGCGGCGGGGACCTGCGGCTCCCCGGACGCTGCCACCCCCACCGCCGTCCCCAGCTCTCCCTGCACCCGCAGCAGCCCCCCAAAACTGGGATTGTTCAAATGGTTCACCTTCCCCTGGGGCAGAGAACAAACCCTCCGCCTGGCTGCGTCCTGCCAGAGCCTTCTCCCGAGCCTGGGTCCCGTACCCGCTGTGCAAGCCCCCCCAGCGCAGGGGTGTCCCACAACCTCCAAGCTTATTCCATGGGGCGGAGAAAAGGGTGCCTGTCCCAAGGGAGCACACCTTCGTCTCCAAAATACCCCTCTTTATACACTGACTATTGCATGATCTAACAATTAATACATATTCAGTGTTATTCTCTTTAGTGACTGGTGGAGATTTCTTCGCTTCCCATGTGAGTTAGCACACAGACTGTTTTCCTCTTCCATTGATCTCTTTTGGGTCAGTGGTGTCATTTGGGGGGGTGGTCAGTGGGTGGGTGGTCATGGTCTCCCCCGGCCCAAATTCTCTTTAACCTTCTCCTCCTCAGATCTCGGCAGTTCCCGGAGGTTTCCTCGGTTTGCTGAGCAGGGCTGGGGTCCATCGCTCTGCTGACAGGAACACACCACTTACCAACAAAGCTGCAGTGTCGAGTGGTTGGTGTCTTAATTTAACCCGAGATAAATCATGTCTCGTTGCTGTTTCTCTATAAATGATCAAATAGTGTTGGGGCCATGTAGGGGCTTTTAGAGCAGCAGCAGGTTCCCTTGGTTGCTTCAATTACGTGTTACATTTCACGTTTCTAGTTAATAGCAGTTTTCCTACAACAGGTGTGCACTGGGCAGTTCCCTGCTGGACGGTGTTACCTGCAGCGGGACGGTGCTGCCACGGCTGTAAAGACTTTATTTTGTAATTGTTGATGCACTTTCATATGGAACTGGCTGAGAGGGATTGTCCAGGCATATACGTCTGTCCTCAGTATCTAACACGGATGCATATACCTCCAAGATACTTTTACATCACTTCTTCCCTCTGAGTTGTCCTTTTATTGGTGTTTCTGAGCTGCTCTGACTGAAATAGTCTCTCTTACTTATGGTTAGCCATTTTTCTGAGTGTGTTTGCAAAAGCACTTAGGGGTTATTTTTTCCAATAGCCCTGCTTGGACTTAATGTCTAGGACTTCAAGAAAACCTGAGACAGGAATTACTAATTCTTTTTCTAAATGCTTTCTTCACTTTCCAAAACGCTTGGTTTTCCTAGTGAAAAGAGGAATGCGTTAGTGTAGCCAGAGCCGTGCAGCCGGTCTCCTCCGTGTGCTGACACGGGGGCACGCACAGACACACGTTGTTCTGTGGCGAAGGGAGGCTCTGCCAGAACGGCTCCGAGCCTCGAAGGGTCGTGTCTCTCAGTCCAACAGAATGAAGACCCCTGGCCTCTGAACAGTCTTCGTGCTTCACAGGACCGTGAATCCTTCTTTATTTCTAAGAGAAATGAGGAAGGAGCGTCACATCTCACTATAATCTGTTCCTCGCACACCACGTCCCTTCAATAGAAGCTGGTGAATGTGTTTGCCTTTATGAATTCCTCAGTGCTGACAGTGACATCCTTAGCCTGTCACTCTGAATGTCATTCCTTTTCATAGATCTATGCAAGGGCTGACACTCCTGTCAGGAGGATTTTGTTGACTCAGTAAATCCCTTTGTGTTTCACATTGGCTTCAGAGAGCAAAAATGAGAGTGGATATGAGGAGGGGTGAAAAGGGAAATAGTTTGCTTCGTCCAAAATCAAGATCTCAAATAAAATGAAAGCAGCATCGGAAGAAGTTTATTCGGTTGTAATTGTCTGCGTAGAATAACGAGGGGTTTGGAATAACTTACACCTAAGTGCAGTTGGTGTGTCAGCAGCAGTTGCTGCGACCCTGCGGGGCGAGGGAGGACTGAGAGGCGCCGGTTTCAGCTCACTTGTTTTGGAGTAAGAGCAGATGATCTCAAATCCCAGCGGGTTGGTGTCAGGCCACCAGGTTCCGTTCAAGCTGGAGTGTTAATTGGTGTTTACTACAAACTGAAGCAGGGATGGCTTGGCCTCAGGCGGGGGAATATGATCTCAGCAGTAAGTACCAGAAATAATGCTCTTTGTACTTAAATTCTGAAAATGTGGATGGAAACATCTTAATGCTGCTTGAGCTCCCCGTGTGTGGAATCCTCTTCTAATTCTCATCCTGATGGAAAAGCTCCTGTTTGTTGTAAAACTAAGTAAAAGACACAAATAAGCAAAACTTGGTGGTTTGTATGTAATCCTTAGGCATTGGCTATCAATGCCCAACACATTGCCTCAAAGCCTGTGGTTAAGGAAGGTGAGTGAGCTGGTTTGATGCCTGCTGTTAGATGGGGGTGAAGCTTTGCGGGTGTATAACCCCAAATTGTAAAGCTGGCCATTGATAGCCAGTAAACTGATACAGCTTTCAAATGGGAAGCGAGGGAAATGAAGTGGGAAAGTAAAGGACAGAACATGAAAACTGTGTCTAGTAACATAAAAATAAAGAGATTTCTTAACTGTGTTAAGAACAAAAGAGAAACCAGCAATAGTTTTAGCTCATTATGTGATGCTAGCAGTTGAATTGTCAGTAATTTTCTGGTGTGCATCTGGGCAGCGGGGAGGAGGAAAGGACTAGGAGGAGGACTGATGTATTTGTATCCTCTGGTGTGATTCTCTCTGCTCAAACAGTTAGAAATTAAGGTAAACATTAGCTTAATATGTGTAATCTCTTTTAAATTGGTGGAGCTGCTTTTCATGTAGGAGTCCTAAGAGATAATTGATGAACCTTCTTGATCACTGATGTGGCTTTTCTTCAGCAAGCCTTTAAAAAGGGTTGCTACAGGATTTTTATATTCCTTCCTTTAATTCTCGAGGAGCCAGGGCCGGTTGCGTTTGTCAGAGCAGCGCTGCTGATGGTACGGGCTGGGGTTCGAAGTGCGGTGTGAGACTGCGATGCCTTGTGCTGTGTCCCTCGGGGGACAGCGGGGCTCTGATCAGCCACCGTGGGTCCCACTGTGGGAAGAACCAGATGCGATTCCCCGGGCTGGCTGTATTCCCAGGGCCTGCGTTTTTGGGAAAAGTGAGCACTTAGGTTCTTCGTTACATTTAAATGCAGGTGCACCGGGCGCCTCCAAGAAGCATCCCCGGAGGAGGGGAGGAAGCTGTGGAGCGGTTGCTCCCTGTGGCTCTCGGGGATCTCTGCCCCCAGGGAAGAGGCAGAATGTCCTCTTTGTAATTCAGACATGAGGTTTTACATTCATAAGATTCTTACGTTTTTAAGGCAGGAGTATTCATAGGCTGGGTTCATAGGGAGCACGAGACAGTGCGTTTGAAATCACACTGCCAATCCTTTGGTCTCCAGGCAGAGCGTGGGGGGTCGTCCCTGAGGACTCTGCAGAGCTGGAGCCTGGTACCCTCAAGGCAGCCTCTAATTTCTCCTCTTCAACAAGGTCCCACGCTCTGCTTGACGTACACTGCTGGAAGTTAACCTCGGTGTTCTGAACCACAGAAACACAAATGTGTCAATAAGGGCAGAAAAACGTCCATTGCAGACCTGTCTGTTTTCAGTAGGCCTGTATTTTCTCTCCTGTTCCTTGGCATCCTCCTTCTCCCTGCTCATTAATCTTACTATTGTTACATGGTTCTTATTTTCCGCGTTTCCTGAAATGAGGGGGAGCTTGCCTCTTCCCACTCTGCCCTTCTCCTGGAGACGCGGTGTGATGGGGTTGGCATTAACACCCCCTCGGTTCCGGCGGTTGTACCGTCCCACCCTCAGCACGCACCGGTGCAGAGGGCCGGGGAGGCAGCACCGAGTCACCGCACCACGAAGCCAACGTCCAGACTCACCGAGTGGCCGGTGGCATTGATTGTGCAGACCCTGGAGAGGTTTGGCTCCTCCACCCAGCTCTGTCTGACGCAAACATGGTTGCTGAGGTCTCCATCCCGCCGGCGTGTGCTCTGGGTGCCTTTGGGACTACAGCCAGAGCTGCCTCCGGAGCGGGTTTGCTGGAGGAGCGATGGCAGAGGGTGAGGGAGCTGGAGAGACACACGCTGCGCTGTTCTGCTTGCTCTGCCGGGCTCTGCCCCGCTGCAGCCCCTCCTGTAGAGCAGCATCTGGGGCCGTGGCCTCGCTGCACGTACGGTACGTGGCCTTAGCAGCACCCCTCAGGTTTACTGGATTCATTGGGATTTTTTCCTCTGAAGGCCTTGATTATTTTTTTCTTTGTTAATTTATGATTTTAAATCTTTACATGCACAATCAAAAGCATACACTAGTTAAGACTTTCCACAGTTCAAAGTGATATGAGGTGGTCTGGAATTGCCAAAGCCTGCCAGGTTATGCTCAGTGTAAGGGCAGTGTCCAGACCCCCTTGTTGGTGGGGTTTAACAATAAAAATAGGGGGGCAGAGGGGAAAGAAAAAACTCTCCAAACAAGAAGTGTTGGATTTGGGTTTCAGAAGACAGGTGGGTTCTCAGACTGTGACTGCTGCTCTTAGCCTGTAGCTGAACAGGCTGCACAGCATATGTTCTTGCATCTAGGTGTGAAAGAAAAGCCATCTAATTGGGCTTATTTAGGAATTATTAACCTTTACTGGCAAGGCAAGGACTGAATTACGTTCAGTCTAAACTTGGCTTGTCTTTTGAACTTTCTCTCTTTCCCTTGTCTGTAGAGTTCTGGGGTTTCCACTCCGTGTGAGTGTCTGGCTCACTCTTGTGTGTCGCCCCGCGGCCGTGTCGGGGACCCCTCTGACCAGAGAGACCCACAGTCCTGCCAGCCCAGGACTAGAGCACATCCCGTGTCTCCGTACCACACGCTCCTTCAGGCTGTAACTTCTCACTGGGTGGTGGTTTCTCAGCTCCCAACCTTGCGGCCAATGAAGCAGGAGGACCTGAAAAACAGAGTGTATTTTACAGGGGGAGAGAGAGGAACGTCCCCTCCCGGGTGGGAAGGTGTGGAGGAGGAGGCTGGCTGTGTCACCGGGTACTTTGTGGTTGTCTGGTGTCGCAGCAGCAGAGCGGTTGCTGTCACGGTCAGCTCTGTCACCATCCCACCTTCCAGAGACAGTGCGTTGGGAGGAAGATGTTCAGCTCATGCCAAACACGATGAGCTCTGCAGCGAACCCACTGCTGTTGCCTGTTGTTACTGCTCCCACCCACCCACGGACGTGAGCCCTGTCCCCTTCAGCAGGTGGAACATCTCCCCCCCTCTCTCGCTACATCTCTCTGGGCTGCTTCATTTTCATTTCCCCCCACCTCGAGGTCTGAGTGATGCGTGTCGAGTTATCGTTTTGCATAAGTGTTCTGAACTGCTTCCCGGGTGCTGTTGCAGAGCTAAGGAGGAGGCAGTGTGTCTGGGGACTTGTCTGCTCTTTCCAGCCAGAGCAGATGACTCACTGGAGGATGAAGGCTGCCCGTAGACCTTTCCTGTCTCTCGCTGGCAGGTCGTGGGCAGGGTGGGCGGTTTGCCTGCGTGGGGGTGACACTCGGTTCTGGTCAGCCTGCAGGGTCTGAGGTGGTGTCTCCTGAGGAGCACAAGCCAGCCTGGGCTCACTCATGCGTGGTTGGGGAGATTCTCTGGGCAGGATGGTGTGGGAACCACGGAGGAGACCACGGGAGCAGCTCTGTATTGATCCAGTGTCACTGATACATTCCTCTGCAGGGTTCCTAAACCTGCTGTACCTGATGAAGTTGTGCTTGCCTCGCAATGCAGTTTTAAGGCCTAATTGATATTTTTGATGTGCTCTCTGGTTCCCGCTCACAGCTGCAATTTGCACATCCTGTAGATGTCTTCCAGAACACGTTGGCAGGCAAACATCTGGAAAGTCAGTTACTTTAATCTTTTTTTTTTTTTTCCTCCTTAGATGACAATCAAAACAAAACCAATGAAAAGAAAGAGAAAAAAATGGTTTCTCAGAAGCCCCACGGCACCGTTGAATACACTGTGAGTATCGGGGTGTGCTTCGTTGGGGTGGTTGTTCTGCCACGGGGCTGCCGAGGTCGGGAGGGAGCCGGTGGCCGGGGCTGCGGGGGCTCGGTGACCATGGGCTGTGGTGTGTGCCCGTCTCCGTGGGGATTGCTCCCATACCTCCCCGTGGGTGGGTGGAAGGTGGGCTCACGTCCCGAGCTCAGCCCCGCTCCCCTGCCTCCTGTTTTCAGGAGCTGCCAGTCCTGTTCTCACTGTGACTCTGGGGCTCTTTAGTGATTTTAGTATTTTGTTTTAGTTGTTTTGAAGAACACTTCCATTCCGTGGTGCTGCCCGGGCCCTGGGGTGGATGCCCTGTGCTGGCTCCCGAGGTGCTGTGACACCTCCTGGGGCCGGAGCAGGGTGGCCCTGAGCCACGGTGGCCGCTCAGCGCTGCCCGAGCCCTCCCTCCGTCACAGGGAGCCACCGCGGGGGCCGCTGTCCCGGCTGGGAGCAGCACAAACCCCCGGCCTGCGGCCGCTGCCGACGGTGTAACCAACTTCCCCGGGGGCCGGAGCGGCTGCAGCGAGGTGCTGCTGCTTCCAAGTTTCATGAGAAAAGGAGAGGGGCGTCTCTGAGGCTCTCCATTTGATCTGTTGTACAGTCTGAGAGAACAGGTCTTCTTGCCACTGGCTCATCACGTCAGCTACTAACCGGAGGGTGTGCTGAGACCATCGCACCTGCTCCCTGCCCACAGTCGGTGGGGTGGCTGTAGGTCAGCGGGTGCGCTCGGTGTGTTCACTCCGGTACCTTAACCCTCGGCTCTCTCCAGGCTGGGAACCAGGACACCATAAACAGCATCGCGCTGAAGTTTAACATCACCCCAAACAAGCTGGTGGAGCTCAATAAGCTCTTCACACAGACCATTGTGCCAGGCCAGGTAAATGGTTCATGGGGGGTTTATACCTGAAACCTGATTATTTGCTAAGTATTTAAAAGCTTTTTACTACTTTCCTGTATCTTTTAGGTACTTGGATACGAGAATAACGGGCAGTAATTTAAATCCCTCAGAGGAGCACTCACTAGATCCTTGCCTGGAGTTGCAGGGGGAGCTTTGTAATTGCCGAGTCTGACTTGGGTTATTTATTTGCTGTCGCTAAAGCTTAAAGATGACTCTGAAGCTGAAGAGGGTGATGTAGCCGTTGCAAGAGAGTTGGATTCTTGGGAAGCCTGGATAAATGCTATGTATAATACATTAAAGAATTAGAGAGTTAAATACAGTAATTGAAATGGCTCTTTGCCATTACATTGGGGATGAGTCAGTCTCCTGTAAGAGGAGAAATAAATGGAGAGAGACTGGTTTTGGGAGAGTAAGTAATGGCAATGCAAGAGTGAAGGCTGGCTCCTGGCTCCTGAAGGGCAGATCTTTACTTCTGCTTCACAGGCAGGAACAGAGTGAAGTGTCCTGATGTGCAGGTGGGGAAACTGAGGCACAAAGAGGCGACGTGACTTGCACAAGGACACCCAGCAGACAGCAGCTGGAATCAGCAAAATGGTTTTATTTTTCTGAACATTTTTAGTTTAAACTGTAAACATTTTTTTAACTTTCGAAGCGTCTTTGCTCTGACACTTGCAACCAAGGGCTCTGTGTTTCTGTTTGGGATGGAGCCCAGAGCTGGGCTGCAGTTTCAGTTCTGCTGGAGTGAAGATCTGGGAGCGGATGGGGAAAGTCAAACAAAGCGTTATGTTCTTATATACACGTGTATTAGTGTATTGCACTCTGAAATGTAGCACATGATGCTAAAATGCTGGTTCATATAAAGAATACTTTCTTAAATGTGGAGGTACAGGTATGTTTTTGGAAACAACCTACAGTAAGGTGTTACAGGCTTCTGCCTCTAAAAATCCCCCTCTTCAGCAGCGGCCTTCTCCTGGGGCCAGAGTTTGCTGTTACAAGTGAATGCCTGTTAACAGTCATGCTACAGTCACTTTGTAGTTGTGATAGCTGCAAGACAACCTGGGGCTGTAACTTTGGGGGGAAAAAAGGAGGTTCTCATTCTGTGGCCTGTGCCGCAAAGCCAGGTGTAGAGCTGGAGGCTGCAGTCGGTGAGACCCCTCTGTGCCCCCCGTCACCACCGCTGCAGAAGGACTCCAGGATAAGTTGTGGCTAAAGAGCTCATTGCAATCGAGTGATGGATGGTGGGTTGTCTTTCTGGTAGAAGGCGGCGTTTGTAGTGAGGAACTTCCTAAAGCTGTGTTTGTGTTTAGATTCTGTTCGTGCCAGAAGCGAGCGCTGCGAGGCTGTCGTCGGTCAGTCCCGGGGCTCCTGTTTCTCCCTCCTCTTCAGATGCCGAATACGATAAACTCCCCGTAAGTCAGACCTCGGGTGGCTCCTCTTAGGCTGATCCTGAAGCTGAGATTCGGGGCTGTGTAAGCAGCAGGTTGAAATCCCGTTTGCTGACTTGCCTTGGCAGTTGTTAATTTCCTGCCTGTTGTTTGTATTGAGGCTTTTTGTAATGCTGTGAGGTTTTTCCTCCATGGAGGATACTGTGTGAGGCGTGTGCACGTACACACCTGGCCACCGCTTTTCCTTCCTTGAGCAAAAGGAAGAGTTGGGTGAACCTGATCTTTTAGTTGCCCAAAATCTAAAAGTGTATGATTCTGGTCCCGTTGCTCTGCACTGAACTTTCCTTTTTTTAAGGATGCTGACTTGGCAAGAAAGGCCTTCAAGCCGGTTGAGAGAGTCCTGTCCTCTACTTCAGAAGAGGATGAGCCTGTGGTTGTCAAGTTTTTAAAGATGAATTGCCGTTACTTCACAGATGGCAAGGTAGGTGAGACCTGCCTTCGGGGCATCATTTGGGATTCTTTAAAAGCCAAATCTGTTTGGATAAGTGGGAAACAAATACTGGGGGAGTCAAATGTGCTCTGTGTTTGTAAAGAGTGTCATTGTTATGTAGCTTTATCTGTCCCTGCTGTGCATTGGTACCCTGGTAATATGCTCTATCACTTTGTTCTTTTGATCGTTTAATCAGTTATGATAATTGCGTTAGGAAAGAATAGCTGTTCTGTTAAGGGCAGCTGGAAACCAAAATGTTTTGTCAGCAGACATTGCACAGTGGGGTTATAGAGAGGCAGGAGAGAGGTTTTTGGTTTTAAGACAGTAGCCTAAAATCCAGTATCGAGTAATTGAATTAATGTGATGTGCTAACTCTTCCTTTGCCTGTTTCAGGGCGTAGTTGGGGGAGTCATGATAGTGACCCCCAACAATATCATGTTTGACCCACATAAGTCGGACCCTCTGGTGATAGAGAATGGCTGTGAGGAGTACGGGCTCATCTGCCCCATGGAGGAGGTCGTCTCAATAGCCCTCTACAACGACATCTCCCACATGAAGATTAAAGACGCGTTGCCATCGTAAGGAGTGTTCTTCCCTGAGCCTATCTGTACAGACCTTCAGGAAGGGTCATGGAGGAGGCAGGGGGGCTGGTGGAATGGAGGGGGAAGGGCTTTAATGCAGCAGAATAAAACAGATCAGGGGAGAAAGGTGCCAGCAAAGGAATGATTCCCTTGTGGTGGTGTTCTGCTTGCTTTTTAGAACACGTCAGTGGCAGTAAAGAGAAATGGGTTGTAAATATGAGAAGCAAAGTGCGGAGGAGTAGTTGGAAGCTCTGTGCCATGCCGTGGCTGGGCTCCTGCACTGGCTCCTCTCTGGGGTTATTTCAGCGGGAGTGGAGAGGGTGAGATTTGGACCATTTGTTGTGGTACCAGGACTGTTCTGAGAGCAGTATTTCAAACCTCTAAAACGAACAGCACCTTAACTGCCGACTTCAGGACTTAGAGAAGTACCAGCTGTGGAATCCTTCCACTTCAGAACCAGAAATGCCTCCATAATTATCATGTATGATACATAATAGACCTTTGGGGGGGCTGCTTTCCTTTGTGCGCAGTCTAGACACTGCTTACGTGTCTGTTCTAAGCAGGGTTTCGTCCTGTTTGATCAGGGAAATTCATCCACTTCCCTCCGTTTTCTCATTTCAAGAAAAACTTTCCAGATGTTTTTATACTCATTACTAGAGCATTGAGTAACTTAGGAACTTTCAAGTGATGAGAAGCTCGTGTTCTCTTTCACCTCAGGCTTTCCAGCAGCAGTGAAGAGCTCAAGTTGTATGCTCTTAACTTTGTGAGAATTTTCCATTTTAAAATGGTCTATGATTGTCTGACCTTAGAAAGATATCTTTGGGGAAGTCTGCATTCAAGCAGTACATTTGATTAGTGGGGGAAAATAAAAGGGGAAGAAAAGCAAAAGCCAAGCAGCTGTGTTGCCTGCTGGTGCTCTGCAGGAATCGCGTTGGAACAGGGCACGGCTTATCTCCGCCCGCCTTTCTTCTCAAAAGAGCTGGAGAGGCATGGACGGTTGTAGAGGCTGAGTCATTGTCAGGGATGGGAAATAACAGTGTCGATATGGTATGAATGAAATTCCAGCAGCTAAGCACACCTCCTGTGGTTTTGTGGTTGCGGAACTTGTGATGACTTGCACGTTGTTATACACATGATGTTATTACCATTTCTTCACCCGTGCGGCGTATTCTGCCAAGTGGTTTGCTCATTTTCTTTCAGTATTATCCTTTCCCCATTTTTCTCCATTTTCTTTAAAGTCACTTAGTTCCACTGATGTATGTTTATTTTGGAGAAGGTAATTTTTCGTTGAGTTTCAGAGTTTAAGTTAAGTTGGTATATGATTTACTTTTTATTTTACGTTTTATTTTTGGTTTTTTTTTTCTGTTTCCATTTTGCTTTTAACATCCTGTGTACATCCATCATTTTCCCTGACAGTGACATACCAAAGGATCTTTGTCCTCTGTACAGGCCAGGAGAATGGGAAGACCTGTCCTCAGAGAAAGATATCAATCCTTTCAGCAAGTTCAAATCCCTCAGCAAGGAAAAGAGGCAGCAGAACGGGGATCCCTCCGTTGCTCCGGGTGCCAAACAGATAAAGCCCTCCAATAAGGAAAAGCCTGCTGATTTTGAAGTTCTTCAGTCGTCTGAGAACACAGGCTCCACCAAGCCAAAGTCTCTGGAGCTTCCCAACAACATCACTGCCACTGAACACTTGGAAAAGTTTGCCACGGATCCCTGTGCAAAGGAGCCTTCTGCGGAAAAAAATGCTGCAGACATTAAAACCAAAGAAAAATCCCTTTTGGGGGAAGGAGAGGATGGCTTCATTGAGCTGGAAAAGACGGACAAAGGGTTGGACAGGAAAATCTCAGTAATGGAAGGCTTGCTGGCTGGCCCCAGGGAGCTGGGGAGGAGGAGGCAGCAGGTAACCAAACCCACTCCAGAAGGCCAGGAGCGCTTGAGAGTTGATTCCTTGGAAAAAAAGGACAGTGTTGAACCTAAAGCTGACTTAGACTTAGAGCTGTGTGAAAAGCAAGATGTTATTCCAGAAGTAAACAAATGTGTCAGTTCCCCGACAGGTAAGGTGGAGACTGCACTGGACACTAAGAAAGAGCTAGAGAAAGATAAACTTATTGAATTTTACCTCAATAAAGATGGGAATGGGTCTCAGTCATCTGAAGACTTACACAAGGCTGAAATCCAGAAAGGTGAAAACAATAAAGCAGTGGGTATAGACCTTACACTTAGCTGTTCCCAGCCCCCAGCTAACGAAGTCCATACGGTTACAAGTATGGAGCTTGGTTCCTGCTGCGTTGGAAGGAGAGCACCTTCATTAGAAATCAGCTCAGCAGCAGCAGAGGAGAAGGATCTGGAAGAGTCTGTGGACTCTTCGTTAGTACCAGCTATAGACAAGACCTGTCAAGAAGCACAGTTAGACAATCAATCAGAAATCAGACTGTGGCTGCTGCAGAAAATTCAAGTGCCAATTGAAGGTAGGTCTCTGGTTATCCTCCTTCCCTCTGGGACTGGGACAGCATTGTGACGGTAACCTCTGAACTGACAGCCTTCTGCTCTAGAGTGCCTCTTTCTAGAATACCTAGTCTTTTTTTTAATTCTCCAACATTGTATTTTCATATTATCTGCCATTTAGAAGAAAAAGATGCCTTCGAATTCCCTAAGCTTCTAGTTTGATAAGTAGCTTGTGTGCCGTGTCCATGGTCAGTGCTCACTGTTTATATAGTCTTCACCTCTGTTTGCTGGCTTCAAGGACAGTGAAATGCCATCCCGTTGCAGTGTTGTCAGGGACGTGTCACGGCCGAGGAGTTGTCACGCTGTCCTTAACTCTAAGCACTCGTGTGTCCTGCAGCACGGCTGCTCCTCGCCGGGACATTTCATGAGCTGGTGGATGTACCCGTGACTCGGGGGGGGATGTGATTAGAGTGAAAGTCTTTATTTTAAAAATAGTTGCTCTTAAAATGATTTTTCCTTTCTTTTGGAAGGGTTTACATCTCACTAGTGGTATTTGGTGATTGTTCTCATTGGGAGAGAAAAAAAGAAGGGATGGCTGTGTGTGTACTCCTGAAATGAATAAGGCACCTTTGGCGGGACTGGGGCTGTAGTTTAATAAGCTGCTTGTTGTTGTTGCACTAGCATTTTAAGAACTGAAACTGCTCTATGCTTGAGCCTGTCTGTTGCAGACCAGGGGTGTGTGTGGCTGTCAGGCCTGGGGAACCGATCGTGTGTGTGTGTGTGCAAAAGCAGTGTCGCTGTTGGATGCCGTGCCGCTCGCTGCTGTGTGCGGCGCCTCTGGCTCTCCCTGTGCAGGAGGGCGTCACTCCCCGGGGCTTCTCTCAGCCGCAGCGGCCGTGCTCCCCCGTAAGCACCCCTTTCTTTTGTCTCTCGCCCAGACATGCTTCCTTCCAAAGAGGAGAAGAGCAAGACTCCTCCCATGTTTCTGTGCATCAAGGTGGGCAAGCCCATGAGGAAGTCCTTCGCCTCCCAGAGCACCCCCATGTCCCAGCAGTACAGCAAAAAGATAAAGCAGCCCGAGTACTGGTTTGCGGTTCCCCGGGAAAGGTGAGCTGCAGCGCGCGGTGCAGAAACGTGTGTGGTGGTGGGCTTTTCCCAATGTGTGGTGCTTTCTGGACCTGAATCATCTGCCTTTCCCCGTGTGGCCCGGGGTGTGAACCGCAGCCCGGATGCCGAGGTGAGGGGAGCCCTGGTTTCCTCGTGTGCCAGGGAGACAGAGCAGCGTTTGGTGCTGGTCTCAGACGGGTCCCGGGAAAAGGGATCGGGTGCCACTTGGGAGATGAGAAGAGGGATAACATAGGATAAAAGCACTGGGGATGGGATGGGCTTTGGCCATAGTCTGGAAGTGAGGGAAAGGGGACAGAGGCAGGAGAGACGAGGAACCCACCGAGGTGCCGGTCCTAAAAACCGGGTGTTTGAGATGAGCAAGGGGCGTGATGTGGGAGAGGGAGGGACTCCTGCCTGAACGCTGCGGCTCTTTCGGGCCCCTAAAAACAACCCTTCCTTTGTGATAAAACCCCTTAACGTTTGATGTGCCTGTGGGGGGTGTGTGTGCATAAATGGTACTATGGCAAAGACCAAAACTAAACAAAAGGTGAAGGCCTGTGATTTTCCACGTAAACCACCCAAGAATTTTCCCTGGCTGTGAGGAATGGAATCCCTGGTCCTTTTGCTGGAAGGCAGCTGGAGAGCTCTCCAGTCTGTCGAGGAGTTGGAACAGGGAATCTGAGCTGGTGATGAATCCTGGAGGTGTCCCTTTAAGGTGCAGTCAACTTTTTTTCTGTTTTTAAATAATTTTTCAGTGTATTCTATTTTCAGATTTTGTAGCACGTGTGTTGCTTTAAGTGTTTATTTCTTGTACTGTAGAAGTGAGTGTCTCGGGAAGCCCAGTGGCGTGGAGGCTGCTGCCCCAGGGGATATGGGGCTGGAAGGTGGCCGTGGGGAGCAGCTGGAGAGGGTCTGGGCTGCTCGCTGCCTGCGTCCCGGCCTCCCCGGGGACTGCCAAAGGGCAGGCTCGGGCGATTCTAGGCTAAAGTGTAGGTAAATAATTGAAGGAGCTGGGGCGATGCTGTGACACCACACAAGGTCAGTTGGTGCTGTGGGGGCAGCAGATCTAACGATGGATAAAGCCCTGAGCTGAACTGAGGTCCTCTCTGATCCGTGCTCTGTGCCACGGGGAAATCTGTCCAGCTGCTTACTGCGGGCTTGGGAAACAGCCCCTCTGTTTGTCCTGCTCTCAGCAGTGAGGGGACCTGTCCCCTCTGTAAACCCAAGTGTTGACAACTGGTTTGTACTCCCGTTGTCAGAAGGAGGAAGGAGCAGTAGTTTCTGACGGCCAGGTCTCTGCTCCCAGGCTGCGGGGCAGCTCTCGTCAAAATTAGTGGGGATTGTAGTGTGAGATCGGGTCATTTTGGTGCCATTCACGCCTGATGTAACACCACAGAGGTGTGTAAAAGGTCCTGTTGAACTGGGGGCAGAAGTTTGATGTGAGACCTGCTCCTTTGCAATAGAGCAAGACGTGTCTGCCTCACAGGTCTCTGTGTGCTCCAAGCTCTCCCATGCTTTCCCACAGCAAAATGCATCGTTCCTACCCGCCGGTGACATTCCTGCGCTGGTGTGGCATAGGATGGAATTACCAGTGTTGGATCTTGGAAGTGCCACAGACAGCAGGTCATTTGGGGCAGCTTTGCAGTGTATTTTTGTCACAACGTATCAAAATAACTTAGGAAATTTAAAAACATTTGGAATGCAATCTATATTTATGCATGAAAACGTCAAGAATCCCACTCTCACCTCATTGGCCAAAAATCAGCATAAATAAAACACTTTCTGTCCCGTGCGGTCACAGGAGCTTCTGCGGCACCTTAATGTTTCGTGGTGATTAAAACACCCCACTGAAACAAACAAACTAACCCCGGATTGCGATGGTGAAGAAAGGGGTGTGCGTGTCTGTAACCACTGTGTGAGTTACACCTCCCTCTCTTGGCGTGTAGTTACGTTCTCCCGGGGTCTCTCAGCATTTGCTGTTGGAACAGGCTCTGCCGAGGCCGTGGAAGCGGCTCCCTCCCGGCCTGGGCCCGTAGCCCCCGGCTCGCCCTCCCGCCGGCTGCGGGGGAGCTGTGCTGGGGAGACCGCCTCAACGCTGACAAGGTTCATTTGGGTTTTTTATGGCAGTCCCTGGATGTGAACGCGGAGAGAAGGCTGAGGCTGCTGTGCTGTACCAAGGCCGTCAGGGAGCCCGAGGGGCCGATTGCCCCTGCAGCTGCTGTGGGCGTCCCGGCGGGCGATGCCCGTCACCCCGGCAGGGCCGGGTTAATCAGTGACCGCACTAATCAGTTAATCACCGCACGGCGCGGTGGGGGGTGCTGGCCCTGCCACGGGGCGGGGGGATGGACATCTCCAGAGCTCCTGCCGGGATGGTGCAGGGGCCTGGCGGGGGCCAGCTCTCCCCGGAGCCCTGCCATGGGCACGGCGTGCAGCCACAGAGGGTGAGTCTGTGCCCGCGCTCGCTGCGGGGGCACCTTTCCCAGGTGTGTAGACTTTCCCCCCCTGGGGGGTGTGAGGAGTAGCTCGGTGATGAAGTCACGGGTGGCCACGGGGTCTGGCAGAGGACAGTGCCTTGCAGTGGGACAGAGTAATGCAGAATTTCCTTGTTTATAAACCACGTGTCCGAACAAGTGATTTCCTCATTTTAGCCTTGCCTAGTTCTTCAGTCAAGAAGTAGATCTCCCTGATTATCTGTACTATAACTTTGGCAGAAGGGCTGGGTTTGGGAATGTGTCGTTTGCGTTGGTGTTGATGTAAAGGGCATTGCTCTGAGATGGTGCATCTGCTTTTTTGGAGGTCTCTTTTTTGGGAGCAGGCAGATTTTCAAGAAAGAAAAGTAACAGGGCTTGAGCCTCGCTTCTCTTTCTCAGTCTTAGCTTCCTGCCCCATTAGGGTTTGGGGTTTTTTTTGTTTCTTTGTTTTGGGGAGTTGGGAGAGTTTTGGCTTGGTTTTTGTTACCGTTTCTGTGGGGTTTCCTTTTGTGGAGCAGGATGTTGCTCAGTCGTGACTCACGTTACTCTCTGGTGTGCAGTACCCTGCAGTTAGAGCGGCTGAAGCTGAGACCTGGCAGAACTTGCAGCACAACCAGCTGGAGCCAGTACCCATGGGAGGCTGCCGTGCACTTACACGGGGCTTTGCCCAAAGGGGGGATGGTGAAGATGGTCCCGATGCTGAAGGGTCACTCTCCCGTGCTCCTGTTAATGGAGCAGAATAGGCAGCATAAAGCTTAGATTTGGACTCCTTTTGAATTAGCCTTGTACAAATAGAGAACTCCTGGGAAATAAGATATCAAACTATTCAGATGAAACCTATGGAAACCTGTTTGTATCCACAGCTTAATGTCTTAGAATGAGGGCTCATTAAGTTTATATAGGCTTATACAAGGGCTTTCAGTACCTTAGCCTTCATAAGATTCATGAAGGATCACCATCCCTGTCTCATCAGGCGTGTGTGTAACAGAGTGGTAGGACCCCTGGATGAACTCCTGTTTCTAGGCCAGGAGCTGTGGCTGGAGTTAGAGCTGTTGTACCTGTGTCACAGGGTGCACAAACCCTCTCCCACCCAAACACACAGGTTTGGAAATAGCCCCCTCCCACCTCTCACCCACTGGAGGACGCTGATTTATGGAAAACTGGTTGGCCTCTGCCCTCAAAGAAGTCAGTTGCTGTGTCAGCTGATGTGGTGGTGGTGATGATGCCGGTTCGGGACCTCCTAAATTAAAGCATCTCTCTTAGAAGAAAAATAATTTATGGTTCTCCCTCAAGGATCAGCTGTAACTTCACAAGCTGCCTGGTCTTTGTTTTACTGGTGATTGCCTTTGCTCTTTTTCAGTGCACTGTGCACCTGCTTTAATGTTTCTGCCTTCCGGTCCCTGGTGGTGGTGGTGTCTGTGTTGCCAGGACTCAGTTCCTCTCGGCCTAGGCCATCCCGGGGTACGGCTCCTGGAAGCCAAACGACTCCCTTTGCCCCTTGCTGTGGGGCCGTTGGTTTGGTGTCTCCGAGCGGCAGCCCTTGGGAAGGGGGTGCCAGAGATGGGCCGAGTGTTCCAGCGGCGGCCACCCAGTGCCAGCACCGAAGCGGGCACAGCCTCACCCCTGCGCGGGACGTCACCCCCCGCGGCGTTCAGGGATCGCGCCTCAGGCTGCGGGGAGCGGGCTGGTGTGGAGCTCCTGCTCCCCAGCGCAGGGACCTCGTCCCAGCTCTCTGGGGTCCTTCTGACGAGGTGCCACCTGTGGGCACAGCTTCTGCTCGGGGCGCTCCAGAGCGTGTCCTCTGCCCTGTCCACACACACCGCTCCTTTGGGCTTGGGTCACTGAGGGGCGTCAATACCCCACGAAGCTGTTGTCCTTACACAGAGTTAATCGCTTGGCTGTCATGGGGAGGGACTCTTGGTCAGGGAGGGGAGCCCTAGGAGGAGGGGGAACAGTTTTAAACTGAAAGAGGGGAGATGGAGCTGAGATGTGGGGAAGAACTTCTTTGGTGTGAGGGTGGTGAGAGCCTGGCCCAGGT
>JAOXJK010000023.1:66369695-66381424 GCA_025774025.1 Xenus cinereus | reverse complement strand
CTGGTGTGGTGGGAGGTGTCCCTGCCCAGGGCAGGGGGTGGCACTGGGGGGGCTTTAAGGTCCCTTCCAACCCAAACTGTTCTATGATTCTATGTTTTGTGCTCTCCAAGATTAGTTTTCTACTGAATTTATATTCTTTACTATAAACTTCCCTTTTTACAGTTGTGCCCTGTGTGTGTTACTGGGAACACATTTGTCAGCAAATTCACTTTCCTTTTCAATCTGGCTACAGCCTGGGGGGAATGCCCCCTCTTTAATCAGTGCTCTGTCTTTCATTTTTGATTTGTGTCTCCTAGTTGTTTTTTATTAAAAAGAAAAAAAAATTAGTTTTTCATTACCGTCTTTTCCTTTTGAATAGTTTATTTCTTGAGCGATTAACTTCATGTTTCTGAAGTTGTTCCTTTCCAGTTATTCTATGTTTTACTGATGTTTCTGTCAGTGCAGGACACACTCACAAGCGCGTGATCACCAACACAGCTACTGAGTTCCAGGATAAGTTCCCTCACAGCTGTCAAGTTGGCTCTAAAGGTGTTCCTCAAGCAGTGGTTTTCTGATTTACAGATGGCCTCCACTTTTTTCAGTTTGGCAGCTTGGAAATAGCCAGCAATAATTCTATTACCAGAGAAGGGATGGATGCTCTGCGTCCCCTTCCAGAATGACCTCACTTCTGCAGTCACCTGCTTCTCCTTTGCTGCTGCTGCTTAAATCTGACATGTCTGGATTTATTTAGCGTGTGTCCGTGGCAGAGGAAAACTTAGTTACGGACCAGTTAAATACCCTGAGCGCACACAGGTCTGTGGGGGCTGACAGGAAATAGTCGGGGTGTGCCGAGGAGGCTGTTGATGTTACTGCAGGGCTGCTTTCTGTCAGCCTCTGGGAGGTGATGGTCATTGGGAGAGGTCCTTAGTAACTGGGAAAACAAGTTCCGCAGCCGTCTGCAGGAATAGGGAGCAGGGTCTGTGGGAGCACCGGTGGGTCCTTCATTCTCTCTGAGGGTACTGGGAGCTGCGTCCAAATGTCTTGAGGCCAAAGTGAGTGGAGCCCCTGGGAATGCCTGGCTCTGGCTGGGAATGCAGCTGGGCTGAGCGGGAACCTCCGGGCGGCCAGTCTGTGCCCTCAGAACTGACATCAGGCTCCAGCCCTCGCTGGCAGGACAGAAGACGGAGACGTGATCGGAAAAATCGCTGGAATTTTACTAGTGACCCTGAACAGAGTCCAACAGTGCTGAAATGGGGTTTTAAGACTATTTGTGCGTATGTATAAATCCAAGTAACCAGAAATATGGGGAAAATGTCTTAATTTCTCTAAGATTTTTCCTGGTTTGTACTGCTGTAGGAATTGCCAGACAAAACTAAAAGGAGCTATTGCCTGGTGTGGTGCCCGAGGTTGGGAGAACACAGGTGTCCTACTGCTGTGGCTGTCCCTGCCTCGTCACTGGGCAGAACCTCACGGCAGCGCTGGGTTCGTGGACCTCTGCACAACGGTTGTCGTCTCCTCTTCTGCTTCCAGAGTGGATCACCTGTACACGTTCTTTGTCCAGTGGTCGCCAGAAATATACGGGAAAGATGCCAAAGAGCAAGGTTTTGTGGTGGTAGAAAAGGAGGAGCTGGACATGATAGACAACTTCTTCAGTGAGCCCACTACCAAGAGCTGGGAGGTGAGTGCCTTCTGCCGCCGTGAGCACCTGTGGATCCCGGGGGCACCCCCTGCTGGAGTCTCAGCCCTTCCTCTTCTCACGATTTTCACGGTGTTTCTTTATAATGCTGCTTCGTATGGATGTCTCCTCGTGGCTCGTGTCTGTCTCACGAGTGTCCTCACAGTCCTTCAGTCCCCCTTTCTTCTCTCCTAGAAGGAGCAGCGGTTGCTGTGCAGCAGCAGGAGCTGGCTCCCTGGTTTGGGGCTGTGGTGTCACCCCGTGCAGAGCTGCACAGGCGGATGTGCTCAGCGTGGCTGTGTCCGTGCTGTGTTCCTGTGTTACGCCTAAAACCTCCGACATGTGTGTGCACAGACAGCCACCGCCAGAGCCTCCCGTGCTGCTGGCGTGGGGCGGTGTGGGCTGTTGTGCCCAACGCGGGGTTCTCAGTGCACACAGCAGTTCTCTTTGGATGTGGGGTGTCAGAGGGAGGGGCTTTAGACCGGGACTTCAACTTTTCCCATGGGGGCTTTTGGAATCCGTTTGAACCACAGATTACACATTATCCTGTGTTTGATACCTGTCTGTCTCTTGTGCACACAAAGCCTTGTTTCTAAGGGAAATGAACTCTCACACATTTTCTAATGGTATTTCTGAAGGCTGGAGCACTTGCCGTGCTAAGGATACGGGTTAAATTAAAACACAGATAAATCCCGCAGTGGGAACTACCTTGGTGGGGATTTAAAAAGTGATCTGGTTCTTTGTCTTAAACATAAACTTGTCTTATAAATTCTACTGCCCTCTTCTTTTCTTTTTTAAGCATTTCTATCTTCAAAGGAAGTTGTCCTCTTCAAAAGGGGAGCTCAGCAGTGGTGCTTGTCATTTGAAACGTGGCACCATCGCCTCTAATCCCAGAGAGCTTTGGGTTTTACAGTTTCGTAGTTTCTTAACGTTGGTACTTTGTGAGCTGCGAGGGCCGGGGGGGGAAGCGTCCTCATTCCTTGTTCTGCTCAGAGCTGGGTGCAGTCATATCTCACGCTAATTTCACTGTTTGGTTGTTATTTGCATGCCATTTTCATAAAAGCAAAATGAATGAGGAGGGCTTCCGAAAAACAGAGGTGGGAGAGACCTGGCCACACCAGGAGCTTGTGTCTCCTTGTTTTATTTCAATATGTATTGGGAGGAGAATTAGCTGGGTGTGTCTCTTTTATTTGTAGTGTATTCAGGATTTACAAACTTAAAGTCGGTCTGCCAGGAAATCTCTGTTGGAAGTCCAAATTTGGGCATGGTTACAGGGAAAGTTTCACTCTCCCTGGTGGGGAAACAGAAAGTGTGGCTGTAGGGAGGTCCATGAGAGGGCTATCGCAGCCGCGGGGTGAGGAGCCCTCTGGCTGCCTGGGGGCGCGGGGAGCTGCAGGGGACACCGCGGGACACCTGGCAGAAGATGAAGGGGAAACAAATGCCTTTGAATATTCGAATTCTTTACTGTGCCAGACCTGGCCAGGAGGAGCCTTACGTGGAGGTACGTTGGGCTGTGTCCGTTTGAACAGGGTGGATCTGATACAGAGCTTCTGTTCTGGGGATAAGCTCTAATGGGATATTTCCTCCTGAGGGAGCTCGCTTTCTGCCTCCATAAAATCTGTAAAAGATGTTCTAGATCCCTTTTCTGTAGTGGTTGAGTCTTTTCAGCTGTTCCTGCTTTTGTGGGTCTGTAAATAACCTGACCTTGCAGATCCCTGGCTTTGCAGCTTTTGACTCCGAAGTTCATTGAAACGTGCGCTTCGGTTACAGGAGAGCAGGTGCCTGCGCGCTGCAGGGGGGGAGTCCATCTGCAATTAGCACCTGCGTTAATAGCTTTGCTGTGGCTGCCCCGTCTGTGCCTGCTGCTGGTTGATTTACTGTGATCGCTTTGCCCCTGCTCCTGGGAGGAGACCAGTCCTAGAAAACAGTTTCCAAAGGAGGGATTGGGTACTTTTAATATAAGATTAGAAAGGTGTTCATTTCAATCAGATAAAAAATATTTTTAAAATAAATAAATAAAATGATGCCCTGGGGGACGTGGAGGGAAGGAAAACTGTTCAGGAGGTGGAAATAGAACAAGGATAAAAGCAGAAAGACCGTTTCCTTTAAAAGTTTGCTGGGTTTTTTTAAATTGATCTTAATTTTTCGGTGCAGACCGTGCCTGAAGTGGGCCATGTGAAAAGTTTTCCAGCCCAGGATTCCCTCCAGGGCACTGGATCCCCCCGAGCCAGGGCTGGGGGGACTGTGCAGCTCCTCCTTAGGGCTCTGTGCTGCCCGGGGAACTCCCCACCGCCCTGCTCTCCATGGAGAGCTGCCGCCCCGGCTGCCGTGGGTAAAGCGCCCCAGGAGCCAGCCCCGGGGGCTCGCAGGCCTGCAGGGGCTTCTTTGGCGACTGTCGCCCTCGGCAGGTTCAGGCAGCGCTGGGTGGGCGCGGGGGTCCCTGTGTAACGGGGAAGCCCTTCGGAAGCGGCGTGTGGCAGAGCGTGCTCTGCAGCCACAGCCCCGGCTCCTGCCGGGGATAGGGCCCCTGTGGGGACGCGCTCGGGGAAGGAGGGCGGTTCAAGATTTCCTGGCCGGTTTGTAGCTGGGCCTCCTCGCTTCCCCTTTCCTTGGCCACCGGCCCCCTCCCTGAGCTCCGGCCGCTGCTTTCTCCTGGCTGTGGTGGCACCGAGCCCGGCCAAAGCCCTGTTCGTGGGGGACAGGGTCTGTCCCTCGCAGCACCCCGTGGGCTGGGGGGTCCTTTCGTGGACAGACGTGGGGTCCGGGGGCTCGAGTCCTCATTTAGCTTCCAGCTCTCTGGGAGGAGGTGGCGTGGCTCACCTGCACCTGCTGAAGAGAAGGCTGTGCTTCATTCTATGAGTATTTAAATTCAAACCTGATGTTAGAAATACTTATGTGGACTCACCTTTTAAAATATTACCATGTGCTCTCTTTATAGAGCCTTAAGCGAAGGAATATCTAGAAGTTTCCAAAGAGCTGTTTAATCATTTTCAACTAAGAATGTATTCTTTAAAGATCTTGTCTCTTAGAATGAGTATTTTCAAGAACTTAGGTTTTGAGCATCGAGTTAACTTTACTTAGTGCATTTCCTACAAGACAGAACTTGGAACTCTCTGTTTGAGTTGATTTACATTTTTACGTCTCGGCTACATTCGCTCTGTTTCAGTTTATGTCCACAAAAGCCTGTCTGTCAGTAAAGAAAACCAGGGAAAAGCTGCTGTTTGATTAAAAAGGAGAAGTGAAATGTTAAACTTTTTCATATTCTCGTGCATTAGCACCCAAGAAAAGACCCACTGTGCTGAGGTGGCTGCGGGAGGGAGACCCCACAGCGCCTGTGCCCCTCACCTGGGCTCCCGCGGGACCCCCAGCTCCGACGTGGGCACTGCGCCTCGGGACGGGCGGGGGCACTTCGGCCTCTGACCCGGGGCCGGGTACACCGAGACCGGCCACGGGGTGTCACTGGGTGCCCCGTGTTCACGAACCCCAAAGAGCCCCAGGCTGTGGGAGGTCACCGGGGCGTGAGGAGATTCTGGCCGTGCTGTCTCAAGACATCTCCCAGCTGAGATGTTCTCCTCCGGTTGTGGCTGCCTGGGCTTGACCCAGCCGTCCCTGCGGCGGGTTGGTTCCACGCAGGGTCACGGCTGGGGAGGGGGTGTCCTAAATCCATCTGCTTCAGCAGGGGCTGTCAGCCTGGGAGCTGGGGTTCAGGTTGGACGCTTGTTCTCTTGCCTCAGATCATCACTGTGGAAGAAGCAAAACGTCGGAAGAGCGTTTGCAGTTACTACGAAGAGGAAGATGACGATACTTTGCCCGTCTTGAAGCATCACAGCGCTCTGCTGGAGAACATGCACATCGAGCAGGTACGGCCAGGAAAGCCATGGTCCCGCGCCAGCCCCGGCGCTGTCTCTGCCGGGGGACACGCTGCCTTCTGCAGGCAACACCAGCGCCTGCTCGGAGCTTGGGAAGAGCTCGGCGCGATGGGGTGTCCCCGTGCGAGGCCCTGTTTGTGCTGCCCCACCTGGGAACCTCGCTTTTGTGTCCACAGCTCGGTGCAGCCCCGCGGGCCGTGGGGAGGCGCTGAGCTGCTGCCATGCGTGGCTGCGCAGCCCCTGCAGCAGGGGCACAGTCTGGGGACAGTCTGGGCAGCAGCCCTGGCCCAGCCCGCCCTGTGTGTGACCGTTCCTCTCTCTTGGTTGCCCAGCTGGCCCGGCGCTTGCCCGCCCGAGTGCAGGGCTACCCGTGGCGGCTGGCGTACAGCACCCTGGAGCACGGCACCAGCCTCAAGACTCTCTACCGAAAATCAGCGTCTCTCGACAGCCCCGTTCTCCTGGTCATCAAGGACATGGACAACCAGGTGAGGAGCCCTTGTCCTGCGGGGGCGGACTGAAGGGGCAGCCTTACGGAAAGGGATGACTGCGAAGGGCTAGTCATACCGTGAAGTGACGTCACACTGAAACAAGACATTGGGGGGTTCTTTTATATCTTCTACTGCTTAAAGTAAACGTAAAGGCGGGAAAGTACATCAGCACTAATGGAAATGCCCCTCCCGAGCTTCCTAACTGCCATGAGTGCTCCTTTAATAGTGCCCACGGCAGTATCTTCCCCGAGTTCCTGGGCTGAGGAGTGTCACAGACAGGCTTCTGGAGAGGTCCAGCAGCTCCCGCAGCCGCCCGTCCTGCTGCCCGTTGTCCTCCGGCTTTCAGCGTGCGGGACACAGAGGGTTTGCAGGAGCACTTGCCCCTCTGGTGCACCTCACTGGTTGGTTCTTTGAACATGAAACACCGGCTCAGCTGTTCTTTAGAAAACATTTTGAAACGTTTGGGTTTTTTTCTCTTGAATTAAAGTGGTTTAATTGTGTTATTCTGGCAGATCTTTGGAGCGTACGCGACACATCCCTTCCGGTTCAGTGACCATTACTATGGCACTGGCGAGACATTCCTCTACACCTTCAGTCCAAATTTCAAGGTAAGCGGGTGCTCACTTTCTCAAATAGCGTATTTGGGTGCAGAAGATGTGCTGCCTGTTGGTGAATGCAGTTAATCACTTACTGCTCCAATGCAGTGTGTTAATCAGCAGTGGCTGTAATTATCCGAATGCCGAGAGCAGTCTGTGAGGGCGGGGAGAGGGTTTGAGTGGGCTGAGGGGGCGCAGGAGGAGTAAGAAGACCCCCTAATGCCCATGGCTGGTGCGTTTTTCAGTATTGCACACATTGTTCCTTTAACAGAGCACCTCTTGATTCAGAGGTACAAGCAGAATTTCAAAAGGATTAGGATGCCTTGTTCATAGTTTAAACTCTATATTGTTCCTCTACTTTATACCTATTTCCTCCTCCTCCTCCCCCTTCAAGAAAAAAATGAAATAAAATATGACCACAGTAAAAAGCACCTGCTAAGAGTCAGTCCCAGTAGTTTTTGAGTACAAGAATCCTCACAGTCCAAATGCATCTGCTCCCCCCAGGTGTTCAAATGGAGTGGCGAGAACACCTACTTCATCAACGGAGACACCAGCTCTCTGGAGCTCGGAGGAGGAGGGTGAGTGAACGTCTGGGTTTCAGTTCATGGGGGTGACTTGTATTTTAATGAGAACGGGGACAACGGTAGTTTCAGGAAAAGGGAATCGGTAAAACGGCCGAACTTTTAGCAACCTGTTTAGGGCAGATACCACAGCAATCTGATTTCTGTTACAGACCCACAGCGCTTCCCACTGCTTAGAGAGAGTGAATGATGTTGGGCAAGTAAATATTTGGGGTTTCTGAGATGAGAAAAGAGCCAGATGATTTGGGTAGATGCACGCCTCATTGCTGAATAGATTTGCCCCTGGAAGATACTCTCTAAGGGCAGTTTTGCCATCAGCTTCTGAGGCTTCTCATGTGGTCCTTATTAAAGGGTCATTATTCTGTAGCTGCACAGAGCGAGGATACAGGCGGTGCTTATCAGCTCCTAAATTTCCCAGGTCAGTGGGTGTGAGATCAAGGGCTGAGGCTGTTCAACTCCAGCCGACTGTGGGCTCCTCCACGGCGTGTCTGGGCATGGTTTGCATCGAGGGGAAGGGGGTGTAAACACCCCTCCTTCTCCTCCTGAGCCGGAATGGACCGGTGTCACCTCTGCCGGCGGTACCAAAGGCTTCCAGTATTTTTACTGTGAGATATAACCTGAAGTTTGCTGTGTATTTCCTTCTCAGCGGCCGTTTTGGGTTATGGTTGGATGCGGATTTGTATCACGGGCGGAGCAACTCCTGCAGCACCTTCAATAATGACATCCTCTCTAAGAAAGAAGATTTCATAATACAGGACGTGGAAGTGTGGACATTTGAGTGAAACACTGCCTGTCGTAGGGACTGGACCCATGGGGCACGTAAAAGCCAACGAGATGGTGCCGGCAGCCTCACGACGTCACACGCTTTTCCCTCCAGTTTGTACCAGAGCATGACTGCGCAAAAACCCACGTAACCAACCCCAGGAGAGCTGAGCCCGTTCTGAGGGGCAGCGGGAGGCGGAACGGCAGGAGGTGGGACTGAAGCGTTCTTTACTTCCTCCACTGAGGATCCCACGCTGATGGGAACGTTGATGGTGTGTGAGCTGGAAACTTTGCTGTAACTGTGAAAAAGACCCTGTGGGAGAACTGTCACTGTCTCGTACATTCCATGTGTATTTATGTTCAGCCTACAAATGCTAACCAAAAATAAAAGGTTACGTTACCAAAACCTACAGCATATTGTTTGCCCTGGAAAAGAATCACAAATAGGTGTACATAGCACTTAAGGGAACATGTTTTTTTAAATCTTTTTATTTATTATTGTTGTATAGCAATTTTTTTTGTCAATGTATTAGCTATGAGTTTGTTTTCTTTTAATGTTTCAAATCTCAATTTGATAAATAATTACCATTCAGGTAGGTTTCTTATGCATTGGCATTCATTCTGAAGCAATTTATTTGATTTCTGAAGTTAATTTTTATATTTTTTTATTTTGTAAATGAGGTTTTCATTTTACCCGAATTAGAGGGTTTGTTTTCTGGCAGAAACATTTGAGTGCATAATCCTGTTTGGGTTGTTTTCCTGAGATGAGGGAGAAGGCGGATGGTGCTTCTCGTTAGCTCTGCTGCCGCATCCCCGCTCCCAGGCGATGGCTTTGGCAGCCTGTGCCCAGCCTGGCGCTGCCGGGACCCCACAGCCGCACCATGGGGACGGGGGGCTCCAGCCCTGCCCGGGGGTGTCTGACTGTTCACTCGGGGCATTTCCCAGAGAGGATGGGGTTTCTGTATCAATGAGCCACCCGCTGTGCTTCTGTGAGCACCGCTCTGCAAACGGCAGAATAACCGCCTCGTTAAGGAGAAAACACAACTGAGATTAGAGAAGGCGGCGATTTCCCCGACAGGCCAGGTCATGTTAGTGTAATACTTGTTTTCTGGGTAATTATATATATGATTTCCTTCCTGAAAAAGACTTGAAGCAACAGGCTGGCTTAGGATTTGACAGGCAACTCAATATTCTTCTTTGGTCTTCATGAAATATCCAGATACCTTTCCCCCTCTCCCCTCAACACTGAAGCCTGCACGTTGCACGAGGAGTGCTGGTGAATAGGGAGAGCGTGGCAGGGGACCGGCAGCCTCCGCTGTTTGCCAAAGAATCCTGCTCTGGCCGGGAGCTGCGGGCTTGTTTCCCCGGTCCAGACCCAGCCAGGGTGAGGAGACCGCCCTGCCCTGGGACCCCAGAGAGGCAGGTGTCACAAACAAACAGTGCTGGGCTTCCCGCGTTAAACACGGCACCCTAATTTGGGAATGCTATTAACTGAGCGCTACAGCTCCATTCAGTTGCTGTTCTTCCCTTTTTGAATTGATTTAAAACGAAAACAAAGCAGCCAAGTGGTTTTCCTTCAGAAGCGTTGCTGGCTGGGGATGCTGCACGGGAGCCTCACGGTCCCCACGCCGGCGCCGGGAAGGAGAGCGAGCCCCTCGCGCTGCGCGGCGGCCGTGGGGTGGCTGCACCCCAAATAAACACCTTATTGGTGGGGCTGGAAAACGTTTTGGGAGTGTCTGACAGCATAACGCTCGGAAAATACCGGGAATGTCTAATAACGTTTGCTCTTTCAGATGGTGGCAGAACACTTTAACAGTTAAAAAAACCCCAAACCCAAACCAACCAAGTTCAACATTTTATATTAATTTCACTATTGCTACCTGCAACTTCCTCTATCGTCCTGTCCGTGTCGGAGCATATCCAAACGCTGTGGTCTGTATTCAAAACAGTGTTGTTCGATCGGAATTCTGTGACCCTTGAGACTATGATTATTGAATATATGTAACGCAGTGCTATCACAATATTTTCAATAAAGGAATTTATGCATTCAGAAACTTGTTACAGGGTTTTTCTCTTCACAGATTTTAGTACACCTTAAAGACAAAAGGATGCAGCTTAAGTTACAGGTTATACTGAGGGATACCTGTGCCCGCCCTTCAGAAGAGCCATCCAGCTCTGTTGTAGTTCAGAAACGTGGCGAAGGAGGTGGAGCTTTTGATTGGGATTTTGTGTGGGGTTTTGCATTTGTCAGTGTTGGGTTGATGGTTGGACTTGATGATCTGAAAGGTCCCTTCCAACGCGGGCAATTCTGTGACTGTGATCTCCTGAGACAGCCGTGGTTGAGTTCACGCAGAGTGCTAAGGAACACCAGCAAATGGTTGACCTGGCAGCTCTTGCTGCAGTGAAGGACATTATCCCCTCCTCTTTTCTGACCACCCCGTTCCCAGAAGTCAAAGCTCCCTGTACATCATTTGTGTGTGCACCCTTCTTGTATTGCTAAAGGCTTGGTGCGCTTTTCTGTCTCTCCAGGCAAGACAGGGCATACAATGTTTTCAAAGTACTCGGTTCTTGGCTTTTCTTGGTTTTATGGTACGCAGAGGTGGTATTAAGAAAAAACAAACTAGGCATGAAAGGGAAGAAGAATGCCATCTGCAAACCTGCTTCGGGTGAAATGCTTTTTTTAATGTAAAAGGAAAATTACAGTCAATAGTAATTTTTCTCTCAGCAAAAGCTTGTTCTTGCAACATGAAGCATGTTCTTTAGTGGGACTTGGAGAAAGATTTTTGTTTGTGGAGAGTGTTGAATTGCAGACTGCCAGTGAGGTGGGAGCGTGTGCTGCTCCTGCCGGCACAGCTCGCTTGCTCTGGAAGGCATCTCTGAAAAGCCTCATTCTAAATTTTGCAGCTTGTTACCTCGTTAAACACTGCGGCCTCATGTCTGTGGGACAAATACATTGTGCCATTTGGGCTGTACAAAGAACATAAAACATTGAAATTCTGTGGTCAGGGATTCTGCAGCTTTCATCTAATGAAGTGCAAATGGTTTGAAATGCAAATTAAGAAAGCATTTTTAGAACTTGAAGCTAGCTACCAGTTAGAAATACCCTCTGTTGGCTCTGGAAGCGGTTGATTCAACTAAGCTCAGAATGCGTTCATTTTATTCCCAGTTTGTACCTTTTTTAGTGAAAACGTCGGGTGAGCAGACTGCATGTGTTTTTACTGATGCTTTGGGGGCATCAGTAATTCAGTGTGTGTGGCTGGAGCTTTGCTTCGAAACATCAGGGGAGTTTGGCATTTTACCTGCCTGGAGGAGGCTGTCCCTCTGAGGGGTGAATCTGAGAAGGCACCCAGCCCTGCTCGGCCTGTGCTAATTAAACTAATTGGGGTTTATGTCTCAGTTCTTTGGAGCAGGGGGATGGCGGGCGGCCTCCCGCCACTGCCGCTGAGAGGAGGGTGTAGCGGGGGGGGATCGGTCTCTTCTCCCAAGGAACAGGCGATGGGACAAACGGCCTCCAGTTGCCCCAGGGGAGGGTTAGGATGGAAATTAGCAAAAAATTCCTCACAGAAAGGATTGTGAAGCCTTGGCAGAGGCTGCCCAGGGCAGTGGTGGAGTCCCCATCCCTGGAGGGATTTAGGAGCCGGCAGACGTGGTGCTGAGGGACAGGGCTCGGTGGTGGTTTGACAGTGTCGGGGTGATGGTTGGACTCGATGACCTTACTCCGCAGGGCTCCATAACGCCCCCGCCATGGCCGCCGTCCCTCCCCTCCCCTCCCCTGTCCC
>JAOXJK010000023.1:66303029-66330859 GCA_025774025.1 Xenus cinereus | reverse complement strand
GAGATGGAGATGAGATGTGGGGAAGAACTTCTTTGGTGTGAGGGTGGTGAGAGCCTGGCCCAGGTTGCCCAGAGAAGTTGTGGCTGTCCCATCCATGTCTGTGGGCCAGGAGCTTCCTTTGTAAGCTCTTCCAAGAAGCCTGTGCCCGAACACAGCTCTCCTCCTCCAGCGAGCAGTGATCTCCGTAGCTTTTGACAAGGCCTGGATTTATGGAGCGGGTTCTGCCGGGGAGAGAGACACTGTTTGGTGAATGCAGACACTCCTCTCACAGCTGTGTTTCACTTCTCTTCTCTTACATATTGCATCCTCTCCTTGCCCTCACCAGCTCGGGGCACAGGGGTAGTTCCTTTCTTCCTTCCTCCCTTCGCCCTGAATCAGCATTTTGTCGCTCAAGGAGCGGAGATGAATGGTGTACAGATGTGTGACCTCTTTGAGGTTGCGGGGATTAATTTTTATGTTAGAATACTATTGACCCGTATATCATTATCTTTCAGGGTCAAATATCCCATCCATTTTTCAAAACAAGCAAATTATGTAGAATTATCATTAAAACGCATCCCAAAGGTATAAAAACATATATGTTTAGGTCAGAGAAGGATCACTGGCCTGCAAATTCAGGGGAAGAGTCAGTGCTCTTTTCCTTGGGGCTCTTTTCCTTGTGCAGGAGACCTGGGCAAATGGGCAGAGGCTGCCTGGGGAGGAGTGTGTCTAAAATTCTCCGTGTTTCCTGACTGCCAATAGTAACTTTTTTCCCCGTGGACACATGAAAAGTCCGTTGATCCTCAGCCTGGGAATGGGCTCGGAGATGGGGTCTCATGGTGACCCGAAGGCAGTAGGTAGCGCTGTGTCTGCCGTGCGTTGCTGAGGTCGTTTTCCCCCTCTGTTTTCCAGTGTTGCAGTGTTTAAATGGAACTGGTTTGCTGCTGCCGGTGTGCGTGCTTTGCACGTTAGATGTCCACGGGGCACTAGATATCCACGGGGCACCTCAGGCCACTGGGCCAGCAGAGGGGAGTCCCAGGCTGGGAGTATCCCCTGTGTCCAGAGAGGGGTCCTGCAGCCTCACACAGGCTCCTGCTGGGCTGGAGACCCTTCGCTCAACCACCTTCAGGATGCACCCAGGAATCCAAAGCAGGAGGAGCTGTTGGTCTTGCCGGGTGAGAGCCTGGAGAGGCCATAAAACAGCTGCCGGGGAGGCCGTCTGCTGCAGTTCAGTTCATTCTCACACTGCAATACCTTCATAATGGATGAAAATAGTGACTTAAATCTACTCCCACGTTCCTACTGCCTGTGCTAAAGCACTCGGCAGTAACCTCAGTTTCAAACAGCAACAAATAACCCTGAACTGAAACGAAGCTAACGAACCGGTCTGCATGTTGCTGCATTGCTGAAAAAAATCATAGTCAGGAGGATGCATCGAGAGCAGACGTTCCGTGGAACGGAGGGTTAGTGCTCTCCTGAGCTTGGCTTTGTCTCTCCTCACCCGGGTCAGTTGTTCTGTGTGAGGCTGTTTCTCTCAGCTGGTCTTGCTGTTGACATAAGAAACTGACAGCAGCCACAAGTGTTAAACTGGTGTTAAAAGTTTTCTCAGATGAGTTTGATGGATTGTTTATCTTAGAGTACTGATGGCGTTAGTTGACAAGTATCTCCATTGTATGGGGCCGCAGTAAGGATCAGCACTTCATACACACTTTGTGTGTATAAATCCAATTTTCTAGAGGGTGTTCCTGGCTGCTGCCAGCGGTCTCGTGCGTGGGGATTTACTGTGTCAACATCAGCTTTCAGAAGTATGCAAATATTGTGCAAGAAAATACCCCCCGATAGCTCTTCAGTGTCTGTAGGAACTCAGTTGAGGTACTTGTGTTCCTCTTGGTTTGTATCTGCCTTCCACAATCCTCGAAGTGATTGAATTCTCCAGACAGGATTTTTTTCCAGGAACTAATCTTTATATTTTCCTGTATAAAATCCTGTGTGGCATCCGTAGTGCCTGAGCTCTCCTTTAGCCACACAAGAGGTGTGCTCAGGGACCTTAGACGAGATATTGCCAGTGGAGCAGCACCACCAAAACTTCAGATGTCTGGTACTGACGGCTCACATCCTTTTGCTGTAGAGAGTAGAGTAATGACAACTTGAATGAGTGCATAAAAAACCAAACCCAAAAACCCACCAACCCTCCCTTGTCTGCTTAGAGCTTGCATCTGATCAATGTCAAATGAGAATCCTTTGCATGTGGATTTTTGTTTCTGTTAAATGTTAAGACTTTGCAGTAGGATGTGTATGTTCTTGTTAATCCTTATGGAAACCTTAGCATTCTATTTTTGGAGTTCTTTAATCTATCTAATGATTTAAGTATTTGCCATTGAATTGAAAAACCAAAAAACAACCCAACAAAATACCCCAACCAACCAGCTTTACTCTTGCTTGTAATTGTCTGAAAAAGCCTGGAGGGAACCCAATGGCAGAGACGCTGAACACGCCACCCCAAAACCTAATGCTTGCCTTTTGGTACCGTGCAGGATCAGGATCAGAATTCCTGCTTGCTGGATGGTCAGTACACGCCGTACAGGGGCCACAACTCCTTCCGTGAGAAGTATTTCAGTGGTGTGACAAAGAGGATTGCCAAGGAAGAGAAAGACAATCAGAAGTAAAATATAACATAAACAGATTAAAAAATGAGGGAAGAACGAAGATCGTGTTTCTTTTTAAGGACATCTGGATGTGAACGTTCATTTGGATGCTTCAGAAAAATAAATACTGCTTTTAATTTTAAAACAAGATGAAACCCACAACACAGGTCGAGAGCAGTTCTTTTTAATTAGCTTTGTTTACAGCGGATTTTATTGTACAAGTTTTTTGAGTCTTATTTAATTTATATTTGTACTTTCAAGTACTAATGATGATTGACTAAAACCATTATTATTGCTCTTTCACCATTAACGTTTACAAAAAAGTAGTATTATTTGGCTTCTTAAACTGTGAACATCTGGCTGGTTTAGAAACACGTGGTGGTGATCAAGGATTGCTTGTTAAGAAGATCATTTTCATTTGTTTTGTTTTTTTTGTAAATGGTATACAATAAACCCGAAAAGCTTGTTGTGAGTTTTTTTTTTTTAATTGTTGCGTGCAATAACTGCTGGTCTGAATGGGGATGGCACTGGCTCAGGCCCCCGGTGTGTAAAACAAACAAAAACCACAAAGAAACCAATGTGTGCACACACCCCCTGAGAAAAAACCCCCTCTGTGACCTGACAAACTCTGGAGAGCCCATTAAACCCTGTGAAGCCCGGCCACATCTGAAGCTCATCTGTACCTTGGATTTGCCTCTGCATTCCTAAACCTTGACTCTTGGTCAAGCCAACTGTCTGCAATTTTTGGTTCAGAAACTGATAGTTAAAGCAGTAACAGCAACAGCATAAAATCAGTAATGGTTCCCTAATGGTATTAAGCATAATCAAATCTTTGAAATTGAAGCTGTATTTGTTAAAGGGCAGACTTTGCTGAATCCACACCGTGTCCATCATGAAAATACCTCGTTTGAAAACCACTAAGCCCATTAATTCAGGATGTTAATGGCTCTTCTCGTTTTGGTGGTCAAATATGGTGGGATGTTCTCCAGCAGGGCCTTGGTATCTGCTCTCTCCCGCCGGAGGAGGCCAAGCTGCTCGGCTCCCTGGAGGTGCTGCCCATGGTCGTGCTGCCATCTCTGCAGGTCGTAGCCTGTAAATATAATGTGTGTCATCTGTCTCCCCAGAACCCCGACGGTGCCTGGGAAGGCACGGGTCCGGGGTGTGTCTGATGGAGCTGGTTACCAGAGTTTGCTCCTGCGTGGTCCGAAGCTGCAGCGGGGAGAGCTCACGCGCTCAGGGACAGCTCCGTCTGACCTTCTGGATCTCATCTGTGGTGCTTTGGGAAGTTCTGAAGTGGTGATTTATTTTCTGTGTTTCCATTATAAATCACTTTGTTTTCAGACTTCTAATGTCGGCTGTATAATAGTTGTTCTGGGCTAAACCTGGAGTGAGATCAAAGCTGAGAACGTTTTTCAAAAGCAGAATTTGAATTGATCACTTTCAAATATTACATCAAAAAAAATTACTGCTTCTGAAAACCTGTCTCAATGTAACTTCTGACTTCAATTTTAGCGTTGCAATTTGGCATCCAGCTTTTATTACTTTACAAATTAAAATTGCTCTCTGTTCTTCATAGGCAAGGAATTTTTCTAGATGGATTTATTATGTATTTATAACTTCATTTTCATAAAAGTTACCTTACACAGACACGACCTAAATGGCTATACAAGATGTGAGGCAGGGGCAATTCTGGCTCTCTCTGTTCAAAGAAAATGATTTAGTTTGTTTCTCCTCTGCCAGGTCCAACTTCCAGTCTGTTCGGCCGCGGTGGGGTGGCCTCTGTTCAGCAGTTCATCCATAACAGCTCCGTCGTTACCGGAGAACACCCTTCTGAGCAGAAACCAGGCGTATTTGGGGTCCTGCGTCAGCCTCCGCGAGTAGGCCGTGGCTGAGGATTGGAATCAGATGTTGAAGCTGCCGACCCCCGGCTCTGCAGCCGCCGTTTGAGGTGTTGCGGTGGCTGCGGGGCCGTGTCCCCGTCCCTGCGCCGGCTGCAGCCGGGGGCTGAGCTCCCCTTCGGGCAGGGTTTGGCCAGCGGTGGCCACGTTCCTGGCGCGTTCCTCGGCTCTGGTTCCGTGCCATCTCTCCCGCCAGGTTCGAGTTTCCCGTCCCGGGCAGGGAGGGGCAGCGCCCGCGCTGGACTCGTGCCGTCGTCGTGCTCCCTCTCGGGCTGGTGAGTGCCATTTTCCAGTTCTGAAACAAACGTTGGTTTTGGAGCGCTTTGTTGGGCTGTGGCGCTGGGCGGGGGTAGGAGCTGGAAGCGGCCGGGAGGACACGGGCAGGGGCCGCCTGTGTGGGGTGACGGGGGGAAGGAGCCCCCTCTGCTCACAGAATCCCATACCCCGTGGTGGTGGTGGTCCTGGCTGCCAGGCTTCCCGCACGGCTATGGGATGGGTCAGTGGAAAAGTAGCAGAAATAGATCTTCTCTGCGTTAATTGCGTGCCCTACCTGCTCATCTCTCTAATGCCTTTCTTAATTAGTGGCCAATTTGAACAAGTTTGACAGAAGGTCAAGGTTTGATGAGATAGCAGGGAGCTACAGTTGTGTTGAAATAGGCAGAGGTGCTGGAGAAGACAACCTGGGTAATCTCTTCCAGGGAAGAGGTTGTAGTCCCAGTTCAGCTCTTGTTAAACACCAGAGAACCCACGTGGAAACGAGACCTGGAGACAAACTCCAACCATGATTTTTGTTGCCCCTGCTACAACCGCTGCTGGTCCTGCTGCTTCTTGGTCTTGTCTTTAAAGCAAAAAGACCCACATAAAACCCTTTTTCAGAAGGGAGATAAGTGTCTTGGTTGAACTTTCTGCTTCTACTCAATTATGAGACCAACTCATGAAAACTTAGACTCAGCAGTTCCTCCTCATCGCTCTGAGGAGAAAGAGCAATGTGTCACCTTGCTGAGCATCTCCAGAAGTCCTCCCTTTCAACTAACTGAATAAACTGGTGGCTGTTACTGGGACAACCTCTGACTGTGTCTCCTCAGATAGAGCAGGCTCTTTGTTTCGGGCACAGCCCCTGGTCTTCGTGCTGGGACCCTGCGCCGGAGCAGCTCCCCCTCACCGGGAAGGGGCGCTCTCCAGGTCTGGTTCTGGTGGCTCCTTCCTTCCTCCCTGCCTGTCCAGTGGGGCTGGCAGACCGTGGGGGAACTCCTTAACTCTTTGGTGTCTCTCCTTTTTCCATTAGAGGGGTATTTTAGCTCAGGGTTGTGACTCACAAGAGGGTCATTGGTGCACGTGGAGGTTGGCAGCAGGCAGTGACATTTTTGGGAGTTCTCAGCCAAGGGTCACCTCTCCAAACCCAGTGAAAAACGCTGCTAGGAAAATGAAGTACGGGCTTTCTCTTGGCCTGTTCGGGTATTACAGGAGCTGTAGAGATGTTGTGGGCAGGAAACACCTTAATAATTCTGCATCTTCTCTTTCCTTCTATCGCTGCTTTTTAAGGTTTCTCATAGTGGTTATTTCCACTGTCCTCAGGACAACTCCACAGCCTCAGGGCCGCCAGCCGGAGAAGGTGTCACAGGGACGGTGCCCCTGTCCCGCGGGGAGGACAGGACGGGGGCAGGATGGCAGTGCTGCCAGCTTCCCGGCGGGAGAGGGCGGCTGGGCACGGGCTGGCAGGAGGCTCCAGAAGGCAAAGGTGGTTCTCTGCCGGCTCAGCTCCCGTCACCACCGTGCTTCTCTTTCCTGACTCTTAAGAAATATCTGATGTGTTCTTTCTCGGCTGGTTACCTTGGTCCCCGCTCTCAGCCGAGGTCCAGAGTTGAACAAGGCTGCCTTTCCCGTCCGGAAGCTTCTTCCCTGCTCCTAAAAGCACCGGAGTGGTGGGTGCCCGGGGGGGCAGAGAGGCCCGTGTCCCTCTGCCTTTCTCTTCTCTTCGCTTATTGGGAAAATATATATATTTTTTTTATCCTTATTCTCTTATGTCATCAATTTTGGTGATCACATCAGTTTAAACAGTGAACTATAACTTACCTGCCTCCGTGCTACCCTTTTAAACGTGTTTCTTTGATGTTCTCTTCTTGACTTATTGGACTGTAAAAATCCCCGTCTGTGTGTGTATCCTCACAACTGGTTTTGTTCCAGCCCTCTGTCCTTGCTGCTGCTGTTACTTTGTCCAGCGCCTCTAGTGAGTTACAGCTTTCCTGAGCCTGTGGACACAGAGGACACCTCTCAAAGGAGACCTCAGCGACCTCTCAGCTGGAAGGTCCGTCAGACCCCAGGTCCCGGGGACAGGACGGTCTCTGTGGCTGCACCTCCAGGGACCGGCCTCCAGCCGGGTTTGCCAGGTAAGAGCTCTGAAAATTCTGGTATTTTGCTTAAAATGAGGCGGGCAGCCGAGAGCTGACATCCACTGAGGGGGAGGGAGATCCCAGTGTCTTCAGTGCGACCTGAGGGGTCTGTGTCCCCAGGAGGTGCCCGGGAGATGCTGTGGGTGGGTGACGGTGACAGCCCACGGGAGGCTCCCACCCCGTGGGTCAGGGCTGGCGGGGGGCGGTGGGGGCACCGCTGTGTGGGAACAGCACATTTCGCTCCCTTTAGGATTCCCCAAAAGTTAATGATTTTAAATTTAATTTTTGGGTGATGGAAAGAGACTCTTTGCTACAAAGACGCGGCAATTGCCAATGATATCTGAGATTCTAATCCAAAATTTCTGTAGCTTTATATAAAAATTTTACCTTTTAAAGATGTCAGAACAGATGTTATCACTGGTTTAGTTCTCTCCAAAACTAAATCTTACTTTAAAATTACTTTTCAATGAAAATGCTACTTGCTGTATAAAATTCTAATTTAAAACTTGTTCTTCATGGATTCATTCTAATAAATTTTACACTAGTAAAGTGCAAAATAACAGGTCATGTTACTGTATGCGATGGGATAAGTAATTAATTCTAATCAAATGCATAACCCCTAACCGAAGGATCTCATCTCCGTAAGGAGGAAGCATTGGCAAAATAGTCACGTCGTGGTGAATCGTACTGTTCCTTCTGTGGGGTTCTGCCCCGAGAGGTGGGGTGTCTCTGAGCCACGGCCAAGGACAGATGTTGTGCCACGACTGGGCAGCCCAGGGTGTCTTTGCTTTACCGCAAGACCGACGGGCGAGATTGCCACTGAGCATTGGGAATGACACCAGTGATGGCATTTTGGAGCAACACCAATCCTTGATCTATATATTATTTTTTTCTGTTGAATGCAGCACTAAGAGAAAGAGAAGTGGAAAGACAAGATTTCAGTACAGGATAAATTCAGCTAGAAAAGTTCTTAATAAGTAATTGGGAAGGTTCAAAAATACAAAAATATCATGATTTTTGGCTAGAAATGAAACAAAGTTCTTGCTTATGTTGACCAAATCCGGTGAGTAGTTGGATCTGTTCAACGGGAAGGGTAGGTCCTTGCCCAGAGGACACAGGCCCTCTCCCCGGAGCTGGGGAACTGCTCTGCATGGGAGTGTGTGCCCTGGGTGGAACCACGCTTCTCTGGCAGCACCTCCTGCCCGGGTGGATTTCTGCTCCCTGGGTTTGTTCTGGGGCTGTGGGCATCCAGCTGTGAGATGCTGAGATCAGCGTGTTCCTTGCAGGAGCGGTGGTGGCCGACGGGAGAACCCGAATCATCACCATCACCATGGGACACACAGCCCTGTCTCGGGGAGAACCTCGTGTCCTGCTGATAAACAAACCCCAGCAATTTAGGAAAGTTTGGGGGAGTTTCCACACTCTCTGCATAGTGTGTCCGAGGCAGGGAGTGCTTGGATGCCTTGGCTTCAACCTCGCTCCCGAGCACAGTGCTCCCTGGTAATGAAATTGCCTGAGAAAAGGGGCTGCTTTTGCTCGATCGGTGTGTGTTTGTCAAAGTTGGCATTTGCAAAAGGTCACGTTTTAGTCCGCGTGGCTGGCGAGGGGGGCTGTCCCGGGGGGGTGCACCCACGGGTGGTTCTTCCCTGGTGGTTGGTGGGGAGCAGCTTCCCCAGCAGCGCGGTGCCTCTGCTGGGCAGGGGGGAGCGCTGGGGAAATGTGGGAGCCCCCGTGCCCCCCGCCTCCCTCCTGCCTCCTCCTGCCTCCCCGCACCCCCCGACGGGGCCGAGCTCCACAAACGCCTGCTCTTTGCCAGGGCAAGGACCGGCCAAAAGGCCGCATGGGCCCCGAGCCAGGGGAGCGGGACCCCCCCTCGCCCCAGTCTCCTCATAAAGCAGAGAGAATTTCGATGGTAAGAAATGAATTTTATATTCATCATAGAATAGCATTTGTAGCCTTATGCAAAGATGTCAAGACAAGGATAGGGACTATTTCTTTATTAAATATAGATTTTCTTTTGGCTTTTGTTTTTACTCTAAAAGGAAACCAAAACGTGTTTGCGCCAAAAACCGTTACATCCAACCCCCCCCTTTTTTTTTTTCAATTGTATTTTTTATTTGCTTGGCAGAATTAATGATGAAAACCTTTCTAGCTGTGACTTTGCCAGAGTCCCTTTCTGAAGCTCCTACTAATTTGGATTAAAACTGGATGGATGAAAGCCTCGGACAGCAAACCCTGGCAGCCGATTTGCGGAGGCCCCTCAGCGTGTCCCGCTCCAACTGTTCTTATCTCCTGAGGCAGATGGGAAAAAAAAGGAAGAAAAGAATAAAAATCAGCAAACACAATTTTGTAATTGCAGGGTTGTTAGTGCTCTCCCTGCCTTCCCCAGCCGGGGCTGGGGCAGCGGCTGGCGGTGTGCGGGGCACAGAGTGAGCACGCTGCCCGTGCAACACGCAGGCGTGCGGGGCACGGAGTGAGCACGCTGCCTGTGCAACACGCAGGCGTGCGGGGCACAGAGGAGCACACAGGCATGCGGGGCAGGGAGTGAGCCCATAGACAGGCAGGACACGGAGCCCGTGGCCACCAGCTCCCACCCACCTCCTTGGGCTCCCCTTTTCAGGCCAAACCCTGTTTTTTTGGGGCGAGGTGTTGATTTGGGTGTGGGGTTTTTGCCAGCGCTGTCTCGTAGCAGCTGCTCTGCATGTTCGCAGCCGGCCCGAGTTTCAGAGTGGCCGCGCTGGGCAGTGACTGGTCGAGGTGGCAAAGGGGGACGTGGAGCCACCGTGAATCCCCGGTCCCGACCGGTGGGCGCTCACCTCCCTTGCTCAGTTCTGGCGGCGTTAGCGCCGTGTCCTCTCGCTGTCCAGGCGTCCCGCAGCCACCAGCTGCAAGCTCTCCTGCTGCCACAAACAATTATGTTAATTTCTCTAAATTGGACAGATCGGTCTCTGGCACGCGGCCCTCGTTCCTTCCCCTCCTCCCTCTCGCCAGGAGAGCCTTCTGGAAGCTTGTGAGCTTCCTAGGACCTTGCTCGGTGCGTTCCTCTCTCGGTGACCAGGCTGGGACAGAGAAAAGCCAGTGCCTCGAACTCGGGCAGCGCCCTGGGACACTGACAGCCCCTTCCCGGGAGGGTCCCCGTCCAGGCGTGAGGCTGCAGCTCACAAGGACGTCTGAAAGCTGCCGGTGAGCACCTCGGCTCGGACGCCGTAGCCGAGAGCAGGAGCTCCTCGCTGCTCCGAGCACCTTGCTGATGGCCCAGGGCACCCCCTGCGTGGAGAGGGAATCCCCGGGTTATATCTATGGCATATTCTGTTAACTGTGGCTGTCAGCACAACTCCCCGGGCTCCCGTGACTTCCCGGCTGCTGTGGAGGGAGGAGGGAAATGCAGTGACCGAGCTCCTCTCCCCTCCTCAGGACGCCCTGCGGCGGGGATGCGGGCAGTCTCACGGGGGCAGAAAGGGGCAGCGAGTGTCTCAGGTGAAGCCCAGCCCGTCTGTCAGGCAGCAGAGGCAGCACTGGGTGTATTTTCAGCCGTCATCTCATGTATTTCTGTACCAAATGTGCGCAGCGAGGCCAGTTAATTCACTGGGCAGCAGGGAGGCAGCTGATGCTCTCTTCTGTCTCAGTGGCCTTTGCTAAACCTAAAGTTGTGGAAGGTTGAAGAATAAAAATCGTTGGTTGCCTTCCTAAGCATGGATTGAGCATGGCTTTGAGAAAAGGAAATGTAAACTGAAGTGAGAAGGGTTGCTTTGGGGGGGTCACTTACTCACTCGCAACTTACGCTTTATCGTGTTTTTCCTTTCAGTGAGGAGCTGTGCTGTGGCTGGTGAGAGCTCTCTTCTCGTGTTGTGATCCGGGGACAGGCTGTGCCGATGGTCCCCCGGAGGAACCGTGAGGAGCAGTGGTGGAGCTGCAGCTGGGCTTTCAGTCCATGGATTTAGCGCCTCAGGGGAGCAGGAGATCTGTGGTCCAGGGGCACCGGCAGCCCCTCTTCAGGTTCTGGAGGGTTTTAAGGTGTAGAAGATTCCAGGCAGAGTGTGTCACAGCAGCAAAAAGTTCCTTTTTGTGTGTGTGATTGTGGATCTTTAGGGGTTCAATGCTCTCCTTTTCAATACTTCCTAATTATTACTTCTGTTTTCCTTTCAGAAATTCTCTCTCCAAGCTGATTTGGCTCGTAATAGTCTCCAGCCCCGTGAAACTGGCCCTGCTGGAGCAGAGTGTGTTTCCGATTTGATCTTTGTCCTATTTGGATTTGCATCTCGGTGGCTCCTGATTTTTACTGATAAATCAGTTCTTTCCTCTCAGTCTGTGGGATGGGGGGTGGCCTGAGATTCCTTTAGTTCGGGCGCTGCAGCTTTTTGAGCCGGGCGTTGCGATGAGTGTGCCCGGGTCACTGCTACCGGGATGTGCTGGGTTTTTTTGCTCTCCAAGTGCGGTTTGGTGGGACAGTCCCTGTGCACGTGGTTAAGGGCTGAGTAGCAGGACATACATAAACCACATTCAACTGTGAGCTCACCGACTCGTGAATCCCAGCCAGAGCAGCACAGGGGAGCAGAGTAAGGCAGCTCCCCAGCAGGCAGAGGAGTTTTGGGGGTGTTTGGAAGGAGATGTGTGTGTGCTCGCAGGGACGTTTGTACCCTCTGAGGAGATGGTGGAGTGACAGAGCAGCCGCTGTGCCTGCAGTGGGTACCCCGGATTTTATAACCTGCCTGAAGGGTTTTCTGGGTGTGAAATGCAAGGCTGAGGGTGTCTTCCCATGTGGAACATCTGTCTGTGGGAATTCAGGGTGAAGACTCCTTCTGTCTGGGTCTGTGGCCATTCTTTCTACAAATCTGTTGGAACCAAGGGCTCCTTACCCTGCAGAGCTCCCAGCCATGGAGCTTGTGCAATTATTTTATGTATTTATATGAACGCTATGGCCATAACACTCGAGTGTCTCACATTCTTGAATGCATTTGCCCTCACAAGACCCTCATGAAATAGGTAGTATTCGCATCTTAAAACATGACTTGCTCAGTGTCATACCTGATGTCATACCTGATGCCCTTGGTGGAGCAGGAATTAAGACATTCCAAGTCTCAGGCCAGCTCTCAGACTGCTCCACCATCTTTTCCTCTAGGGTTGACCCAAACCAGCTCACAATGCAGGACATCCACGGAGATTGTTTTCCATGCTAGGAGATCGGGGAAACAAAACATCTGGATCTGTAGATCAAAATCTGGACCTGTGCAGCTGGTGATTTTGTAGGGTTCCGTTGCAGTGTTTAATATATGTAATGCTTGTGGACACCATGTACATTCATTTTCTTTCTAACTGGAAAGAATCGATGATCCCTGAAGTGTACTGAAAATATATGAAAGACAGACTGATTTTTGCACTAGTGGGGAAATTCATGGTGAACTAGAAAATAGTTGTTCAGGATATACTGCGCGTTCTCTTGAGCAAAGGACGGGTTATGTGAACTGCCTGGGAGCGTTAGCAGCAACGCAGGCAGGTCTCTCAGTGATGGTTAAACTCTCCCAGACAGTTAGTATGATCTTGAAGTAAAACGTCAAAGTTTGTAATCCGCACCATTGGTTTCATTCGCTCTGAACTGTCATTTGTAAGGAAGGTACTCTTTTATTTCATACTGAACTGCAGCAAACAGATCAAGACCTGGGAAACGAAGAGAATTAATCTTTTATTGTAGTGGTTATCTTCAAAGCTTGTCTGAAAGGTTTTTTCCGCAAAGGACCCAACTGGGTTAGGTTTTCCATCGAAAAAAATGATTGTGATTGCTGATGTCAAGAAAGATTAATTTAGCTACAGAGCATTGCTGGTCTGTGAGCACCGATGGTGCTGGGACTGAAACATGCTCACAGAATTTCATTAAAACTGGTAAGTAATTGGTGCTTATCACTCCACATCTAAAATAAGTGCCTGCTTTGTTTAACTCAGTGTTGTGCTGAGATACTCGGTATGAGAGGCACAAGAATAACATTTAATTTTTAAGAAAGCTTTACCTTATTAGTGGCAGCCCTTCACAGGAGTCATATGAGAGCGGAGATGTCATTCAAAACGTGCTGTTCTTCCATGTCACCTTCAGGCACGTTTTGCCAGATCTGAAATCTAGAGCGGTGTTGACACTATTCCCTGGCTGCAGAGAGAATGGACCATTCAGAGCCCCCTGCGTCACTCAGCAGAGCTGTGACAAGGTGAGGAGAAAAGCATCACAAGGTTTCCGAGGGTCTGTCTCAGCCTTCTCGGCAGGATGCAGCCCGTCAGCGCAGGGAGCGGGGACGGGGTGGGGAGGGACTTCCAGCACATGCCCGGAAGATTATTTTCAAAGTTTTCTGTTTGTCCTTCTAGAAATGAATTCCCGCTCTACGATGATGGATATTTTCAGCCGTAAATGTAGGAGGGCAGACTATCCCATTACTGGCTACCAGATACGGACAACTGATGGCGTGGGCTGTTCCAGCAGCCTGTGTCTTTGTGTCTGTGCTTACCTCTGCCTTTCTGGCTTCGCTGCCACAGAGGGACACCGGGCTGCTGTTCCTAGGTGAAATGAGAATTATAGACGCTGGAGATGGAAAAATACCTAATGGCCCATTCCCCTGTAGCTGCCAAATAGACTTCATTAAAAACAGTCCAGGCAAATATCTTCCAGGGCAATCTTCTACCGTGAAATATTACATCCTCTGTAGTCTGGGCACAGAGTAGGAAATCTCACCACTTTTTGGCTTAAGGTTTTTGCCACTCTGTAAGCTTGGTACCCAAGGACTCTGTTTTGGTTCCAGTTGCCTCTTGCTTTGTAGGTTTGAAGCACCTGGAAAGTCCGATAGGGCTGTTTTTAAAGTGTCTGACTAATCTGGGGTGCTAATACCTGAGTTCTGAAAAAGGGGGTACAGGATCTCTGTTCAATCGCAAACACTGAGATTGCTTTATTTATAACGCAAAGCGCCAGTGCTGTCACTTCGCCGTAGTCCCTCTCGTAGCCATAGGCTGCCTTTGGAGCTCCAGTGGCTGCATGTCCTTCCCTCTGACTCGCTGTCAAAAATACAACTCTTCTGAGCGGGACAAAAGCGGTGCCTTCCTCCGAAACGGTGGCCAGCTGCTGGCTGTGCCCCCGGGCTCGTCGCTGCCCTGAGTCCCCTCAACACCCACCTCAGTATGGGATTTTGTAAACCAGGCTTTTCAGCATTCAAAGGTGTGTGCACACGAGGGTTTTTTTTTTTTTGTAAATCTGGACTCTGTAGAAGTAACTAAAACGCCTCACTTAGGTTATTGAACCTGTAATGGAAAACAATCCCTGCAGACACTGTAACAGTTTAATTGGTATTCAATTGCTTGTACTTTTTCAGGATTTTAAAGAAAAATATCAAAGAATGAACTATAAAACCAGATGTATATCTCCAGAGACTTAAATTGTCCAGTTTCCAGTGACATGCTTTAATTCTCCTCCCACTTAGTAATTTTACCTTGGCGCAAGTCCTTTGGATAAGAAAGGGCAACTGACCCCTCCAAAATTACTGTTCTTACATTGGGCTGGAAATGATGGGGTCACACAAGATGTATAATGTCATTAGTTATAATTGTATATGTATATTTTTTAATTCTGAAAGCTCTAATTAATGTCTTGGAGAGGATCCAGAGGAAGACTTCAGTGCATGCAGCCCTGCACACACTTAGGTGCTTAGCCAGCTATAGAAATTATTGTTGGTAAGGAATTACTGACGACCAAGCTTTTCCACTCCTTTTCCCGTGCCTCCCCTCTCCTTCCCCTCTCCCTCCCCACATCATTACTTAGATTTCAGTTAGTTCAGGTGCTCCCTGTTACACAAATGTCTGCCTGAAAAGAAAAACAAAACAAAAAAAAAACAGCCCAAAAAACCCCCCACCAAAGCCTGGGTTTGTGTTCTGAAGGTCCCAAGTCTTTGGTTGAGCGGGTTGTTGTGAAAAAGGGGGTCGTGCTGCAGCCGACCTTGAGGTGACAGACCGGCAGCTTGGAAGGGGTGACGGGTCTCCTCCAGCACCTGCCCAGAGGGGTGGTGAGAGGGGCATGGCATCTACGCCGGGGTGTCACAGGCCAAGAGATGCCATTCTCCCCTTCTCCACGCCGTGGTGGGACACCAGAACTGATGTGTTGGTTTGCTTTATTTTGTGCTGACAGTGCTACTTCTGTTGAAGCAGAACACTGTGCCCTGGGGTGAGGGGCTTGGAAGGACCATGTGTGGCCAACTGGCCTTCAGGGCAGTAAAACCACCTGCCCCTCTGCAGGTGGGTCTCATGGGATGGCCACCGATGGCCTGAGCTCTCCTGGTGATTGCAGTTCTTCTGGGAACGTGTTGTGGTAATTCAGTCAGGAAAATGGTTGGGACCTCTGCTTCTGATGTGCTACAGAGCATTGGGGCGGGGAATTAAACCGAAAGGAAATAGCCCCCGTTTATATGAATTGGAAGAGAACTCGAAATCCCAAGGTCTCATCTTGTTCTGGTTTCTTTGTGGGTTCACCTTCCTCTCTCCTACTCATTACTTGTGACAGAATGAATTTACTGAGACCTTTCATTTTCCTGACTCCTGTCCCAGAAGCAGAAACTCAGGAGGAGGCAGGATCTATGCCAGCCTCGGCGTCTTCTCTGTTCTCCATCAGTTGTCATCTGAGCATTAACTACGTTGATATACATGCAATAACATATATAAATTGGAGAAACAGATGCAAAGTATGGTTTCTGCTAAAAATGATCGCTTTATTTATTATGGAAACTACGATTTTGCCTGTTATCGTTGGTTTAAAATATGACTAATTGTTTGGACAGACCAGCAGTTTAGTTGGATGGTTGGCTGAGGAGTACAAGTTGTTTAAGAGTGAAGTAGTTGATTTTAATGATAAAATATGCTCAAATATTATTACAGTTGTGTGTTTGCCTGAAAATTGAGGGGGAAAGGTGGTGGGTTGGTTTTTTTTTTGGCTGAATTCATGGTTTTCTTGGCCAAGGAAATTTTTCTGTGTCAATCTGATTTGCAAAGAAATTGTTCAGTGGAGACCTGTAAGTGTTTATTAGAGCTGTTGGGGTAATGCTGAGATTGGGGACCTTTTGTTAGAGATGGAGGGCGGAAATCACTTTTGTTAAAGAGTCTGAGGAATAAAATGAGCCTAAACTTATTAGTAATTCTCCTTGCAAGAGAAGAAGTTGGAAAACTGCAAACTAAAGGGTCACACTTGTAGTTCCAGCTTCATTTCTATTGCAGCTAAGATTTTGGGAAAGGTTGGTCTGTCTGTTTTAAGGTTATATTTTTCCCTTCTTAACCTGGCTTTGAAAGTCAAATGGCAGCAAGCAGGGGGATTTGTAACGTCTTTGAACTTTTTTAATAAGGGTACTGTTTCTCAACCTTTCTTAATTGAAGAATGATGTAGTCTTATAAAAGTCTGTGAATCTTTCTGTAGCCCTCCCTTTGTTGCATAAAAGGGTCAGTAATAAGTAAGAAAATCGTTGGCAAATGAGGTAATAACTTTGCAAAACCCTAGCTTAATCTTGTAATCAAATAATTTGATTAGAAGTGTTGCTAATAAAAATTTCTTTCTGCCAGGCCTGTAGGTCCTGCCAGCCCATAAACGCTGATGGTGGGGTGACAAGCTCCTGTGTTCTCTCCAGCAGGCACCTACGCTTCCCAGCAGGCACCCTTGGAAGGTGTGGGGTGTTTGAAGCAGGGTGTACCCATTTGACCAGCTACCTCCCAATGTTGAAGCCCCAGTGTGGACTCAATGCTCTGTGGACCTCAATGTGGGTAGCAGAGATGAGAGAGAGCAGGGCTGTGGCCCTTCATAAGCACTTTTCCTTCTTTTCTCTCTTTTATGAAGCTTTTAAGCTTCAGCTCAAAGTGGGGATGCATTGTTGAGGCACCATCCCTGGAGTAATTTGAAAGACGGGTTGACATAGTGCTTAGAGACATGGTTTTTATCAGAGTTAGGTTGATGGTTGGACTAGATGATCTTAAAGGTCCCTTCCAACCCAGGCAATTCTATGATTCTGATTAGAGTTGCTTCTTTAGCAGGAATTAGGGAGCGAATCCAGTGTTTCCTGAAGGAAGGACAGCACTTCTAGTGAAGAATGGTCTCTTTCCCTGTGTTTTGCCTGGGCCTGGGGAAAGGATGGAGAATCCTCCTGTGGTTCCACCTTGGCCTAATGGGGCTGGCTGCAGGACGTGCACAGAGTGACAACACAGCAGCAGAAACGGAAGTCATGCAGATTAACTTCTTCTACAACCAAAGATTTTCATGCTGATTATAGTAGAAATCCAGGGTGGTTTTTTCCAGCTACTTACAGCACTACTGTTGGTATAGCCTCTAGTATAAACTCTAGGAAGTCAGAGTTTACAGAGCTGTATCTGGAGGTGACGTGATAATGACACCGTTTTCCACAGCCACAGGTTTTGTCCAGCCCCCAGGTGCCACGGGGAGAGGAGCTGCTCCCTGGGACTCCTCCCCACATAGAACAAAGTCCAGGTCATCATCTCTCACGCACCGTAGACCTAGAAGTAAAACTGGAGCTCTGAGTGTGCGTTCCCACCTACACCCTGAACGCGAGGAGCTCCGGGTCCTGCCGAGAAAGTTTGCTGCTGGTGAAGCGGCTGAGTGGGGTTAAAGAGGAGGCATTGCAGTAACCTACTATTTGGAGTCTGGCACCCGGAGTGTACTCAGCATTTCTTAATCTGGCCCTGGGTCTGGTTATAATTTGCATCTTGAGCAATCGTATTGCGTTCTGCGTTTGCATTTGTTTTTTCTTCTTCTATTGTTAAACCTGTTTTCATCTTACACATTTGTCATTCTGCAGCCCGTAGCCGGTGACAGATGACAAGGTTCAAATGCAGGAGGTCAATTAGATCATCCCGTGTCCGTCTCTGCCAGCACAGGGTTATTGCTTTCATGGTCTATTTGCTATTGTTTTGTCCAGCCAATTGCTAAATAGGTCCTGTGTATTCAGCAACGTTTTGGCACCAGTAATACCCCACATAACCCTAATTATAACAAGGGAGTAGTCTGGGGTATTGCTGAGAGGTGGGAGATGGTCTCGGATGGTCAGAAAAATTATCTGTTTTTTGACTCTTCTTACTCAGATGGGGTCTGGTACGGTTTTCTGGAGCACATTTCATTAACTGGTCAACTCAAACATCCACATCACCAGGACTGTTTGGGTCCAGTTACCTCGGTTCCTTCAGTCTAGAATATTCTCTTAGCAGAAGACAAGATGGCTTTTGGCTTTTTGACCTTTTCATTAACGCAAAGGTTCTTTTGTTTACTGAGAGCAGGTTTTCTGATACGTCCACAGTCATTCTGGGCAGGGAGGTTGGCAGTTTGCTTTCTGTGGTTTCAAGGTGCGGTGGTTTGTCCAGCAGGGAAGCCTGTCTCAAGGAGCCAGACAAGGCACTACTGAACATTACTTGCCTACAGACAGAAATAGAGTTTCACTGGCAGCCACAGGGACAGGAACACTCTGAACCTGAGACTGGGAGTGATGCTGCGTTGAAAACATCATTATGAAAATGACTTAGTGCACATTTATCTTAAATTTCAAAAAATCCATAGTACAAGACTAAAGCATCTATAATTCACAGCAATTTCAAAATGGTTTTCTAAGCTTAGACTTTCAAGATTATTGTAAATTTGACCATGAGAAGTATACTTTTAATTATTTTCAATCAGGTTTCTTCAGTGCCTTAAGGTCTGCATCCCAACCAAAATCAGAGAGGTTTCCTGCAAGGAACCTTGATAAGCTATCATATTATAATGTTGCATAAGTAGATTCTGCTTGTGCAGAAGCATTTCACTGTTAGAGGGATAGAAACACGTTAATACTCTTTGGGATAGCTGTGTTTTGGATGTAGCTCTCAGCTGATTTCACATAAATATTACCCTCGCACGCTTAATGAGGAAGCCTGAGGAGGAGGTAAATCTCTGGCAGGTTCAGCAACTCTTGCATCCAATATGAGAGAAATACGCAGCTGCGCGCCGAGTCCTCGGGGAGAGCAGAGCCTTCTTGCAGCAGGCAGCCTGCACGGGGGAGAACGGGGGTCTGCCCCTGCCTTTTCCTGCCTAATAGAGGGGTGAGAAAACGCTGACAGAGAGCTGGCTGTGACACTCTTCTGCATTAAACTCTTACAAAGTTCATCTGCGTCTTCTTATTACCATAATACAGGCAGCTACGGGGTTGTTGCATTAGTAGATGGTTAGATTTCTCAGGGCCCGTCAGCTGGAAGGCTGTGCCGTCCACCTAAACCCTGGTCTGCTCTCCCTCCAAACCCTGGTCTGCTCTCCCTCCAAACCCTGGTCTGCTGTCCACCTAAGCCCCAATCTGCCATCCACCTAGACCCCAGTCTGCTGTCACACCGACGGCAGCACCAGGCTTGGGATGGCCCATCTCCTCGGAGCCCTGCTGACCTCCAAGCCTTTGCAGAGCAGCTTCTCAAGTGGGGTGTGTCTTCCTCCATCACAGCTGTGGGTCGGCCTTCACGCTTATCCTCAAACTGAGTCTTGGTTTTTGCAGGCACTCATAAATTAGGCTTTTTTTGGGACATATTGGCCAATAGACAGAAGGCGGCTGAGCTGGGAAGTGGGTTATTTTTCCAAAGTTGCATGCTCTGGCTGATTTGGAACAGAAATGTGAATGCTGTGCTGACATGCCCTATTGGCATTGAGGTCTCTGCTTCTCCGGGTGTTTTGAGGTGAGCTGTTCCCAGTTCCTCCTGCTGAAGCCTTTGCACAGTCACTGGGGAGGGAGAGGGAGCAGGGACCTGGATGATGGGGGTGCTTGGCTATGACGGGCAGTGATCAGGACCAGATCCTTGCCATGGATCAGGCAGTGTGGAGGTTTAAAGCAGATTTTCCTTCTGTGTGGACAGTGATGGAGGTACCAAGATACCCGGTGCAATGGGAGGCCAAGAAAAGAGCAGTGTCCTTTTGTGACCAAGGGTTAACTGGGCTTGAGCACCCACCCACCTACCTTCAGGAGGGGATTCAGGACTGAGCAGAGAGAGAGATTTTTGCTGTCTCCGACTGTGATCCTATTCGGTTCTTCTGTGGTTTCTCCAGGCCAGTGTAAATAACTTCATGCTCCATGTGCTGGTTTCTAGGAATACTATTGCGAGGCACCTAATTCTCCCTGGGAACCGTATCTCAACTGTCTAATTCCTGGCTGAGGAGTCTGCTAGGCAACAGGAAATCTGCAAATTAAAACATTGCAACATCTAAGTCCCTGGCTGTACCCCAGCTTTGCTGGAGGACCAGTTTTCATCTGTTTGCCTATGAAAAATATACTCAGACGTATATCCTTTCTCTTGCATCATTTAAATGATTCCTCATGTTTCCCACCGGCTATTATTTTTATTACCCACATGCAGTCACTTTGCTGCTCATTTTGTTCATTGTAATGCAGCCAGTAGCACTCTTGTTTCTTGATCCCCAAAATGTGTGGTTTAAGGTCCCACATTAGCAAAAGTTGGTTAAAGTTAAGTGGGCTTAGCCCTCCAGCTTCTGCTATTTTGTGGTAGGAGCTGGACCAGCTCATTTACCCATGGACACTCCGTCCCGATTCCCTGGGCTGGATGGCTTCTCCTCTTCCCAGCTCTAGCCCTTTGGTTCCGTGGCCGAAACACTCGGAAATACGTAGGTGGAAGTGTTAAGTACTCCAGTGCCTGCACAGGTGTTCAGGGAGCCCATAAATTCTATTTGGAATTCAAGGCTAAATCTAGTCAATATTTTTTTCTCCACTGAAGAACAAATTTGAATGTTCAAGCAAATTTGTGGGCATTGATGCTTGGAAGATCCTGAAGCTCTTGGAGGATCCCAAATTTTAATTGCCAGCTAGACTGTGTTTGCTCCCTTCAAGGTCTTTTTTGGAAGGGAGGTTTTTGGGATTTCACGCAGAAGCAGAGAAAGGTGTCTTGCTTCTGAGTGATGCTCAAAGGCATCCTTTGGAAGAAGGCATGAAACAATGCAAATAAATTGCAGTATTTATTCCTAGGGATATTTTTCAGTGTGCCCAGAAGGGCGTGTGTCCTCTCCTATTATTTGATTTCTCTGTCCTTCCGTAATAGTATGATACTCAACATGAAAGAAGCTTTGTATTTAAGATGACATGCCTGCAGAAACATGAGAGCGAATCACTGATACTCTCTCTAGGTTTCTGATGTTGATACCTTAACACACATTGCTCCGAGAGCCTTTCATCAGCCTTTACACTTGCATTTTAAAAAACAATGACAATCTTACCAGAAAATCAATGTTGATATTCAGGGTTTTCTGGTAATAGGCTATAGAGACCCTGGGGTGGGGGCAGAGTGTCTCTGCCGGAGGCTGTTCTGTCCCCCGCTGCCCAGGGACTCAGAGTTCACAGACTGGCTGGTAAAGACAGGCAGACCCCAAAGGACTGAGAAGGGATTTGGGCAATTCCACCTCTACCTGCTCACCCAGTCTGGGGAACATCCAGTTTGAAACCCTTCCTCTGCCAGGGGGAGACAGGGCTGTTTAACCCACTTTCTAGGAGAAAAGGATCAGAGAGCTTTGCGGTGAGGGATCCGTCTCCCCTTTGAAGCTATCATCTTTGTGTTCAAGGGTTGAATGAGTTCACCTTTGTGCCTCAGAGGAGGTACCAGCAGAGGCCAGCCTGTGAGACCTCTCTGGAGGCCCTGGAGATCTGGATCTCACTCTCCCACTGCACCAAATCTTTCAGACACAGAGAGGAACCCACCCCAGGTGGCTGTCAGAGATACTTCTTTTGTTCACATCAAGTGAAAGAGCTTATATGTGAGGAAAAGCCCTGCAGAATGGAGAGAAGACCCTGTTTCAGAGAGGTAGGATGTGGAAAGGGGAGGAGAAACTGAACCAAGAGGCTCAACATCCAGCAGGAGGTAGGTGGATCATACCTATTTATGCTAAAAAAATGTATGCAGCTGGTGCAGGGCTCAGCATTGCAGTGTTTCAGTTCTGCCTGCGAAGCTGGACCTCTGCTCTGTGGAGATGGGAGGCAAATAAATTCTGGACTTGGAAGGACTTGTCCTGAGCCATAGGAATAAAAACTGTTTACAGTGCACAAGGTAACATTTACTGAGCACTGTCACTATTAATAGTGTGAACCGGTGTAACAGCTTGCTCCTTCCTGGCTGACAGTTCCTGGCCCAGGCTGGGAGTCCTGGGCTGTCATCAAGGATGTTGTTATGTGTAGCATATTAATGGCATGGCTTCAGATTATTTCTGACTGCAACTCTTTGTTCCCGTTAAGTTTCTTTTCCACAGGTCTGCTCATTCCCACTCTGCTGCTTCCCCCTCTCTTCTGGCTGCTCAGCTGCCCAAGTCCTCATCCATCTGTGTCACTGCACCTGGGGACAGCCCCAGCATCCCCGGGGGGAAGGGCAGACATTGGGTACCATCCGTGTGGCAGTCACCATCCCCGGGGAGAAGGGCAGGTGTTGGGTACCATCCGTGTGGCACTGTCACCATCCCCGGGGAGAAGGGCTGCCACTGGCTCTCCAGGCACAGAGACACGAGCCCCATATTTGTAGACCAGAGCCCCAGGCTCTTGGCTGCTGTAAGTTAGGCTGAAACAGCCAGGAGGGCTTCGTAATGTATGTTACCTGGGCACCTGCTTCAGAAAAATGTGTCAGATTTAAGGCTATGGAAATGACTTCATTATTGAAATTCCCCAAACTTCAGCAGTCAGTGGATTTCAAATGCTAATGGTATTTGGGACGGCAGGGAGCCTATGTGGGGATTAAAATAAGGCTGGAGGTAGACTTAATCCAAATTCCTGGCTTTTTCCAGTTGCACATAGTGTGTTGAAACAATCGAGACTTTCACCTTATGCGTTTTAAGAATCGCTGTGCAAGAGCCAGAGGTGACGGGAGCGGTTTGCGTTGCCCTATAGATTCAGCTGCATGCAGTAGGAGGGCTGGCTGCACAATGAGATTTAACCTGAGCTGTTATTCACAGAGCAGTGTGTAAAGGGCATTAGGAGAAATGGCCTTATTTAAGATGCCATCTAAAGCAACTTCTTTTAATAATTTGAGAAGTGCTGAGCCAAAGGCCTAGATTTTCTGTTTATCACCAACATTTGCTGCTTCATATGCAAATTTGGTAATATAATGAGTGCTGGGCCTGGTTTCTCCCCGAGGGTATGTGCGGCACTGGCTGACCCCAGGGCAGAACAGGTACCTGCCTCCGGGGCCGAAAGGGGCCTCCTCATTTTCTCTTCATAAATCTCAGCCTTTGATGACTTGAGGAAGAATGTTCGAATACTTGAATGAACGTTTTTCTTGAACATGAAGTTTTGATAGTGCACGTTTTACATTTGTCATCAACCTGTATGGATTTACAGCAGATGAGGGGCTGTGTGCAGTGCGTTGTCCGCTTTGAAGCAAAAGCCTGTTCCATCCTCTGCCCAGTACGTCCCAAAGAAATCGTCTCCTCAGCCAACAGCTTGCTAGGAGGAACTGGTGGTGAGCGAGATGGGGAACAGGATTTCTCCTACAGCTCTCTGGGTGGACTTTGGGAGCAGAAGCTGCCATGGGAATTCTGCTTTTGGCTTTCTGTCCATATAACGAGGAAAGAAAAGCTGGAGGACTGTCTCTTAATCACAGCATTAATTTTTTAGGTGAGATGTTAGTTGCGTGTCAAAACTGAAATCTTTGTGGGTGGAAGTGATATATTTACTGGACACATTTGAAAGCCTTGGCATTTGAAACAATACCAAAATGGTTTAAATACGTATTTGGTCAAATATACTTTCAATAGCGTGAAATGTGTAATAGAGCCACTTCTGGTTTGATTTCAAAACAGCTAGTTTTTGTTTTCTGCCTGAAACCGCACACCGTTGTAGTTGGGTAACTTTCTCACAGGGTGGGATGGAAAGGAGCCATGGAATTGTACAAACCCCCTTCCTGTGAAAGGGACGATAAAGGAAGCCCAATTTTTGGTGCTCCTGCGGGGGGCGGTGGCAGGAGTGACACCTGCGGGGCCGGCCGAGCCCGGGAGCTGGGGACGCATCCCGGGAAGCGCCTGTCGGAGCCTCGGCAGCAGCTGAGCTCGGGATAAATTGAAAACAGAAACACCGACTGTCATGTCACCCGGATGCTCTGCCTCCAGCCAAGTGGTAGATGGAAAAAAAACCGCTACCAGATGTTCTTATGTTATTAATATTGTTATTATTGTTATTATAAATAATATTTCTCATTGGCTGCCTCTCCCTCCTGGCACATCTGGAGCGCACATGCTTGGGAGGAGAGCCCAGCAGCCCCTGGCTCCCCCGTTCCCTGCACACCTGCAAAAAGAGCCCGGGCAGACCCCTCTCCTGGAGCTGGGGGGCGAGGGGGGCTGCCCCATGGTGGGGGCTCCTGTCCTGCTCCCCTCTGGCTGCCACCAGTACTGGCCCGAGCTCTGCTGATGTCCTGGGTCTTTGTTCTACCTTCCTTCTTTCCAGGAGGAGAAATCCCCTCACCTCCAGCCCTGGTTTGAGACTCTGTGTCCATAGGGTTTGTACCATGAGACTGAGCCCTGCTGATGCTCTTCTTGCTGGAGGCTTTGCTGTCAGAGGTGTCGATGTGACACCCCGTGGTCTGAAGAGCCCCTGGCCATGAAAGCTGGGATACTAGCTGCTGCTTTGGTGGAAGCTCCCTGGCTAACTTCCCCTATCTAACGTTAGACCAGAAACTCTCAAAAAATGTGTCCATGTAATTGCTCCCGCTCCATGTCACCCAAAAACTGGGCTGGTTTTGGAGGTGAGAATGGAGAGTATGGCATCACTCTGGTGTGGGTCTCACCACAAACTTCAGCAAACTCAGTGTCTTGAGGATGCGCCAGGTACCAGGCATGTTTAATGTAAGCGCCAAATCATTGCTGGAGTGGAAATTATCCCATTATACCCATTTAGGTCAACCGTCTAGGAAGATAGGAACTAGAAAAAAAAATACCAGAGGAGGTGATGACAGTGGTTCGCTGAAAAATAACAAAATGCTAGGATGCTGTTAAGCGTGGCGTACCAGTATTTGTATATCTCTAAGCTGAGAAAACACAGCTCCATTATAAATAGATGGAGTTTTATAAATGGACTTTTATGGTCACACTAACTGCGTAATAAGACAGTGTATTTTTAATTATTATGGTCACACTAACTGCGTAATAAGACAGTGTATTTTTAATTATTACACTGTGGCGACACAGAATGGGTAAAGCACTTCCCATGGACACAGGAAGATGCTGTGCCTGCCCTGAGAAGTTTACAAGGGACGTGAAATGAAGTCCAGCCCTGAGAGGGTCAGGTTTGCCTGGGATGGCATCTCCCTCCAGGAGAGGGACACCCGGGCGAAGGACACTTTGGCCCAACCAGACAGCGTGTTATGGGTGAGGTCTCAGGATCTCCTGCGCATGGGAGCTGGCTGCAGCCACCACAAACCATCCCCTCTGGCTTCAGCTGCTGTGGGTCTGTGTTGGAGCAGTTCCTTTGCCAATGGCTTCAGTGACAATCATATTTTTTTATCTATGCTTTGAGCGAGGCTCATCCTCTGCCATGAGATTTCCATGCAACCAGGTTTTCTGGAGGATGTTTCCTTTTCTCGCTGGAAGGTTTCTCTGGGCAGAATTGAACATGCTGGCCAGGTGATTCCCAGTCTGAGATGAAGTGAGGATGTTTGGGCTTCTGGAAACGCAGGAGCCGTAGGGAAAGGGCTGGGGTCCCACAGGCCCAGAACCTTCCTGGGAACAGCAGGTCTATGGCTGCAGACCAAGCACGTCATTCCTCTACAGACTAGCTTGGTACTTCTTTTCTTCTTTTTTCTTTTTTTTTTTCTATTTTTTTATTTTTCATTCTCCTTTTCCTTTGTAGCTCTGGGGAACAGAATCAACCAAGGATAGGTTGGTGGAAGTGACTTTTTCAGGCATCTCGCATTCTCCCAGCACATGCTGCTGGAGAACACAAGCGGTAACTGGTGCTTGGCTGGAGCCATAAAGAAGCATCAGGAAACCTTTTCTGTGTTAAATCAAGGAGTTATTGCCATCAGTGTAAGTCACAGACTTCACTCCTGCCATCTGAGAGACATCCACTCGTCCCATGGAAAAGACAGAAGCAATTAGGCAAATGAACAGATAAGGAGTTTGTTTCTCTCTTCCTTTGCCTGCTATTTTAGAACCCAGTAGTTTTCTGCTCCAAGTGGAAAATAAGGATCATTACTGTATTCAGCCTTGTTTTTTGTTAGATGCTTATAAATCTTGCTAATTAGCTGTAGAAATCATAAAAGCTCAGCATCATGTTTTAATCATAAGCTCCTTGGGCCACTGATGTTCATGTTGTTCCCTGGATCCTCATTTCCATGTACAAATTACTGAGCCCATAACACTTTGGCAGCTCATCTCTCATGCCAATGATATTTCCAACAGAATTATTATTTCAGTAACTAAGCCACAAGCCTACACCTGCAAAAAATAAAAATAAGAGACTAACGCAGCAGTGGAAGGTCCCTCCCTCCTTGTACTGGTGGAATATTAAAGCTTCTTCAAAGTAATTAAACACAGGTTTCAAACAGCAAGCCTGGCTGGCAGATCAGTGAAATCATTTTCTCTTTCCCAGGAAGCTGAGGAGAAGTTCCTTGTCAGCAGCCGAGGAGGGCAAGGATCCGTACGTGCGGCGCTCGCAGCGGTGCTTGCTCCCCGGGAGTTTCTGGGGCAGCACAGCAGGTCCCGGGCACCGGGGAGGCAGCTGTGAAATCAAACCTCAGCTGAGTTCTTATCCAAATCACCATAAACGAGGTCAGCATCTGCTGAGACACTGGATAATAATAGCTTGCTTAATTATACATTTTGCCTATAATTTAGTCCAGACCAACTTTCCTAGTGGCAGTGGAGGAGGGTATTTTCCAGTTCTTTTATGTTCCTTTGATTAGTGGATAATGCCCTCGATGTATGTGCATGCGTCTAATTTTCACTTTCAACTTTAATGCAATTTAACATTGTCAAAATAAATATTATTCTTCACTTTTCCAAATTTTGTTTCAGCACTTGCAAAGTAAATATTTTGCTTTAGAATGCAGAAGGCCTGTGCCTGCTTCCTGCCGCTCTCTCCGAGGGGAGCCGGAGCCCGTCCCTCCATCACCCGGCAGCCGGGGCGCTTCTCTCGGGGAGGATGGGCTCTTCCTAACCCGCAGCAGAGGGGCAGGGTGATGGCCAGGGACACCGGCTTTGCCCACCGCTGTCAACTTCTCCTTAGCTACGGCCCGAGATGACGATGTGGGTCAGATTCTCGAGCTGCGCAGAGCTCCCGCGCTGGGCACGGCCACGAGAACTGCAGAAAATGGCACCGAGCCAAGATGGACCATTTGGATCCCCCACCGCTGCAGTGGCCTGGCTAAGGTGTCACCGGCCTCTGTGATTACTCCCCACACACTACAACCAGTTGCCGGCAGTGAAGAGCACCTTTGAAAAGCATATCTTGGTTTGCAGCTGGAGGAGAAGAGCAGGAGGAGCTTCCCTTGCCTCGAGGGAGCATCTGGAGGGGATGAGATGGGGTGAGTAAAGGAAGCTCTCTCTGTTCCCTGCATCAAAGAACAGCACCCCTCAGAACAGATAAGTTATATTTGCTAAAAAATTGGATTAAAAAGTCACCAATCATGAGTTTTTGGTTAAGTCTTATTTTCTGAGCTGTTTTCAAGCAAAAGTGAAAATTGAAAACTGGCAAACTTACAAGATCAATAGGGTTTACTTAAATGACTCACCAATTAGCATGTCTGTGGCTTTTAGTAACATTGTACTCTCGCCAATCACACTGGGTTAAACTTTCCCTCATATATAAATTACACACCCAGATTCATGTCTCCTTTTCCCTTTTCTCTTTTCTTTTCTTTTCTTTTCTTTTCTTTTCTTTTCTTTTCTTTTCTTTTCTTTTCTTTTCTTTTCTTTT
>JAOXJK010000023.1:66277378-66293025 GCA_025774025.1 Xenus cinereus | reverse complement strand
GCAGAGCTTGGCTCTTTGATGAAATCACTCCTTTTTCTTGTATAATTTATGAGCTTTTTTTCAGCATGGGGGGATTTATGCTTTTAAATTGCTCACCAGGGTTTTATTGAATATAATTTGCTAGCAAATTTATATGAGCCAAATATATTGCATTTTATCCACAATTATGAGCAATAAAATTGATGGGGCTTTACTTTTCATTTTCTTCTGGCAAGCAGAGGAAACATGAGTTTATCCTGAGCTTGGAGCGAGGTTTCTCAAGGATACACGTGTACAATTAAAAATGAAAAGCGTGTAGTCAGCAAGGCAGAGGTGCCATTTTGGAAGCTTTATTTGGTGTATGGGAGGAGGCGAGTTGGATTTCTCTCGCTCCAAAGGGACTGTAAAACATGGAGGAGCTGAGTTAAAGCGGCCGAAGCCTGTGACACGTGTCGACTTCTGCAGGGGTTGAATCACACTGCTGGGAGGGAAGGTGTAGATAAGCTGTCTAAGAGCTACTTGTCTTTCAAGGTCCCCTTCGGTCCTATTTTCCTGTGATATTCTGATTTTCATTTGGTTTGTCTTGGTGTATTCAAAGACACAAACAAAGCCCCCAGTATAACCCTACCTTCCGTGATTTATTTTCTTTACTATGTCTAAATTGTGTTCATTTCTGCATGCTTATTTTCCTTGAGGGCTTTTCTGACTGACAGAAAATAGGAATAAAACTCTGCGTATCATTAATCTCTCTAAGGCATAAGGAGCCATAAAAGTGCTCCATGCCCTGGCTCTTAACAGGCTGCTCTTTCCAGATATTGTTTCCTCAAAATGAGACTTGTACACTATTCATTACCTTCATAACTCAGTCAGATGCAAATATCACGGCTCACTTTTGAGTCGCTGTGTGACATATGGGGTGCACCAAGTCACCTCGGTGACAGGGTGTGGGATGGGAAAAAAAATTAAGGCAAAATATTCCTCCCAGCAGGGCCTTCACACTGCCTTCAGCTTGTCTGTCCCTCTCTCTGGTGGCCTCATGGGCTCCAAGTCATGTCCCTCGGTAGGAACACCAAGCGCTTACAGCATGGACCTGCAGTCTGGGAGAAGAGATGCTTCAGCTGGTTTAGCTGAACTGGGGCGAGCTGGAATTTGTAGAGACAATACAGAACAGCTTGGGAAAAGGCTGAATTTAGCTGCTCTGAAATGAAAAGGAAACGTTGGAAGCTTCAAAAGCAGGAGAGCACCAGCCCCTGGCCTGGACCGGGTGGTTGTCCAGGGCATGGACCCAGCTCTGTAACCTCACTCTTCCCAGGAGGGAACCACCTTCTCTCCCGAGTGACATGTTTGGAGGAGGCATCCTCAGGAGGAGCCTCGTAACTTGTCGCTCCCGTGTTGGCCTTCTCCTTCAGATGTTACCGCAGGAGGGCTCTGTTTGGCACAGAGCAGGTTCCTAGATGTTTTCTTTGCACTGAAGGAAATGAAGGCTGCAATCTGAAATGGGGAAATCAAAGGGAATTTAAAGTTTAAGACCCACATACTCCTTCAGCTATTCGTCCCCCAAGAGCCCAAGCTGTGGGCACGGCCAGTGCGTTAACAGTGAATATCCTGTCTGGCTCATACCCATTTTTTGCCATAGCTGTATTATTATTTAAACATTCTATAGGTTTTGTACTTAATGGATACAGAGTGATGATCGCTGGGGCCATAATAATGAAATATGACTTTCTTAATGAAATTTCAGTCCCAGCTCATTTCACTGCTGACATTGAGGTGACTGCAAATAAACACTTTCCAGAAGAGTCAGTTAAATGGCTGCATAAGCAATTTATCAAGTACTGTAACATTTAAATAAATAAAATAGAAGTATTCAAGAGTGGTATATTACTGCCTGTGGCTTTGTTCCCAATAACCTCACTCCTTGTCTTTCTATTAGTTAGATTTGCACTGACAGAAAACAAATCTCTCTCCAACTTGGAGAATTTTATCAGATTTATCTCTGAATGTCAGATCAATGTGCAGGGAACAAATGGAGTCAGCAACATGATTTAAATTAGAAGTCTAACAATTTACAGTCTCCACTGGTTTCTCATAAACCTTATTAACGTTTGGCATTGAGTACCAAGGAACTATAAATAACATTCCAAAAGAACATTTATATCTGCTTAGACTCTCATTATATGTCTTCAACACAGCTTAAATAATGTCGGTAATACCTTCATCATGAACAGGAAATGAAAAAGTTACCCCATACATGTTTTGTCTTTTAATCAAATATTATTTTCTCCTTAGAACTGCAGGCCTGTTGTTTTTTTTTTTTTAAATTTATTTTATTTATTAAAAACTTATGGCTACTATTTCCACTTGTTTTTCTAGATCTCGGTAGGGTACAATCCCCTCCCGTCTGAGCAGAGCTCACATCTCTCCACGCAGCCCTTCCCTCCCACCCCTCGCCTCGGCGGCTCTGGGAGCCCAGGGGACTCCTCGGGGACCTGGGCAGGGGCTACACCACCAGCTGGCACCTGGAAAGAGGGCACCATCAGGCATTCCTAAAAATGGGTCTCATTGTAGCAGAGCAAGGGATGAGAGAGATTTATAGACACCCTCCCCAAACTGCCCTCACCCATTTCTTACATTCTTAAACCTTTTTCTTTCTCGTATTTTAGTCTTTTCTCCTGTCTACGTGCAATGATTTCATTCCCTTCCTGAGAAGAATGAACCCAGATTTTCTTTTCCATCCAACACGTCCAAATGCTCCTGTCCAAAATTCAGTTCTGTTCTGAAATCATCTGTTCTCAATCTGCTGCCTGGTCCTTGCTACTCTGATTGCCTCTTTCAGCTGGGGGACTGGTTCTTCAGGAAAAGATTTAGAATGACTCTCTGCTTCTGAAACACTGTGCAACTGCCAGGCTCTGCACCTGAGATGTCTCACCTGGGGTGGGATTCACTGGGCCAAATGTCAGCATTTACACCAGAAGATCTACTTTTCCTCAGTCAGTGAATTCAGAGTGAATATTTTGTGATGGAACCGGCACCTAACCCAGTTGTTGACATGTAGTAAACAAACAAGGCGATAGAGAAGCAATAGTCATCGTGTATCATACATACAATAATGGCAAAAAGGTTAAAAATGAAACAGAGTTAGTGGTCTGGAAAAGAAAAAATAGTAGAAAGAAGCAAAAATCCAACAAATGTTGCCCATGTCAGAGTTGTAAGAATAGTGTTATTTCTTACAGATATGCAGAGCTCATTCATCTGAACTAACTTTGGTGGCTGTAAAGAACCTCCTTCCTTCACAGTCAAAGAGAAGACACAGGAATGCTGTGTGTTGTGAGAGCAGTTCATCTGCCCCTTGAGTGTGTCTGCCTCAGGAAGAGGCGAATGGCGTTTGAGATGTCTCTCTTTGTCCCCACTAACTACAGAGCGCGTTTGGACAGTTAGCGCGGGCGTAGACCTGCTGGCATCTCACCGCGAGCCTCGGTGGCCGTGGCAGAAAGGACTGCCGGGAGGGATGTGGCAGCCTTCCGCCGTGCCTCACCACAGGGAGCAAAGAGAGGGGCTGCACGGTGAGAGCTTCAGCGACATTGCTGTGACCAGTCCCTGGTCTGGTGCCGGGGGGTACGCCGTAACTCAGCCCACCCCCTGGGGAAGAAGCTGTCATAATGGCCCGTGTACTGCAGTTCCCTCCAGCAGCTCCTCGTGTGAGGTGAAAACAGGGAAGAGTTGTGTTCATGTCATTGGCCTTGCTCCTTTTGGAGGCATCCAGAGCCCAGGTCACCTCCTCTGCCAGACTCTCATCATGGCCTCATGCCCTTCTCGGCCAGTCCTTCCCACCGCGCTCTCGGGGCACACCGCTGGAGCCTGGAAGCCCTCGGTCAGCCACATTTCCAGGGTTTGTATCCCTCTCGTCAGCTGCTGTCAGTACTTTTCTCTCTCTATCCGCCCGCTACATCCATTCCCACCCAGACTGTTGTGCCTGGGAAGCAAACTCTGGTGGCTGCCTCTCCCCCCATCACCCCCACGGCCCCTCTCCGCCCCATGGGGCAGGTGAGACCCTTTTCCAAAGTACTGAGGAGGTAGCACACAGCAGGGAAACTTCACTTGCCATTTTTGTTTTTAGCCCAGCTCCCAACAAGGCACTTAGATTTAGAAGGGTCTTTGGAGCCAAAAAAAAAAACCAAAAAAAACCCCCAAGAGGGCCAAAGGCAGAATAGGAAAGAATACAGACAAAAATTAAAAAGCCACAGAAATGCTCAAAGAAGTATTTCAAAGAGGTGGCAATTAGATTTAGCTCCTCAGAATGATGTGACAGATTCAAGGGCAGAAATATGTGCTGTTCAGTAGCATAAAAACTGGTGGAAAATTAATTCGAAGAACGTCTAGCCATGAAGCCAAATGTTTCTTCACCTACAGAAGTCAACTGCAAGAAAAACAAAACCTCTAGCTTGACCTTCAAACAATTATTAGTGGCTGATTTATTGACATGGTTTTCCAGAAAATGGACAATACTTATGAAGACACTGAGAAAACTGTAATAAATTATATTTTCTTTGAGTTTCAAGGGATGTAGCCAATTTTCCACTTTAAACAAGCTCTTCCAGGGCGTCCTTTTGTTAGGTCTATGAATTAAAATCAAACAAAGCAACAGCTTTATTGTAGCATGTGGTTTAGCAATGGACCTGAGGCTACTGCTCAATATTAAATCTCCACAATAAAAAAGAGGAATAATTACACACTTTGTTATGGAAATTACATGATAAGTTCATTAGAAACCTCTCTGAAAATAAAGCTAAGTACACGGTAATTCAGTTTTCCACTACCAAGTTATCTCCTCCGTGTGACCGTCTGAGGGAAGCATGCTCTGCTGGGGAGTCAGCAATCACGGTGACCTCCAAGGTCCCGTAGTGTCTTCAGGTCGTCAGAGTTACTTTTTATTTGTGAAAGCTTTTTTGTTTTCTTTTCCCTTCAGGTGCTATCATTATTGGTAGCAGCCGTCTCTGACAGTGCCTCCAAAGCTGCTCACATGCTGAGTTTAGGTTCTCATACAATCCAGATTTGTGCAATTTTTTGAAGTGCCTAAATTCCATTTTCAAAAGGGTTTTGGGAAGCTATGAGCCCCGGTGAAGCGCCCAGCTCCTGAAGCTCGGCAGGTCGCCTGGGCAGCAACGCCTCCCCCTGTCTCTGCTTTCAGTCTGTGGCAGCTCTCAACTCACCTCATAATACGAGGGGTTCAAATTAGGTCAAATTACATTGCATTTGTGTGCACACAGACATTTACTGCTTATGCACAACCTCCGGGGACTCCTGGCCGGACCAGCCGGAGTAACCTGGCCATGTGTTTGAGCCCTAAGAGCCACTCAAACTCACCAGGGCTTGCTCACAAAGGCAGTTCTGGCAATTTTACTTGGAGACTGGCAGTTGCCTGTGGTGCGCCCATGTCTGATTGACTTAAGGAGATCCTAGCAATTTTAGGACTACAACAATAGGTAACCTGTGAGAGGACAATACTGGCTAAAGGAGCTGCTTGGTGTCAGGTGATCAATCTGGCACCGGTCCTGAAGCCACATTAGGGGATTGATCATTCTCATGTAGAGGGTTACTCCTTAAACGTGCTTGCATATCTTCTCTGTGGAAAGTGTGTAATTTGTGTGATGCCATGGTTGGACTAGATGATCTTAAAGGTCCCTTCCAACCTAGACAATTCTATGATTCTGTAAGGGGCATGACTTTCACTCATCAGAGGTCCAACAAAAATCCAAGTCAAGTAGCAGAGCAGAGCACCATGACTTGTAGTGAGACCTCAGCCCTGGGGACCTCCCCATCCGCCTCCCATTTGGGGCACGGGATGACAAATATTCTTCACCCAAGCCCTGACAGGCGAGGACCCAGAGCAGAAACCTCGGGAAGTGCCTGGGACACTTGAGAGCAGCCAACGCTTCTGTGAGGGTAGTCACCTGCGAGGTGCAGGTTGGTTTTATGACACATATTTCTGAAATGCCCTCATTCTAGACACATAATGCCCTGCTGTAGGGAAGCTGGGCAGCCTTTTCATGACCCTGCTGTTTTCTCCAGACACAGCAGAGCAATAATGGTTGAAGAAAAATTAACACCCATGATTCACGTGAGTAAAGTCACCTGAAGCAATCGCCAGAATGTGTCTTCCAGCTTATGCTGGAAGAATTTCCTTTAGCAGATAGAATCAGGGGTTATTCTGCCCCCGCTGGCTCTACAAGCTTTGCTGGTAGATGGCAGATTTTAGCAATTCCCTGCTGCCTCGTGGCTGGATACCGAGCTCCTGGTCTGCCAGCTGCCCAGAAACCCCGTGTGGAGGCCACTTGGTGCAAGGGGCACCCGTCACCCTGTGCCTCTGCACAACGAGTCTCGGATGTGCAGGAAAGGCTTCAACCAACTGCCGCTAGGACCAGGCTGAAACCAGCCCGTTCTGGGTTGCCACTAAAGGCAGGTCTCCTTGTGCCATTCAGCACATGTACCTCCTCATTCAACCTGACTTCAGTTCTGCACTGAAGTAGGAGACTGAACGTGAACTGATTCAAAGTGACCGTCAAAGGGCTGTAGAGATTTTAAATAACTGATTGTTAGTCCATGTTGATGAAGCAGATTAATAGCAGCATCCCACATGTAGAAATGGTGAAACTGATACAGAGATTTCAACTTCAGGTGGTTAAATTGTAAGGCGAATGCTTCAGGAGAGAAAAAAAGGTTTATTTTTCACAGTGACGTAAGGAGAAGAGGAGCGGTGTCGCGCACCAGCCGGGGTCCAGGCAGTCCTGCTCAGGGGCTGCTTTTACAAACTGCTCTAGCCCAGCGTCCCCAGCCACACAGGGAGCCGGGGAGAGGAGCCAGGTGAGAGCGAAGCAGTTTCTGATCACTGCTTGTGTTTTCCCACTTCTAACCCAAGCTTCTGGACTAAATATAAAGTGAGCTGTCAAGGAAATGCACTCACACCATATGCTAGAAACATCACACAGCTTTGTTGGCCATATAAAAATCACTGCACATGGGAACAATAACTCTTTCTTGAAAACCAAATAACTATTCTGATCTAAATCAATCAGGCCTGAGAAAGACAGAAAATCCACTCCTTTCAGGTTCCAGTCATTGTGCAAGTGTTAAGAATATAACAGAGACTTAAAAAACCACACTCTCTGGTGTCTGCCCTTCTCAGAGATACTGCTCTTAAGTGTGAGCTGGAAGATTCCTTGTGCCAACATTTCAGCCCAGAGGAGATATCCCTGTCAGTGGTGTAAGCCCTGAGGGGTCAGAGTCCTGAGCTGGGAGCCAGCCCTTTGGGGGATGGAGTGGTCACTGCAGAGCACACAGCACAGCACGGCTCGGGCTCTCCCTTGCGGTTTTGCTCCTCCATTCTTCATTTTCAGTGTATGACATCTTGAGGACCAAAGTCAAGATGAGTAATTGGTAGAAAGCTGGGCACTCACTGCTTTTTTAGGTGTGTAATGTAAAATTTAAAGGCAGCTGTATGTCTCCAAGTTCAGTTTCTACCTGCAAATTTATTTGAAGGCATAAGAACAGTTGTGTCCAGTAGATCTAATTTGCTGCTAGTATTCAAATGGAGTTTTGGAGGCTTTTGAGCATGTTATTGTACAAAAAGCTAACAATGGGAAGGAAGACAACCCTACGCACCTCCCCGAGTAGGGATGGAGGCATGCGTGGGGCAGGACATTTCACTTTTATTTTCACAATGCCTTGTGCAATGAGCTTAACTTATTTCTGACCAGGACTCTCAAAGGCAACACAAATATAAGCCAACGACAATAACAAGGACAAATGAAGCCAGAGGGAGGGATTTCGGCTTCCTCTGTCTGGCCAGGGCTCCTCCTGGTGGGACAGGGGTGCCCGGGGAAGGGGACGGGCTCCCCCTCTTCTCCCTTTGGGTCATTCTGGGACACGATTGTGCACCGTGACCATGTCCCTTCTGACACCCCCAACCACCATGGCTGGAGCCACAGCGGCTCCATGCAGGACCAGCATCTAGTAGTTCCCTTTCAAAACAACTGGCTCCCAGCCAGCTGGAATGAATGAGCCTAATTGGCCTAATTAGCTATGGTTTGTATCCCATGGCTCGGCAGGCACCAGCCCTGACTGAACCCCCTCCTGGGACCGGGGCATCTCAGTGGCCCTGCTCACCTGCGGGGGACACCCTTCTCTTGAGCAGGGAACTTCTGGGACTCCCAGGAGACCTCCAGCCTTGAGGACCAGAGGGCACAGCTTCAGGGGTGGCTCTGATGAAAGGGAAGGACAGCAGATGACCTTGCACATGACTGGGGTGGCCGCGGTGCTGCCAAGGCAGGCAAATAATTCAGTGTTTACATTTTTAAATGTTACAATTGCAAACGCAATGATCCGCGTGGGAAAATATGAAGGGGGGAAAGGAGGGTTATGGGATGACCTGGAGGAGCACAGCCATGTTAAAGAAGGGGATTTGCAGCAGGGCTCTTCAAGGCCAGCCACCAGTGTGGTTATCATTAAATGTCACAAACAGAATCCAAAATAGAATCATGTGACAGCAAAATTCAATTTTTAGAAGTGGTTTGTGTTTTGTTTATTTGTTTGTTTGTTCAGCTAGCAGCTGACTGCTGTGTCCTTATCAGGCCGCCCGAAATCTACTCCGCATATTTAGCAAGTCCTCAACCCAAATCTCGCAGTCGGATGAAGGCCAGGGAAGGGAGAAGGGCAAAGCCCAGGTCATAGGGCAGCAGCCCCGGGGTCCTCCTCCCCATGCCCAGACCTGCCTCTCGCAGCTATGGTTTTTCTGCATATGGAAAAAATACTGGGAAATCTTTAAGATTTTTTCTAACTAGTAGCCTAAGAAGTGATGGCAATAGCCTGGCTGTTCGTGACTTTACTCTCCTTGTATGGCTCCCACTTGGCTCACCACTGAAGTGCTGCTGGAGCCACAGCACGTCTTGCTGGGCATGAGAGGGCTGTACTTTCAAATATAGGTTCACAAATTCAGAGATTCATGAAGTGTAAGGCCAGCGGAGACCATGATGATAGTTTGTTCTGGCCTTCTCCATCACGTGGGTCATGGAGTACCGTATATATACACACATTTAAGTTTATGTATCTTTAAGAATCACTGAGTGCCAGTTCATGGAGCATGAATGTGTCTGATACAAATCAGACTCTCATGCTACTTGTCCGTCTCTCCTCACTGCTTACAGTCTTGATTTGGCTTCAGTGAAGACTTGTGGAGACAGTCAAGAAGTGGACTTGTCTTTCTTGAACTTTTCTCTATATTCCTGATAGGTGCCGTGGAACGGAGCTGCCTGGGGAAACTCCAGGTCTGGGGCCTGTCTCTAGCTCTGCTCTGCTGTTTCTCTCCCACAGGTTCCTCTCCTCCTGCTCCCTCTCCCTCAGACGTTTCCCTGCTGGGCTCCCCGTCGCTGGCAGTCAGTCTATTGCTTGGGTGTATTAGTGCTCAGCTACCTGATGACTTTTAATTCCTTTCTTTGTTCTATTGATTTTGCCATAACTGAATCCATCTGCTGCATCTGACCGAGGGGAGGATGGAAGACTGTTTCTCAAACGGCTCCTCTCCTCCTTAAAAGGGCGGTGTTTTACAGAACTCAGCATGAAAGTTTTGGTGCTGTCTAGAAATTTCCACAAACATATTCTGTATCATTTCATTACAGCTCAGCTATTTGCTGGTTATTGTTAACAAATTCGATCATGGTGGGTCAAATTGTATGTGAAATATACAGTGTTCCCTTTCCCTTGTTCCTCCAAACAGCTATTTGTGCCAGTCATGTACCGTGCTCTGAGCCAACGACCATCCCACAACTGCCAAGAGCGCAGTTGAAGATGGAGTCTCCCATATTTTCATCTTTCCACTTGTTCCCTGGCCGACATCCTCAGCTTCCGTTCAAGCTACCATCTCCCTCAGCCTGTGCAGCGATCTCCTCCCTGTCCACAGCTCCTTGCCCAGCGGCAGCCAGCACGACGAGGCAAGAAATAACTATAAATGGGAGAGACGTCTCTGGTTTGGTTGGCATGGGGTCCTGATTGCCAACCGCCTGTCTCCCCTGCCGGCTGGTGGCAGCTCTTTCTGGAGGCAAGGAGGGAGCCAGACGCTCAGCGAAACTCATCCTGGGAGCAGTGCTGGAGGGAGCAGAAGAGCAAACGGCAGCAGAGATGTTGCAGAAAGGATGAGCAAAAACAGTGGGAACATGGAAAAGCAGGAAAGGCAGGCTTGCTGAGGGCTGCTAGTTGTGTGCTCCAGCACCAAGCCTTCCTCTGTGGCTGGTCGGGACCTATACGCTCTTCATACTCTTTGTTCCTGCAAGCACTCCTGCTCAACTCAGGCAAGTTGGTCACCTGGACACCTTACGTGGTTGTTCTCCCTCCAGATGGCAGATGGTGATACCAAGACAAGCTTTGCAGTGGTTTTCCAGATGTGGATGCCAGATGGTGCTTCTTGGACAGGCACAAAGAAAAAGCCAACGTTTTCTTGACTCAGCTTGGCTTCCAGAGTCTCAGCTGCTATCACAGAGGTGAAAGATGCTATCACAACAACTTGTGTGTTTCACAGAAGGTTTATTAGTATTTTTTTAATGCAGATGCACTGAGCAAGACTTCCCACCTGATGGCCAAACGTAACCTTGAGGCCATGTGAAAAAAACATCAATGCTCTGTTTGCGCTGCGGTTAACTGCCCTGAATGCTGGATTTGTGCAGAACAGAATGGAATTCACCCCGCAGCCTGAGGGAAGTTCTGCTTTTCAAGTAGCAGAATGATTAAACACCTCAAATCTGCAGGTAGGACTGAAGGGTTGGCCAACATGACTGATGGCACCCCTGTTTTGGCCTGTTCTTATGTTCTGTGAAATGGGGTCAATAATGAATCCCAGCGGGTGTGCTACTGGACTCGTGCATCCTCCCACACATGCAACAGATCTGCAGCTGTTCTCATCTCATGGTTTGTGGTGGTGGACAGCCAAGGACAGTGTGAAGGTGGGTGAATGTGGAGAAGATTCCAGGAGGACACAGAGGTTAAGGGAACTTTTCCCAGGGAGCCGACAGAGTGTCTTAATGGTTAAGTGAGACCTATCCAATGTTACTTCAGCCTTCTGGCTGACATTTTGATACAATGTGGATGATGGAAATCAGCATTTTAATTTCTGCAATAACCTCCACAGTACAAAAGTATTGTTCAGAAATTTTCTATTACTGTCTGGAGTGTTAGTTTTTATGGTGTTATATACATGTGCAGTATGGACAAGTTACAGTTGCTGTGGGAATGTTAGTAATGAAATTCTTGAGTTCTCAGTGCTTAAAAATCTCAGATGAGTTATAAAGGAGACTTGTTTGCATTTCATTTCCTTAGTTAAAGGCAGACAAAATAATTCCCACAACCCTTTGTGACAAAATTTGCCAAACTATCACCCGTCCATCTTAAAGCTCTGTTCGACTTTTTTTTTCCAACAAATCTCTCATGTATCCCTCATTACTACGATGAGAGGAAAATGTTTTTTGAATAGATCTGAGGAAATGCAATGCCCTTCCTGAGGGCACTATCCTTTTCCCACTGATATTTGCTCAACGTGAGTTCTGGAAAGGTGAAATTGTGTTCTGGGTACAGAGCGAGAGCCCTGAAACCTGGGATTTATTTCTGGTCTTGGGCAATCTTTGCACTTCTGCTTTTTTATTTTGCTGTCTGTAAAAAGGAGCTTTTGTTGCTTATCCACCCGTCCGTTGTTTTCCCTGGGTCTACTCAATAGTCAGTCTAAAATGCTATTGGAAGTCTGGATGAGGCTGAGGTATGGAACGGGAAAAATCCAGGTGAGCACTCATGCTGTGTGAGTTAGTTATACCAGAATATCTAAACATCGGGTCTGTTCTGGGAATTACAAAGGAGAAATTTCCCCCAGTAGGTATGACAATTTTTGTTTTAAAATGCTGTTTGTCTCCACATGATCTCCCACTTGCCCATTCCCACCAGTGCATCGCCTGGCATTCATCAGCATCCTCTTCTCGTTGAGCGAGGCCGCCCGCCGTGACACCCCCGGCGCACTCGTGGCTGAGGGGTTCCAGGCTCCTACCTGCGCAGAGGCCGAGCCGTGTCTCAGGAGAGTTTCTTCATTTCTCACAACGTTAAGTGGGAGAGGAGGTTACTGTTGTCACAGCCCAATGCTCGTTTTGTTTATCTGGGAAATCCTCTCTTTGAGAGAGATTTTGGAAGTGTCTGATACTTTTGACCCCTCCTCCCCCCCCAATTAAAATTAGCTCTTAACCTCTGTTTGGCAGGAAAGGAATAAGGTCTAGGGCCTGAGGACAACAGGCAACCACATACCACCAGGAAAACCATTTGTTTTTTCCCTGATCAGAGAAGAGTTGCTGGAGCAGAAGCTGACCCCAGGACGGCCAGAGCAGCTCTTTCCAGTTGAGCTGCTGCCCCTTCAGAGCTCATCCCACAGCGCAGACGACAATAAAGGGTTGAACAGCGGGTGATGCCCTGCTCAGAAGGGCACCGTCAGGCTCCCGGGGCATTGGAAGGCAACAGCAACAGGAACTGCAGGGACTCAGGCTGAAGTACATTGGGTGCCCATAACCTGTCGCTCTTCAAGCTGTAGGTTTGGCCCACATCTGGTGGGAGTGGATTCCTAGCAAAGGCAAGGTATATGTAGAGCTTACAACTGCTACAGAAGATGCTATTTTGCACTCGGGAAAGACCTAATTCCAATGTGACGAGGGTGAGATGGGCACTTGACATTAAGGATATGGGTGTATGGGTGGAAAGAGAGAGAAAGGATACAGGGGAGCTGTGGTGAGACATGGAAAGGGCATAGTCTGAAGGTAAGAAAAGACCAAACAGACAAAGAAGAAAGGAAGATGCACAAAACAGAGACCCAGAGAAGTTGGAAAATAGATAAGACTGATTGTAAGATTGACTGTAAGATTGATTAATGTATTCCATAGTCATTGCACATCCCAGGTGTCTCCAATCTGCTCTGTCTTCCAGAATGCTCCTTTACAGACCCTGGCATTTCAGAAACCTGGGTGTATTCAGGAGGCTGGATGGGAAACGGAGAGAAGGTGCCGCCACTAGCCCAGCTCTACCACATAGTCTGGCCATTAATCATCAGGTCTTAGAATGCGGAGAACAAGCCATGTTTTGGGAAAATTAAGAGGCAGGGCTGGAGTGTGAAAGAAGGGTTTGGATGTGGCATTGTAGGAAGAGGGATCTAGTGATCAAATGCTAGTAAGAAAACAACAGAGATATTATACCTTTCATTACCACTTTCTCACTCATTTATCCAATAGCACTCTACAGACATGGAATTGTTGGCCACAGAACTGATCCAATTTTGATTTGAGCAAAGGAAGCATCTTCAATGAACCTCGTATTGACATCTGTTCTACTCCCAATTAAAAGAGTACGTTACAGTTAGCAGCTTGGATCCCATTGTTAATACATTTAGTGTCCATATTTATATAAATATACATTTTAATATTTATCTTATTTTTTCATTTGCTGAAAATAGAGCAATCAAAAAGGGACAGGGAAAATTCTTCAAGAGGACACAACTAGGACTGATTTCTGAAAATGTTAGCAACTTGCTAACATGAATTTGCATTTGAGAAAAATCAACACAAAGCCAGAAGAAGCAGAAGAAAGAATAATAAAATATTACTGAATTACGCTATGAATAGCATTGTTTAAATGAGTTGTTTCATAACTGTGAATCAGATGTTCTTTTTCTAGTCATTCCCATTACATGGGCTGTATTGGAGTGTTGGCCTTTCAGCTCAGAGAATGTGAATTCTCAGTTTCAAATGTCAACGGAGTTCCTAAATCTCTAACCTTTTCCCAATTACTTCTATCCAAGTTGACAGATTTCATGAAGTGTTTGATTACAGCAGTGAAATTTGGTTCGTGGAGCAGCCCCTTGGCTATGAAGGTTCAGAGACATGGTGACAGTCAAGGGCTGACTTGTGAAGTGCCGGTGCCTTTGTCCTCTGCAAAACACCACATGCCCTCAACACCGTGTAAAGGGGCCGGTGGCTGTATTAGTGCAATACCTTGCACAATTGCTCAGCATCTTGAAAAACAGTCCTAACCTGACTTAATATTTGTTTTTCTTTTTTTTGGGCTCGTTTTCTTTGTCTCCTGAAATATCACAGGAGAAATCACAATAATGCTGTTAAAGTTGGAGATGGGGCATAAACGGACCTTTTAACCAAGCCCATCCCCCCCCCCAAATTTAATGATTCAGATAAAATGGAATGACATCCAAACCAACCCCAAGTTGTTTTTGTTTTTGCAAAACCAAAACCTGAGTGATGAGGTTTTGCAAAATTCAAACCCAAACCACTCCAGTTTGCCCGTTATAGACACGAGACTGAACTCAAAGCCTTTTATCTGGGCCCTCTATCCCCTCTGGGCTTTGGCGGTTTGGCTAAAAATGGAACCTGGATTTAAACCATCCCCGATTTGGGTTGTGCAAATCACAACCTCACTAATGTAGTTCTTCAAAACCAAAACCATAACATGGCCTTCTAGTTCCACCCCTAATTAAATTAAATGCTTTGTGTCCGGAGCACTATGGAGACTGAAATGTACAGAAGAATATTATCAGTGTAACACAACCTTCTATTTTATTCATTCCCAAAGGGCCTGATCCTGAAATCACCAAGTCGTCTCTCGCCTCATCAGACCATCCTTGTGGACACTTGATGAGATACTTCTGCTTTGAAGAGGGCTGATGCTGCTGCCGCCTTTGAAAATGGGGAATTAACTTTCATTGGGTTCAAGACCCTTTCTCACTGGTATTTTCTGGGTACCTTTTTGTCCCATGGATGTTCAGGTTATAAAGTGTCTTCTGTTTCAGGCGGGGCTGAAGTAGAGAAGAATTGGCCATGTCCCTGTTGTCAGGAATGAGCAGGTTTATTTCTTGGACAATTTTTTTCAGCCTCTGACCTTGTACGTGTCTGGTACCGGAGGAAACAGGGCTCCCTGTACAACATCTTCTGGCATTTCTGACAGACTCTACCGTCTTGTGGATCTTCCTGAGAGAGTGTCTCCTGGCATAAAAGCAGGTGACACAGCTCCTAGGACAGTCCTGAGCACCTTCCTGGGCAGGACCATGGCAAGTTCCCAAAGGACTTTAGGTGAACCTTTGCTCATCCTGGATTTTCGCTTGTGGTGGACAATGCTCTCTCTGCTTTGGCTCTGTCTCTGCCTTCCCTTGCTGCCACAGGTGAGGGCCCTAGGGCTGTGCTTCTCCACCTCTGGACTGTCCCTGGACTCCTTTGAAGAGGTCCGTGAATGGTAACTAAGAAAAACAACCCCAGCGGCGATAGGATTTAAGGCAGCATTGTGTACTCTCCATAATGTTTTAGGGGGGGGTGCAAATAAAGAGATGCCTGAAAAGCATCGTCGGTGCTCACAGAGAGGTGTCCAGGAGGTCTGGGAAGGGAGATGAGCATTTCCAAGAAGCCAGCTCCTCCCTGGCTCCCAGAGGAGACAGAGCATCCCAGCGAACAGACCAAGAGTGCTGTTCCCAGGGCTGAGGAGCTGCTGCAGGCTGAACTTAAACAAATGTGTCCACTGTGTCCAGTTCTGGGCTCCCCAGTTCCAGAAGGACAGGGAACTGCTGGAGAGGGTACAGCAGAGGCTACAAAGATGATGAG
>JAOXJK010000023.1:66263306-66274272 GCA_025774025.1 Xenus cinereus | reverse complement strand
AAGGCTGATCAGCCATTGGAGCAGGTGGAAAAGATTGCCCAGAGAGGCTCTTTTTGACTGTGTGCCAGTGGGTGGTCAACTTTTCCTGTCACTAAAAAACAGTATCTTGTAAGAAAAGTAGCTTATATCAAATTGTTTAAAATACCAGTTGCATCCCAAGACTCCTCACTTTGCCTTACATAGAAAGGGTTTTAGAAAAAAGCTTATCTTAAAACCTGTTTACTTTAAAAATAGTAAATGGTTTATAAGAACAAAGTGGGTGAAAGAGGACCTGAGGGCTTCTCCTCACACCCTGATCTTATCAGCGCACCCTCCTGCAGTGGGGGGGTCTCCCAACACTGTGCTGAGGTTACTGACGTTTTCGCTGCTCTGGGAAGTCTCCACCCCAGTCAGAACCCAGAGCGACATGAACCTCTCCTTTTGGTCTTTATTGAAGATGAGTAATTAATCTTGTGAACTGAAGGAGGAGAAAGACACTACCTGACCACTTTGTTTTTATAGTGATTAGTAAGGAGTTCAAAAGGGCACTGCACGCTGAAGACCTAAGTCAACCCTAATATCGTTTCAATGACTCAGCTGCATTACACTGACAGATGGTGAAAAAATGAACATTATTTCAGAGCCTGCATGCGCTGGAGGAAAGCAATAGTACATTCACTGCATGCTACATGCCCGGGTTCGCTCTCCACAGACTGCGGGTCCCTTTCCCTTCCTCTCATGGGACGGGTGACAATGCTGGGCTGTCACAGGGTTTGAGGAGCTGCACCAGCAGGAGTGAGTTCCTGGAGAGTGGCCAGTCAGTGGAGATGGAGCTCCGTGTCCTACGTGCAACGTGACTTCTTGGAGGAGACGCTGCTTCTCCTGGTCCTTTTAACAGAAAGCTTCCACGGGAATGTCAGGTTGACCCATCTTGCTCCCTTCTGTTAAGGACCATGACTGTGTCTTCTACTTCACCCACAGAGTCAGACTCCCCCAGGCCACGTTAGTTTTCTGCTCCTTTCTCTCCTTTGGCAGGGCCTCTAGCCGAACGGCTGCTGCCTGCACTGGCCAGGGTGTGGGAATAGGTGGCCACGCTGGGCTGCGTGCCGAGCTCTAGGTGTGTGTGACGCAGGTGGTAATGGACTGCAGCTGTGGACAGACATCCTTATCTCTGGGTCATGGTGGAGCATAAGCAAGAACTCACAGCTGAGGCCCTGCAGTGGATGTGCAGGCATTTAGGGAGCTTTAAAACCATGAAAAGGCATAATAGGGGTGCCCACTAAATTTCAGATGCCTTCATGATAGGGCACTGCTGGATAATAGCTTTCTTCATCACTTTTCTTGGACCCAAGTTTTGTCTACATTGCATCCATCTTGGATGCTCTCGATCTGTCTCAACAAATTGGAAGCAAATTTTTTGGGTATGACTGAGTTACATTTTGATACATTCGGCATAAGTATTTTAATGAAGTTTTGGAATTCTGTTTCCAGGATGAAGTTTGAAATTTTGATATATTTTCTTTTCAGTTCCTCCCTTTCCTTGGCAATCCCCTGCTAGCATTAGATTAAAGTATTTGCCTCTCTGAATTGTAGCCTAAATGGTTACAGCTGTTGAATCATCCCAGGCTGATCAGAGTGAATTATGGTATCTGCTATTTGAATAGACTTAGCTCTCTCTTCACTTAGCTCTCTAAATTACTTTGCCTATGTCTATACAACCTTTGACACGACACCATGCTCGTGGCATGCTCCCCGACCCAGCTGCCTCCCAGGCAGGTCCCCAACAGCCTGTATGGGCAAACCAGCTTGTGAAGTCACGGCTGTGAGATGCCACCTATTGCCACGGTCTCCAACATCTCCTGGGGCCAACCTCAGCTGCCCGTCCATGGGAGCTGTGGAAGCCGGTACCACAGTTGGACATAGGATGGTTCTCCAGGCTCTGCTGGGAGAAACCAGGGTCAGCCAAGAGTCCGGACCACCTGAAACATCCATAGTGAGGAGGCAGGTTCAAGATCAAGTTGGGAAGTGGAGCCAGCTGGCAATGGTTAGACTCAGCCACAGCTGCAAACGTCTCACGGGGAGAAATCAAGGGTGGGGGGCTGAGCTTAAAAGCAGCTCCTGGGGAAAGAAGGGTAGGAACTTGCTTCTCCCAGCTCCTTTCCTGCAGCTCTCTGGCTGATGGCTGTGCAGTTGTCCCAAAAGCTGGCCCTGGCAAAGAGGTGAGGGGGAAAGAGGTTGCTTGCAGGGCTCTGACAGCATCCTGTAGCCTGGCCCCTGGAGACAGCTGGATGTAAGCTGTTGTGCACCACGGCTCTCCGGCTCCGGGAACAGGTTGGCCAGTGTTTGCACTGCACTTGGAAACTTTAGCACAGCATGTTTATGCTAAATTTCTTATCTTACATCACGCTGCCTCTGAAAGCACAACTGGGCTGGGCCTAAGGCCGTGCTGCTTTGTGCGTCATAAATCTGTACAGCACAGACCATATCCAAAGACCCCAAAAATTACTTTAAACAAGCTTTCAATATTTGCACATAACAAGTCATCAATACTTTCTACATGCAGCTGGATTCCTCTGAGAGCAATTCCTAATTCTTTCACCCTAAACACACCCAAAGACAAAGTTTTCTCAGTCAGATTACACAAGTGCTGTGTTTTCCTTCATCACCGCATTTAACTACGGGAATGATACGGAAGAATTTGCATTCGAGGTATATTTGGATATTTGAAGGGCACTGTTTGGACTCACCTCAATTATCTGCCATCCAATAATTCCGTCTCCCTTGTCTGAATGCTGAGTTGTGAACTCTGAGGTGCTGAGACTGTTATTTTTTTCTTTTTATTTATAGGGTACATTGATATTGTTGGTGATACACCAAAGATTGCCTCCTGACCAAGCAAGGTCGATTGGCTTGTGTCTGAACTGCTTAAGTCCCGGCCATTTGAAAGGCTAGACCTGTCCTCGCTGACGCGTGTCCCGTGCTACAGGTACAGCCTCCTCCTCCTCCCTGGCACAGAAACCACTGGGTCCCCTCTACCCATCTGCCCCCTTTGCAGGAAGAACTAAGCTCCCGCATTTGTTTGGATCGGAATTTACAGTCCTCGCTCGGTGCCCTCCTGGTTCTGCACTGAAGAAAACAGTGAGCAGCTGATGCCTATTCACCTCCGTGCCCCCTGTGATCCTGTAAAGGCTTCATATTTTCCTGCAGTGGTCTCTTTTCCAGAATAAAGGATACTGACCTACTCAGTGATTCCCTGTGCCTTCAAATTATCTTTAAATGGGCTGGCTATAACTGTTGCTTATAAGCAACTTAGGTTTTCTCTGGATAATTAATCTTTCATGGACGTAAAGCCACCACTGTTAAAGGTCATCTCCTTGTGCTGACTCTCCTTACACAGAAAAATATCCATAGCATTATCTCTTCAGAAGTAACTGTTTATGATATCCTTTGAGCTGTCTTGTAAACGGGGGTAGTAAGAGTCTTTTCCCCCTACACCACAAAGACATTCCTAATTCTGTAAACCTGGAGGCTTCCTGTGATGCAATGCAATAATTTCAGAGTTTAATAGAGCATTCTCCTGCATCTGGTTTGCAGTTTAATTGAAGCAACACATTAGAAAAGAATAGCATGTCTAAAAACGCTTGGAAGGTACACCTTGTGCTACAGCAAGCATGAGCCAAGTGCCTCCGAGTGCTCGCTCGCGTTGTGCCTCTCAGCAGTGGCTGGATTCTGTAAAGTGTGTGTGAGCCCTCAAGGAGGCTTCAGAAACGCTGGTTCAAGTGCTGCTGCTCATAAATAACATTACCTCCCGTGACTCAGATTTACTGGCCTCAAGCCTTCTGTTCGGGTATTTGCTTATTTGTACAAGGAAAGCCCACACTGTCAAAGATAGATAATCTCTCAGGATTCTCTAAGAGATTTTCCCAACCACACAGGGCTAAAGGATCCATTTATGATTCATGTATGATCAGGCTGTATTTTTTGTAAATGGTGTTTCTTTTTGTTGGCACGTGAAGCTGTATTGCTTGTACGCCTTTAACTATCCGATATGTACATCATCTTGCTGATGCCAGCATCCTACGAAGCAAGTATGTGAAAGAGCTTTTGCAAAATACTTCTTGCCCTTTGACCATTTAAAAAACCAACCAACCAAACAAAAAAACCCTCCCGTAGCTAAGATGTGATCTGTTTCACTTGACAGGGTGAATTTTAACCATCCTTTCGGACACAAGTGGAGCTGTGCGAAGCGGTGAAGTTGCGGCATGGTGAGAGGAGTGGGTAGTGTCACGGGTCCCTCGGCGAGAGGCACTGGAGTTACACGTGGGGATTGAACTTCCCTCTGTGCTGGAACAACAAGTGTGGGAGAGGAGGAGAGCAAGCCGGAGGGAGGGAGTTCACCTTGGAACAACAAAGGCTTCGCATGCAGTATATCAAGTCCCCTGAACTTCGTTCTGCTTGGTAGTTTATCAGACAACCAAGAAGAAAAAAATAGCAAAGAATGATTTAGATCCATCCTGATTTCAATCTTCTGGCCTAATTTTCAGCTTCATACTTTTTATGTTCTGTCATTTTACTACTGTGTGTTCCCCCTTCTCAAGATATCTTCACAGTTTATATTGGTCCAAGAGTTCAAATTACAGATGGACCCCATGAGAGGGGTAGAACGCAGTGCAGACAGGTGAGATGCGAGGCAGGGTTTTGCCAACTGAATGATGATTGCCCCTTTTTCAGCACTGCATCCAATTTACACCAAAAAACCCCCCGGGGTTCAGGTGGTCTCTGCTAATACATTTTGTGGCTGCCAGCAGCACCTCACCACCCTTAAAATCCATGACAACGTATCCATGGCTTTTTGCAAACAGCAAAGAATTTTCATACCACCCAGACGCGAATAAACCTTCTAACCTTCTAACATGCATTGACACTCGCCATGAAATTTTACAGAAAGTCTGAATTAGAATCGGAAGAGCAACATTTCAGTTCACAAACTTAAGACCAGTGTATCAGGACTGTGGGGGGTGGTTCAGGAAAAACAAGACACAACTCACCAGACTAATGTCCAGCCTTGCTAAATTACTTGGAAGCAATCGGTCCCAGAATAGTTTGCCCTGGAAAAAGCCTAATGATTGAAGTCTTGATATTGAGGCAAAATCGAGACATTGAGAAACATTTCTGTCGGTTACAGCTGAATGAAAGCACGTCGAGGAAGATAATTGTGCAGTAAGTGAGCAACAGAACTGGGGAAACCTGGTGTCATGAGGAATCGTGTCCCAGGTTCTGCCCTGACCTCCTTGGGACCTGCAGCTCCCTGTTGTTTCTCCCAGGCTTTGCCTGCCACGGGCCCAGGCTCTGCTACAGCCGTATGTGCACCGACTGTCTCTATACACATAGATCGACTGCACGGGCACATCTCCTTGGTGGAGCTGTAACAGTCTTTTATCCAGAGACAGGATAAAGTTTTGTAAGTATTTTTGCCAGGATATTCAAGTAGAGGGTGGGATAGTGCAGCTTGTGCAGAGGACAGCTAGTCGGTGGAGAAGGGAGAAGGACCCGGTTTGCCGGCCGTGAGCAGGAGTTTCAGACGCTGTCGCAGCTTGAGCAAGGCTCCAGTTTTCCCAGCTTAATGGGACCTGCAAGAGCCAGCAGCTGCCAGGCTCAGCTCCTCTTCTGCCATGGGATTTCAAACAACACATGGGGACGTTGTATCACTGTGTCTAAAATGTGCCACCAAGGTAGAGGTCAGGGACAGAGGGCTGATGAGCAGACTAGAGCACCATCTTAATCACATCTTCTCTTCCAAGAAAATAGAAACCTTGTGCTCAGTGATACTCCCTCAGTGCTTGGAACCGCTGTGTTTCCTACACAACTCGCTCTTGGGTTAGATAGGCCAATGTCTGGGCTAATAGCCAGAGCGTAGAGGGGAAAAAAGCAGTCGTGCACTTAATTTTTCCTTTCTAAATTATCTGCTTTTTGATTTATCTGCGTGAGTGTTTCACCGTGGCAAACGTATGGCTCTCCCATTACTCAGCCCTGGTGAGCTGAGTTAAGAGTGTAAATTGCTCGGAGCAGGGAGCTCATGCGTCCCTATGGCACCTGATGCAGCAGGGCACGGGACTGGCTGCCACGGCGGGACACTGCGGCAGCACAAATATTTAAATAAAACGGTACTCTGTTACCCCGTGTGTTTGAAGTTGGGCCCATGTAGATCCTCTCAGCTCATTTGAGGGGGCAAATGACTGCGTTTCTCCAGCAGAAGGTGTTCCCCGTTGCCTGGGGGAATATCACCTGATGGATTCATTGCAGGCGCTTCCAAACATATTGTGGGACTGGACTTATGTCCAGCGTAACCAGGAAAAACAGAGACGTTTTTAGCCTGGATGCCTGACCTAGTAAATACTTACGACCTAACATAAGCTCCAATTCAGCAAGGTACTTAAGCACATACCTAAATACCCACATGAATAAAGTCAGCCACGCTTTTAAGTGTCTTGTTGAACCCGGGCCATACAGAAGCTGAACACATCAAGCAACTGCCCACATCGAGTTCCCGTAAAACAAAATTGATTTCCAGAGTGTATTCCCTCTGGCTGTTAACACTGAAGAAGAGTGAGTGATAAAATTGCTGCTGCTTCTTCTTGGATAGCGGCTGTGCATGTACTTGCTTCCACTGAAGTATTTTCTCTCTGCTATTAAAAGTGTTTTGTGAATTCAGGGAGCTACGCCAGATACTGTGAAATAAAGATTCATGGGTTTTGGTATTATTTAGGCTCTGAACCTTTCATAATACCAGAAATAGGCAAATAAGAAGACCTTTATAAATACATTAGATAAAGAAACAGATGAAAATGAGTACCAGGAAAAGCTGTTGGCTGTGGCTGAACCCTGTGGCGTGTCCCTGCAGAGGGTCTGCAGGTTCTGGAACAGTCCTGCTTTTTACACGCGGAGCTTCAGTGGGAGGGGACCCAGCTCTGGAGCAGGGGCTGCTCTGTTGGCCAGTGACTGGCCAGTATTTCAGTATGTGTTTTGTTGCCATTTTGAAAAATATCAGTGCGTGACAGTTGCTGAAGTTACCACTTACAGATGCCTCATGGATGCAATACAGAAAACTCTTCTCTATCTGTGGATCAACAATTTATTATCCATTCAGAGATAAGTGGAACTTTGGACCACAGCCTTTTACATTTTTTTAAGGTGACTAAAGTTCTTTCTTAAAGTACATTGAGTGCTATCTTGGGATTTATACCAGTACTATTGTTCCAGGGCACGAATACAGCCAAATCACTGCCTTTACTGAAATGATTATTCACAGTGCGTTATAAAATAGTCTGGTTATGTGAAATCGTTAATTCCGAATGCCCTCTGGCTGGAATCTGTGATCAAACGCTACTGCAGTGTATGTGATCAGAAGGATCATCACTTTGCTATTAGTAGACACAGATACAAAAGAAATATTTTGACTACTAGCCACAAAGGAGTCAGAATGAATCCTCAGAACATTGAGTCTTCTGGAGGTTGGTGCTGAGAGAAAACATCAGGCTTTTAAGATTCTATTTTCTCTGAGTCAGTTTAGTCTGACCTGCGATCATCTGCCCATCTTCACAAGCGTCTCCCATTAAACCTGCTGCCCGGTGGGACGCAGAGCTGTGTGACTGGCTGTGGGGAGCTCAGGGCTGTTCAGCAGCGCAGACAAGCCCAGGGCTACCAGGAGCAGCACCATCCCCGCTGGTCCATCTGCGCTGGGACAGGGATGTGGGCTGGGGAATCGCTATGCTCTGCTCTAGCCAAGTACAGGAACGTGGCAGTCCCTTCTCAAAAGGGTTTAATCATCCAGTTAAAGCAATGATTTAATCACTGTGTTGAAAGCAGTGATGATAGTAAAAGAAAAATAGGCTTGCATGGTTTCCTATTAGAGGCAATTTTTTATATATAACCCAGACATGAAAAGCTAAGAGATATTAATGACTCTTTGGATGGGACAGTAGCTTGGTACCGTCAGGGCTTTGCTAAGAAAGTGACCTTGTGGGTTATGTATAGCTGTTAATGACTGCCCGAGAGAAAGGGTGAAATGATTTGGACTTTAAAAATCACAGGAAACTTCCCTTTTTCCACACTTCTTCAGTGGAAGTTCCATTGCTTACATCTCCTCGGGTATCTCTAGAGTGGCCCAAACTGTATCTACGCCTTCATACTCACATCTGAGAACAAAGTCACTTTTAAGTTACTCTTCTATCAAACTTTTAAGTATAGCATTTTTTTCCGTAGAACAGATTCTATCTCTTCAGATACCTAAGGAGCCAGAAACATTTCCTCACTGGCAGACAGGAGGAACCCCATTCCTTACTTCCTTGCTCTTAGATCAAACCTGAAGGGCTTGATTTTGTATCTCCTTATTGCCTTACTGCTCAGGGGAGACTGTTCCCCTGCGGGACTCTGTTTCTGTGCTGGGAGCCAGTAGCTGCCAGTGATTTTGAGGAGCAGGAGCCTGGAAGCCGGAGTGACTCTGATCTCAGCTTGCCAGAGAGCGTTCCTCTGCCTTATTACGAAACCTGAGCATATTACTCAGTTTCCCATCTTACAGTTATGCAATGTTTTCTCAAGACCGCTATTTGAGTCTTCCTCTGAGTTGCGAATTAAAAGGTAATGCAAAGGTAAGATGCATTTCCCAATTCCCACTGAACGGGAAGGTTTCTGGACATGAAAGGAACTGGCCTCACATTTTTTGGCTGGAGACTCCTGAAACCAGATGGTATAGATTTTGTACCTAAGCTTATTCAGCGTTTACTGCTGGCTGCTCTATTAGTCCTGGCAGCTGCTTGGAAACCTCCTATCCCCCTGAAAATTAACACCTGGTTTCAGAAATACTGAAGTACAAGTGATGGAAAAACTATCTAGCTTCATAAGAGGAAAATCCAGGCATTATTAAATGGAAATTTGTTAGCCCAGAAGTAACTCTTCCAAAAGTAGCAAAAGGCAAACCTACTGAAAAAGGTAACTTTGTCTCATGGAAGAAGATGTCTAAAAAATTAACAAATTTAAAGTGTCGGTAAACCCATTCAGATAAATAAATATTACTAAGCGCGGTTTAAACGTTTGGGAACTAAACACGAACTTAAACAGTGTTTTCAGACCTGGGCATCTCTCTCCACAGACCTCAACTAGTACATTGATGTTTTCAGACCTGCTAACTCTTCCCTCACCTGGTTTAGTATGACTCCAGGTGTTCACATTTAGGGTAACAGCTTGGTCTCACTGTCTTAGAGCCAGTCACCTTGTCCCCAGCGTGAGGATTGGGATTTCTGTATCAAATTTGCTGTAGTTTTGTGATGTCTAGATACGTGTTTGTACAGGTCTGGTAAGTGCAAAAGCCACCAACGTGGGGATGTGGGGAAAAAAGGACCAGATTTTACAGCAGGAATGATACTGAATCCAGGAATCCTCCTGCCCACAATCAGCTCTGTGCACCTCAGACTGTCCCTAGACAGAGTGTGACACTGCAGGATGTGTTCTTGCCACCGTTTTTTCCGATTCTTGCATCGTCGGGCTCCCCACACCGCTTGTTCTGAGTGCAGGGGGACCCAAGTGTCAGGCAGTGACTTAAACTCTCAGAATTTACCCCAATGCGATTTGGCACTGATCACCTGTGTTTGACTGCTGGGGCACGTGACAGCTGGGACCTCAGAGAGCTTCAACTCCAGCAGTACATTTACACTGTCTTAAGTCTGCAAAACTTAATGTGGCCAAAATCATGTTGCAAACACACTTTCACGCTAAAAATCAAGCCTTTAGATAAGCCAGTAAGAAAACCACGTGCTTTTCCCGACGAGCTGCAATCGCTCTCCCAGCTGTGCGGCGTCTGCATCGGCAGGGACACAGGGCTCTGTCTGCTCCCTGGAGGGGACACACACGCTCCTGGTGTCACTCAGGCACCCTGCGCTTCTGAAATGTGGTTGAGATGAACAGGAAAGCGACAGGGAAGGTGCAGAGAGATGCAGTTTTGTAGCCTGTATTTACAGGAATGCCCGTCCGGCACCTTGTCCTTGCCCTCCACTAGGAACTGTGTTTTCTGGCTTGGTTTTCCGACGTGAATCCCAGTGCTCAGCCCACGCTTCCCTTGCCAAACATTGCACTAATCTCTGGAGTGAGCGGACAACTGCTCATGCAGCTATCAAGAATCCTTGTTTTAGCATTTTTGTTGTGCTTCATTTGGCAGTCGATGGGAGAAGACATCTTGTAAAAGACAAGCTGTATTTATTTAATGTATTACACAGTGAAAATATTGGTTTACAAAGATAATAGATGCTGAGGTTGCAACTAATCCTACAAAATTCAGAAAAGATCCTGATTCTTTAGCAGACCGTAACCTTTAAGTAGAATAACAAGAAAGATTGGTTGCATTTCAAACATGAACTTTATTAACAAGAAATGCGAGACAGGAATGTATATTAAACTGACATCTCACTAACTTCTGAGCGCGTTTCTTTATGGAACTGTATCACCTGGAAAAGTCCAAGTCTCTGAGACATCCAACTGCTGCCATCGGCAGGTTTCTCTTTGTTGCTACGCTATTGCACTAGTGTTCCCTCTTTGACTAAGGTAAAGTCAAATTTTGAAATGAAAATGTTTCTTGGAAGATTTCACAAATTTCTTATCCTGTGTTTGCCGGCTCCTGACATCAAGCAACTCTCTGAGTGTCAGAGCGTAATTCTGAGCTCTGCTTAAAAGCTGAACAGTTAATTCCACAGTTGATGTTGTCTGAACGAAATCATGGGAAAACAATGAATGAACAAATAACTGTTTGCAACGGCTGAAGCCTATGGCCCAGGCTCTGCATCCCCCATTGCTAACTGGTACCGTCTGCCTGCCCTCCTGTATGATACTGTGTCCCCCTATGGAGTCCCCAGCACAGGAGAGACATGGAGCTGTTGGAGCGGGGCCAGGGGAGGCCACGGAGATGCTGGGAGGGCTGGAGCCCCTCTGCTGGGAGGGG
>JAOXJK010000023.1:66227450-66252120 GCA_025774025.1 Xenus cinereus | reverse complement strand
CCCGACGGCTCCGGGGAGCAGCGCCTGTCCCCGGCAGCCGGCCCCGACCCCGGCCGGTCGGGCCGCTCCGGGAGTGCTCCCCCGGGCCGGGGGCGGTTGGGCTTGTGGCCACGGCGGGCAGCTCAGCAAGTCTGTCTGACACGGGGTAGGTGTCCCTAAATAGGGGCATCTGTTCTCTGAACGTTGTCTCACTTGAGGCAATTAATATTATAGTTGCATAATTCTGCAAGCATATGGGGCACTTGAAAGCTGGAGATGGACATCTCTGGTGTTGAAAGCAAGGCTTGAATTGCCTGTGCTGTGGTGACAGGGATGCTGTGATGCAGGGGGATATGACAAGGCGGGAGGAATGTGCTATTTGATGGACACAGCCAGGCGTCCGGCTGCTACTGGCATATGAAGTTAGCAGAGCTGTTCCAGGCTTTTTTCAGAGCCTGGACAGGCACGTCTGCCCCACGAATCTCATTACTGTTTCTGCAGTGACCTACAGGCAGGGGAGAGGCAGAGTCTGCGGGGAGACAGATGATTGGTGTGTCTAATACTAATAAGTCATGATTACAGCTCTCTGCTTTGCTGGTTGCTACTGTACTGTAGGTTTCTGACGGTGAGTTTGGGGATTTAGGGACAGGCTGGTGCATAAATATTGTCTCACTACGTGTACACACAGCTGTTCAAAGAGCTTGATGTGGAAGGATTGAGAAATAGGAATTTGGATTATCTGGCAAATGTGCAGATGCTTGTTTATGTAGAGCGATTTGGGTATACAGATGGGTGTACAGACATCAATCAACTGAACTAGATTAATGAGTTGGTAAACTGTTAAGGCATCTTGAATGATCATATTTTTGTAGAAGGCCATCTAAGTAATCTCTGTCTAAAACTAAGGAATGACATGTCTTATTAGTAATCTAATGAGGAGAATAAGGTGTTGTCATCCTGTTCGTGCTTCAAAAATACCTGCCAATAAAGGTGTGGGGATCACAGCCATATCGAGTCTCAGAGCTGGGTTCCTTCTGACCTGCAGTAAGGGATTGGGATTTGTGGCACAGGGAGGGCTTGTCCCAGCAAGAAATGATTTGACTACGGTAAGGAAATCTGAACACAGGAGAGCTTGTGGTAGCTGCCATACTGGAAAAAAAATAACATCTGCATAAAAAAATGTTCTTTGAAGTGACTTAATACACTTAGTTTGCTTGAGTGTCATGCATGCTGTGTACGAGGATGGTCCCTGACTTGAATTGTAATTCCATTTTTCATATATGTATAAAAGCTGTGTCTTGCAACATCTTGAACGTTGGTATCTGGATAGATGAAGCGAAATTTAAATTTATATTTAAATAATATGAGTGAATATGGCAATTAGAGGATTTACATTTTAATGTAAACACTACATATTTTTGGTTTTGGCCTAATAAAAATATGATTTCTTCCTACTGCTTTTGCTATCTTTGGAGTGTTTTATGTCCGGAGGACCTGGCCCCTTGCAGCTTCTGCTCAGACGCACTCAACGCTTTCTCGGTGGAATGCAGTAGTTGGCTAATCAAACTTAGCTTACACAATCACTAATAAAGCTTTTTATAGTCGTTAGTAACAGTTGGTCTGTGTTTCCGTGGTCATGTTAATTTGGCTTCGAGGTAGCCTTGCTGTTTGAGAAGGGGTGAGTGGGACATCCCTCCGGACCTTGGCCTTTGGCTCCCATCTCTCTGCCGTCCTGGCAGGAGCGCTCTGGGGGCTGCGGGGGCAATTGGGAACTGAAAGGACTGAGACTAACGAACAGCAGCAATCGGAGTGGCTTAAAATACAGCTGTGCAAATTCTCATTTCGACACAGAGGATGAGATGAGAATGAATTTTAATAATGTGGTGGGAGCTTAATTATCTTTTCTGCTGATGTCACATGAAATGCCCTTTAATATTAGGAGGCTTGGCTTTTTTTTTTTTTAACCTTTAAACAAGGATGTCCAGGGGTGATCGTCAATGGTGTTCTTCAACTAGGCATGTGGCTAACAGCTCTTTATTTCTATGAATAAATAAGCAAAACTCCACCTGTGTTGATTTATTAAAAAAAAAAAAGGGTGTGTGTTATTCCTGTAGTTAGACAAGTAATAAGTTTTGAGAGTGTTTTTTAGTGTCGCTGTTATTCCCTGCAAACCCTGTAAGAGTGATTAAATTGCATACTTTAGGACGTCTGTAGTAGCTGTCTTAAGACAAAACCATATGCGTTTTGAGCAGAGTGCTTGCGTGTGCTGCAGGGAAATGGGAAAACTGGCTGGTTTCTGGACTATCTTCCTGAACGATCTGTGTGTGATGTTGGATCTCCTGGGACGTTCAGCCCAGAGAGGGGTCTGCCTGCCTGGCTCCTGGCAAAATCACACTGCTTTCCTTTCCCTGACTCTGCAGTGAGTATTTTTTTCTCAATAAACTAATGTCATCTTATATGATGCTTACTAACACGTTTGAAAGACATAAGAATTCAAACAATTCTGTTCAATACCTGAATGGCATTTCTTTCTCACTTTTCAGATTCTTCTGATCAAGTATCTTTTTGAAATTTGAGGCTTTGTCAGAACCTATTTCTGAAGTCTTAACATCTTTCTCTGTGCACAGTGTGGCTAACGCATTTCATCAAGCTTTCTCAAGAAGCTGATTTTTAAATAATGTCTTTAATTGACGAAATAAGAATAGTGTTTAGGGTTTTTCCAATGCTCTGAGAACTCAATTATTTAGCTTTTTGAAAATACGAGGTAAAGATTTTATTACCGAAGTTCAGCTATTCCCCCCACAAAGGTCTGAGAATAAAAAGCTGCAGACTTTATTCTAGCTTGAAGTTACAGAAGAAAAGCAGGAACTCAGTTATTATTTTGTGCTAGAAGGGCAGGTTTGGATTTATGTTGCAGAAAAAGCTTGAAGTATTGCATTGAATGATCCCTTTTGTCTTCCTTATGGGCATAGAATGGTGAAATATCAGTCTAGTAAATTGTTCTTAAGTTGTGGCAGCAAAGCACCGTTCCGGAGCTTGTCCCTGCTGTTGGTCAGCCCTGCTGCCCAGGCGTGTGGCAGTGGTGGGAGGTTTTACATACATTCTTAAAACTGGACAAACTTTCTCATGTGGGAGATAAGCATTCTGTTGTGTAAGGTAGTTTTCGCAAGTAGTTCAAAACCGTTCTTTAATTTTATGCAGAGGGACAATCATCTAATATGCAGGAAAGCAATGCCTTTGAACAGATGTGCTGTCACTTGTCAGTAACTGTCACGTTCGTGGTGTTCGGTCATTCTGCCTTTCGTTAGCCTTTCCTGATTGCCTTGAATATCTGGAATATTTATTAACCTGTGCTCTATCGGGCAGCGTTTCGATTTCAGTTACATGGCTTCGCTTAAATCTCTGAGTTCAGAAGAAGCTTCTCAACATAAAGCAGTTCACTTTGAAAATAGAAAAATGAAGGTACAGTGATTCTGAGAGAAGGTGCAGTCTGTAAAGGCAGTTTTAAAATTACCACTTGTGCCTTTAGGTATCTCAGCAGGAGGACTCGCGAGTATGGAAGCTTTTGTTCCACCTCCCTCTTCTCCCCCAGGTTCTTTCCAGAAATCTAACCTCCGTGGTGATTAATCTAATAACGAGAGTTGTAATGCTTAATGCCACTTTAGTGCCACTGCTTGATTCCTTTGGAGATTATTTCTGTAACTAAAGACTAGTTTAAAAACGGCTTTGATAATTTGCTAAATACACCTGCAAGAACATCTGCTTTTTGTGTAGTAGATGCTTCCAGACGATGCCAAATATTATCTAAATGTATCTATTTCATGCTGGCTTAATTTAGTTCAGGAGGCTGGAAAAAAAGCCCCTAAATTGCTTGTCATACGAACACTGCAGTGCCTAACAGGTCCTCTGTGCTGCAAACCCACTGCCAAAGAGTTTCCTATAAACTCTAACTGGGAACTTGCCTTGTTATATCTTCCTGGGCTTTGCAGATCAACTATGGCAGAAAAACTACATCACCTAATTCATGGAAAAACATTTTCATATATTTCAGTAATATTTTTCTGAGATCTTGATTGAAAAAGCTTTTTTGTACACTTTACGTAGCAAAGTTAATGTTGTTGAAAGTTTAATTTGCAGACAGTGCAGTTACCAATTTTCATGTTGGACTATTAAAATACTTCACGTCTGTATATCGCTGGAGGTTTGTGTTATAGGTCCCTTATTACACAGGGGGACTTTCACTGGCAATTTTAGTGCAAGTTGGAGCAGTTCCTTGGCTGTAGGAATTTGTGCTGCCTCTGTGGGAGCAGAGCAGGGTTCATATTGAAAGGAATATTCCCCACCCGTTCTTGTCGCCTCACAAGGTTGAGTGATGAGCTGGGAAAAAATGGCTGGAACCTCCTGATGTTGAGAATTTCTTGTTCTGGAGAAATGAGTGTCAATTCTCTTTTGCACTGGGAAGGGGCAGAAGTCCTTGAACTTCTCCGTGGTCCGTTTGGTGATATTTGCTGTTTATTAAAAATCTGGCTGCTGTGGTCAGTGAAAGCTGACTATTTACTAGTCAGTAAAGGCTCCCTCTTATTCTCTGATATTTATGTTTACATTTTATTATAAAAACCTGCTAATGAAAATCATATTTGATTTCTGCTAGATCAGTTGTTTGTACGATCATTTCCAGAGCACTTTTGCAATTTAAGTATACTAAATTTGAACTACATTTACAAGAGTCTTGCAGTAAGGAATATCTTGGGAATTTATTAAGACTTGAACTGAGAAGTACTTTGTTTCCCTGAGAGCACCTTTCAGGAATTTGGAAGCAAGCAGTCTGATACGCAAATCCTCTGTGTCAAACAATGAAGCTCTGAAAAAACAAACTATGCTTAAACAGTTGGAATCCTTCTTGAGTTTTTTTTTTTTCCTCCCTCTTTTAAAGGTGCATTTGAGCTTCTTGCTGTTTCTCCACCGACTGGCAGAAGAATCCAGGACAAATGCTTTTGAGAACAAAAGTAAAATAATTAAACCTGAGCACGCTATGGCTGCAGCAAAGGTAATAAAGCGTTTTTAATATTTTTCTTTTTTGTTGAATGTGAAATGTATTATGACAGCGTATACAAAAGTTTTCTGTGTTAGTGTTGATGTGTTTTTATTTATAATCCAAAACCTGCAGAAATGTTCTTTAATCCATCGTTGACATAATTCACTGTCACCAGGACATCAAATTAACTCTCCTGGCCCTATTTTTACTTGATTATCTGGTGTTTAAATTCATAGTTTCAATATGTGGGTAAGTCTACCCAGTAGCCTATCAGCAGCACCCAGCAGCACTGGGTTGAAAGCCCGGGGAGGAAATTCCAAGGTTGGAGGATCTTTATTTCTGATGATCCTATATCCAGGGAGTGTTGTCTTAACTTCAGTGACAGCAATGAAGCTGCTTGGAATGAGTGGGAAATAGTTCCAAGAGGTACTGACACCGTCACTTCTTCCCTTCTCTGTCTGAAAGCTGGTTTTGGTGGATTCTTGCAGCATTGTGTGGATGCTACTTCAAAACCCAGATATGTGGTGTGACGTATGGGCAAGAGAAGAGCTAGGGCAGGATTAAGCTCTGGGCTGCTATATGGGCAGTTAAATAACAAAAATCACTGTGTGAATGTCTGAAGGAGGAGCCCTCTGCGTTACAGAGCACGGTATGTTTTGTGCACACACAGAAGGAAGAGGCAGGCGTTAACACAGGTTTCTCTCTCCAGAAATAGAATAGTGTCAAAGTAGGACCGAAATCCTTTCGTGTTCCGTAGCTCATTTCACTGGGATGTGGCTGGTTTCGTGGCAGAACTCCGTCTCTGTAATTTGTTATCTGTTCAACTGCCTACTACTGCTGGGCAAATTGGAAGAACAGACCTCAGTGTTATCTGATATTTGCATCCTGTGGCTTCTGTTTATCTTTTTTTCTTTTTCTTTTTCTCCAGTGAAAAGCTTAGGTTGATACTTTCTATTCCCATAGTAACAGAAATATATACAGGATGTGTAGGGTAGCCAAGCTAATGTTGCAGTTGGAATCTTACACATTTGTAATTTCTTTTTAAGTGGGATCTTAACATTATTTGAACATTTTTGTGCTCCATTTATTTTTCTAAGATGAGAAGAAAGGAACAACTGCCTGTATTTTAATAATGTTAACACTTAAATGGTCCCGCTTGGGCTTTGAAGTTCATTTTTCAGCCTAAACTCCAAACCAAAAAATGTCCTTCCAAGGGTCTGGGCACTCTTGATGCAGAGAGAAATAAGGCATTACAAACAAGAATTGAGCACGGTACCTGCAGAATTGCAAATCTCATTTATTATTTTTTTTTCTTTTTGTCTATGCCTAGCCCAGAGTAAGAGCTTCAAGGAATCCGCTGAGCGCGCAATTGCTGTTTCTCAGCATTCACTTTTTAAAAAAGCCTTTTACTTTAGAGAATTCTTGGTTATGAATGTTCCTATTGTAAAAGAAAAAAAAAAAAAGAAAAAAGGGAAAAAACAAAAACCAAACAGCTTTCTGATATGGCATATTTCTGTTTGCATTTGCTTTATTTCTAACCTTTTCCCTAGACTCTTACCCTTGGATACCGGTTGGCCAGTGGATGCTGGATCTGAGCAGTCTGGCACTTTGGATCTCTTACTGCTGCCTGGATTGTAGTGACAAAAGCTGTGATAAATATACTTCTTTTTTTTTTCTTTTTCCAGGTTATTTTAAAGAAAAGCAGAGGCTAGAAAACAGAATAATGGAGTTTCACAGCATGTTTTTCCGTGTTTTCTTACGAATGTGGGATCCTGTGAGCCAGCTTTTGCACTTGTGGAAGTATTTAGTTTTATCGATGTCTGTCTCCTGACTCCGAGTATTTTGCTGTTTCTTTAAAAAAAAAATTCAAGATTCTTACAATGTATATTTTAATACACTTCCTGCATAATTCTAAAATGTGTGTCACTTGTCATTTAAGGCTTTTGATGTACCTTATTTCTTCCATAATAATAGAGGAATGCCTATACCATAGTCACTCTTTAGGTACAATGTGTCATTTATTATTAGATGTGTGAAACTTTAAAAGAACAGTAACGAAAGTGAAAGTTTCACTAAATCCATGATAGATTACGAGGTTCAAAGCAGGGTCACCAGCTAAACACAATCTTGAGTTTCAAAACAAGTGCTATAGAAACTAGTGTATTAAATATCTTGGGTTCAATCTGTTTATAAATGTCTTAGGATTTTTAAATGACTTTGAAAAGTAGGCTAGAACTTCTGTGTTCTGGGAAAGAAGACATATTTTGTATTTCCCACCGGCCTCCCGTTCGGTGTGTGTGGGACAGGCCGGGGGCTCTGGTTGGGTGGGTGCAGCAGATGAACGCCATGGGAGAGCAAAGCTGTGGCAGGGCCGATGCTTTTGAGGTGGAATCCCCTAAACGTGGGGAAGATGAACTGGCACGAGTGCAAGCTTCTTCCTCCCCCCCTTTGACTGTCATCCTGACTTGGTAGAAGGCTGGAAATCTACATTATATAAAAATATCTCTTTAATATAATTTTGTATTCCTAATCTGATATTTTTAAACAGTTGCTGAATACTTCGCTTAATACAACTATACCTTTGTTAAAAGATTTATCTCATGGTTTGACCTGATAATACGGGGTTTGGAATATGTGGTAGCTGATCCTTCATATGCACAGTGAGCTATTCTTAAAATAAAGTTTCTGAAACCATTATGTCTGGAGTAGTCTAATTTTGTTTAACGCGTTACTGAGTATATTCTAGAACTGCAACAAAAAAAGACTCGCGTTGTATAAATATTTGTGTAGTCTAAGGAAACCGGAGTGATGCCAGAACTTAGAATTTCATATCATGTCCTTGTACTTGTTAAAATACTGTCCAACCTGGGAGAAGCCAACCTTTCACAGCGATGGGGAGGAAGGACCCTTCCTCTGCTTTACTTGGCTCACGGGGCGCAGTTCCTGCTGCTGCTCACGAGGTTGACTCAGTCCCTTCTCCTTCATTTTCTTCTCTTCCTTCCTTGAAATTCCCAAAGCAAGCTGGGAATATACATGGGTAGAGGGTATTTGGACCGAAGTATGTTCTCAGAAATAAGGGAGATCTGAGATATATATTTTTCTTTGTAATTTCTGTGATTTAACAATTTTATTGCAACTCTAGATTTTCCTTTGTTAGAAATGTTTGTTTGTTTTATTTTGTTTGATTTCCCTGGGAGCCTGGCAGAATGGTCTCGTTCTCCTGCAGCAGACGGATGAGCAGCTGCCACTGGGGAAGGGAGGCTTGAAATCAGCCACCACTGAACTACCTGACTATTTCATAGAGCGGTTTGGCCTGCATTCATGGATAAGAAGGTGCAGCGTTTTTTATAGGAGAGGAAATTTTTTTTCTATAAGGAGTTGGGGTCAAAGCGTGTCCTGTCGCTGGATGGCTGGACATTGGTGGACCTTTCATGGCAGATGGAACAGGGAGGGGTTCCCAGGACCCGAGGAGCTTGGCAGGTGTCCCGGTTTCTCTCTTAAATCTTAAATAATCACTTACTGAAAACGGAAGCGGTTGATGTGGTGTGGTTAAGCATTCAGAAATAAACAACACTATCATGTTTTTTGAGTATCTTCTTGAATGTTCACCGCACAATTAAGTATGTTGCAGTTTGGCAGCTCCTCTGTGCTCCTTCATGTGTATACATGGGGTCTCAACCCAGTACTCCTTAAATTAAAACTCCTCACAGCAGTGCCATCTAAATACTTACAAACGCTTCCAGTTTATATAACCTTTATATACACTAATAATCTGTTTTTTGTGAGGGAGTCTCTAACGACGAACATCAAAGCACGGAATTCTACAGAATGTCTTTTTTTAGCTGGGTTGTGGTAGACGAGCCCAACTTCATCAGGCTTCTTATCGGACTTGCTGTGTTGATTGTCCTCCGTGAGGAGGAGAAGGGGAAGGATCATGGAGGGAACGCTGATGACTTCAAAAGTCCTTTCTACTCAACTGTTTTCATAGAACCTTGGGAAATTTAGTGTTTGAACCCCACAGACTATTGACTCGCTGCTCGGCTTCCTCTGGTTCTAAGGAAAGATACAATTGTGACTCCTCATTTCCTCAGGGAGGCAGGAGAGAAGGCTTAAGGAATTAAAGATGCACTAAGGCATTATCTAATGTTTCCGTTCTCTTTCTTCTCTCTGCAGCTCTCCTGGTGGTCTTCCCTTCCACGTCCTGCCCCCCTTCTCACTGTGACCAGCAATGACAGAAGTCAAAATGAAGAACGAGAGGAGTTTGGCAAAAAGTACTTCTGGTGGCTCTCGTTTTGGTTTCCTGCTTTTCAGGTAGCTCCCGTTGGTCCCTGGGCCGGGGAGGGGAAGCACAAGCGGTTCGGGCACAAAAGGAGAAACACGTTTATTAATAAGCATGTGACTGTGAGGGTAGAGAGGGTTTCCCCTGTTCCCATCTGCTCTTCTGGTTTCACTCAGGAATGGAGGGACTGGTGGAAGAGCATCTGGTCTTTGCCACCTTGAGGAGGTCTTCTCCTGAGGAGTCTCTGCTGCTCCAGCTCTCAGGCTCACATCGTTTTCCTCCGGAGGTAAGCAGGGAGGAGAGCAGCTGTAGATCTTTCACAGCTGATTCGGGCACGCTTTTGTTTTAGTTTGTAGGGCATGTGAGATTAATATTTTCTGAATGGTATAGATCACCTGGTTCTTCAGTTTCAAACTATAAAGTGTGCCTATTAAGAACGCTGGATGAGCGCAGGGTAGACCTCTGGAGAGGTCTGGCTGTTCAGCTCCTGGTGGAGCCCACAGGAACACGGGAACTTGTGGGTGGTGGCCCAGCTGATGGCTCTTCTGTTTGGGTCTAAAGTGAGGTTGGACCATGAATTCTGCTGCTTTGGTTCAGAAACTCAGCGCAGGGGCTCGAGACAGCATTGGTGCCTTGGGGTTTCATTCTGCCTGTTTGTGGAGGAGTGTGTGGTTGCTAAAAAAGTCTTAAGTTGCATAATAAAGATAGGAAATATTCCCTGGCTATCGTGATAGCGTAAAGGAAAATATTCAGAAATATGTATGCTGTAATAGGAAAATTCTTTTTCTAGCCATAAGGTGGGGATAGAACAAAAACTGTCTTTCTCTTCCTGCAGTAACTTCCCAGTAGAGAAAACATTCTGTTTATTCCTGTTACAAAGCGCACTATAGGTTGCGAAGCTTCCAGGTATTTTCTGGGGACTCCCAGGCCTGCACTGCTGACATGGGCAGGGCGATTAATGGTTAAAAAAATATCTCATTCACAGGCTGATCCATACTGAGGGTCAAAGTGAAATACGCGAGGCTCTGATGAAGCTTTACGATTTTTCTTTTTTCGAAGGTCCTTATTTCAGCATCAGATACCGTTCGTAGTTACTGCTCTGTAGTTTTTGTACCACAAAGCCTCGTTTTTAGAACCCGGGGTGTTCTCCGGGCAGTTTGTGCAGGAGGTTTTGTACCAGACATTGCTCGTTCCGCAGCCTCAAGGCTAAGACATGGAGCTGGTGATGCTGAAGTGCTGACTCAGCACTGCGTGAGTCTGCTCTCAGCTTGGGACAACTAACGGCAGGGCATTGTGCCCCCTAAATACACGGGGGTTTGAGGTCACCTGTGATGATGAGGGTATATTTAGAAGGTGTGACATATTAAAAGTGCTGGTTACAGCACAGCAAAAGTCCTTTTTCCAGAGCTGTATACTCTATGTCACATCTAAGTTCTTCAGGCTGTTTCAAAGCGCTGTGTGTAGCTGTTCCGTTCCATATGCTTCATATATGCATTGGAATATAGACTCCTTGATAGGTGTTAACGGTTCTGTACTCACGGCTGCTGTGGTAGCCCTCTTGGATATGATAGAAGAGTTTAACAGAACAGACCTCTTACATGTTGAGTGGTTTCAGTGCTGGAGTGAGGAGATGCTGATGGCGTTTTTGTCGCGCTAAATACAGAATTGCAGCTTCTGGAGGAAGCTGGGGAAGAGCCTTCCCACCCGACGGGCCCCGGCTCTGCAGAGGTGGGTCAGTCGGGATTCATTCATGCCATGCCCTGCCTGGTGAGCGGTGCTGGGGGGTGACAGCTCCTCTGCACCCCCCGGGCTGGTACCCGGTACCTCCCGCGGGCTGGGTGATGGACGTGGTCCCGCCAAACCGCTGAAAGACAGGGCTTCTCAGGCCATCGCACACCTGCGAGATCGAGTTTCCCACCGAGAAGGTCACTTTCCTGGGGGAAGGATTTCAGTGTGTGGGGAACTTGGAGCATTGAAAAATGCCCAAACAACGCTAAAACTACTTCAGCTTTGCAAAAGAAGTGTATACGCAGCCTTATTCCTGGTAAAAACGTGATTGCAGCAGTTAAACACACCCGAGAGCACTCCCTGCAGGAACAGCCTGCCCTTCCTCTCCAAGCACTGGGGCAGCTAAACCAGAGACCCCTGCTCTGTTGCCCGAGTGTGCAGGAAGCACAGAAAGGTACGTATTTTAGCAATTGAACGGATCCGGAATCCAAAATTATGCAGGGCAACCAACCACTTCTGAATAAATGTAATAAGGGGTGGGGTTGGATTAGCTGGAGACTCTGAGCCCTTCCACGGGGTTTAGTTGGTCTCATGGGTTGGTGCCAACCTCTGTGGCTGCCAGCCTGCTGTGGGCTTTGCCAGTTGTTTAACTTCAGCAGGTAAATACACATACAGATTAGATTATATAATTGAAATCAGTCTTAATGAGATTTGCCCAAATAAACCGGATAAAGGAAAACATTTAAGTAACACGTGAGCCAGTTTTTAAAATTCTGTTGCATGGCTGAAATCTTCTGAGTCCACGGAAGTCTCTTGGAGGGTACTCATGGAGGGAAGGCTAAAATGAGCGTACTGATGGTGGGTCACATTTAAACATGTTTAAATTCTTTATCCTTTAGCTTGTTTTCACTCATCAGGGAAAATGATGTGTGTTAGATGCAGCTTCCACAGTTGGGCAGCTGTTTAAACAATGGTGATGTCTGCAGGTTGGTTGGCAATTAAAGTGAGTTACAGACAGACCCTGATTTAAAAGCAGCAAGAAAAAGAGAGGGGAGTGGCAAGGAAGAGGTAAAGGGAAGCACCCGGCGCAGGGAATGGTCGTGCTTCTCCAGTCACACAGTTTGTTGTTCAGGCTGAGGGTTAGCTGGGGGCTCCTGGACTTCCCAAATTCCGAGGGCTGGGTTTGGGGCAGGAGGGCAGTGATTTTCACCCTGTCCAAGTAACGATGCTCCTCTATAACTTCTTCCAATAAAGTCAGCGCTGTGTCTGGTCAGCCTTAACTTCAGCTTAACTCACGTTTCCTGCGATATGGGATATCTTCCTAAATTGCCATCAGAGTCCCACATGGTAATTGATTTTGACGATACTTTTCCTGTTGCCTATTCTGGAAGATTTTTTTCCACAAATTCATATGAATAAACGTGGAAAATTGAGATCGGAAGTGGACAAAAGATGTTCATTTATTTTGGTCTAAGAGCTTTACAGGACACTTTTCCATAAGTACTAACATTTTGCAAAATACCTAAGAGTATATGGAAATTAACTTGCCTGCTTTTCAGTAATTCACCTTGAATTTGTTTTCCTTATTGTTTCCATTATTGTTTCCCTTTCCTGTTCTGAATGAGACTGGAGAGACCAGTGAAGCCTTATTTTAGGGCAGCAACAACACAACTGCCAAAAGAATGGATTCACTCCCAATTTTCTCTGCAGGCACACTGATAGTCTTTATGTGAATTTGGGCAATAATGCTTTTTTTCATTTAAAGGACCAACAGGTTGCTCACCTGGAGATGTTTGTCATAGATTAGTAAGTGTGTGTGTGTATAAATATATATATCTGTGTAAAGTGGCTGCAGAATTAAGAATGAGAATCCCTCATCACCACTACTTGTGGGTTGTTTTTTGGTTGGTTTGTTTGTTTTTGCCACCAGCACTGGAATGGCCTTGCTGCCTATCTACAGGATTCCATAGCAGCAGAACTTCCTAGGGATTTTAGACCTTTCCTGTAGGTTTTTCTGTGCTTTTATTGACATTAATGTAGACTGGTTTAATTTATTTGCTTTGGTTTACCTTATATTGTGAGTAAAACTCAAATATTAAAAGTTCCCCAAAACCAGTAGTCTCCGGGGAGTGCCCAAGTTCAGGAGGTAGTGCCCTCACCCAGGATTTCTGAAGTGCCATTGCTTGCTTTTCCCTGCTCACGTGAATATCCCTACATACGTGTGGCATAAACACAAGCACCGGGGGGGCGGGAAAGCAGGACCCAGGCTTTGATGGCGCTTTTTGTTGACTGTGGTTTTTGGAGTTAAATCTCAACAAGGTGTGGAAGAACTTCCTGGCGTGAGAAGGTGTTAATTGTACTGTGATTTCTGTACCTCTGAACACAAAGAAATGTTGATGTTACTGCTCCCAGTACCATGCCTCACGTTGGACTTCGTTTGCTGCGCAGCGAGCTGGCAGGGCCACCGCGGCCGGGAGCTGGAAGAATAGGCAATATTAAAACCAGGATGAGTGCAAGCACAGCAGTTTTACTTTGGCATGTTATTTTCATGAACCTAGCATCTTTTGCAAGGTTTTCCTGGAAATAAAAAGAAAACACCTTTCCAAATCATCTCTACTTGGGTAGAATGGATGCTTAATTGCGCTGAACTTCTCCAAAACAAACGTTCATGTATTGCCCTGAATTGTACCTTGGATATTTCTGCTAAGATGGTTTTTTCCTACTCCTCTCCTGCCTACTTTCGCTCCCGAGGGAGAGGACAAGCTGGATGCTCCTTTCTTCTAAGGAAAACTCTTCTGAGGGCACCAGGTCCTGCCATGTCTCTCTCAAATGATCTCTTAGAAATTTCATGATTTACCGAGAAGGTGTTGTCTTGTCTCTACGAACTGTGGTTTAAAACGCTAGTTTTGATGTGTAAAGACCTTCTCTGCACGGTCTGGGTTTTATAGATACAACTTTTAAGAAATTTAGATTATTATTTTCTTTCCCTTTTTTTTTTTTTTTTACAGTTCAGAAACTCTAGACGTTTCCTAATGTATAAAACTCCCTATGAAACTTAGACTAACTGGGGCTGTGTTTTATGCCCCGAAGAACCCATCAATTTACAATGTCAGGCTACTCTCCAGTGGAGAATGGAGAGGATTTTTGTTAGATTATTTTAAATTTTTGTTCAGGAATTTTGGTTGTAGTTTTGTTTTTGTTTGGTTTGGGTTTTTTGCTAACTACAGGGGCTAATAGATATTTTAAAGGTGGGGTTTTTTTTTTGCTAAATATTTGATATCATATTCCTTTATTCAAGCATGAAAATCCAATTATGACTCATCTCCCAGAGAAGTCTTCCAATTTCCATAACATTCCTAATATTCTTAATTTTGAAGACTAAGCAGAGTTTCTTCCCAGTATTTGCTGTTCCTCTCTTTCCAGCCCCTGACTCCGGCTGAGGGAGGAGGGAAGCAGAGGGCGGCTGTGGGGCTGAGGGACATTCACCCTGGCACCGGGGCACTGACACCAACAGGTACCAGTTTACATAGCGACAAGAGCTGGTGAGGCCGACGCTCCGTGTCCCAACCCGTCTGAGCCGGGCCTTCGGGGACACAATTCACAGGATGAACCTTTGTTGGTGCTGCTGCTTTTGCTTAAAAACTATGGAAATGCTTCTCCCCCCACCTCTTTTTTTTTCTTCCTTATTAGCAAAAAAGAATAAAAGAAGAGAGCTCGAGAACCAATGTCAACATGAACCAAAGAGAATTTAATTTCATTTTTAGTGTGTTAATTATTGATTTGTTTCATTTTTTTAATATTTTTTTCTCTAAAGACTTAATATTCTTTTGAGAAAACTTCTAAAAATGGAAAGCTGGATGTTTAAAGCTGTACCACACCTGGGACTTCCTAAGTTCTACTAATATCAGTTTGTTAAAAATCTAACTTGAAGTTATTGTGCAAACAAGTGAAGTACTCTTAAGGGTCAGGAAACACGTTTGAAACCAAGTTTTTTCAAGTTTTCTCTTGCAAATTCCATGTAAAATGATGTTTGTTAAGAAGCTTATGTATAATATTTTTAGAGCTTAGTAGGTTTAATTCCTGTCTGCATCCCTCTTGAAAAGAAATGTGGACCATGTTTGAGACATAGTTTGTGTAACAAAATATCTTTATTTCTGAGTTAATTTAATTTTTACATGCCTCTGTTACAGAGGAAGTATACTTTTAATAAAAGTCATGTGTTTAGAGTAGTAATTTTTGCATTCAACATAAATTATTTTTATGTTGTAGCTGTTTGATGTGAAGTCTACATTTTCTGTGAGTAAACTTCTTGCCAGTTACAGGATGGATCTCAGCTTACTAGGTCAGCCCCACTGTGTGACCAGTCACTCTGTTGGAAATAAACATGTTAATAGCAAATTCTGAGCAAAGCTATGACTGTACTTTTAATACAAGACACCCTCACAATGCTTTTTTACCCAGGCTTCTTGTACTATGCTTGGAAACCCAGAGGAAAGTAAATGTTGGTCTGTTCTTGTGATTTCCTGTTGAAATAGGGTCTGGTGCCACGTGAAGCGCTCCCCTGACCTTCGGCCATGTCAGAACGTGAAGGGGAGGAGGAGGAGGAGGAGGAGGGTGCCCTGTGGTGTGTCATACGTTAAGGGATTACCTCATCAGCATGAAAGGTCCATAACTAATCCACACCAGAGACATGGCAACTCCTGGAGGGGGATGTTCTCGAGGATATAAAGAAACACATCAATACATTTCTCTGCTGCTGTTCAGCGAGGAAGCGGAACGGTTTCTGAATTCTAGGGTCAAATTTGTTCTCTGTTTCCAGCAGTTTTTATTCATCTACGTACCCACACCTCAAGTTCTGAGGTTGGGATGGGGTTGATAAAAGACACAGTCAAATGTTGTGTCTCATGGAAAATGAGGCTGAGGGGAGGTTGTTCCTGGTGTTTTCCCTGCAGTAAGAAGGGAGATTCTCCCCCCCTCGTTAAGTGTGCAGATCTAACAGCAAAAGCATTGCAGGAGGTAACTGATTAAGAGTGAAGCAAAATTTTTTTTGGTTTTCAAACTTCCTAAACCTGTTTGAAACCGGACCTTTACAGTAGTTCGATGTATTCTGTCTTTGCTTGAGCTTGGCTGGAGCCAGTAGAGGAGCTGATGATGGAGATTCAGGCTCCAGCACTGGGCAAATAGGCTGCGGTTCTGCCCCTGCATCACACACACAGTCCTGGAACCGCTGCCGTGACAGCCTGCTGCACCTGGAGCCCTGGTCTTAGCCTAATACAGGTTTTCATGTTTATAACCTTTTTCTTTTAAACACGGTTGCTTGGTGATAAATTTGAAACATTGACCAAAACCCGTAAATACAGTTTTCCAGAAATAAAGCGCCAATGAGCAAATGAGTCAACCCAAAGCTTCGTTAGCCGTGCTTAAATCTGGCCAACCACGTGGGTTTTGAATCTTCGAGTTTGAAAAGCCTGTTGCCATTTTGTTTGTGAATCCTTGTTTGAAAATATTCCTTATTATTAAGAGGGGAAAAAAAAAAAAGGAATTGAACACTGAATCTATGGAAAATTGCCAAAATTTGTTTAAATTATTTTATTAGGTCACAGTAATCTATTATTCAGATATGTGCTAGAGTTGTTGGCTCATATACGTCACAATATAGCCCGTAAGTAGAAGAGCGAGAGAACAGCGAAGGCATCCTAAGCAACTAAAAAAATTCATTTTTATCTTGTTTCCATATTTCTCAGTTTCAGGTATCTTTTCTGCTTTCCCTAATAAGAAATTAGATTTTGTTACCCTATAAAACTGTCCCAAGTGCTGATTGATCAAATTTTGTAATATCTTGGAAATTCTTATCATTAGCCGTCCGTTTTAATTATATTTCTTTTCAACAGCCAGTGTATCTTGTCTAAGCGTTTTCTTGTGGCTTGCAGTACCCTAAAGCATTCTTGAGCAGATAATGCGCACAATTGTCCTCCTTTGCCGTGAATTGCTGGCGAATGATTTGGTTTCTCCAAGTGTGCTCGGCACTCCGAATTGTTTGTTGGATATTTTTGGTGAGTCTGGGTTTTGAGCTCAGGACGAGCCTCCCGGTCCCACGGGTTGCCCGGTGGAAGGGCCGGTCCCTGGCCAGGCAGGCGGTTCCCACGCCTCGTTCCTCCCTCCCCACGGAAGGTCCGTGGTGACTCCGCTGGCAGCTCGACGCACACAGGTGTAAACAGGACTTCTGGTAAATGCTTCCTGAACTGTGCTGACATTGCTTAAATCCCTGTTCCTGATGATGAGCTCTATTTCACGAAGCTGAGATACATACATCTCTCCAAAAATCGGAAGTAACGCTTGTGGAAAATGTTTCGCAGTGCTCGGTGGGTTCTAGCTGCAGAGCTAGCTATGGGTAATAAGCGATACAGCCTTGCCAAAGTTCAATTGTTTATTTTTCTGTTGTTGAAATACCGTATTTGTACAGAACATAAGTAGTAGATGAAAGAGTTGACCAAGTGCATCGGGGAAAGCCCTTCCCCTTAGGAAAAGTCCAGGAAGAACAGACATAATCTCCAATATAAGGGGTTCTAAGAACCGAAGCCCTTTGGTCTGAAAGAAAAGCCAACTATTCAAAATTTGCGGACAATAACTTCTTTACCATCCTACGCCCTCAGTTAGGATTGAGAAGGAGCAGCTTTTGTCCCTGTTTAGCTGTTGTCTCTTCTGCAGTGGGCTCCAAGCTGAGGGCAACTGAGGTAAATAATAGAAGCTATTAACATTGAAGAGATCAGTATTGAAAAATGCAGAATTGTCTATTGTGTCTCTGGTAACAGGAGCTGAACTTGGCACTGCCTTTCAGCTGATTTTCTCAGGGGCCTTGCAGTTGCTGAAGGGAAATTATCAATTTACTGAGATAAAGAACTTTTTAGGTAAAATTTTTGTAATGTCAATTATTTTTGCTTTTTAGGGTGGTTAACATCTTTCTTTTTTTTCTGTTGGTACATTCTTGGCCAAATTTTCCCCATTTAGGCTGGTGTAAATCCACAGTCGCCTTGTGATCTGTACCGCTGAAAATGGGAGTGAGATTTTGCCCCGACAGGTTTGACTCCTTCGTCTTGCTCTGAAGCGCCGTCCCCAGACTGCCCTTAACTTTCCTGGGACACGGGATGGTAAGTAACAGCGCTTGCACCACTGCTAAATGGAGGGTTCCAGTCCCAGCCTTCCACACTCACAGATATTTTTGGCAAGTATCTACCTTTACCACAAAGTTGTTGCTATTATGGGATTGTTTTAGTCATATGCTGAGGCTCGTTTTCTTAAATGCGCTTTTAATTCTTTCTTTGTTTTGTTTTTATTGTTTGCATAAGAGCACCACATGCTAATTCACCACATGATGTGTGTGCGCAGTCCAAATATCACAAAGTGGGTTCCAAAGTCCAGACATTTACCAGTCTCCCTCTCATAAAGCATATAATGGCAAAGTCCTTATTCCAAATTCAAGTCAACCAGAACTTTGGAGTATCTTCAGAGTAAAATACTTTTCAGAACAGCTGCAGGAATCTTGATATATAACCCACAGTGGGGTGGACCTAACCCTCTAATACTGAAAATATACTACATAATTTACACATGATGACAAGATAAACGTTTTTATAAGAATTTCTTCAAAAGAAGAAGGAGTAAGAAAACAACTAAAAATAAATAGAAACACTTTCCTGTTCTTCTGAGCCCACATCGGGCATGGCCGCGATGGCAGCCAACACCTTTCTGGCGCTGAGCCCTGCCAGTTGCTTCATCCCAAATTCGGAGAGACTCAAAACTCATCTCCTCTTCTGGAACTTTTCCAACCAGTCTGGGAGTTTGCCTTCCTGAAAGCGGCTGGGGGAAGGAGAACATATAATCCTTTTTCTCTTGCTTCCTGCTTGTTAATAAATTGAAAATGACATAGTCTACGCTCGCGTCCCCTCCTTAATTTTCTGGATTCCTGAAAAAGCATAAATCATCAGAAAGTTAAGTATTATTAAATATTTTTATACCAATTATTTTGTCCAAGATCACACAGTTCTCCTATGCAAAGCAAAATTAATGCATTTTAAAAGTGTGCACTGTATTTTATGAGTGTATCATAAGCCATATAAAATAAGCTACTTAGGTTAACGCCAAGGGGAAAATTTTTTTTGGAATTTCCCAAGATTTTATATAGCCAGTTTTGCAGCAGCATCCATCCATGATTTGATAAGGGTTTAGTGTGTAACCTTTTCAACCAGTTTGGTCTCCGTCCCTTTTGGAATGACAATCTCTAACTCAATAAATTTTCAAGAGCGAAATATTTAGGGAGCGGTTTCCACCAAGAAAGAGCGCTGAAGAGTTCTCCTGGAACGTTGTTTTGGAATCCATAAATATTGTAACCTACAGGGGAAAGAAAGCGACATTTTCATGTGCACACGCATATGTGTGTGGTAGAAATGTACGTGTAGGCACTCTTCTACACGTGTGCACCAGGAGCTGTGTCTGCCCAGCCATTGTGTGTCCGTCCTGTTGAGTCCGATTGACATCCAGAATCAGGTACAACAGGTCCAAAACTTCCCGTATCCAGCCCAGAAACACGAGGCTGGACAGTCTTTGTAACTCCCCTTCCCTTCCTCACCTTCTCAGGGGAAGCAGCAGAGATTACGTCTGCTCCCCCTCCAAAAAGTTTTGACCAGGTTTGTTTGGTTTCTCTAAATTGGGAGCTGTGATGACTGGCCATTTATGAGGGCGAGAATGCTATTCCATCTTATTATTTAATATTAAGGAAATCTGGCACGTGCCCAAGTCAGACCCATTGCAGACTGGGTGGAAAGGGTGACTGACTCCAACCCTGACTCCCGCGCTTCCAACCTTTCATCTCCTGATACGAGGGAATTTTTCAAGTGCCAAGTTTTACAGACCTTTTTAGTGAGTAAAACATCTTCATTTTGCCAAGATGCATTACTTGGATATGCTTTTAAATTGAATGATAATCAAAGCAAAATACGGTCTAGAAGAGGGGTGAGTCCCGTTGGGATCTATTCCTCATCTTTCCTCTGACTTAATGGTGCCAGCTATGGGGAAGCAGTCGCTCTCCTGAGGCCAAGAGAGGAAAAACTGATTCGGTTTCAATATGAGGTGCTGGACGGTGTCTTGCGGTCAGGTACATACAGAGTTTTTATGTTACATCCCTCTGTTAAATATAGTTCCACGCTGTCCTCATTCTGGTCCGTTATACATCCAGAATATCTGGAGGAGTCTTACCGCTCTGTAGAGATGAACTGACTAAAACATTGTTTCTTGATTTCAAATCAGACCTATTTTTTACCAGATTATTGTGCTGAACACACCAGGTGTCAGTCATATGTTAAATTTAAGGTTGGTTAGATTATCCAGCGTTGTATTTTCTGATTCATTTGGAGGATCTTTGATATTAACACCCAGTTATCTAAACGTTTCTGTTAAAAAGAATTCAGCCATATTTTTTCACTTTCTAGCTAGTAGGAGTGCTAAGGACATTGCCTGTTGTGAGAAGGAATAGGAGGAGCTTGTCCTGGGTGCATGGGGAGACTGGGAGGGACGGCCGGTGCCTCAGGCTCGGCTCCCAAACCAGGGAGGTGCCCAGGGCAGCTCTTGGGCACCTTAAGTGGGATTTTCCCAAACACAGCATTTTAAAGATGCGTCTAGACTGCATTTAAGTAAAATAAGCATGGGAGAGAGAAAATAATGGGTGGAAGGATGGTCTAGACACAGCAAAGCATTAATTTCAGTGGAGCGAGCTCCCTTAGGAATTTCTTTCATCGTGCTGTAAATGGGATGCGCTTCACCTCTCTGCGCCTCTGACTGAACTCGCCCTCACGCTGTAGCTCATAGCGTGAAGCCAGTTCCAAAGCTTTCATGGATTCTGCCTTTGTTAAAATATTGTCCTGCTCTAATTTGTTTTGGTAAATTTAAATGTCTTTTTTAAAAAACAAGCATATAATCCTATACTTCCAAACATCCATTTTATTGGGCCAGATTGTTCCAAAGCAAAAGGAAGGATTTTGTGTCGACCTGAGTTTTACTCATTTGATTTCCATTTCATCCCTGGTGGACTAGGAGCTTCGTTGATCCCGAGTTTTTCCAATTTTAACTAACAGTCCATTTGGAGTTGGGCAAATGTTCTTCTTTTTAAAGCAAATGCTACAGAGCCACAAGAGAATTGGGTTTCCTTGTTGTATACCTGTCATTTTATGACTTTTTTTCTCCATAAAGGTAGAGGAAGGAGATAATCACAAAACCAAATGTTTTTCAAAAGTGTTTTAATGAGGTTAAACTTAAAAAGTATACATTTTCAGTAAATCTCGGTGCATGAATGTTCTTTCCCTTTCTTTCTCTCTTTCCCTTAAAATACACAAGGGATCGGTTCCTGGATGTTCTTAGTGCTGGGGCTGAGCTCGGGATCTTGCTTTACGAAAAAATCTCAATTTTAGGGCTCTGCTAGAATGCCTGAAAGCTTTTAATCAGAGCTGGATATTGAGATGGATATCAAGTCAGAGGAGATTAGTTTAGTTGATAATCCCCTGTAAAAAGTTTTCTTTTTGTGCTTCACTTAAGCTGGTATGTCTGTCATGAGTTCTGTGGGTGCTGGATAGTGCAGGAAATAAATAAATATTAATTCTTAATCCGATCTGATTTACTCAGGCAAAATCCCCATTAGGAAACACAGTTTTTAATCGTAGGTATTTAAGTAAAGCAAAATATTCCATCATCTACCATTCTTAAACCCGTACCAAAATTGTGATATGCTATTCAGTTTCTTTGGGTTTAAAATTATTAATAAAAATAGTAATATTTGACCTGACAAAAGAATTTTGTGGTGTTCAACTCCAGCACTTTGTGTACTGTCATAGGGGCGAGGCAGACGGCTCATCGTTCCCAGGGGTGCCCACCCCGTGGTGTGCTGGACCTGCAGAACCTCCTGCCGTGCTGAGGTGCCCATGGCTGCGGGAACCCTGTTAGATACGGCACCAGAGCTGCATGGAGAGCATCGCTGGCAGCCAGCAGAAAAGGCTGGAGTGTCCTTTTCCAAAGAAGTTACATCAGCATTGCTTTCCAGGGGCACACAGAAGCAATGGGTTAGAAAATACGGGGATATAACTGTCACAGCAGAATTTTTGGTCAGATAATTGTTTTTGTCCTTTTAGAATTACCTAAGCGTCTGAAGCAGGAACTGAGACAATTCTTTTAACCTCCCCACCTCTGAAAAGCTTCCATAATCAAATCAGATGCAGTTTTCCTGGAGGGAAGTCCAGCTCCCTCTGTCCAATGCGCTGAGCACGGTGTTTTCCGGAGCGACGGGAAGCTGTGGGCTCCGCACCAGTCCTCACCTCTCAGGTACGATGCAAACCCTTTTGTCAAACGGGTGTGAGAAAATCATTGGGCCACTCGCACGCTGCATTCTTTGTGATTTGCAAATCTGCTCTTTGCAGAAGAATTTAGGTGTTTTATACAGTGGGAGAACGCTTACAGAAACAGTAAAAGTCTGAAAACGTATTTTGGGAGCGGATGGTGTGGGAGCCAGTACGGAAGGTGAGTACCATCGCTTGGCTCCCGAGGCAGTGCTGGTCATGTAAGGGAAGGAAACACACAGGAGGAGAAATGGGTGCAGTCCCGAGCCTTTCCTCGGGGAGTTTCGGAGCAGGAAAGCACAAAAAGGGAAAGCTGCTGGGAGTCAATGTCCCAGGTTTCGTACAAGTTCTGGGGAGGGAAGACCGAGTGTGGGGGAGGGAGCAGGTGATGAGGAGCACCTTCCATTTTTGTACAAACTTTAAAAATGTTTTTGATTCTTTATTAAGAAAGATGTTGGATAAGAGGGTTATTTTTCATTTGGCTGAAACGATCAGTTCTGCTGAACTCCGTTGTGCTGGAGTTACTGTGTTTGGAGAGGAGATCCCTTCCCTTGCTGTTTCCAGTCGCACGCTGCAGACCTGGGTGGGTCTGATAGATACCATATGAGCCAATACCAAGATTTTTAGGGCTTGGCTGGGTGAGGGATCTCTAGACATCTCACTTCTAATTTTCAGTCTGCCTTTCTGGGTACAGCTCACAAATACATATTTTTCAGCTAAATGTGTCTCTCCCAATCAGGCCGCGCAGACTGCAGGATTAGGCCCTGCTTTAGAAAGGGCAAGTATCTTATCTCCTGTTATACTTAGCCCAAAGTAAATCAGAAAAAAATTCAACTTTAACCATTTTAAACCAGATGATCCTTTTCATCTGGAGTAAGTTTATCCTGAGGGGGGACTGCACGGTACGGCCCTTATAGTAATACCTCATTAAAATCCGTGTATTGAATGACCACGTTTTCAAAAGGAGCGTTTGGCCTGATTGCAGAAGCGCGGGGGTCCCCGCAGAGCCGGGGCGGGGGGACCGGGCAGATTAGCACAGACATAACAAGGGCAGCCCCCCGGGCCGGCCCGAGGGGTCGGGGGGAGCCGGCGGGGCTGGGTGCGCACCTCCCCGGGGAGACCACATAATCGTTTCAGCCTGAGGGGATCGTTTCATCAGCACGCTCCCTGCATTTAAGCTGCTTTTTCCTCCGCACGTTTTCCTCATCTAGTTAGAGCGTGCTTTAGACGAGTAAAACGATAGCCTTTTCCTTCTGCAACAGAAACCGAACCCGTCCAAACAGGGTTGCGTTTTCTGGGCAGTAAAGATTAGGGGGTGAATTGTTTTTCATCTGAAGAATAAAATGTGGGGCATTCTTCTACATGAGGATTTCTGTGGATTTCCAGGAAAAACAAAACAAAACAACAAAAAGACCCTCCAGCCCCACTTTTAAGAAGCCGCTTTGTGCATCGTTTCAAAGAGCTGAGATTTCTCCTTAGTGCTCCACCGAAAATTGCAAAGCACCCGGTCGCTTCAATTGAATTGCTACTCTTCAGGGTGTAGGCATGGCAAACAAAAAACTAAAATCAGTACGGTTTCCAGTAGCCACATTGACTAGTTTGATTATATCAGAGGCAGAAACACCCCCTGCCATCCCAGAAATGGAAGAGCCTGGGGTTTGTCCTGGTGGGATAACGCGATGCCGTGGAGAGATGCGCTTGGATGCTTAGCTCTGTGAAGCTGTAGGGCTCATCCCTGTTTGGGAAGTTCCCTCTTTTTAATTTGTTTTGACTCTGACCAGGTCCCTGATCTGCTGCAGCCTGTGCGGTGCGGGGACGAGAAGGCCCTGTAAGGTTAGGAAGGAAAATGGAGAAGAGCTACGTCAGCCAGCTCTGCTGCGGAAACTCGTGACGCTGCCGGGGCAAAAGCACAGTAAATTAATCATAGTGAAGTCCGGTGCTGATTTTACACAGTTTATATCGGTGCACGAGGTATCTTTTGGGCAGAGTTATCTTCTGGGCAGCGGGTTTGAGTGTGTGGCTGTGCCCCAGCTGCAGAGTCTCCCGCCGGCGCAGGGCTGTCCCGCTCACCGGGGCAGGGAAAGGAACTCCTCTCTCTGAACTGTCTCGCCTGGGCAGCGATAAGATTATCAGCTTTTTTTCTGCAAGAGGCTGAGTCCTTTTTAGTACTGAGGTTTAGGATATTTCCTCCATCCTACAGGAGAGCTGGGGAGGGACTCTTTGTCAGGAAGTGCAGTGACAGGACAAGGGGTAACGGTTTTAAATCGGAAG
>JAOXJK010000023.1:66199821-66220624 GCA_025774025.1 Xenus cinereus | reverse complement strand
TGTGGCTGCCCCATCCCTGGAGGGGTTCAAGGCCAGGTTGGAGGGGGCTTGGAGCAACCTGGTCTGGTGGGAGGTGTACCTGCCCAGGGCAGGGGGGTTGGAACTAGATGATCTTTAAGGTCACTTCTATCTCAAACCATTCTATGATTCTAAGTATTAGGAAAGCTGAGGATTATGAACTGTTAGGTTGCCTTGGGAGGTTGTGATGTTTTCACAGAACTACCAGCTCACAAGGATGGATTAGACCATCTACCAGGAAGGCACAAGTAATGACTGGTCTTGTCTTGGGGCAAGGAATGAGCCAGATGATCTCTCGAGGCCCTTTCCTCTTTTAGAATCACCCTAACTCCCTTCACGGAGTGGGGAGCTCCCTGTTGGCCGGGCCGGGTGGTGGGAACGCTCTCCACTCAGTAAATTCTGTCACTACACTGCCACATTAAATTTGGAGGATATTTGCTGAATGCAAAATGTGCTTCTCATTCCTGCCTAGAGGCTGGCTCAGAGGGAATATAGCAGCCTGCTGTTTCTCCCAGTTACTCTGTGTGCTTCCAGTTACTTCAGGTAGCAGAGATTTTTGCCAAGCAACCAAAGACGCCAGCTCTGCAGTAAAGCCCATATGGGCTTTTATGAGAAGATTTATCAGGTTTGTTTTTTTTTTTCAGTTTTCCCAAGTTTTAAGAGAAACACATGCAAAAAAAAAAAAAAAGAACAAAAAAACGCCAAACCAACCCCCAAAATGCGGTGTATTAAGATTGTAAAAGCAAACTATTACAAAAAATCAGCGTATCAATCTATTCCTGTGGAATTCTAATCCATTATTCTTCTGTATGGCTTATGATAACCTTAATTTCCCTCCGCCGGCAGTCCTGTTTCCAGAAGCTCACTGGTGGTTGGGTAGAGTTGCTCTGGAAATGCCTTGGGCTGGAGGGTTGGACAGGGACGCCCGGCAGCTCGCCCTGGGAAGGACAAGGAGAGGCCGGCGAGGGAAGCAGCAGGGTCTGGGGAGCGTTCCCTGCTCCACCTCCCCCAGAAGGGCGTTGTTTTGATGCTCATTACTGAGAGCACAGAGGGATAAGCTCAGCAATCAAACGTATTTCTCCTCTTTTGGCAACTGTGCGCTAATTTCGTTTAGTTTCTAGTCCTACTTCTAGGCCTTCTGATCCAAGCTGCCAATTTATACCGATGAGAAATAGAAGGTGGTTGGGGTTTTTTTGTGAAAACGTATTATTGGGGAGTATTATTTGGACAAAAGACTTATACTGTTTTATTTTATAAACACACACACACATATTTATAAAAGCTTGATTTAAATCCCTGTTTTCTTCTGCTCTGTTCTCTCTGAACAGGACTTTCTGTAACCATGGCAGCGGCTCTGTCAGAGATGGTGGTTATCACCAGCAGTCTTGCTATCTTTTAGTCTTCAGAAACAGCCTTTATTTTGTGAACCTTGGCTCCATTAGCGCCAAGAAAGCTGCATCTTGTCAGATTTCTTGGCTGATTTTCTTCTTGATGTGACCTCTCACTTTGAGATGCGTCAGTGACATTGAGTTCTAGTGCAAAGCGTACCGTGAAGTTGTGGGATCACCACAGCAGGGCTGAGAAGATTTTCATAACTGATGAGTTAACAAGATGCTAGACCAGAGATACACTGGGAGAAGTTCAGTTCCGTGTGCTGGCCTCTCTGTGCCTCAAGAACTCAGTTGTATCTGGCCAAGCGAAAATTTCCCAGCAGAAGGGATGTTTCAGTAGCCGCTCTGAATCTTACAGGCCCCAGCCCATGCCATAAAGATGCCAGAGCCAGGAGGGGATGAGACTGGAGTGCTGCCATGCTCTGCATAATCCCGGCTGGCAGACTGCCCCCCTCAGCCCTTTGCCATCTGCTGCAGGCTGGACCAGCCCCAGGGATGCTCTAACTCATGGTGCCTCTGTGGCTGCTGCTGGCGGAGGGTCAGAGCCGGACCAGATCTTTTCCTCATTACTCACGTCCTCTCCTGTGCTCATCAGCTCCTGGCCACGGCAATCACTTGCCGCCATGGGCTCAAGAGTTTCTTTCCAGACAACTGTAGCAACGCCCAGTACAGCGGATGAAAAATTAGAGATGAGAAGTGGAGCTGGGTAAGAAAAAGAGGTTTTTTTATCTTGCAAAAAGTTTACAGAGAAAAAAGCTCTTTTCTACCACAGAAACTCTTTTAAGTGGCTCATGGACAGCAAAAGAGCAGAGAGTGTAGACTAGAGCAGGAATTCAGGCACTCATGTGAGATGTAGAATCTCAGTTTTGTTTGTTTCTGTCCAGGAACTTGAATTAGGTCTTTGATGCACCCTGTCTAATGCTTTGGCTATTCTGAAGTTAGGTGTAACCTCTCTTGCTCTATCCATACTTGAGATACTGTTCAACAGGTGAGAATCTTTCTTTCTTCAACTAAAAAAGTAGTTCAGATTCTGGTATTTCTGCTGAAAACTTAGATTTAACTGAAGCGGCCTGTTCCAATGTGTGCACATAAAGTTGTCTTGTCAAAAAAAAAAAAAATCCTGACTAGCTCTAATTTGAAGATCTGGATTCTTTTCTAAGGTCTAATTTATCCCATGGCTCCTGCCAAGTTGATTTTCCTTCAGCTGTAGAAAAGAGTGCGCAGACGCTGACTGTTCTCTCAGTGGCAGAGAGATGCTGGTTGTTTTTCATTATTGTGCACCAAACGCTGAAGCAATCAGTTTATCCTTTGAATTAAGAAAGTACACAATCTACTGCTGCTTGCAGCGCTGGGAAAGGGTGAGGAACAAACTTCAGAAGCTTCCACTTGTGGCTTAGATAAGTATGGTATAACCTGAGAGGAGAGACTGCTGATCCCACCTCTTTCCTTTCTCCCACGGACTCCCTCTCCCGGGGGTGACTCGGCTCCTTCCCGCTCTCCCTGCCCCTTCCAGCGTGTCAGTGGAGACGCTCGGGCTTAGTTTGTTTCTGTTTCAGGCGTCAAGATGTCTTTTGGTCCTGGTTCTGTGCAACAAGAACTTGGCCTGCCCAGTCCAGTACTTGTTTATCCGCTTTGAAATCCCATGGCTCATTCATTCCTATGTACAGCACACGTTTTAGAGCATCCACGAGCCTTAGGAGTGGAGGAAAATAAGCATTTCGTACCCCAGAGTCTGTCCAGCACAGTCAGCATCACAATCTACTTCACAGGGTCCCTCAGGGAGTGAACTGAGCTGGGGAATGTCCGTGTCCATCAGCAAAGCAGCCAGGCACCTCCTGAGGACGAGCTGGGGTAAGAACGGACCGGCTTTACCCTGCCGTAGTTCTCCAAAGGAAGGCTTTGGGTATTATGCTCCCTCCCGGCACGGGCAGGAGGACTCGCAGTGCTGTTCAGCCCAAGACTGAAAGACTAACCTGACATATTCCTGCATCAGCTACTTTTGTTCCCATAGCACGTTCCCCTCCTGGGCCGGGGCTCTGCACTCCACAATGCAGCAGTAGATTCACGTCTCCATCGGAAATCTAGCAAATTTTATTGGGGGTCCTTTTAACGGGCCATGAGTCAGGTTCAAGTTTAATGCAAGTTTTCTTTTTCGGATTTTTAAAAGCTGAGTAAATGGCAAAAGGAATAGTGCAAAGAGTTATAGATGATAATATCACAAACCAACAATAAATGGGAAATAGATACTCTAAACTAGAATTTTGTCCTAAATAGAGCTGTGTAGAGAAATGTATGCAGAGTGAAAAACCAGAACAAATTCTGGTTTCCTGCAGAAATGTTATATTGTGTTTCATGCATCTGAGAAACATCTGTATGGCTGATTGCTTCAAGAGAGGGACCTTCTGCTGTGTATGAAGAGCCCAGGAGCTTTCATTTGGTCATTCTGAAAACATTTGCAACGTTAAAACTGCAGAGTCAGATCAAGACATTTTAGCACTGTGTACCCAGGTGAAGTTTGGATGTCAAAATCCAAATTTCTATCTTGCAAACTGAAAATTTAGTTGAATTTTATTGCCTGCATTTCCAGAACTCCCCCAGTCTGGACAGTCTGCTTAACTCCTAACTCTCATCGGAGCCTGTTTGGGGAAGAGTTAAAATAACAGCATCTCTATTAGTAAATTAGACTCCGCCAGGGATGTTCCCGGGCACGATAACTCAGTCATCTCACTGTTAAACTGTTAGAAGGTTCTCAGTATGGTTTTGACCTGGAGCAGCTCGGACGATCCCAAACAATTGCTGCGGACAGGAGGGATTTCCAGAGGCCAAGGGTCCCTCAGAGATCACAGGCAATTTGGCTGCCGCCAGCATGTTCTGGAAGACGGGAATTTCGGAGTGTGGATGGAGGCTGCTCCATGCCAGTTGGACTCCGTGACAGAACACAGTCCCACGCTCGTTTGATTTAGTAGCGTAGATGCAGCCAACGTGTTTTCTGTCTGTCTCCCAGAGAGGCTGAGTTTAGTAGGTGTTGCTGAGAAAACTAAACACTTCCCAAAGTTGGGGTCTTCAGAAAGTGAAGTTATTGTGGACGCTTGAGGTCCACAACATTCCGTTTTCCCCTCTCCCACAAAAATAGTTCCCCCTAGGTTATCCTGCTGTAAAATACTCCGTTGCGTGCTGACTGAGCTCCTGAGGGAACACCAGTCTGCATTCCCAAAATGTTGTGATGCAGGACAACCCTCAAACCAGCCTTTGGGGGAAGAAATTGGGATACCGAAGCTAAGACAGTCTTCATCAAGGTGGGTTTTTTTGAAGTAACATCGCAGTACAGACAATTTGTTCCGTCTAGGAGAGAACATAAAGATGTCCAGGCAGAAGTCTGACATGCAGCCTAGCAAAGGAAAAAATCAGTTTGTGGTGGGAAGACGGAGGTTCCAGGCCTTGCTTCCACACCGTTCCGCTGGTTTTGCAGCAGGAGAGCAGTACTAGGTCCAATGTCCCAAACCTCCCGACCATAGTAGCACTACAGTGTTTTCAGGGTGGAGCGGTTTTACTTGGTGTTATTTGCAATGAGGATACTGTCTTTTGCAGATCTGATGTCACTTGTACATAGTTTAGATCGGCAATATTTTTCTAATAAATATGGCTAGGAGCTCAACACTTGACTCCGGCTTTCACAGATCATTTGATCAGAGTTGCCTTTGTTTTCTTTATCCATGTTTGTCTAAGGTAGATACTGAAGGTCTATATCCAAAGTTATAATTAAGTGCTGCTGCTTAATAAAGAAAGGGTGAATGTCACAGACATCTTTTTTCAAAATTTTGTTAAGCTATTTTAAAAATATTTTTGTCTTTTAAAAGAATACTTCTAAAGAAGATTTTAAGATTTCATCTTTTAATTTGAAAACCTAAACTAGGACTTCACGTGACTTGACCGTGTTTTCACATACTTGATAGAATTTGCTATTTGCATGTGTCTTTATTGAATTTATTAATTTGTGCTGAGACTGCACATCCTTTTTTTGGAGTGATCAAAGCACCTGATCTGATGGAAGTCCAGACTGTGGATGTTCACGGTGGTTCAGGTGCACAGGTTAACACACCCAAGCCATTCACCTTGGGATACTTCATGTATAATTTCAATGTTCTCTTGTTTAATGGGATGTTGGTTTGCCCCGTACAGCTGCAGGCTGGGGAGAAGGCAGCTTGCGTTTTGTATTATTTTTCCAGTAGAGTTTTAACTCACACAGCTTGGCTGCAAACAAAAACCGCAACCTAATTAGCACAGAAAAATGAGACTAATTTGAAACCGTGTTTCTTTAAATGAAATTCGCCATGCCAGCTGTACAGGGTGTCATACCCTTCCCGACAGGATAGCCCGACGTGCTGTCCAGGTCTTTGGGTTTGCCCCAGAAGAAGCTGGTTGCTTGGCTGCGGCCCCAGGGATGGCCCACACCAGACAATAAACATGTGTCTCCAGCTCCTTGGTCACTCAAAGGACTTTGTATTGTTGGACCTTGGGTTTGAGAAGGAAAACAAATTCTGAAATAGTGTCTCCTGGATTTCTTCACCCAGCTCTGACTGCAAATGGTAATAAATTCATCTATTTACTGTATCACTGAGGCCCACTTTAATAAGTGTTTACTCTGTGTTTCCAAGAAAAAAAAGTTGTACAAGTGGTTACTGTGACAACCACTGGCTCTGAAAAACCATTTAGCTTTATAACCTTTTGATTCTCATTTTAAATCATCCTCCCAGATTTTGTTCTAATCTTAATTTAACTTTGTGTGTCACAGTCACAGGCTGGGAGACGGTTTCGGTTTAAAATGCAGGACTCTGTATATCCGCGGTTGCGGTGATATTGCTGGTGTGTGACAGTCTCTGCTTGTACCTTCCTCTGGTCAGATGGGATGCAGAGGATGTGATAGTCATTGGGATTAAAAAGAAACAGAATTGAATGTCTCCAGCAGAAACTTATTAAGTATTTTTTATCCCAATGGTACACTGTAGAATATTTAAAAGTCCTCTCTTCAGTAGATTTAATTTCTTTGGATTTCAGTTCTGTGCTAAATCGCAATGTTTTGCAGATGTGACCTCACAAGCATTAGCCCTAAAACTAAATAAAATCAGGAAACCTGGTGGTGGGCAAATATATTGCTGTTTTTAAAGGCATCCATGGGTTCCTTATTTAGTTCTTAAGCCAGAACCCCTGTTTAGGGCTACGTGGTTGTACTCCTTGCTGATGACCAGTAGCTCTGGTGGTGGCTGTGTCCTTAACACAGGTCAACATCTGAAGTACTGCTTGGTCACCCAGGCTCCCTCTGCTCCCTATGCTCCTCCTAGCCTACCCCCTCTCATCTCTCATCAGTGAGTGACTTGGACCCCTCTCACTGCTTTATGGACCTATTTTACTGCTGACTAGATGGAAGTCACCGTTGTTCATCCTACAGCTAAAGTATTAGCAACCAGGCAAGAAGGAGACAGCGTAAGAGTTTGTTTTCCCTCCCTTGGCGTCTGTGCCCCGGGTAACTCGAGGAAGCCAAACCCCCGGCTCTCCAAAGCAGTTTCTCTGAAGTCACCATTGCTGCCTGAACGAAGATCTGCAGGGCATGCCCCAGGTATGTTGAAAAAGGCAGAGAGTTTCCTCTCCTCCCCATCCTTCAAAAGATCTCATCAGAAGCTTTTCCCAGCAGGTTCCCTCCCCAATGAGGGAGCTTTGCATCTCCTAGTGAGCTGTCAAGAGCCAGCTCCCTTAGCATATGAAAAAGGACACGGAAGTCATTACCAAATAAAGGCCTGGATTCAGACCTTTATCAAGTGTCCTTGGAACCATCAGGGACAGACCAAAGCCCTTCCACAAGCAAGGACTTCCCCGAGGGAGGGCAGGATGGCATCAGTAAGAAATGAAGGTGAGGTTCAGGCAGACACAGGCACCCTGAGGAGGTGGGCTCTTCTCATCGCTCCAGAGGAACACATCCATGTAAGGTTTTGTGTGTGTGTTCACTCAAAAATTCACAACAGCCTCTGCTCAGCTTTGTTTTCCACAGTGGGAACACATCATCATCATCAACATCAACATCACCTCAAATGCTTAGGTAAAAACCAAATGTGATTTTTATTAGCAGTATTTTCATAATCAAGCATAATGAGCTTAAAGAAACACCATACATATGGTAGAAACATAAATCTCTTCTATCTCTGTAAGTCAGAGCAATATATGGGTCAATGTTTCCATACCAATGACTTATTGAAGGTCTGTCTGGTGCAGGTTAATGATTTTCAGATTTTGGAACTATGACCCCTGTCCTTCCACGCCCCCACCCCACTCCCCCAAAAAAGAAGAGTATAAAAGACAAAAGGTATTGAGGAAAAAATTGCCACTTCTTTCACATCCGTAAACATGACCATTATTACAGTGTACTTGGGCCAAAATATGGTGTGTGTATATATATATATATAATATGATGTGTGTGTATATATATATAAATAACACTATATATATACCATAATTTTAAGTCATTAATAACATTCCTGGGGACCAGCACCCTCATCTGCACCGGCCTCCCCTTCCCTGGGGGCACAGAGCTTTCTGAGCAAAGCTGTTTAGACCCGAGGGGTTGCTCCAAAGCAAAGCTCAGCCACGCACAGCAGGTCCCCCCGACAACGCCTTTGTCAGGACTTACCACGTAGATAAATACTCAGGATAAGTTGATTAAAAATTTTTCTTGGGAACAGAATATCAGGATAAAGTAAAAGTAATTTTTTTTATCTTTCTTCTTTTTCCCCACAAGATTAATCTGAGGAAATTAATTGTGATTGCAAGTCCTCACCTTTTCCACTTCATAATTGGCTTCACTGGTGCAGGCTGGGGGAATGAGTTAGTGGGATTCATCTCAGCGGATACGCCAGGCGTTTATAGTGACACTAAGTGATTTTAGCTCTTGGAAAAGATGCTACTGAATGAAAAGGTTCAGACAGAAGAATCAGAAGGAAAAATCACCTCAGCCCTTTGCTGCGTCACGTTGGAGATGCCACCAGTATCTTAGTTGTGAGTTGGTTCAGTTGGTCTCTTTGTAAAAGTTGTTTAAATGACCTACAAAAGCAGATGTGACTCTTCTTCACTGAGGCACTTGCGTGAGGTGCTAGAAAGCTATTTGATGTTAATACATTGACACTCAATTTAGGCTGAATATGCTCTCATAGAGATATATGTATATCTATGTATACAGCAAATAAAAAACTAGTACCATATGCCCAGTCCCTAAAGTTGTCTATTTAGGGAACACTATTTATGTTGTGAATTGATGGACATTATCAGCATTTATTGCATTTTTTTAAATAAAAACATTAAAATTTTAAGTGTTAGTACCTCCAGCTTGGAAGGAAAGAAAAGTGATATTAAAATACCCTTTCTAAATTATGTTCCCCAAAGGAAAATGAATTAAGGATCCTGGAAAATGTTTCAGTCCCTTTCTTGTACCATAATCTAATCCTGAAGAATGCTCTTTGATTCCCTTCTATAATACTTTGGGTTTTTCCCTCTTGTTATTTTATTTTACTTATTCCCACAGCCAGCTTCAAATGACCTCAAGAACACAGGGCAGCTAAAAGATTGCTTAAACTTCTTAATACTTTTAATCCTTACTTGTTATAATTTGATTACTGAGACAGATTTTCTCTCTGGGCCTCATATTAAATCACTTTCAAGTTGAAACAAACCAGAAATCCTTTCAACTTAACAGAGCTCGTATTCAATAGGAGCCGGTCAGAGGCAGCGCGGGGCCGGTAGGACGTTGCCTCACAGGCTGCCGGGATTTCCAGTGCAAGGAAAGCAAACTTCAGTCAATGTTTCATATGAATTTACCTTCGTAGAGCATCCGTTTCTCAGGAGCAAACATGAGGAAGTGTAGTTTTTGAAGTGAATGTATATCCGTGTATATAAAAGTGTATATGTGTCTGTACACGGGCAGAGAGCAATATATATATTGCATATTTCTATGCAATATATATAACTTTGCTGATAATATAATCTTTGGAATTGAAAGACCTTCTTTATTGTAATAAGAATGAGTGCCTAAGAAGCATTTCTTTCACGAAGCTTGTTCTTTACCTCATCAGTTATAACAAAACATATTCCTTTTTTTCTAGGAAGTGTTCAATTAACTTCATAGTATCATTTTAAAAGCGATACATTTCTAATTTACTTGGGAAAAATACAGTAAAACAAAAAGGCTTGGAATTCAGTGGGAAATAGGACATTGTACAGGAGAGCCATGGCTGCCTCGCAATGGACAGTTGATGGTTTTGCCATCGAGGTAGGTTCCTTCTGAGGCTTTTGTCTGAAGATGTTCCCGAGAACGCGGGTAAGTACTCAGTTAACAATCACCTGAAGAGAAACTTTGAGTGCTCCTGTCTGTCGGCACAGCCTCGTCCCCTTGTCCCCTTCTGCCCTCCTTCCCCACCACCACCTCCTTCTGCCCAGGCTCTGGACCTGCAGCCGGGCTTACGGTGCCGATGGCCACGGAGGCTCAGATCATCGTCTCACCTATTGAAAATTGAGTTGTATTTTTTTTTAAACAAAGCTGTAGCAAGACCCTTAAATTCCCAACAAACTGCCTGAAGGGTGGACATCCCCTCCTGGCGCCACGGGCACTGGGCGAAGGCCGGGGCCGTGGCGAGGATTGCAGGAGGACGATGACGGAGTGTTCCAGCTCTCGTGGCCATCGCTGACCCCATGTCACAGCTGGGGGGGCTCGCTCGGCCTCCGAAAAGCAGCCCTAACAGTCACCGTGTCATGGCAGGGACGGACGGGAGCTCAGCTGCCTCCAGAGCCGGGGCCGTACTTGTCAGCCATGTCTACAGCTGCAGGAGAAGTGCAGATCCCCGCAGCCCTGCGCGCTCCTCTTGGCAGCAGAAAAGCCCTTTCACCTCCCAAATACATTACAAGGAACGGGCTCAGACTAAATCCCTCCATCCAAAACCACGGCGCGCTCAGAATGATCGAATCCAGACTGGGTTTCTGCCGGCTGGGCCCCTCGCTGGTATCTGAGCATCACTTACAGACACACAGGTGGAAACGGGGGAATCTTAGGGCTGCTAATGAATATACTGTTACACCTTTTAAAGGGTTTCCATCCACACGCGAGTTGCATCGGGACAACAGCAAGAAGAAAAGTCCCTTCTAAAATGCTAGCTATTTGTTTCTTATGTTTCTGTGACTTAAAAACAGCCAAACAGATCCCTTTGAAAATCTGCAAGCATAGAAATTGTTTCCAGGCTGGAAAATTTTATGCCAAGTTCCTTCTGCGGTCTAAAATTTAGGAAAAAGGAACTTTAATTAAAGCAATGACTAACTATTACATTTAATTTTATTGGTAGGTGTTGCCGTCCTATTGGGTTTGAACTAGGAATACTTTAAGGAATTAATGAATGCAAACTCTAGGTAATAGACTCGGCAATTTAATTTACATTTATGGATCTGGTCCTGCAGCTCCTTCACAAGCAAAGCTACTGTGAAAGTCCCTGGATTTGTGCTGGGTTGAAGGCAGATAACTGGGATAATATTACTTGTTCAGCGGAAAAATCTAACTTTCCGAGTATTTAAAAATTACTGAAATTTCTTGTTTTTTCAAACCAGGGTAGCTAATTATTTTACTGTTAAATATGAATGTACTTCCCCTGGTTTTGTGAAGCCAGAGCACTTTCTCTCAGGATACTAAAATTTAACTCTCTCTGGCAGGGAGGTAATATGAGCACAACTATACAGGTCATGAAATCAGATTTTCATTTGAGGGAGAAGTCCAGTCTCCTTCCAATTAATACCTAATTTTGTAGATGATAAACAGTCATTTTCTTATGGGTCCAAATCTGTGTCTTTGCTCTCCCAAATGTGTATCTTCACTAAGCCATAGACCCAGCTCCACTTCTTACTCCCTCTCCCATCCTGTATGAAAGCATTTTCTCCAGTCTTTGACTTGGGTTTGCTGTTTTTTCCTCTACTCTTTTTGCCATCTTTTCTAAGATGTGCACATGAGTATCGCACTCACTCTAAAATGTATAGGGCCTGTGCTGCGTGAGGGAGAGATTCATTTCCATAATGCCACAGTCTCCCCCTGGGGGGCTGGTTCCCTGGTTAGAGGTGAAGGATGGCATTAGCCCTTTGGTTGTAGAGCGTCTTCGAAGGCCGGGCTCAGCTCTCCACCTGCCGGGTCACCAGTTCTTCTCAGGTCCTTCTCTCTGGGATACTGTCTCTGCAGTTTCTGGCTCTGACTTAAGGCTGTGGCTTTTAGAAGTTTAAGTTTTTCAGTTATTGTTATCAAAATGTACAGCTGTTTTTATTTATGTCCCAGAAATTTGTTGATTACCACCTGAAATAACACCAGTTCCCTGAAACCTCACTAAGAATAACTTGATGTAGTTGTGATACGCTACTCTTGGCAACTACATTTTGGAACCTCTCAGCTATCTCACCCATAGCACATTTCACACGTGTGCTATTGTATTGGTCTTTAGACCTTTTTTTTCTACAGAAGGTGAAGAGTAAGCATTTTATTATTGTCTCTGCTGAGAAAATTAGTGAACCCTTTTAGTCAGCCTGATAAATTGATCGGTGGGTACAGATTTGTGTTTTTGTTATTATTCATTAGTTCTTTGATAGAACCCTGGTAATTAGAAGTAAAAAAAATCCTGCTAGTTTGTTCAATCATGTCCACCTACTCATAAGTGCATGTATTAATCCGATAGCAGAGCCTAGTGCCTATAAATAATTTATCTCAGAGAATTGCTCTGAAAAAACATCCATATGGTAAAAAGAGCAGTATGCTGCTGCTAACCTTTGCCCTTTTACATGCTTTCTGATAAGATTATGAGCTTTTTAAGATGTACCAGTGATTCAGATATAACCTTTGCTTTCACTGACTTCTACTAACAATTTGTCTTCTAAGTAGACAAACAAAGAGTTTACGGGCTGGATAAAGTAGCAGTTTTATTTCAAGCATGTGTTTTTATTAGACAGAACTAATAAAATCTTCAATGGATTCTGTGTATAGTTGTAGAAATCTGTAAATGCCACCCAAAATTATGAATCAGAGGTGATTAGAGTTAATAGGCTACTCCAAAGGAAACTTGAAACTAGAAGGTCTTTTCACATATGATTTAAATTATTTTGAAACATTAGTTTCAGAGAGAGCGAGAGCATGCAAAGGAGAGAGGAAGGCAGAGATTTCTGGATGGTCTGTGGGGAGGGGGTACAGGAGGGTGACTGAAGCCAGCAACCTTATAGCAATTCCTGGTATCACCTGTATTAAATCAGGAAAGCACAGGGAATTATCAAAGATTTCCTCTTCTTTCTGATTCGGTTACAAATGCTTTTTGTTTACTCATTTTATTTTTTCCTCTTTTTCCCGTGTTTAAACCAGCCTGGGTCCCCATCCTAGCACTGCCCGCTCGGCCAGAATCACTTTCCAGGCTTCTAACACTGCTCTGCAGAGAATGAGCAATTCTCTGATTGATCAGTAAATTCATGTCTGACTCACTGGTATTGCACTTCTGGGGAAAATAAAAAAATGGGGACATCAAAATTTCGCCAAGGGAGGAAAAACATATTTTCTGAACAGCTACATTCAAAAAGCAAAATACCAGGGAGCTGGAAAAGATGAAAATATTGCATTGATTGAAACGGAAGAAAGTATTTACACAAATAAATGCAAACTGAAGATTGCAGGTTATCGTGGCTCTAAGTTGTCCTAGAAATTCAGTATTATCTCCTTTAAGCAGGGAAATAAAGTGCAGTTATAAAATCAACAGGACAAGTTTTTAAAAACCTGGCATGAAAATCTATCTAGATACAGTGTGGCTGACAGAAAACACGCTGAGCTGGAGTTTGCTTTCGACATCTGTGTGGCTGCCAGAGTACTACACTCGGAGATACTGGGGCCAGAAGGGACATTAGATCATCGTGCCTGACCTGCTGTGTGTCACAGGCCATTGCATGTTACCCAACGGCTCCTGTGTTGAGTCCATCTAATCTGGCTGCAGCTGCCACCACTGCTTCTTGTTAAACCTTTCTTTAATAACTTACAAAGAAAGTCTTTGAATGATGCTGTTTTTCTTAATGTCTTAGTCCTAATTTTTGAGCTATAGAACTTTTATAATTAATTTTTTTTTGCAAAGGTTTATTTCCTTATAATGGTCACAAAAAGTGAATTTCTAATGGCATCAGAACATCGGTGCAAACACAGTATGATCCTGAAAAGAGCATTAAAAAGGCCATACTGTATCAGAGCAAGGGCTGATGTAGCCCCATGTCTTGCCTCCAGCAGTGGCTGGACGGTAATACCCCAAAGAACTGGGCAAGTATATTTAATATGTTTCCCGAGTATTGTCCCAGATTCCTACTAGTTTCAGGTCAGGAGATTTCCTGAGCTTGTTGTGGCTTCTCTCTTTATTCCTTCTTCTGAGTCCTACCCTAAGCCACCTCTGAACGACGAGCTCCACATATCTGCTTCCTTGTGCATCAAGGGCCATCTTCCTTTGCTGGTTTTGAACCTGCCCCCCGTTGGCTTCACTGGATGATCTTCAGCAGAAGAGATGGAGCAGATAGAGACATCTCTATAGACATTTCGATATCCCTACAGAGACAGAGCACATCCTGCTCCCCTCAATGATTCTGGTGGACCGTGGTCACAACCTCTTCTCCAGGCTGCAGTCGGCTGTGCACAGCATCCCCTCCACAGGAGCCATGCCATGCCTTTGGTCACCCCTGTCACCCTCCTCTGAACCTTCTCCACCTCTCCTGTGTGCTTTCTCAAATGAGCACTGCAGGCAGTGTTGGAGACACGAGCACACCGGGAGTTTACACAGCTGCATGGCTATGTTTGCTCTCTGCTCCGTTCCTAACTTTCAATTTGCTCTTTTGATTGCTAGGAAGGAGTTGTTTTCATAGAACATAATCCCAGGGTCTTTCTCCTGAGTGGTAACAGTCAGCTTGAAGCCCATTATTTTATATATGAAGTTAAGATTATTTTCCCTGTATCACTTTACATGTGTATCCATGAATTTATTCTGCTCTTTTATTGCTTTCTCAGTCTCACAAGATCCTTCTGCATTATCTCAGCCTCGCCATACAAATATTTCCATACATGTTTTCCTTCCCACACGGTGTGGAGTCACTGACATCAAGGGAACGACCCTCGTATGTGAAGGTAAGCACTTTCGGAGCTGTATGAGCACGGACAGCTCGAGCTGGAGCTAGAAAATCCATCAGGGTCTACAGACGCTGCCAGCTCACGATGCAGCCCCCAGAAGTAATTTAACCCAAGCTGCCAGTGACAACATAAGCACAGGTAAATTTATGGTGCCTTGAGGTCTGCAGCCACCTTCCAAGTGGGCTGGACTCAAGGGATCGCTGGTTTAGACTTGGTTTAACGTGGTGAAGTGTCGAGCCACCGAAGCAGACAGACTCAGGTTGAGAACGGCATTGGGAAACGGAACTGAATCCCTTCTGTTCTGGAGTTGCTTCACATCCATTTGGATCCCGGGTGGACAAAGCGGCTTGCTCCTGCTGGTATCTGTCTGTATAGACATACCCTACATTTAGATTAATATTTTAAAAAATGTAATTTCAAATTAACCCTTGGGATCTTATGGGAGTTCTTTAATTTTCCCTTCTCAGAAGTGGTCAAACGGGACAAAAATAATTATTGGACTTCAAGGAGATACATCTTTGTTGAAAGGAATGTAGATATTTTTCTTCCAACACTAAGAGCATATATTCTCTGCTGCTACTGAGACACGATTGTGACCAGAGATGGATGTACATGTACATAGAATGCATTACAAAGTTTCCTTTTCACCCCAAATAGCTTTGCAAATAATAGCAGATGGAAAATGTAGAAAGAGAAAGGCAATCTGTCTGTTCAGTGCCTCACTGACCTGCTCTCAGGCTAGTTGGGACAGTCCTAACCTACTTTACGTTGATTAGAAAAGTCAGAATAATTACCTGCACTCGATACAGCTTTCCTCAGTGCAGACCTTTGTATCTTTTAGAAATTCATTGCTTGCCTTCAATCACTTGTGCCCCTGGACTCGTCTGAGGAAAGGGGAGAGGGAGATGACGAATGTCTTCCATAACGAGGCAGAAGCGTTCACGCACAAAGCCCAGATTGAAGGTTGAGAAAAGAGGGGAAAAAAATTAGAAATTGTTTGTCCCAAGCAATGAGTAATATTTGTCCATGTGGTCCATCACAAGTTTTCCCTCTATGACATATAATCCTCAACATGTCGCATGAGAACGCTATAATTTGAAGTGCATCATCCAGACTCTGCTCTTTCCTCCCACCCACCGTCTCCCGTTCAGTAACAGGCTCCTGGGAGAGCGTACCGATGTCTCCTCCGAATTACACTGCTTTTTAATACTTACTTTGAGATGTCTTTGACCATCGGTCAGTTTTCTTACACCAGCCGCTTGCCTCACAGGAGCTGTAGGGGCAGAGCAGTGCCTCTGGATGGCCAATGCCTCAGACGCAATTTTGGGTCTTCGATTCAGGTGCCAAATTTATCAAAACCAGTAGTCTGTTATGAGTCAATTTTGGGGAAGATGAAGAACTCTCCTCTCTTTTCAGGACCTGTTTTAACTAAGAGATGCACAAGTCTCTGCCATAGACCTGGAAAAGCTGTAACTTGCCCAGATTTTGAAGTATCCATTCATTTTAGATGGACCCGCTTTTGTTAACCTGCTTGAGAAATGTCTGGTCTCCTCGGGAGACAAAAGAATGGCTGCTCTTGTTACTTCAGCTGAGCTGGTGGTACCTCGGCTTTTCCGATAACAAAGGCTAGAATGCTTCTGTTCAGGCACCACTGTTTTTAATGTGGCCTTACCCATTTGCATATTCCGATTGCAAAAAAATAATGATTATGCATTTGAATAAAGAAGAAGAATAATTTACCCAGGCAGTGATTAGTTTTGGGTGGTTACTGAGTTCTTAAATTTGCTTTTGAAGTTTACGGTTGAGAAAGTTGTCAAGAAAACAGATCTTACGCTGGAGCAACAACGCAAATAAGTGAAGTAAATTTTGAATCTGCTTTCTGTGAACTTAGAATCATAGAATAGAATGAATCATAGAATCATAGAATAGAATGTCTGGGTTGGAAGGGACCTTTGAGATCATCTAGTCCAACCATCAACGTAACTGATAAAAAACCATCACTAAACCATGTCTCTAAGCACTATGATGATTTTTAAGGTCCCTTCTAACCCAAACCACTCTATGATTCTATGATTCTATGATTCTTTGATTCTATGACATGGGCCTTCATTTCCATCCGAGGTTCCTGCAGCCAGGAACCTCAAGCACGGAAAGGAGGGAACTTTTTACACCAGTATTTTTCTGCAGTGACAGCACACAAACCAGGTATTATTTTTTCTGTTAGGGACTGCACTGTACAGTTAACACTTCAGCGGAACCCCTTGATGCTCAGCAACCCACTTTTTTTTGTTTTTCAGGTGGGCTCGCATCAGCCTTTTAGGATTTCCTGCTGTGTAGCTGAACCAAGTGAGACTCTTCCATGAAACTGTTGAGCTACAGAAATCTGCATACCTGTCATCAGTTAATTTTTTCGTCGTTTATTCTCCTAATGAGCATGAGATATGCTGAAGCTGCTTTTCAGGTTTTGTTTAGTTTAGTTTGTGCTTTACACAACTGGGAGCACTGTAGCTACTTTTTCTAGTTAAATGTTGATACTCCACGATCAAACATACTTTGCAGCAGAGAAACAAATGATTTCCATATGCATACAAAATCCCTAAACAAATCCATCAAATATGTTGTCTCAACTATTTTTCTTCCAGCACTGAGAGAATACTGGCACACAGTTAGCTCACAGCATCTGGTTAGCTGAGAACACATCAATATCTCTGAAGTTTTAAAAGTTTTTCTTTGAAAAGCAAGTCTTTCCCACAAAGAATGAACCCATCCATCGACAGCATTTGACCGTGGTGCTCATTCCCCAGGCTGTTCGCGTGCTCGACAGGCAGTTTAGGTAGGTGTTTATGCAGAAGGTAACAAACACATACTTTCAGTGCTGGCAAAAATGGATATTTTTTTGTAATTTGGTCTTTGGAAATCATAATTGCCATATCAAATATTTGTATTTCATGTTTACGATCACAGGGCTAGAGAAAATTGCGTGTCATTTGCCAAATAGACTATTCTTTATACTTTATAAGTGTTCCCGTTCTAGTTCTAAAAAGGAGCTCTTGGCGTTGCTGAAGCCAATAGTGAAATTCCCATAGACTTCAGCAGCAGTTGGCCTCTGTTTCACCCTAGGAATTTAGGACTGGATTCCAATGGGGATCTGACTCTAGGTCCAAAATTTAGATCCTTAAAGTCTCTGCTCAGATGGTGTCTAAACTCTCTAGGCACCCACATTTCTGTCGTTAAAATTCTCTATCTGACTGTAAAATTCTCCAGCTCACTATTACCTTTGCCTTGAGGGCACTGGGCCATTTGGTGCCGGTGTTGGACCTGCTCCGCAGAAAGAATCAGAGGTAAGTGTTCTCCAGAGTGTCCTGCCTCCAGCACTCAGCCTGGCACCAACTGCAGGCAACAACTGGGGTTTGACAGACTGGGTTGTGTACGTGGGGGCGAAGGTCCTTTTCTCACCTCCAGCTCCACGTCTCTTTGTTGCTATTTCTCTCACTTTCTAAAGATGTTGAAGCACTAGCTTAGTGGTTGTCTGGGCATGACTTTGTGGGGCCTGACTGAAGAGAGGACAGAGAAACAGAGGAAGAACACATGAAAGCACAGTGCTGGAAGGACACTTGGCTTCTGGTTACCCCCTGTCATGGTCCTCAAACCAGGACACCCCCTTTGCTCTGCTGCACGTGCTTTATTCAGGGACGTTTAATCTATGACTGTGCACACTGTCCTTGGAGCAGGGACAGAAAGCTTGGTCTGATCCTCTCCGATGAGTGCTTACTGGGCTCCAGAATTACACTAACACCAGCTCCGTCTCTCTTGCCAAATTTATATTTAATTATTCCCTGTAAAGTGAAACAGCTTCCTGCCTCTGAGTACCCAGAAGCTTGGCAGTTCATAGCTCAAGCGTTTTTGCAGACGAAATGTGGGTTCAGAGCGCCCGAGGGATGGGAGAGGAATGAACCTTTGGCTCCCAGCCCAACTGTACCCTCGGCGCGATGGGGGGAGGACAGCTTTCGTGATGCTGTGAGGTGCCTGGAGGACCCCCCCGTGCCAGGGAGAAGCTCTGGACATCCGCAGGGCCCGTGGGGCTTCTCCCCATCCCCGCACCGCCCGTGCTGAGCTGCCAAAGGGATCAGCAGCACCCGAGGAACCGTAGCCGCGCAGCGAAAATCCCGGGTAATTCTGGAGGGAAGGTGTTTGTGGGGGAAGAGCACCGTGTGCCGGGAGGTGTGGGTGGAAGCCCTGCTGGTCGGGGTGCCAGCTAATGCACACCAGACCTCGCATTCTTTGTATTTCCAACCTTGTCGAGACCCCAAGGCACCCAAAAGACAAGGTTTGGAAACTACCCTGTAAGCTGGTACCTTTAAAGAACAAGCAAACAATGAACCCCTGGTCTAATTACACCAGGAATTTTCCAGACTTTTCAGCTGTTATGTAAAACATTTTTCCTCCCTAATAATAATTATAAACTTCTTAACTAGACTGATTTACTCAGGAACAATAAAGTTTAGTCTAAATTTATATGTTATTCAAAGGAAAGCAGCTCAGGAACTTGCTGTTCAAAGGGAAATTTGTAGTGCTCTTTAATACGGAGCCGAAATTAAAAGGAAAGGGAAAAAAAAGTCTGTGTTTTACATTAAACTAAACCTTTTTGATAAGAATGCTGGCCTGGAGCAATTTAAGCCATGAAAAATGAACTCCCTGAGCACTCCTGTCAGAGTCCAGTGATGGAAGGATCCCTGCAAATTCTTAATCTGCCTTTCTTCGTGGCAGGACAATATAGTGCTATAGAAAGGAAGGTCAAGGAACTGAACCCCCACAGTAGGTATCCAAAAAAGCAATCAAGCTAAACTAGCAGGGAGTGGATTCCAGCTGAACTCTGTAGTGAGGAGCTTTTCTCTTCCACCACAGGTACCTTATAGAAGGGAAGATTCCTGGGACTAGTGGTTTAATTTCTCTGGCTACCATGCTAATCACATACGTCGCATAATTACTGTCTTTCTTTCTTTTCCCCAGACTGTCATTCTTCTGTCTCTTAGCTCTGTCCAACAGGCAGACAATGTGGACACAAAGGCTGTGCAAGCTGGCGAGGCACCTGATGGAACTCTGGAGCTCCCTGACACACTACCCCGTGCCCCGCTCTGCCTTTCAGATATTTAATTTGCATTCTTTCCCAGCAATAGCCAAATGCTTAGGGGCTGCTTTCCATTTTCACCTCATTAGATTATATGTCTGAACATAAAAATGACTGAGAGCTGTGAACCAAATCAGGCTCCTGCAATGTGTGCTGCAAACATGCCAATCATGGCGATGACACAAGGCGAGGATTTGGCAAAAGTCATGCATGGCATTAATGTTAATTGTGTTTTTGCAGGTTAGACCAGTGTCAGCTTTGCAGCAAACTCATTATCTTATTTACGGAGCAATGATGGATTTCCCAGAAGGCAGAGTAAATAGTCCTACAGCAGGCTGTGGAGAGCAGGGGTCTCTGAGCAGAGGGAAGAGCACAGCACCGGTCAAAGGACGTGGCCAAGGCTCAGCAGCTTCTTTCCATCCCGGTCAAACACCTGGGTCACGCACCTTCTCCGGTGACACAAGACAGAGCAAAAGGATCCAAACTAGACCCTAAAAGTTGGTAAAGCTCTCCATGAGGCTTTCAGGTAGGTTCAGAAAGCTACCACCTCATGGACATGTTGTTGTGCTGGTGGGCCAGGGCCATGGGAGATGTTTGTTATGGCCACCAGTAGGAACACTGTCCTCACTCCATGGCCTTGCTCTGAGCTGGCCGTCTGGCATGGAGGGCAACCTGCAGACCCCAGCCCCTTGCCCTCCTGGGTGGATTGAGGGCCGAGGGCCCACGGCTGCCTCCAGGGCTTGCAAATAAAAGCAACAAGGAGGGGTCTGCCCTGGGGAAGAGCCGTTCATAAATGTGTGCAGGGACTGCTCCTGGATTTAGAGCAATCTATTTCAGAGATGGTTTTACAGAGTGTGGTGTCCTACATAGGGTGCCCATGGTGAGCGCTCCTATGTCTTGAGTTTTAAAGTGAAGGAGGAAGGAAACTGAGAGAGTTTTTAATAAGCTGAAGTGTGGGCTACCTATACAGCAATTCCTTTTGTGGGCTATTATCTCAATAAGAAGGTAAAACAATTAGGACGATGTTATAATCTGGTTAAAAAATGAGGCAGAGGGTTCCCCCCC
>JAOXJK010000023.1:66165233-66199798 GCA_025774025.1 Xenus cinereus | reverse complement strand
CCCCCTTTTTCTTTCCCCTGCTCAGTTGGAAACTCAGTGTAAATAACACATAAATACCAACTCTTGAGTGACACAGTATTTGGAGAAGTACATTTGGTTTAATGAAAGAAAAAATGAGAAAAGGAAAAAAAAAATACTGTGGTAAGAAGATCCGCGTTGTATCTTCTTGGGGCCTGAGTTTCTGGGGACAAAGAGGGCAGCCTGAAGTGCAGGAGAAGGGACAGGCCGGGGAGGAGCCCACCCCGTGCCGCGCCGGCCCCGCGCTGCAGCTGAAGTGGCAGCAAAGCCGCTCTCTTCATCTCAGCAAAACGTGCCTCCAGCCCTCCTGGGAACCCTGATTAGGCACCCGATTTGAAACCAATCTGCTGTGTGCCTGAACTGTGAAAATACACCTTCCAGCGCTCGGCCGTTTTCTGCCTGGCTTGTGAGAGATGTGGCCCGCAATTTGCACAACTCGGATTGCAATTTCCCTGTAGCTCTAGGATATGTATATTTAAGGCTGTGATAAGAAGCAGCTTCTCCCCACTGGGGCAGCCAGTCTGTTGCTGGCGAGGGTGTGAGAAGGTGGGCAGGAGGCAGAGGGGGTTGAGAGGAGGCAGCCCCCACCAGTCCCGTGCGGGTTAATAACCCAAACCTTTCGGTCCGGGGCAATATTCACCAGAGTGCTTCTGTTCAGGAGCCCCAGCAGGGTCTTGAGATGCCTGGTCATTGGCGACTCTGATCACTGGGAGTTTTGTACATCCCGCATCTCTGGATGTGGGTCTGCCCCAAGCACTCACACACACAACCCACACACCTGGAGTTGAACGATGGCGCGACCGACAGTGTCTCCTGTGGGCTCCCGGCCCCACGCACACAAAATTGAGCTCTTTTTCTGGGGCTGAGCTCAGCTGGAGGTTGTGATTTTGTTCCCATGAGCGAACAAGACAGGCTCGGGTCCTCCTTGCTCCCTTATATGCGACAGCTCCACGCAAGGACACTTCCCCCTTGGCTCCTCCAAGTAGGAATTCGGGCAATGTCAAAGTGGCACAAGCTAAGAGCTCAGATAAAGAGAGCGCTGACAGCAGAGCTTATAATTAGACTTTTAAATTTTTGCTGCTTTCCTGCTTTCATATCAGAATTTTCCATGGATATTAGTAAAACTCTCCATAGCTTGCAAGCTTAAAGAGCTTTCTTTTAAGGAGAAGAGCCTGCTTGCCTGGTGAGATTTCTCCAAGCTAAGCTGCACCAGCTCTACTATAAATCTAAATTCTTGCATTTTCTTTTATATTCTTTGGCGAGGGCTCTCTCATATTCCTTGATTCTTAAAGCCAGCTTGATGGAAAGAGCCGAATATATAAATGGCTCCTTGACTAAAAAATCTAGGCCAGAAATTTCAAAGAAAGCATTGTCAAAAGCCTTTCAACTATAAAATCATAACTTGCATATAACAAAACTATCTTCTAGTATTTTACTTTATCGCTGAGCACTATCGTCTTTAAAGTGACTACTGAGACTGACCAGCTTTATTAATGACCTCATGGCTGATAAATTCTGCAGCTCAGTGTCTCTCTGCCTGTGAGGTAACGCTGGGGAAGCAGATAAGTGTGTCTGCCCGACCGGCGGTAAGAATGGCACTTTTGTGAGCTTCCCTCTTAATCCTTTCCTTTAAAGAACACTATGGCCAATGCTTTTTTATCTGCACTGTTAAATACAGTTCTCCAGGGCACGTAATAAACAGAACATATAATATATTTAGTGTTCTGGTTGAACTGTGGATGGGCTCCCTCATAAACGTAAGAAGGCACTCAGCAAGTTTTAAACAAGCAGAGGAAGCGCTGCTGGGAGGACTGAGCAGGCTTGCAAGCCACCACATAAAAGTCATCGGGATAAGTAAACACGGTAAAGAGAGTACAAAGACGCGGCTAGACCTATGTTAAGAGGGAACAAGGGACCTTGGGAAGGGGTTCAGTGAAAGCTCTCTCCAGAAGAGGTCTTTCTAAGCTGCGGGATTAGGGGTGAGCCAGTTGTTGGATTGTGAGCCAAGTTTTGAACGATTCTGACACAGCAGATGCAAAGGTCTGGGGACAGAGGGTGTGGGGGAAATGGGTCTTCCAGCAACGAAACCTGCAAAACATCTCCCGTGGTTCCCCTAGGATGGACAGTGACAGAGACAGGGCCAAAGAGCAGCAGGGCCACCCGTCTGCCCATTCCCATTCTACCTGTCCCCGAGGGGCACCACAGATTTCAGAGGAAAAAGGCATCAACTACCCTAGCAGGCAGGCAGGAGACACTCCCCTGGAGAGAAAGCTTCTCCCTCATCAGTTAAGGTTTGACGTATGCACTAGATGGTACATTTCTGTTTGTAAATGTTTTCTACTGCGGCTCTGCCCGTGCTCAATACCCCTTCTAAGGGTCTCATCTGGTTTTCATTCCTGTGGAGACTCTGGGTTCAGCTGTGTCTTAGGGCTGTACTTGCCTTTATTGGTGTTAAATATTTTGCCTGATAATTTTGTTGGATATCCTTCTTCCTTTTATTATTTTTTTTTCAAATGAATGAGTAGTAGGAGTATAGTTGGCCACAGCTTTATTAATAAAACCAAATTCAAGTAGAGAATGTATTTTTTCTGGAATGAAAATTGCTTTATAAAACTGTCAGATTCACTATAATTTTGTTACAAAAGAAAATTGGAAAAAGTGTTCCAGAAACACAAAAAAATCCCAGCTTGCATTTCATTTTGAAATCTTGTTTCATTTCAACATTATTTGATTTTGTATTATTATGTTTTTAGAGTCTCAGATGAAATATTCTGATGCGCCTGGATCAAATAGTATTTTCAGAATGCTCGTTTATAAACAAGTTGGAAATTTTCAGTTCTTACTGTGATTCAGAACAGCAGTTTTGCAATACTAAACAGGGCATCCCGAAATGGAGACCTTATCCTCGGCTACAGCTTTACTTAGATGTAAACAAAAACCACTAATATGCACCATTCATTGTTTCTCTATGTCCCTGCTTTCAGTTTTCATTTTTCCACTGTGCCATTGAATGGGAATTATCCTGTGTGTTTACTAATAATGAGCACCCAACTCTGGATTTCTGTTTTCACTCTATTATTGTGGCACAAAGTGGCCAGAACCGTATAAAGTTATTCCAGATATTAGTGATGTATAAGGTCATTCACATCTTCATAACTTTCTGTCATAATTTCTATACTATCTTTTATTGATTTGATCATATAAGGTAATTTGAGCTAATAGACTGTCATTTAATAAGCGATACAGCATGCACACGCATACACACAGATTTATTCTGTAATTTTATGCTCCTGGAGAGAAGGTAAGATATTTCCCTCAGGCGCTTATTCATGGATACCTTGATTTTGATCTTCTTTGGAGGCTACTTGACATTTACCACCTCTGACTCTTTTGTACCTTTTGTAGCTGGGGTGGGAATTTTTTCCAGTGTTACTCCTGAGGAGCAGTAAGAGCATAAGGCGGCTCTGGGTACCTCTTGGCTTTCTGCTCAGGAGAACAGGGTGGACACATGTCTGCTCCTATGCTGCAGCTCCCACTTAGCAACTGTCCATCCCCCCAGTGCCATGGCATGGTTTGAATCTAGTATTTCTAGCTGCTTTTTTGAGGTTTCCAGCAACGCTCCCATTTGTCAGTGCCATGGGTTACTGAGCGGTGCAGAGCATTATCCCTCTTGGGGAGCTGAGGGTGCTCCCTCCAGACCCCCCCAGCTCTGGAAATGCATACCCGGTGCAGTTCGTCTAACCTAGATCTGGAGAACATAAAAATGAATCAATAGGACAGCTTCGGGCAGCTAATCAGTTAGGGGACACTGACAAAATACAGGTGTTGGTTGGGAAATACCTCCTTACAAAGAACCAAAAATATGAAAGTAAAGTCATAGAGACATGGGTTAATGATGGTTTTTGTCAGTGTTAGGTTGGTGGTTGGACTAGATGATCTGAAAGGTTGCCTTCCAACCTAGGCAATTCTATGATTCTATGGTATTTAAAGTCGAGCTGAGTGCCTGTCCCCACGGTCACCTGTCTCAGGCAGACCCTACATCTCATCCAACAGAGAAGCTGGCTGTTATTCAGCATCGCTTCCAGTCCGTGGCTTGAGCACACCAGCCCCTGGCCAGCTGCACCTCCCAGAAGGACACACAGACTGACACTGGTGACTGGGTTCTGGAGTGGGGCAGGAGAGACTCCCCCTTATTCTTCTCCCTCTCCGTCTCCATCTCCATCTCCCTCTGCTTTAAAAACATTAGGACTTAATCTTTCCTCTTCTGTGTTGACATGCCATCCACACAGGTCAGAAATTTGGAGGGGAGAAAGTGACTATGTCATCCCCGTGGTTGTCTCTCAGGAGCCAGATGGACAGAGCACTCAGATGTTATGGAGAACTCCAGCTGAAGGTGGTCTCTGGCTCAGGCAGAGCAGTCATTTGAATTACTGCTGGGTGACTGCCCCAGTAACAAGGTTTTGCCTGGTACAGGATGGTCACGAATGTTTGTGTTCTTCAGTCTCATGGGAAACCCACCCAAATCCACATGCTTTAAAGCAAGTACATTCCTACAGAAGGTTTCAAGTAGGGTGACTCGAGATTTAAAATATCCCTGAGAGTGTTACAGAGATATTTCATACTTCCATTAATTACTTGCGTACATATTAGTTACTTGCTTATCCCTTTACTTACACGTGCCACATCCCACACCTCTGCCCCACAGACTGTGTAGCTGCAGCTTCTGGTTTCACTCCTTTGCTGGGCTCAGCAAAGACTTTTAATACATAAAGTGAATCATTGGGAGTTAAAATACGTTATAAGCAAGTCCTGAGACTCAGGGCCCTCCAACCTGAGCTCATTTTCTCCCAAATACATAGACATGACAGGGCTGCTGATGTGCTCGGGCCGCTGCCTACCCAGCTGATCAGAAACGTCTTTGGTCTCCCAGTGCTCTCCTGTCTGCTTTAATTAGTTCGTAATCTCACTGGAGGGTTGGGGCACAGCACTGGGTGCAACGGGGCTCCCAGTCTGTGGCTGAGGCTCCATGAAACAGAGATGGGACCAGCAGTAGTTTTTGGACAGGAAAGCCAGTTAAGCCTCCTGGTCCCTTTCCTTTACAAGTCTTAAAAGTCAGTGGTGACACTGTGCTGGGAATGACCAGAATCCTGCTTTTCCGCAGGGTTTTTCCCCTGCGCAGCGTTCGTGCTCTTATTCCATGGGTGAAAGCAGTGGCCAGGAGCCAAAGGTGGGCATTTCTGGGCACACCTGGAGGGATGCAGAAATCTGCGTTCTTCTCCTGGTCTTGCCAGGCTGGGCTAGCTGTATTTTGGAAGCTGCAGAGGAGTTCTGCTGAGCCGGTTTAGGATGCGTGTTGTGCTAACGCACCCGCGTGTGCCTTTTGCAGGCGGCGTTGGTTGCACACGTGGTCTGGAGGCTGCAGAGCTGCAGCCAGGAGAGCACCCAGCCCCGTCCGGCAGCAGGATGTGAGCTGTATAGAGACAAGGAGACGCCAGACCCAGAACCTTATGAGGAAGGAAGGATCGGCACCTCAAAGTCTGTTGTTTTCTTCTGTTTCTTCTTTCAGCCATGACTCCGTGCCACGGTACACATGGCTACCAGTCTGCCTGCCAGCTCCCGGCGCTGGCGAAGGCAGCTCGCATCAGCCGGCGATGGGCTGCGGGACAGACCCGACCTGGCTCCTGCTGGAGCCGGCTCCTCTCCCCAGCCCCAGGGACCGGCAGAGCCCACCCCTGTCCCCTTCACCTGCGGGCATCCTCAGGTCAAGGGGATGCAGCTTTGTGGGCACCAGCCTTTCGCTGAGGTGCCAAAAGCCTTTTTAGGTCCGGCAGCTGTAGGAATTCAGTGTAATAGGTTGTAATTGGGCATGTCCTGGCTTGTTCGCACTCTTAATACAACACAGGGTTCATAATTTGACACAGATACATCCCATTCTGTCACAATGGTAGTTTGCCAAGATTTATTCTCTTAACAGGGAACACAGATTCTTTTAATGTCTGAAAGCTAATGAGGAAGGCTTTTCCAAGTGCAACGTGTTTATACAGAAATGCCAATTTGTTTCTCTTCTCTTCTCTTCTCTTCTCTTCTCTTCTCTTCTCTTCTCTTCTCTTCTCTTCTCTTCTCTTCTCTTCTCTTCTCCTCCCCATTTTCTCTTGCTTTCCCATCCCTCTCTCCCTCTCCCTTTCTCTTTTCAGACACTACAGCTATTGCAGAAGGATGTGGGGACAGAATTGGTCCCAGCCCCCGCTCTTGATGTAAGCAATAAAGAAGCTCACTTCCTGCACTTTCTGTGAACTTTCTGACAAATAAATGAAGCTATATTTGATAGGAACTCATAAACGCTTCTTATATTGCTCTTTGGAAAAGCTGGTAAATCAGCGTACAAAAGAGACCTCAATGATTTCCCAGTTTACGTTTCCAAAAATAATCTTTCATCCAATATTCCAGAAATTAGACTTTATAGCGTGGAACGGTGCCCTTTATTGGAAACACTGAGTCCGTGACCTTTGTTGCTGCAAGTCAGGTATCGACAGAGACACATATGGATTATGGACCTGTTTTCTTCTTTTAAACGCTTTAATATGTTTACAATGTTATTACACATTTCTGTACTATTTTGAAAGTCCTCCCTGAATCTCTACCATTCTTTCTCAGAAAGTTCTTCCTACCTTTATCTCCCTGCCATCGCTCTTGCTCTGGCTACGTCTTGATTTCTCCATTCTTTCCAAACACCACGGGCCTGAGAATCACCTTCTCTTCAGCTCCTGCCATCCAAAACAGCCTTCTTGTATCTCTGCTTCACTGCCTCACCACTTATTCCAAACCTCAGCTGAAAGCACAGCTTCTTTTTTTGGCCATATTAATATCAGCTCCCTCAGACATTGACCTGCAGTTCAGTGCTTTAATATCTTCACCATACAGCCCTGCTTAGTGGAAACCACCGTCTTGTAACCTAAACGGAGAAGACTTTTTTTCTGCAACTGAAATGCCATTTGAACATGTGGCATTTGGTTTAAATTTTTTTTCCATGTGAATTTTAAAAAAAGATACGATATGTACATTTGTTAGAGGTGTTGTGATAGGAGGTGAAAAAAAATTGGCAAGCTCTGGACTGTTGGGTACGCTCAATAGCCTTTTTTTGGGAGGGGGAAGGGGTTATCTGGCTCCTTGCTTTTTGCTCTGTCAGCAAGTCTGAAGATTTCGGAAAGAGCTGTACCGTATCCTGTGCAGGAGAAAAGGCAACAGAATTTCTGACTTTATGGGGGTGACAGAAGATTTCTTTCTGGTTAATGAGAAGAAGCAGGGCCTTCTAGTGGCATAGTGAAATTATCCGGCTACAGTGTATGGAGAGTGGTGGTGGGACGAGGAATGATATGATACTGTGTCTAGCCTTGTTCCCTTAATGTCTTAATACTAAATGCTCTTGTACAAAAACTCCTCGCTCAGGAATTGTGCATGGATTTTATTTAAATATGGGTTGGAGATTTATAGAATAAGTTAAGTGAAGGAACAGACAATATTGCACAAAACAGTGGAAACTTATACAGAGTATGAATTTCTGAAGGTTGTGTGTGATGATAATGATGATAATCTACTTAGACAAAGAATGGCTGATCAAGATCGGATGATGTTGCTTCATATGCTGGCATTAGGAAAAAGAACCTTGGTAACCAGAAATGAACTTTGTTTCTAAAGTCCAGTTTGAAAAAATAATTGGGTCACCTGGGAACCCAAATTAGACGGGGAATTGATAGGGCTTGTGTTTCTTGGAAATGTATGCAGCTTCCAAATTTCATCCCATCCTTAACTGGAATGAAGCTGAATTCCAACAGAAACTCAGTGAGGGGAACTTCACTAACTTAACTAAAGATATTTCAGGGTGGTCTAACTAAAAATGGCAGAGACAGACTCAAAGACTAAATGAAATTGTTATGAATGCTGGAAATTTCACAGCCCTGTATTCATAACTTCTCAACAACAAGAAAACTGCAGCATTTCTGCAGCAGTCCCTTATGACTAAAAAAGTTGTCTTTGGAAGAGAGGAACGTGTGTGATGGGACGAGAGACAAAAGCTGCTCTGCAAAGAATATCAGTTATGATGAACAAATTATGGAAGTAAATTTAGAGGAAACCAACACCTCTCATCTCTGTCTCTTTTGGAAGGTCTTTCCTACCAACTTTAACAGTAGGGTCTTTTGTGAAGCTGATGAGATTCACCCTTATCACACTGCCCTTTTCTCGTGTGGCTTGGAGCAGGTCCAGGTGGCACCATGGTGTAACTGTCTCAGAGTGAGTGGAGTGCATACCTGATGTCTCAGTACGTTAAGAGGAGCATGTCCACAGTCAGTCATTTGTGCTGAGGTTGAGGTAGCATGGAGTATTAATAGTGTGAACCAGGAAAAAAAGAATACTTTTGTAAAAAAAGAAAAGCTCTTGCCATTTTTCCTGGGAAGAATTCAGATATTAACATTTTTGGTCAGCGAATGCGGTTTCACGGTTGTACGGACATCTGTGTTTGGTTTTGAAGGTGATCCCGGGAGTGCTGTGTCCATCAGACCAACACTGGGTGCCTCTTCTGTTGGTCAGTAATGTCCTCCAACATCTGGAGGGAGGTTCAAACGGAGGTTTTCTTTGGGTTCATCCGTCTGTGTGTGGTGGGGGTCTGTGCCAGTGATAGCAAGTATGTTTTCTATCTCGAGAGAACCCCAACAAAACCTCATATTTTTTTCATACAAATTTTTTCCGAAGCAAATGATCTGCAGGCATTCACCCAGAATATCATTAACACAGAAAGGGAAGCTGAGTTTATTGTGCCCAAATGTTACACTGGTGTTTACAGGAATTCTGATCTTTAAATTTCTTGCTAAACATAATCTATTTTGTGTATGTTATAGTAACCCTGTCTGGGAGTTTAAATAATAACAGAAGACTATAAAACCCAAAATTTATTTTTTCAACCCATTAGATGCATTTATAGATTTAGACTATTCTCTATACTCTATTTTTCTACTTCAATATACAAGAATTAAAAAGCTTAGAATTTAACTAGAAGCACAGAGCTAAACAATGTTTTGTTTATGGCCCATTTTGTATTAACATCGTTGCTTTTCATTATAGGGTGATGCCTGGGAAACGATGAATTTTGTTGACAATAATGTTATCAATTATGTACTTTCAAAATAAAGCTTTACATTTTATTACTAATGGGGGAAAAAAAATGGGCCCAAATTTGACTCATGTAGCTTTACTGAATCACTAAAGTCATCAGATTTGAGTCAAGCTTGGGCCAGGCTGAGTGTCCCCTCGCTGAGGAGTAAGCTCAAAACTTTTGGCACTTAATTAGGAGAAACACACAAACATTGAAATGCTGCTCTTAAGTAGGATTAGGCAAGGAGTTCAGGACTTGGGGAGGCTTCTTTTCCAGGAGTTACTGGTTGACCAAACCCTGGACACGTGCCTGGTGGGGCCTGGGCAGCCTGACGCCGTCCCCTGCCTCAGTAGGCTGAAGTAAAGCAGGGTGTGGGGCAGATCTACCTTGCCCGGCTGGCACGGGAAAAGCCCAGATTGACCTCTTGTCGTAAGGCTTTTACCTCAGATGAATTATTTTGCAGGACTGAAAGAGGTTTGCAAGATCCCTCAGCCCCATACCTGGGCAGCCGGGAATGCTTCATGGCTCCCGCCCGGCCACACCACGGAAGTACAGGCAAGGTATGAGGTATTTCCACCCTGGTGCCTCTTGTGCCCTGGTTTCCAAAGGAAGAAAATGCAGAAACATGGTCTGGAAATACGCTTTGGACCAATTCACAGTCCTGTTGGCTGGGGACAGCGGAAGAGCTGAGGAGGCACCAGTGCACAGAGCTTGCTTGGCCCATTGCGCTCTGCCGTGTAAAATCTTTCATGACCCACAACAAAGAGTGGCAAATCCTGACCCCACCGCTCCAAAAAGGTGGTAGGTCCAGAAATTCACCTTTCTGAGAGCTAGAAACCTACACCTTATTTCCCACCAGAATTTCTTAATGACTGGCTTATAACTCTTTGTTCTTATGCCAACTCATTGTCTTCAAGCTTAAAAAGCTCTTTGCCTTTTCTGGTGTTTAACGTCCAGCTGTATTTACAAAGAGTGACCGTATCCCCTCTCAGGCTTGGATCTGCTTGGCTAAATAAGCCACTGTCTTTTAATTTCCTCTTGTAAAATAAACTCTCTGTTACTCTCTGTTACTTGGACCATCCCAGCAGCACTTCTGCACCTGCTTCTGGTACGAGCTCCCTTTCCGTCAACGTGGGTGACCCGAGTGGCCAACAATATGGGAGGTTTCACAAGGGCTTGCTGAAAACATTGGTGGCTTTCACACTCCTAGAAACACCTTGCTGGATCCTTTCTCAGACCACGTGGGCTTCTTCCATAACTCATCTTGTGGTGGTGCATAGGTGCCCTGTGACTGCCTGGGTAGATAGGCAGGTTTTTCACTGCTGAAGAAGTAGCCAAGGAGTTTGAGACTAGCAGCTCACGGCAGCCCTCAAGCTTTTAAACTCCAGTTACGTGATCCCAGCTTTCAGAAAAGTACAGCTCAATGCCCAGCTGCAGAGCATGAACCAAGGCAGTCAAAGAGCAGAGGCCTTGTTGATGGTATCACAAGAGCTTCCTCAGCGTCACGTTAGATCTGGCAGCATTTGGCTGTGCGGAGATGTAATATTTTTCCTCTAGCTACAGTGTTAGACAAAATCTAAGATGATGGTATTAATTAAGCAATAAAGCAATGCCAAATCTGTGTGGGACGTAGGTAGTTTTAAAAGGATTAAGCATTTTATAAATAAAGTACATCTGGAAAGTAAAGCTTCTGGTACCCCGGCGAACTACCTCCCACCCATTGAATTCCTTCTTGGCCATGCTTGCCCGCCTCCGCCAACAGGAGCCAGCAGCAGGATCACGTCCTGCTTTGCACTTTCTCATCGCCGTAGTCCAAATTTCAGGGATACCTGCCTCATGCAGCTTCTCAGGACATTTGATATTGTTTAGGATTTGTTTTGCTGAAGGTTTCTGTGTGTGTGTGTTTAAATAGAGGGCATTTCAGGTCAGCCAGTGGGTTCCTTAACGACTTCAATCTGTGTCTCAGTGGTAATATTGCTCGTACAAAATTGTTTGTTATTGCTCAAAATTTCAATATCTTTCATGCGATGATGGATTTAAAAGCAAAATATTGTTATTCAGTTAAACAAAACATGATCAATATTTTCTCAAGGTGTTTACGTCTATTATAGAGCTGACTCACAAATATCCATGATATAAACAAATCTGGAATGCCTGTTTTTTAATTTACTGGTCCTTCTGGACTTGTATCTCCTTTATAATCCACTAGAAATCCAAATTCATGCTTAGTACCATATGTACCATAGAAGAATCTTTGTTGGAATTTGCTTCCCATCCAATATCACAACACATATGTTACACAACACAGAAAAAATGTGTAATATTTCATTTTCCCCTCACTGTGGCCCCATGCTTTCTTTGCTTTTTTTCCCCTTCCAGGGTGTAACTCTATATACCAAATATTGGAAAAGTAATTGCTGCTTGATAAAGAAAGGCAGCATAAATGAAACCTCCAATATTCAGTCAATTTTAGACATGCCAAAATATTTGTATTTGGAAAGGAGTCTTAATAGCTGCCATTATGGTGATGACCTAGGTGGGAGGGAAGAGTGTGTGTGTGTTTGTCTCTGGGTACAAGTATGTATATGTTCGTGGTTGGAAGGGAAGACCCTGCCATCTCCCTGCTGGCTCCTTATTTAGCCGCGGTTGTCACAGACAGGATGGAGTTTCTGCTGAAAAAAAAAAGAATAATTCAGGTCTTATTACCAAGAGTAATAATACTTGCTGGTATTAAAAACTCCTAAAATTTGGTCTGGAAAGAGCAAAAATAAATAAAAGATCATATAATAGGGGTGCTAGCTGCCCATGCCAGGAGGAAATTGCTTGGCAAAGAAAATATCTGAAATCCTGTAAAAGCTGTTTTGTGTACCAGTCTGGGAGTGATGCTGGCTTGACTTCCAGCTGACTAATGGCAGCTCCATGGAGAGTAACATCAGTGCCCATTCCTCAGTTATTACCAATAATATATCACTTGGAAAATAAACAGAAAGATAAATGACAGGACAGATGTCTAATGAGGCAGAGGTTAAGGAGTGTTAAACTGTGCTGGACACCATCCGACGTGCCGGTGTTAAATTATGCTGAATGCCCTGAGCTCCCCCCCTATGAAAGGTCAGTGCTCCGGTATGTTCCTGGATGATTTATGAAATCAAAGAATGGCCCACATGCCTATCTCTCTGGGAGGTGAGCAGCTTGCAACACTGTCAGCCACGGCCCCATAATAAACCAAATTTAAACATCTCTCAAATCAATCCATCTTCGTCACTGGCTCTACTGCAAGCCCTCCTCTGCCTTGTTCTCCCCAGCCAGCCATGACATGCTCTATTGTTCTTCACATACGTCCCTGTAGCTATTTTAGAAACCTGCCGTGCTCTCTGCTAAAGTTAGAAACCTCCTGAAGATGGCTGTTTCTTTTGGACCAGGTCAGATGTGCTCGGAGTCTCTGCTGTTTCCATGCTGTAGGTGGCTGAGGAGATGGCATTTGCCTGTCCTCAGAACCATCTATCTTCTATTTGTAGATTAGGTGCAAATACAGTATTTATAAATAAAACATTTTAATTTTGCATTCACTATTTAATTACAGCAGAATAAGCTAGCTTTATCCTTCATGCCTGAACAGTTAGATTCCCTACGTCTAAAACCTTCTGAAGAGAGTGTCACAGTGTGCCACCACAGGGATTGGTCTGGGCTGCCTGCAGTGCCGATGAGCAATGAGGTGTTTCCTAGCTGTAGCTGGTGTGAACAGTAACGGTGTCTGTACTTCCAGCCGGTGCCCGCTCTTTCAACTTCCTTTTTTTTGCACCTCGATGTCTATTTTCTGCTCGATGGAACAGCGGTGGGCAACTAGAGCGTCTCTTTGGTACTTTTGAGGTTGCAGAGCTTTATCATTTCCTCCCCATTTCTGTTTCTTAAGGTACACCATAGGACTCACCAACGTGTCCGAGTCACCCAAGGAGGCTTGTGGAGCAAGAGATGCAGATCCTCATAAGACCATTTGGACTTTAGTTCTCCATCTGCAGAGGGTCAGCGCTTCCACCTTCTCTCTGTGTCTTGGCACAGCCAAGGTGACAGGAAGGATCTGTTCAGGGGACGGGGTACCTGGGGCTGGTTTTCACCCTTTCCAAACAACTCATTTGAGGTTCTGGAGGTCTCACGTGGTGCACTCCTTTGAAAGCTCTGTTAACTGGACCTGTTTCACAAATACTGAACATAAATATGGTGGCTGAGGGTGAGGCAATTTCCTCCTCAAAGAACTTCTGGACACTGCCTGTTCTCAGACCCTGCAGGTACCCCGAGCTGTTGTTCACCAGAAGGGCAGCAGAAAATGACACATTACATCTCTTGCCTGGCTTTTCCTCTGAATTTTTAGTATAATTTGCCACTGAAGCCAGTGGGAATTTTGTACAGAAAGAGTCGTGGTGGTGGCTGGATGCTCTGTGTGTGTTTTCTGCCGTCCAGCGGGACTATCTCATAAACAGGGTGCGGGCCCCTGACAGCCAGGGGAAGCGCTTCCCAGAAGGGAGTGGGGACTTTCCAGATGGACAAAGTGATTTATCACCAGAATAACTCAGAAGGGTGTGACTTAACAACTGTTATAATTGAAAAATGGGACCGAAGGCACAGAACTTGTTAGAACTGCTTGGACTGAAGTTCTGATAACGCATCATTGCCAATAATACAGTATTTTTCCTTGCTCTCCGCTTTATCGGTCACAGGACATCCCTGTGAAGGCAGAGGAGGATGAGGGATGCCTTAGATGTGATCAGGTCTAAGAAATGGAAAGTGTCAGAGAACTGGAGGTGTGTTGGAGAAGACACGAGATGGACTTAAAACAATTCCAGAAGATAAAAATTTTCTGCTAAGTCAATAGCTATAGGAAATTCTCTTGAAAAATGTGCAACAGAACTGGTACAAATGCCTTTTAATGTGCTCAGTTACTCAATTTAATTAAAAGTCCTCAGAGGCTAATCTGAGTTGAACCGTGATACGAAGTTTACCAAAAAAAAAGTGCTGAAGTTTTCAAGTTGTCAACTTTTTGAAGGCTAAGGTAAGTGAAATCAAATCAACCCACTTCGGCCCATCTCCAGACAATTAGACACTTTCTTACTCTTATTTCTCTGCTTTTATTCCCCCTAAAAAACCCCTGCAGATAGTGCATCGTTTAAAGTCAGAAGACATGAAGTAGGATTTATACTCTAATGGCCACCAAGAGGGAATCTTGCTGGTGTCAGAGGTCAAATACTTATGTCAAGAACACTTTATTCAGTAGCAATAAAAAAATCATCCATGCACCAATAAAAAAGCCCTCTGGGCCTTCATACAGCTGTGGGTATTATATGTGTTCCTCTATATGAGAACAATAAGTATTTTCCTGTGTTTTGTTCCACATGGGCTTTACGATTCTGCAACCTTTTTGTGTTTTCAATGAAAAAAAGATTAGATGGGGCCAGTTGAGCAATAGGAATTCTAGTTGCAATCTCAGTGCTTTAAGTCCTTTCCAAAAAAGTGATTTAGAGGCAGTCAACAGATGTGAGTGTCGTCCAGTTTTGGGATACAGGTCATAAACATTGACACATCATAACGGTATGGCGAGCTATTCTAATGGCACCCGGTAGCGTGGCTGTAGCTAAAGAGCTGTCAGCAATTTAAAGCTGTGTGAAGAAATTTTGACCATGAACTACAATGGGTGAATTTTGGCTTTATGCCTGTGTCATCAAACAGCAAAAAAGCATTTTTTAAGAGTTCAGTTTCTCTGGATGTATTTTTTTTCTCTCCTTTGTTTGTTGCCAAAAGGGGAGCTATTATTTTAGTGAAAAATACTTTCCTCTCTCTCTCTCTCCCTCTTTCTTTTTGGAAGGGGAGCCAGTGTCATACTATAGCTCTGGAGCTGAGGACAGGAGGGTAGAGAAGGGTCAGAGAGCAGAGCGTGCTCTCTGCTTGGAAAGGCAAAGCTTTAGCGACGGAACCAATAGCGCTCTGAGCACTTGTAAATAAGAGAAAAGGATGCCCTGTATTAAGAGTATTGGAAAGAAAACCTGCTAGAATAACTTGCTGTGGAAAAAGACCAATTGTCCGGTGCCTCACATGAAATGCATTTCAATTGCTTAGAGAGAATAAAGGAGAGTGCAAGATCTGATTTTGATGTGGAAAATCCTCATTAAGGAGTAATTTCCCGGAGATAGTCAGGTGTGAACTTCAGTGACTGTCCTAGATTGAGGAAATATTAATTTAATTGAAAAGTATTCAAACATTTCTATAAAGCAGTTGAGGCCAAGTCTACACAGACACCAGGGTTGTTTTTTATGTTCCAAATTAGCAGAGGAAGAGGGGGTGTTTACCTGTGGTAGTCTTTCTGTTTAAGAAGGATAAATTACCTTGGGGTGTCACCACTAAGGGAGCTCTCAGGGGCCCTTGGGGCTGTCATTGCCCACGGAGGTTGTTTGGAAAGGGGTGCAAATGATGCAGTTGTGTTGGTGCCTGACGGGGGTGCTGCCCCTTCCTTAATCACGGCAAATAAATGGCTCTAACTTTGGGAGGTGCCTCCCTTCTCATTAAAAGCAGTGAGTTAGTCGGATCACTGAGTTTTTCCCCTTTCCATTTACATCTTGAAATCTGATCATCTTCTTCTCATAGAAGTAGATGGAAAAAAATCCTATTGACTGTAACACTAGAGGTTTTTTCCTGGGGAGAAAGAGTGCCTTCTTGCTTAATTCTTAACTAGTTTTTGTACCCAAAACTATAAATCTTTCAGTCCCGGTTTCCTGACACAGTCAAGTGGAAACTGAAAAATATCCTTATTTTAACTTTTATTGCATATCAAATTTTGCAAAGGTTTCTCTGCCAACATAAATGACTACAGGTTGGGAAGCAAGACTGTGAAACGGCAGAAAGCTGGTGATATTCACTTAATGAGCAGTACAGTCTTGCTCTGAAACACTTTTCTGGTGGCAGAATTAAAATCACATACTTGTAATGCTGTTAAAAAAAAAAAAAAGAAGTAAAAGAGTCCAAGTGAGAATTTTCACAGCTCCAATTAGCATTTTCAGGCCAGATCTACATTTTCGTGATCATTTCAGGTTGTTTGGGCTAAAAGCTGACATGTGAACTGTTTACTGAGAATTTTTTTTTGTTGTTTACTTCCACATACTTAAAAATCTGTTTGATTTTCTGTGGCCCACAACAATCATGAGGAAGGACACAATAGCAGTCCTTTGGGCATCTTCTGTGCTCAGTAGCAGCTCACATCTCACCCTGGTTTTGTGATGGGATCGGTTTCAGGATGACCCAGCTGTAAATGATTACCTGGTCACGCAGGCTGGAGAGTCAAAGGTGCTTTGTCCATCCTGTTAAACAAATAAATCACTTGTGTTGTTGAAATAACTCTGAAGATATTTTATACGGAGTGGAACAGTCTCCAAAGGCGCAGGATTAAGACTTCCCACCTGAGAGGACTCTGCAGGCCTGGTGGGTGGTTACGGTTCATATTCCTGCAGGGACTCAAACTTCCAATTTTTGTTAATTTTTTTTAGTTGCCTTGGGGAGGAAAGGAAAACAACCCAGCAAAATTAAATTTAAGTACAGTTGTTGGGTTTTTTAGTTTATTTCTCTCCTGAAGCAAAGGGTAAGTGATCCCCACAGATATCCATGTGCCCAGGCGAGGGGATCTACCCTCCGTTGTGGGCAGGTCATGCATTTTGCTGAGAGTGGGAAAAAGCTGCTGAGGATTCAGCTCAGTAAGACCTTAAAACATGAATTTGAGGGGCTATCATGTTCTTAAATCTGAATGACTGGCTCGGTACATTACTCAGTTGAGGCTGTAGCCTCTGCAAGAGGAATGTCTTTCTATCTATAAAATGAGAACAGTGTTTATTGGTCGTATTTTACAGGTGCACCACAGATTAAACTCAGACCTAAAGAGGCTTGAAATCTGGGAGAGGCACTGCAGACAGGACAGAATACTATTGAAAACATGTTTTTGTGATGACTTTTGGCCGTAGCTTCACTACCTGTTTTTACAATGTATTGATTTTATTTGTCCAAGTCCCATAATAAGGAATAAGGCGCTTGCACCATTAAATCTGACAGCTCTTTGCATAATTTGGCAAGGATCCGGAATGACCGCAGGAATCAAGAACAAATGTTTTTACACCCTGGAGTGAGAAAACACTCAGGGCATTGAATGGAAAGATATTGAATGTTTTCTTTTGGCACTACGCATTTCCAAATGGGTTGTTCTGCCAATTATTGCATATTAGAACTATAAAAAAGAAATAAAATATTTAAAAGGTGTTAACTTTAATGGCATTGTGGTCCTCTTGCAGTCGCATTCTGAATAGAAGGAGCTGGAAATGTCAGATGCAAGGGCCTGGTTTGGCTTAATGTTATTTCTGCAAAGCTGATGAGCTAAATGGAAAGTAGGAGAATATATCTTGAGATAGCATCAGCCAAGGAGACAGTTTTCTCCACTCTTCTGCTTGAAAGATGTCTGTAATAAAATGTGTGGGGATGCTCTGAGGATATTCCCTCTCTGGACTGTAAACTCCATTTGCTCCTGATTCACACAGCCATTCCAAACTTGGAGCAGATGCTCCCTCTTCGCTCCAAACCACCACAAATGTGACATGTTATTCCATGAACAGCCGAATGAGTGAAGCCTATTCTGCTGAGAAGTGTCTCCTTCCCTGTGCACCGCAGAAGTCTTTGCCCTCTCTGAAGCCCTCTGTCTGTCCCACCCCAATGCCTCATTCTCCCACGCACCTACACCCCCCAGATTATTACTCTGAGGTCTTTTCTACATTGCCCCTTGCCTCCAGCCTCACCACGCTTTAGGCTGCCTTCTCCACAGCCTTTAACCTGGCTTCTTCTCACCTTCCAAGCTCTCTGCCTGGACAAAGTTATACAGAAGCTGCTCCCAGCTGGACTCAAATGTCAGTATTTTTTCCCTGGAGCAGTTGCCGACTTATACAAAGCTGAAGAACTTTATGGGTTGAGGATTTCTGTCGCCTCACTGTGCCTGTTTGAAACGAGCTGCTGTATTCTGGTGTTATTGTGGTGGCATGTCGCTGAGTGAACAGTCTGACTGCAGAAGCCCCTTTCTCAGCGTTGCAAGGATAACAGGAAATTTAAGTGTCTCCGTGTCCTTTCTGCCACACGGTGATCTTTGACTCCAGACTGTATTTGGTTTGAATTACTTTTTCCAAGCATACATTTCTGCATTCAGAGGTTTTATACCTCAACCACAGAGAAGCAGGGAGAACAGATGCAGTCCAAACGCTGCGCCAAATTCTGTCAAAGGAGTTAGACAATAGCTCCTTGGGTGATCACACGGCTCGAGCCCATCGCATACACCGGTTTGCCCAGCACTGTTCCAAAGACTGGTGGCCAGGGCAAATCTCTATGTATCCAGTTAGCTCAGATAGACAGTGGTAATTACTGCTTCCCAACCGTGGGGAATGTGCTGTCGAAGCAAATAATGCAGGTAACTACACTTTATTAAGGTCTTGTTTGAAAGTATCTATGTAAAGTTCTTATCCTCTTGGAAGATGAAGAATGGTATGCTGAAGCTTGCAGGTATTCCTGTGTGAAGGAGAGATGACTTGGATGGTGCAGTCATGGCCTAGGCCCCCAAATACATGTCCCCATGGCTCGAGAAAGGCTGCCTGCTGCCTGCGAAGGCGCAGCGGTGGTTTTGCCTCCTCTGCGACATCATGTCCCTTCTTACAGTTTTCTTGGGTCTGTTTCTGTTCTGACACCACGAGGCGATTTACAGCATCCATTTAGGTTTTTTAATGTTTGGTGGTACTGAAGGAAGGTCAGACCTGATATAGTAGGATATTAGCTTGCATTCTATAACACTTTAATTAAAAAAAAAAAAAAAAGAAAGAAAAAAACCACAATCTACCCACACTTTTTTGAGATAATATCTACCTCTTCCCACATTCTTCTCTCTTTTCTCTCTGAAATAATGAAAATTGTATTAGTGGACATTTCCTACCATTTCTGAAGCCTTAGAGGAGGCTGTGGAGTCAGTTGAATTCCCCTCTTTTGTTGTCTGAACAGACTGAGATAGTTCTTTTTTGATCCTTCATCTCTTACACAGGTGTGTTTAACACCTACGGAGGTGGATTAAACAAGGTTGTATTGGAATAACCATAATCATAAAGTCTGGTGCCTGTCAAGATTTTAGGCTAAGCCAAAATGAATATATTTGAGGTCCACTGCCCATAAAATTGTAAAGATCCGATGATCCAATGACTGCTTACATGTGTTGGGATGTGAAATACATCAGAAATCAGGACTTCACTTTCCCGTTTTTCTGGTTTTCATCAAAATTAATCTTACATTAGATGTTTTCAACAAAACCTTTTGGGCTACAAGTAAAAACATCCACAAATAAAGTCCTAGTTTACGTATTTGTTCTAACAAGCTCTCAAAAACCCAACAAATCAAACCCAAAATCTAACACTCCCTCCTCCCCAGCTGGGATGAAATGAACTCAAAATTGGGCCAGAAGAATGAGTCTAGTTAATCAAAATACATTATCAAATGTTTGCATTTATGGCCACAGGATGCTGTAGAGGCCCAGGGTATAAATGAGTCCGAAAATAATGACATGTATTTAGGGAAGATGGATCGATCCATGGCTGTTACATGTGACGGTCAGGCTTCAGCCTGTGCCTCAGCATGCCCCTGAGCTAGGGTGTAGTGGAAGGACAGCCCGAAGGAGGGCTGCTTCAGAAAAACTGTCTTCTTGTTGTGTGTCCCTACATCCATTACCGGCCAATACTGTACACATGATGCTGGACTAAAGGGGGTTTTGTTCTGATGCAGTACAACCATTCTTATTCTTAAGACAAATAGTAACATAACTGGTAACAGGATAGTAATTTAAGCTAGATTTAAAATGTTTTTCTGCAACCAGATGTGATTCTAAATAATTACTTGTCTGTCATGTCTTAGGAAATTAAAATGATTTTATTTTCCCATTAGATCCAACTGGATATTGCTGTGGAGGTTTTCACGAGTTTTCTAAATGTCCTAAGGTATTTCTAAAGTAGAGTTTTGCTATTATTCTATAATTGGCAATTTTTCAAAAGCTAGACTTGCTTCACCAGCTACAATCATTATATCTCAGTGTGGGCCAGAAGTTGACCCGCATGGAGAACAAATATCCTGTTTTGTGGAGAACTTCAGAACTTTGTTCTAAATTCAAGTGCCAAAATGTCAATTAAAACAGCTGAAAACTACTTTTAATGGCTTGTTTTCATTTTGGTTTTTAAAAGCATGTAGTGTACCACAACATAAAAAGTCATTTGCAAAAGAAATACCAAAACAAGCTCTTTTTTTTTAAAACATTTTTAGAAGTCCTTTTGCCTTCAAGAAAATTTTGCTACACGTTTTTATTTGAATAAGAACTTCATTTTCTGACTGCAAACCTCTTCTGTCAAAGTTGACCTGAACAGCTGTAAGCAGAAACACAAAGAAATCTAGAGCCAGATTCACTGTCAGCTTTTAAAAATTTCCAGATTTTCAGATAGCAGTTTGTGCAACTCTAGGTAAAGGTCCTCAGGGAAAATGCGTGGCCCCTTTGAGACTCTCGGTGTGTCCCAGGTTGTGTCCTGGTCTTTGGTCAGTGCAGGTTAAGTCCTTCATTTCAGATTTTTCTGGACAATATCAATGACTTTTAGCATATAAACATTGAAATTCTGTCACTCTGTTATTAATAAGCACTCAAACTAGATTCAGACTAATGGCCAATGCCATGGTCGCCCATAGCTAACTACAGATTTATATTATAAATGTTACCTATGGGAGTGTTTGCAGCGTAACCCGGTTTCTGAAGTTCCCAGACAAAACCCCCTCTCCCAGTTGCTGGGGAAGCAACCCAGAATGCTGCTTGAAAATTGTCGTGCTTGTAGAGAGGTGGCTTTTTCCTTTGTCACCATCTTTGTCACTGACTTTCCTTGCCTGGCGATGACCGGACAGTGCAAAGTTATTGACATCGATGGATTAGGGAACTATTCAGCGCTTCTGAGTCCTGTCTCAGGAAAAGTTATTTACAGAAAGTTTAAAAAGCAGACAAGAAATATTTCCTTCCAAATGGATGCTGAAGATGAATGGCAGCTGTTATGTGCTTGAGAGTGTGAGAGAAGCAGATCCTGTACCTTGGGCTGTCTCTGGCTGCCACGTGATAATCTTTTAGAGAAGAAAACACCCGAACACATACGAACACAGTCCTAGAGCCCAAGGCTTTAAAGGCCAGTTGGATAGTTGATGCAATTTCCATTTTGATTAGGAAAGTTTCTATTTCAGTACTTACATCATGCAAGAAACTAAGAATGTATAAACATCCCTTAAAAAAATCTCTTTGTAAGTGGCTTACTCAGAAGTGAATGTATAATGCTATTTTTCTGTCATCCAGATTCATTTCCAACCCGTAAGCTCCTGAACTGACTTGTCATTTCTGCTGCTTGGACTTGTGTAAGGGAAGCGGATCCAAAGCTGCTGAAATTAGGAGAAAGCTTTTGATTTAGTTTTTTTAGGTTTATTGTTTCAGCCATATTTTTTCTAATTCACTCCTCTCAACTTCTTTTTTTTTAGGTTCCAATTTGTAAAGTAGACAAGTGTCTTGTGCCCAAAGTGTTCAGTAGTAACAAATGACAATAACACATTTTCTATCCCTCTAATGAAGGATATACCTGTTTTAAATGCCCTCCAGTTTATTTATGTGTGTTACTGCTAAAAACACCAAAGGTGTGTGCCTTTATATATCAAAGAATATTGACAGGTGATGTGATTCGTCTTTCATGGTGCTCATACCAAGGAAGTACCACCCCGTCACCAAATGCCAAAATACCACTAAACCTTTTGGAGAAGGTATGAGAAGAGGGCAGGCAGTTGTGGGTAAAAACAATAGCTGTTTCTCCATCAGCTCCTTCTCTGCTGGTCTGATCCTGTGGTAAATTCAGGACCAGCACATCAGGCTAATATTTTATAAGTTAATGGGTAAAAAGTTCATTCTGACGAGAACTCAGCACTGTGTTTAAGTATTTACAGTGGTATAAATCCATAGCAATTCCAGCAATATTTGCAAAGTTTGGGTATAAATAAGATGAAAATCTGTCAGCATATAGCACTTGTGTTTTTTTAAAGGTAACGTCACCGGCAGGAGTCTTTCAAAGGGAGGACTGGATTTTCACTTTAAATAATGTTCCATATACCAAGAAAGAAATATTGCTCACATGGTGCTTTCCCAAGTGAAGGTCATTTGCAAAGTGGTGTGAAAGAGGCAGTTGATCAAATTTTCCATTGTGCGTTAACAGCGTGTCATCAGGAATGTTCATTTCTCGGTGGTGCGACAGATTCTTGGACTGAGGAGACATTTTCAAAAGGTCGTCAATCTGACCTTTTGCATCACAAATATATTTGGACGCAGTAGTGGTCTGAGCCGTGGTACCTACTTAGAGGAACTCATTAGGTGTCTCTCTGCCAGCCAAGCCAGCTCTGCACAGTAGGCAGGGAGAGATAAGCCTGGCACCCATGGAAAACAGCATTCCCTGTAGTGTATTTAAAGGAGAGAAAGAAAGTATTCCTTCCTGAAACTGTTCTTAAGATGTAAGAAATTGAATGAAATTAAACAAATGGGATCAAAATGGCAAGAAACACATTTTGATTGAAGGGTTCATGAAATATTTAGATAAATCTTAGAAGGAATAATATTGAAGCACTGCTCATATTTAATGGAGGTGAACAAGCCACGTTACCCACATATTATCTTGAAATATAGTTGAGGGGATATAGGCACTTTGTACTTTTCTGGTGGTCTGGATATGAATAAGGATTAACACAGCAAGACGTCCTCTTGGAAGCTGAAGCAGCAAGAATTTCAGGGTCTGTCCTCTCTTTCATTAGTTGCCACTAGCAGCAGAATATGATTCTGAACTGGATTATACGTGCAAGTCTTTGGGACTCTACTGGGATTTTTGACAGACTCAATAAACCTGACAAGTTTATCGAATTCTGAGTGTGTCACATGTCAATGTACAACCGTTGAGGAGCTTTCTGCTGGTCCCTCCTGTGCATGTCACGTCCCCATGGTGAAGGTACGATGCTCTGGTGGTCCCAGACCATCCTGTGCCAGGTGGCATTTCCAGTGATGAGAACCAGCACTGTAACAAGCCTCTCTGTCCCCTGCTTGGTGCTCACCAAGGACCCACGCCTTTCTCCCCTGCTTTCTCTTTTGTTTCTGAAAAGAACTAATTCCCCCTCTTCCCCATTTCACTTGGCAAACCTTGGGAAGATAGAGTTTCTCCCTCTACATTTTTGCATACCTTAGGGAGTCTTGCCTTTCTGTGTTTTTAAAATTCAAAAATTCTGTACTTCCCCTGCTTTGGGTTTGGAAACTCATTTCAGGCTTCCTCAGTAAAAAGAGCCATGAGCAGAGGGTACTTCTGCACAGGTTATATTAAGATATTTTAACACCAGCAAGTATGTTTAAGAACCAATAGCACTTTTGAAAACTAAGTGTTGGTGGGTTTTTTTCAGCCTCTTTTCTGGGCAGGATGGGGAACCTTTTACACACAAAGAATACCATCGGGGAGACATAAAATTTTAAAGAATTACTGAATATGAGCACCAGCTGCCCCTCTCCTCAGCCCTGCCCTGGATCTCTTGTTTGTGTTATGCTTCTAGCCTTCAAGCATCATGTTTGCAGGGAGATTTTCCATAAAGCCCTTGGCTTTTTTCAGTGCAGTTCCAGAAGACGCAAGGGGGAAGGGGGAGCACAGTGTGAAGCAGGATTTCCTTTTGAGGGCATAGCCTGGAGATGGACATTTGTTGTGTCACCCACTTTTCTCTGTCCCCTCCTCACCCCAAACTGCTCGTCCCTGTGGCTCCTGCTCTATGCCTGCACAGTCACGTAAAGAAGTCCCGGGAAGCAGAAGGAGCTGCTTTCTCCACTCAAGCACAGATTTTTGCATGAACGTCTGTTCCTGGTCCTGCTGTTCAGCCCTAGAAGGACTCGATCCTGAACCCACTCAAGACAGTGACAAACCTCCCATAGACTTTAGTGGTTAAGAAAAGGGGTTTATTCATTCTTTGTTCTGGGAGTCCTTCAGTCTTCCTAAGCCCTAGATTCATCTAGGTCTTGGCTGGGAGGGGTGACAGGGAAAAAGGTGTTTCAGTGGGATGCGCAGTGTGACATTGAGAGATATATGTTTGGTAAATGTGTGTATATAAGTATCGTGTGCGTATGAAATACAGCACAGATCTGGATGCATGGCATAAAACATACACATCGCATTTTAACACACGCACACAGATGTATACATACGTGCATATTATACACACACATCTGTATTTTTCATATGTGCATGATGCTGACTGTGCTATTCCGTAATGACTGTCCCTGTGCAATCTGCCAAAATGTGGTCCTTGAAGACCACAGCTCCCTTTGCAAGAGGGAGGCTGCTGGCCATGGTGTGTATTGCTAAGTTCTAATTTGGCAGAGGTCTTTTTTCTACTTCAAAACCCTCCCTCCCACACATAGGCATTTCCAGTCTGCTTTTCCTTTGTTTGTTTCATTTTAGTTCCCACTCTAAGCCATTTGGTAATATCGCAGTGTTGAGCACAGCAGCTGTTTCACGAGTGTCTTATTTAACGAGGGCGCAGCCTCACAAATAAAGAGGGGCGAAGAAGGGAAGCAGACTGTGTGGGTTGCTCCTTCTGGAGAAGACAGGAAGGAAACTCAGTAAATAAAAAACATTCGGGATGAGCCTCCGTGTATAAACTCTCTGGTGTTGCAGCTGCCACTTGTGCCGAGCAGTGGGAAGACACCTGTCTGCTGCCCTGCCTGGCTTTGGGTGTAAGACCTGGCAGGACCAAAGCCTCTAATGTCGAGTTTTTCTAACGTGCAATGAGACCACAGCCCAGTACTTGATATTATCAGGCATGTGCAATGGTTACTTTTCCACCAATGTGCAGAAAATGCCTATGGATCTCTGCTTGGATTCTCCCAGAAATGTGCTCTGGTATTTTTTGTAATGTCCCTTCTGGGCTACATTTCCTCTCTTTTGTCCCAGCCTCTAGAGTTCCTTTAATACGTAGCTCTTCTCTTTCTACTATATTTTAATTTGATTCACTTATGGATCTGATCCAGAGACAGTTAAGTCCACAGAGCAACTACACCAGCTTCAACAGACTCATAGGATCAGGTCTTTAATAGGCATTTGAGAAAGGTGTTAAAGAAATTGCTCTGGGGCCTAAAACCCATTAGACATCCGTGAAGCAGATATAGTGATTTATCTTTTTTTTCGGTCTGCTCTATTCTGATTAATATGCCTCTCATTTCCCAGTCTGCTTTACTTCATCAGAGGTTAATTCTGCAGGACATTGTAACTCAGTAACGGCATTCCTTCTTAATTATTTTGCATTATCTACGATGTGTGAACAGTCATGAAATGTGGGTTTCAGGGATTAATAGCTTTTCCCCCTCTCTTCTGCCTTCTGTTTCAAAATGGGAAGGAGGGAAGCGTGGGATTTCAGGATTTCCAGAGTGGTTGAGGCGGTTGGGGTCCCACCTGGAACGGCTGGAGCGGGCAACGTGGCAGTTGCCCAAAAGGCTGCTCTCATGATCCCACTAATCTACCCCGCAGGGACCCACAGCAATTACGGCAGTCAGCGAGGCCCAAATGGAAGCCCCACAGAAGAGGGAGAGGCAGCAGAGGTTTTGGGGACTGCGTACGAGCTGTGCCATAAGCGTTCCTCCACCTGCAGCTTCAGCTGGGAGGGCTCGGTGCTGAGTCTGCAGTTGCACCGAGTGGTCCCTTTACATATTGTGTGGGATCTGATAAATTTTTGCAGGATTTTTTCCAGCTGTGCTCTCATCACATTGATTTAATGGCCCTTAAGAGAAACCATAAAAGTGCTTTCTGGTTAGTGGGCCCCAGCTGTTCCTCACAGAATTGCATAATACAGCAGGCTGGGTTAACTATAGATTAATGATTATGAAACGTCTTGCTTAACCATACCATTTTTCAAACACACAAGGCATTGGACGAAACGCGGTTCACTGAGGTAACAAGATGACTTCGTTCATGGAGGAAAAAGGCTTAAGAGGTGCGGTGTATTTTAATCTGACCCAGATAAGATTTTCCACAGGCCAGCCATGGAAATTTCGTGAGATTAGTGAGCCACACGTGTGCCTGCGTGCACATGGATGTGTGCTCATGTGCTTCTCTCCACATGTGTGTGTTTTCCCTCAAGGGCTGCAGGGTGATGGCTCACTGCTGGAAGCCTCTCTCTGTTTTCATTACCAGGCAACGGCACAAGAAGCCAAGAGCATCATTTGGGGATTATCAGGCTCTGCAACGGGGCGAAGAGCACTGCCAAGCCCTGTGAAACCGAGGGCTCCCCACGTGACGTTGTCACAGGAGCTCCTGATCTCCCACCAGCCCCAGAGTGGCTGAGCAAGGAGGTAACTGGTGGAGCCTCAGGGCCTCGCTCTTCTCCCCTGGAACGCGGTGGCCAAACCTCTGTTGACTCGAGTGGGGAAGTGGGGGGAACATGCCCTGTGGGGAGCTCCTCCACCAAGAGGATGATTTATCACGTTCCATGAGAGCTCACAGTCCTCTGTGCTCCCCAATCACCATAAAGGCAGAACATGAGCAAAGGAAATTTTAAAAAGAAGTGAGAGTCCAGGGCTTTGCTTTTGGGGAACTAAGCCAAAAAGTTATGTCCAGGAAAGGTAAAGTACCATTCACAGCTTATCGAGGAAAAATCTGTATAATAGTAAGGGACAAGGACAAAACAGTGTCTAAAGCAAAATAGACCTGATGAGATCCTGGATTGCTTCTATCCCTCTGCTTCATTTACTACTAACCACTCCAGTGGCACTAAAAGTTCTATGTTCTTTTCTCAAACTATAGGCAAACTAGAAAATGAAACATAATATATAAGCTCTTATAAAACAGATTGTGAAAAGTCAATAGCAATTCCTTTTGCAGGCATAAAACCACAGAAACCCAAAGCTGCCTCCAGTGCCCTAAAATGCATGAAAGCCCAAATTCGATGTGTAACATCCTGAAATCAGGTGCAGATTCATTTTGTACCATTTTACCCTAGACGTGGTGCAGTCTGTAAGAGTTTAGATGGGGTACAGTCCAAGCATCTTATTTTTTCAGGTGATCCTGAACATTTAAAGCAATATAAATAACGTAAGAAGAGAAACGGTCAGCAATATTAAGCAATCTAAATTAAAAAGGGATATTAAATGTTGAAAGCATAGATTTTTTTGTGGTTTATTTTTTTCAAAGTTGTTAAAACGCAAATGAGAAAGCTCCCTTCTAAGTACCTGCGGTTCAGCAGATGAGCGTCCAAAGCTGGGACACTACACCATAGATTCATAGAATCACAGACTCATAGAATCATTCAGGTTGGAAAAGACCTTTAAGATCACCAAGTCCAACTCTTAACCCAGCACGGCCAAGTCCATCACTAACCCATGTCCCTCAGCACCACGTCTGCCTGGCTTTTAAATCCCACCAGGGATGGTGACTCCACCACTGCCCTTGACAGCCTCTTCCAAGGCTTGACAGCACTTTTGATAAAGAATTTTTTCCTAATATCCATCCTAAACCTCCCCTGGCTGCTGTCAATCATCCAGTACGACAGTGTGGGTCATTTAAAGCAACTGAACCATGAGCTTTTATTCTTGAATCTGCCAAGACCGGATAGTGAGGACATGCAATGTGTCATCTGCAGGAATATCTTTAAGACTGGCTGCCTAGATGAGGGCATTGAAACGATCACTCCCAAGTTTTTTAAGAATCTTTTCAGTATACTCCTAAAAGTATCTAATGAAGAAACAGTAGCAATAGAAATTGAGCTGCTACTGATTTTTTCATGCATCTTTGGCTGGGCTTTTAATTTTAAGCAGAAGGTAATTTCATTTTTTTGAAGATGCGGCATAAAAATACAAATATTTGCCTATTGTTACAAAAAGATTGTATGGCTAAGAACTAAAGAACATATAGAAGAGATAGGTATTGTTCTCATCTCTATTTGTTGATGTGACGAAAATTTGTATTTATGCCAGGTGAATTTTGTGTTGCATAAAATAGAGACATGGTGTGTCTGCAGCTTGTTAGCGGTTCGGTATAATATTCGTGTTGGGTTACTTGAGCCTGAATTCATTTTGGATACATGCAGGGTAATCTCGGTCTTTTAGGTCTGAGCTGGCTGCAGAAGGTTGTACGTGGCTGACACACCTCCCCTTGTGTTTACCTACAAAGCAGCAGCTTCTTTCATGCTCTTGTGGGAAAAACCAATTGTTTCCTTCCCCTGGAACAGGAAACCACAGTCTGTTCATTCTGACCGAGCTTATTCCACCAACACCTTCCGCTGGTGGCAACAGGGGAAGGAGTTTGCTCTGTGTTTCTTCCTAATGCAATTAAGAAACAATTTAAATTACAGGAGGTACAGTGATTAGCACAAACCCGCTTGAAACACAGCAAATTCACAGACTGAATTTCGATCCCAGCTGGATGCTTCAAGGGTGAATATGGGCCAGCGACACTCTGGGAGGGGATTCCCAACCAGATCAGGGCATCCGAGAGATCTATTTGCAGACAATCTCTGTGCAGGTATTCCATGAACATCAGCAGAAGTGTAAATGGTGTAGTGGTGTAGATGTTAGAAGTGTGTAACAGTGAAGGAAGCTTGAAATGGAAAGATGGAAGTGGAAAGAGTCTCTTGAATTGCTTTTTCCTCACCCAGACGTATAGGAACATAAGGAAGGGTCAAAACTGAAAAAGAGGAAGAAGGTAAGGATTAAATACTTCAGTGGGGGCCTGGAACATGGCGTGTCTCAGCAGGACCATTATATCCTGTCTAGAGAAGGTTCAAGACATATTTAAACCTAATTGTTGTCCACTTTGTGCATAACAGTCAAAATCATGTTGTAAGTCTACCAAGAAACTCTGTTTTGGCTTATACATATAGAACTATGAGGAAGGAAAACCCCTAAATCTCTAATACGATCATAACTTTTCCACTTTCTTTGAGTAAAGAAAGCCATCCAAATCTGTGTTTCTTAGTAGCATTTTAAGATGTTTTTTCTGGGGGGATGGGCTCAAGGTCATGGGCAAGAGGGTACCTCAGCCTTTCAGTCCAAAACTGGACACTGAGCAGCAGAGAACTAGTCATATAGCAGCCAGTACTGTGTCACAAACAGTGGTCAGAGGGTTTATGGAGTCATCAACATGGCCACAGATAAATAAAAGAGTGCTCTAACAGTGCTAATTAAGACTATGTTTAGCCTAAACACTATTAGACTGTGTGACAAATTTAACTTGCCCTTGGGTCAGGAAGAAATAAGTTGTTATGAAGATGAGTCATCCTGAGGAAATTCTTTACTGGTGGTCAAGATCTTCAGGACCTGATGATCAATTTGTTTACTCTTAAGATTTATGAAAGCAACCTCTTCTATCAGCCCGCCCAAGCTGGACATCACAAGATTAAATGCAGGTGTGAACGGCACAAATGCAATAAATCTTGCTATTAAACAAATTGAAATGAGCGCTAAGCTAAAGATTTCCGATGTGAACGTTTGTGTATTTTTCAGCTCAGTGTTTGTCCTTTTATTTACAAGACTTTTGCTGTATTAGATTTCTGCTGTCAGAAGGAAGAGAATGAATAGTGACGGTCCCGCCCAGGGGCCTTGCTGTGCCCTGCCTCCATTCAAAATTAAATACTGCTAGCTAGATGCTAAAAGGTAATATAAGTGAAAGCTCCCAGTAATTGTCCTATCACTTTTAGTTGGTTTCCAGAATACAAAAATTCACATTGAGCAGTACAGAAAAAAGGCACCAGCATCTGTTTTGTTTCAAGGACAGCCAGCACCAGTGAAATTCATTGGGATTTGTAGATTTACCCTCATGCCAACCTTCCAAATAGCAGAGGTTCGGAAAATTAATTTCCACCTTGAAGAACAGACTGGTTCCATTTTTTATCAGTAAAACATATTGCTTTTTAGTAAAGAAAACACCATTAAAGGGATGGTTGGGCTAAAGTCTCAGTAATGGAGAGAATGATATAATCGTGAGAGAAGGCGGCTTCATTATAGTGTCAGCATTTAATGACGGGACAACTTGATATACTGTCAAGCTCCTCTGAAAGAATTAAAACCTGCTGAATAGGTGAATTTTTTGTTATTAAAAAAAGTGATTCCCTTAGCGTTTTAAGAGGGACTTTTCCTATATGACCAGCCACAATGTTTTCTTAGATCAAAACCACAGCCCTTGGGAGAGTGTAAGTTGTTCCATCCCTCTCGGAGATACGCTAACTCGTAAAACAAGATCAAGCAGGAGCGTAAGCAGAATGTACAGGCGATGGCACACCTGATGCACATGTGCAGCCGAGAGACCACGCGCCAAATGGCTGGCCTTGCTGCAAGAAGAGTGCTGGTAACAAATCTCACTTTTTTTTAGTTTTCTGCCGAAAACTTTTTAATGTTTAGTTTTTTTGAAAACCTAACTCCAGTGGAAGTGTGAGGCTTGTGGATTACAGGGAGAATGTCCCAACCCAAAATCATGATTTAAAATGTAATATTTTTTTGAGGATTAATTTTACCCTTCTACAGATGTACCAAAATAAATAATCTAATATAGTGGAAGCCATGACAGTCCATGGAGTTTCAATTGTGTTCAGCAAAATAAATCATTACACACTGAAACTTTGTCCAAATGAATCAATTAATCCCCACCCAAACCAGTGTCACCTGGTTCTAAATAGCATCACAAATGTCTTTAATAGCTTTAGATTTTTTGTAATTTACTTTGTATATAACACCTATTTAACCTGTGAAATCTAGAGGCAACACAAACACAATTTAGCATAGATTTTCTTCTGAGCTACGAGTAACACAGTGTAAGGACTCAGAAGCTGCATGAATGTAGGAGCTAATGCAGCCAAATGAATTTGCTGAATATGCATTTTAATAATGTTAACAAAACAACTTCTACTTAAATTTTGGCTAAACATGCTTCCAATGATTTTTTTTTGTGGAAAAGGCAGTACAAATAATCCAAAAAGCAAGTATACTATTAGTTTTTCAAGTCTTGCAGATAGCAGGCATGATCTCAAAGTGACTTTAGTGATGATTTCTATTAAAAAGTTTCACATTAAAATACTTTGCATAATGTAAAACATATTGGCTTGGCTGAAGCCCGATTTTCAAGCATTTTTAGAGAGCTATTGTTAACAGAAATGATGACTTTGGTAAGCTAACGACAATTGTATGCAAATTCTGGAGTATGCCACAGACTTGTTATTTGTGGTGAAATTGTGGCAACTTTCTTAACAAGACTGACGGAAAATTGCCAGTAGCAGGAATTGCTGGCAACCTCAAAACTGCAGCTGTGGTTATCCTCTCAGATTACTGAGGAATTATAGCAGAGTTTGTAACAAAACTTTAGCTTATTACATTGAGTGAGAAAGTGAGAGAGGGGACACAAAAGATAAATGCAAAGGCACAGAGAAACACCAATATTGAACAATCCTCTTTCAACTCGGTGAAGACAAAATGGCTGTCATCTCAAAGCTTGATAATTATAATTAATTTTAACCACTCATTTGTTATCTTATCAAAAGGCTGCAGCTCATCTTCCTTACAAATGAGCTACAATTACTTTTGGCATTTTGTTGACAATGGTTGAGCTTTCAATGGTCTTAATAAGTCAGGAGGTTCTCCCCGTCCCCTCCCATGTCCCGACCCACCCCAAGATCTCCGCTCAAGCCAGCTAGGTGCAGGGATGTGCCCATGTCCAACGTCTGAGCTGACTGATGGCAGACTAGAACAGAAACCTGAAGTGCTGAGGAACAGATGTAGAGAGCTCCTCTCAGCCCTGCACATTTGAGTCCTGCCACTGCAGCCACAGTAGGTTCAGCTCTGAGTCCTTCTGAAGAACTTCCCTGCACTCCTGAAAGGACCGACTGGAGCAGTGGTTCCCTTCCGTAGTTTCTACCAAACCTGGTCAGTCCCCCAGATCTCAGTTCTCTTTGGGCTTTTCCTTGTGCATTGTGAGTAAGATTTCATGGACATAAGAGAGCTGACTGAGAGCAGTGAATGCAAACCTAATGGAGCGCTGAAGTAATTGGTTTACTGAGGAATGGATGCCAAGTGACTTGGAGAGAGAATGAGCATGAGAGAACCAAGAAAACCAAAAAATTTACAGGATTTATATTAGATTAAACGCATCAACTTCATTTTTTTGCAAGTATAATAAGTTCAACAATTAACCCCACCATTTCTTTATATTTATCTTTAATACCCCACATATCTTTAAGTGTGGCATCCATGAAATTCCTTAGATAAAGATACCAAGGTTCCTTTTATTAATTTCTTTTAAATTCAGATGCTTGATTTCATTTCACCTGTGGCTAAAGTTAATTCCTATTGTGATTCCAAAAAAAATGAGATGACCCATTTTTTTAACCTTAGTGTGCCTCCTGCAAGAAAATTTTGCAATTTCACCTAAATTCCAGAGGGCTGCTCTTTTATAGAGATTATCTAATCAAATTTGGAATTTCTTGCTACAAAAATGCAAAAAAATGGAAACCCCATAGTATAATATAAATACAGCACCAGTATAAATATGTGTACAGGAAGGAAGAAGAAGAAAAAGTTAAAGAACAAATAAATCTGGGCTAACTCCAAAGTGTTTGGAACTGATGAGAAAACAATCTCTGAGACCTCTTGCCCCAAAAGACACAAGAAATGGCAATTCCTACTACCAGCTAGTTTGAGTAGGTGGATCAAAAGATGTATCAGGTATAGACATCTAGCCAAACGCTGTCAGAAGTTTAATTTAATAATGTTTATGCATCAGGAGCTGGGTGTTGATCAGAAATGGCTGAATTCACAGCATCAGCACTTGATTTGCCCATCCACTGAAAAACAGGCACTGACCTCGGTGTTTCTTGTCCACATTTATAGGCTGTTCTTAGAAATTAATAATTTCTTGACAATATTGTAAAGTTAGATGCTCAATTGTAGACTCAAGGCCTTATTAGACTTTTATTTGAGATATGAGCTAAAGTATGTGTTTGAAAGAAATAATGTAGGTTTTTGATAAAAAATCCAGAGAATAAACCTTTGCCCTTATTCTGTCCCAAGAGGCAGAGGAACTGAAGAAAATGAGAAAAAAAATATTATCAGTGGTCAATTTAAGCTCAAATTCCAAACCAAAAATTTAGGTTAGTCATTGTCTTGCACAGTTTTTCGCTTCTGATGACTTTACATACACACAATCTTTCCAGTGTTTCTAGAGCTTAGGATCAGTTATTCTAGAACAGTGTTGCCCCATTAAGTCTTCTCTGAAAGTCGTTTGACCTTGTTTCTCACACACTTAATGCATTAAACAACACTGAGGAACGAAAGATACATATTTTCTGTGGAAGTATACAGGATTTGCCAAAACTTTCATTTCTATTACTTGATTTTTCATGTCAAAATAAATTAAGAATTAATAATGTCTCTAAACGGAGAGACATGGATTTGACAGATGGAACGTTTGGTGGATAAGGAATTGTCTGGTTGGCCGCACTGAAAGAGTTATGGTCAACGGCTCAATTTCCAAGTGGTGACCGGTGACAAGTGATGTTCCTTAGGGATCCTTAACCATCTTTGATGGCTACGTGCACAGTGGGATTGAGTGCAGCATCAGCAAGTTTGCCGATGACACCAAGCTGTGTGGTGTGGTTAACACACTGGAGGGAAGGGATACCACCCAGAGCCTGGATAGGCTTGAGAGGTGGGCCCGTGCAAACCTCATGAAGTTCACCAAGCCAAGTGCAGGGTCCTGCACCTGGGACATGGCAATGGCAACAGATACAGGTTGGGTGGAGAACGGCTGGAGAGCAGCTCTGAGGAGGACTTGGGGGTGTTGGTGGATGAGAAGCTCAATGTGAGCTGGCAACATGTGCTGGCAGCCCAGAAACCACCTGCATCCTGGGCTACATCAAAAGAAGTGTGGCCAGCAGGTTGAGGGAGAGGATTCCAGCCCTCTACTCTGCTCTGGTGAGACCCCACCTGGAGTACTGTGTCCAGCTTTAGAGTTCTCAGCACAGGAAGGGCATAGACCTATTGGAATGGGTCCAGAAGAAGATGATCAGGGGGCTGGAGGACCTCTGCTATGAGAACAGGCTGAGAGAGTTGGGGTTGTTCAGCTTGGAGAAGAGAAGGCTCCGGGGAGACCTTCGAGCCCCATTCCAGTCCCTAAAGCTGGGACTAAAGGAAAGCTGGGGAGGGACTCTGAATCAGGGAGGGGGACCATAGGATGAGGGGGAAGGGTTTTAAATTGAAAGAGAGGAGATTTAGATTAGATACTAGAAAGAAATTCTT
>JAOXJK010000023.1:66124061-66157346 GCA_025774025.1 Xenus cinereus | reverse complement strand
AAGGGAAGGGAAGGGAAGGGAAGGGAAGGGAAGGGAAGGGAAGGGAAGGGAAGGGAAGGGAAGGGAAGGGAGAACCTACATGTTACTAGGGGGTTGGCTAACTGCTATCTTTACTTTAGCATCTTGTACTCAAAGCGTGTTGTCTTCTCATTTCTCTCAGAACTTGACCATTCAGTACTGCAGTACCCTCCTATTGGGAGTTAGTTGTTTCATTACTTTGCTTTCTACTGCGTATGAAATTTAGACTGTAATGGGATAAGCTTGTGTTTAGCTTTCCCTGGATCACTTCCACGGCTATGCTGTACCGGTAATACAACTGGAGCAGCACGGTATTCTGAAATTGGAGAAAGTTACATTGTTAGGGTTTGGTTTTTTTTTTCATATTTGTTGGAGAGAAAGATATTGAACTTTGGAGAAGGCTGTAGTTGTGGTGGGGACACTTATAATAGAGCAGTGTCTATGGCCACATGGATAGAAAGTCCTAGATTTTTCTTTTAATGCATATTTCTTATGGACTGTTACTTAAACTATGGCAGATATTTAACTCACCTGAATGTACCAACCTAAAGCCATGACCAAAGATCCGTAAGTGTCAGTACTGCCATAAATCCACCTACCACTGATGGCAAGCTCTCCTCCTAGTTTCTGCTCCCATACCGTTTGTCTCTTTGATGTCCTTTGACTTGACTGTAAGCATTTTTTCAAACATTTCTTTCATATTCCTGAGCTTCTAATAACACCTATTGCAATATGCACCTGTAACCCCCTCTGTCTATCTATAGTTTACCAGGGTAAACCTTCTACCTCTCCATTAACCTTTAAGTGACAATTATGCACTTCTCTCTTCTATCTGAAACAACCACAAAAAAGTGCCCCGGGATGAGCGTGGGATGATGCACAGAGCAGGCTCACAAGCAACTATTGCAACTGATCCAAGCCCCAGCTTCCTCCATGGTGATTTGTTTGTGCTCCTGCATCTTTAGATAGCTCTGCTACTTTCTAGGTGCAAACAGGGAAAAACATCTTGTTGTTTCAAACAGCAGAACTGTTTCTTCAACAGAAAACATTGTAAAGGATGAATTTGACGTGACACCATTAAAAAATGTTTCCAGATCTTGTTATATCTTTCTCCTTTAGACTTATACACAGAACTGGTTTGTCTGCTTGTGGGGATGAAGTTAGGAATACCTCCTGGAAGAATGTGTAACTTTTGTACTGGCTCTGGTGTATTTCAAATACCCAAAGAAAAAGGCACATTTCAGTCGACGTGCTCATTGCTGCTGAGTGGAGGAAGACCCTAGACCTGCTGGCTGGGGGTGGATGCTCTCCTGCTGCTTTCTCACTCAGAATTTATCTCACACCGGCATCAGGTTTTACAGCCACGTTTTAAAGGCCATTTGTACATTTACAGTTGCACACAAATACTCTGTATGCAAAATGTCCCCAGGCACATCATTTATATTCATTTCAGTGGAAGCCGGGAGATTTTGGAACTCCTTGTGCATCTGTTTGCCCCCACCCCCAGTGAGAATATACATTTGAATCAGCGTTACGTCACTGGGCCAGGGCACCGTGAATGCACCTACCTGTCACCTAATCCTTCCCATGGCAGATTAAAATCGTGAACTCCCATAATATTCCATTAAAATGTGTGGATATATACACAATATATGTATTTATATAATTCACATAAAAATATGTTGAGTGTTTTTAGGTTGCAAAGTCACAAGTACAAAAATTAGGGGAAATCGGTTGTATTTGTATCTCTGCTACTGTCTCCAGACAATTGTTACAGCTTGTGGTTGAAGCCCTGTGTATCCCACGCAACATAAATTAGCTTCTGGACATTCTGCAGTTCTCATCACCCTGAGCCTCACAAACTGAGATGAGGTAGCAGAATTATTATAAGATTAGGTTACAAAGGGAGAACCAAGATACTTCTCGCTTTTTTTTTTTTTCCATTTTTTTTTCTTGCAGTTAAGCAACACTGGGAAAAGTGAAGCTCTTTTGAAGCTTCTTTTTTTTTAATCTGATATTACAGACACTGGAATACCTTTGTCACAATTGTATTGTATATTACAGCGTGTGCAGATACTCAATCTGAAGAGGAGATATAACCAAAAGAAGTGTAGTAGAAGCCGTAAGATAAGTAAATTTACAGTTGCTTAGGTATCTCCCCTGTATTTCCACATGATAATGTATCTGGAGTTCTTAAGTTAACCTTAACTCTGTATGTTCTGTGTTTAGAAAGCTAATTTGCAGATAATTGCATCATCTATGGATTTACTGTTTTTTTTTTTCCCACTCTATGTAACTGGTATTTGCTCTACCCACACATCTTCAAAAAATAAAGTAGCTGGTTATTTCCTGCTTTTTGTGTAAGCAAATATATGTGAACAGTAACACTTGTCCAATGTCAAAACAGAGTTAAGGTAGGCTGCAGATATGAGTAAATATAAAGAAAAACTATGTGCTCTGGGATCATGACATCTTTTCAATACTAGTAAAGAGCTGCTGCCAGAACCTCCAGGCTGATTCCCGAGGGAGAGGTGTGGAGAAACTTCTGGCTCTTGATTGAGACTTCAGCTCAGTGAAAGTTAAACCATTGAAGCCCACAAGGAAGCTATTGCCAAAACCACAAAAATTGGACTTTTTGCTGAATAGAGCCCATAGAAAGTAATCTTTCATTCTGAGTTTAGAGTGCAACAGATATTTCATTTCAGCTGAGCTCGAAATTGGAGTTATACACATTGCATCTTTTATCTGCTTGAAAAAAAAGGAAGATCTTAAATGACACAAAACCTGTCACCCTCTCTGTGAGATTCATTTTATGGGGAACTGCTTCCCACAGCTGACAAATAAACAGTAAGTTCCTCCCATGGCACCTGTATAGTCCCACTTAAAATAACACATTTCTTTGTACCTCCATAAAGGCCACAAGTGCACAAGCGATTTAGAAAGAGGAGCGTAGCCAACTGAGGTGTGGTAGGAGCCTGTGGCTTACCAAACCCAACCATCTCCAGCAATTCCAACAAATCCTTTTGCCGGGACCTTCTGAAGATAAATACTCATCCATCCAGCTCCCTTCCTGTTTTGTAATGTCTCCCTGTCTCATTTAATAAATGCTTTCTTGCTGTTTCTTGGCATCTTCCAGAACAAGGAATGTAAACTGAAAAGGCCGTGGAGACCAGCGCTGGCCCAGGGTTCCACAATGAATAATACCAGGAGGTGCAGAGACGGGTCTGTCAGCCCCTACCTCTTGCCACCGCCTCTTCGAGGGAAAGTTGCTCCATGCTCTGTGGAGCAGGCTTTTGTCACACAAGAGTTAACAAACGTGAAAGTCGGAATTAAAAATACACGCTCTAACAAGTCAGCCGCTCAGACTGCTACAGCACAGGAAAAACTATAAAAAAATAACATTAAGAAAGGGAATACGGAGGGAAAATAATACTGCACAACAGCAATCACCAAAGAATTGTTGGCAATATTTTATGACACCTAAGGTAGAACATGCCAGGAAAGAACAGTAGCTGCTGGATAAATATCATTTATTTATTTATGGTCTATAGCTGTCTATTATTGTCCAAATTAATGAACTAGGATTTGTACGGTGGCAGTTGTTCTCCAAAACGAGCACCTTAACTTTTGAAGTCTAAATTGTTTAAAGTTAGGATAATTCCTTTTTAAATAGTATATCTCAAAATATACATGAAATTCATCTCTCTGTGAAGTGGACTTTCTACAGTGCACCCGAGATTTATTTTCTGTTCATTCAGGGAAGAGCCATTGCTGTAGATGCACATAAGAAGGTGCGCTGAAAGCACTCATTAATTCTGCTTCTGGGTGGCCTTGGAAATCTGTGAAGTCTCTTCAGACTCTAATATTTTGGCTCCATGTAGATTTGCCCTTCAGAAATAGATTACTGGTGTCTACACGTTCATACACCCTATTCTTGGAACTTTGAACTATCACAAAAGAGTATTGTATTCATTAAAATTCAGTGCTGAATGGCATTCATCTGTAGGTTACACAGCCCTCTGCAGAAAAGGAGAAGCTTTAAGGGAAAAAAAGTACAATGTAATGTGCAAAGAACAGCATGGTTTCTACATTGCCCCTGGGGATTAGGTATCCCTGAATGAGATCAGTTTGGTGTAGGTTTTCACCTATTTGTAAAAGAGGGCAAAGCTACTCTTCTTTGAGATCTATGAATAAGGACTATTGCATTCTTATTTATTCATATAATTAATTCCTTCATGGCTTTTTCCAAAATTCTCTTTGCTCACTTCTTTTAAGGTTGCTGCAGGGTTTTGTTTGACAATCAGAGAACGTTTTGAGAGAGCACAGCCCTCCCTACATCCAAGTGCTCTTCAGGGCCCATGAAGGGTACTCACCGGTGCTCCTTGGCTTACGTGTCCCCTCCATTCACACACTGCACCCTGCTCCCTCTCCTTTTGACTGTAAAATTCAAGTCAGCGGAGTAGTATCCTGCTGCTTCTTTGATAGCCTTGGTGACACAGCAGGAGGTAGGCAGGACACAAGCCGAGCAGTAGTGGGTTGTCACCATAGGCTGCCAGTCCCTTGGGAAATATGTATTCGGATTTTCTGAGGCAGCCTGAAGTCACTCGTATGACTGGACAAACATTAAGATAAAGGTAACCAACTTATTTAATTAAGATGTCATTTATTACAATAACAATTGGTTTGAAAAAGAAAAATGAGATCAATTGAGCTCCACACAGCTGGACACTAACGTTTGGTGGGTCAGTATTTTAAAATTAGTTTAGTTTTCCTATGTGCCATCCATTCACTGGTGTGTCCCTGCAGAACTATGCAGTGGGGCTGTGATAATCCCTTGTGCAGATGCATAAATAACTGCACCAAAACCATGGATGATAACAGGTCCTGGCGCTTTTCGGTTCTTTGATGTCGTAAGTGCTTTCCTGGTCATTTATATCTTTCGGATGTTGACCTTCTTATTCAGCACTTCTGCTCCTGAGCTTAATTTTAAGAAATCCCATCTTGTGGCTCATACTTTATTGAAGTATGAACACTATTTTCTCACAGGGTTCTTTCTGATGCTGTGGAAAGGCGCCAACCTACTAATCAATTTCTGATGAAATGTGACTTTATGAATTGGATTATACTTTGTAGTTTCCTGAGAAAACAATGACCCAGGTCTTCTCTTCACTCCCACTGTATCCCTATGAGATGGGAATGGATGCAGTTCATGTTGAAAGAATAACTTTGTTGTTTACCTAACCTTAGGTGCTGATTTTACATCCAATTTAAGCTTTCCATACCCATGTGCTGGACTCTCAGCTTTCCTTCTGAAAACCGGTCTCAGAAAAATAAATAAATAAACAAGAAACACCCCCCCCCTCCCCCCATGAAACTGAAACTGGGAGCATTTCTCAAACTGTGGTACTTCACACCAAATTGAGGATTCCTGAAGTGTGTAAGAACATTTAAATTGCACAAGATGAGGTTCGCTCAGAAGCCAGAAACAGAAACAAGAAGGAACAGATCAAGCAAATACCCAAATCTTCCCTAAGAGTGCTAATCAAAGCCTCCCAGATCACACCAACGTGTATTAGGAATAAACAAAATAAATTATAAATTTTGCTTTAAAAATTCATTTCCCGAATGAATAGCTTTGAGTTTTCAAAAAGTTTTTGGTAGTTTTATATTTCGTTACTTTCAAACCAGGTTTTTAATACTTCATGAGTGTTGGTAGAAGCCTCTGTGCACAACATAATCTGACCTATCAATGGCTAGAAGGGAACTTTAATATCTAGTTAAAAGGCTTATTGTCAAAGTGTGGGCCCAACAACAAATGGGATGTAAATTGATCAAGAAAGACATTAGGCTAAAGCTTAAAATATATTTTGAAGCATGGCAAATGCAGTTTTGAAGGAACTATCTAGTAAAAATAGTGGGGTTGGACCCAAGAAACAATTTAAGGTAAACTCAATGAAGCTCGGTGAGGGTCGTGTAGGAGACGGTACCTAGAGGGCTGTACATGGGACTTTCCTGGAGCTCCCTTGCAGGCATATATGACTATTGGAAGGTGAAAACTTTCATCAGAGCAGCTGTAACATGGTGTTGAGGCCAAGTGGACGTATGCTTGTATGTATACAAGTCAAGCATTTGTCTGTTCGATAAGTAGTTCACTGTAGTGCATACAGTTCTTTATCTAATCTTGGATTGTTTAATTCTTCTGTTATAAGTTGTAACCAGCTTGTGACCAGACATTGCGTTCCATTTTTCATTGGCAAATTCCATTGTGATACTCACTTTTTCATGGAGAATTTTTTTTGTGGTCATAAATTAATGAATTACATAAAGCCAGCCCCAACATTTTCTCTGACGAACTTAATTATATTAATAATGTTAACCTTGACCATTCTTGTTTTCTTCTTTTATTTTCAGAGTTCCAAGATCCTGGGGTTTTGTTGAATGTGTTCCCTGTGTTGTTCTTTTTAGCTCTCTATTTACTCCCCAAATCTTTTCTGGGAGGACTAAATTTTTGGGCAGGTCAGAAGCATTTCCATTTATCTTCTCCCTTTATTGATGTGGTTACTTTTACGGGGGGGTGGATTCTACACCTCTGCTCAAAGAAACGCCAAATCTTCCAAGTCCTCACAATCTTCTCATGGAGGTGACTGGAATGCCAACTGTAGAACAGCTGGGGAATGGTTAGTGGGACAGTTTTTCTCTTCCCGACAACAACTACAAGACACAAGTTTCCCTGTTCTCTTTCGTGTGTGTCTCTTTTGGTCTTGTATCTTTTCAGGTGGCCCCAATTTCTCTTCCTCTGCTCCATGGCACCCTTTGGTTTCTTGTAATTTTCTGTTCTAACCTTTTGTGCCACATAAAATAAATCTTACCCATTTCATACAATCATAAAATTGTTTAGGTTGGAAAAGACCTTTAAGATCATCAAGTCCAACCGTTAACCTGGCACTGCCAAGGCCACCAGTAAGCCTTGGTTTATTTTCCCTTGGTTTACGGGGGCTTCATTCTGCTTCTTTCCCTGTCTCTGAGCTCAGGGGGCTGGGTACCTGGAACTTCCTTCTGAAGGAAATGGCTAGGGAAGTTCTTTCTGGCAAGGGGGAATGGTTGAAAGCGTAATTGAGCTGGGAATAGTGCATTTTTTTATTGTTTGTGTGGCTTAGAGAAAATGATTGCCAAATTGTTCCTTCACAATCTGTAAAGCAGTTTATTGGTGAACAAATAATGATGAAAACATACAGCTTTCCTTAAATAGGAGGCATGTTGTCAGGCAATCAAGAAAGGGGAAATACAATTCCAGTGCATTCACCACCTTTCCAATGGTTCTTCAAGGTATAGAGTCGAGCCTTCTTAAATCCCATAGCTTTAAGACACAAGTGCTTTCACTCTCTATCACAAAGATGGCCACAGGCTAGAATCTCTGGGAAGGCTCTGCAACTATTTTTTTTTTCCCTCACTAATACTCATAGATTTCTGGCTCTGGTCTGACAAATCTGTCCTTGGGATGTCTTGTTTTCAGACTACCACAAGGTAGAAGGCTTCTACTTACCACAAGGGTCAGTTTGTGAACCTAAGTCTGCAGGAGTTTTACCCAAAAGTATGTTTGTTTCTTATTTCTCTCCTTCCCTCCCTCCTGCCCTTCCTTTCTGGTTTTGGCACTGACTTTCCTGGCTGTTTAAACAAGCGTAATTTGTCCCCAGCTCTTTAGTTTTGGGTTCCAGTAGGTGTGAACAGATAACATTGGCAAAGGCATTGCTCAGAAATCCTTCGGAGGTTATTTCCCTGGGTAAAGTGTTAAAGCGAGGCAGGCTCAGAAAGGAACTGTGTCTGCTGAGTCATTAGACCAATTAATCTTATGGTAGAGCCTACTATGGACCTCTCTTAACTGGGCACTCCCCAGCTATGGATGCTATTGCATTTACTGCAGTCTGTTATAACAGGTGTCTTAGAGCAGGGTAATTCACAAAGGCGCTGCTGAAATGCAGGTTTTGTTATTTCTAGGGTCATGGCAGTCAATGAGCTGTGTTTGTGGGAGATCTCTGCAGTACCCAGGTAAGAATAAGGAGACAATGAAAAAAACCAAACCAGACCGGCTGAAAAAGAAGGCAGTTCTACAAGGTTGTCACAAAGAAGCAATTAGAGGGACATAATTGAAAGTGACTGCATGATTTGGGGATTTATAGTGTTTCAATGGAAAACAGCATGTTCTTTTTCAGAAAAACTTTACTAAATATATTGCCTTTTTATGGCTTGTTTGCAACATGACAGTTATTATTCTCTCTTGCCCTTGACATCAGGAATGGCTACAGTGGCACCAGGACATGTGTGTGTCGGTATCAGTCTAAAATAGCACAGATGTCAATAATATAATCACGTTTCTCTGCTTCAATATAATGTAAACATTCAAAAAAAAAAAAAAAAAGAAGAAAAAATCCAAAACATTAGGAGGACTGTATGGTTAGCTACACAAAAATATAAATGTTTTTTTACTTTCCAAATGTTCCAGTGCTGGGCAGTAGATAACAGCAGCCTTTTGTAGGTAAATCCATCAGGTCAGTGAACCTTTCCTATTTTTAAAGGTTGTGGAGGGAGGAAGGGAGTCAGGGAACTAAAAGCTCTAACAAAAATACATTTATTTTTATTTTTTCAACAGTCAGTTGAAACTATAGAAATTGAAACTTGGAGGAAGTAGTTTAACCCTCTGATAGCAGGTAGTTGTGCTCATACGGAGTTGAGGAAAAAATCCAGAGTGAAGTAGAAAGACTTTTTTTGGTAAACATGGAACCTATAACAGCTGTTACAAGGGTTTTGGGAGGGATGCCTTAATTTAGGCTCTAAGAGGCCAGAAGTTTAGGCAAGTAAATGTCCTGTACCCAACAGATGCTGAGTGCCCTGGGTGGGTATTGCTGGGTGCCAGGCAGTTCTGCAAAGTCAAGTAGATTCTTTTCCATAAAAAAACCCAATTTTAGGCATTCATTTTAGGAAACTTCATGAAAATATATGAAATAAAATGAAACTTCACTGCATATAATGAATGAAATAAAATTAAATCCTTCATTCCTCTGTGTAAAAACTGGAAATTTTCATGTTATTAAGCTGTTACAGAGTAAGTAGTGAAATGTGTCTTGTACCAAAACCTGCTAAGAGATTCCAGAGCTACATTCCAGGGCAAGAAATGATTGATATTGCCCTTTTATGAAAAAAAAAACCCACAGTATTCTTGAATTCAGTGATCTGTGCTGACAAACCTTGTTAACTATCTGGTTAACCAAATCTGAAATCTCTCTCTGATTAATCGACTGACCTTCATTTTCTTTTAATTTGACCTTTAATTTGTTTTGGTGTGTTTTTCTTTTAATTTTCAGCTGTAGCTGAGATTCCCTGTAGCGTTGAGACCTGAGGTCTCCAGTTGCTGGTGAGAAGGTTTTCAGACCAGGCTGACAGAGCAGAGGGGAGGGTTTCTGCAGGTAAGGGAGCATTGTTGCACCATGTGACAATGCAAAATTTCTTCCTGGACCAAAATACCGACCCAGTTGCCATCCCGCCTCTCCCCAATCCTTGTTCTGTAATATTTGGCAAATTTGGGATTATTGTGAAACATTAACTCTGTCCCTTCTGAGAGCAGAGCAGTGCAGGGAAACTTTTCACCTTCCCTTTAGAGAAAACCCAAAAGAAAAATGGTGTGGAAACAAAGCAATGGGTACAATATAGCAGAAAACCTTTTTTTTTTTTTTGTGATTCCAAGACGTTTGTCTCGCTGTGACAGATGAGAACTGAGCTCCTTGAAAGGGCTGCGCTTGGCAGCGGGGAGGAAAGGTGCCCCATCCCTGGTTCTGGTGGCCACTGTTGGACTTCAGGTGTGAGCCCTGGGGGGTGACAGACACCCCTGGGGACAAACGGCCCCGAGCCGAGAGGGCCGGGTGTGCGGGGCCGGGGCGAGGAGCACAGGGGTGGCGTGTGGTGGTCCCTGGAGGAGCGTCGGGCAGACACCCAGCCGTGCCTCAGCCACGAGGGAAGGAGACGGACTTCACCCAGGGAGGCAGAGGGAATGTGCGTGATTTATTGCACCCCAGGAGGCTGCTCAACATTCCTGAGAGAGGACTGGGGGAAAGGATACCCCTCTGCAATGGCACAGTAGGCAAGGGGACAGGGAGACATTTACTTTGGTTTTATTTTTGTCATTCCCAGCAGACTGAAATTTTTGCTGTTCAAAAAGTGACTTTTTTTTTTTAGCATGTAGTCAAATAAGATCTAGCTTTAGAGTTTAAAAATCCCCTTGGTGGGCTTGTTTTGAGGAAAAGGTGTAGCCAGAACCACCTCAAAACTTTGGCTGTTTTGAGAAATTATGTTGCCATTTCTACAGCAATTTGATGAGGGGGGACCCTGCCATGCAGCTTCTCATGAAGCTGGGACTGTTTAGAATTTTTAGGAATACCTTATAAAATAGGAAGACCGTTTACCTTGGATGGCTCTTGTTCTGTCAAGTTATACTAAAAAAGCTTGCCAATACCTTTGAAAACTCTTTTAAACCATCTCATTAACCCATTACGGGAACAGTTGCATCACCAGAAAGAAAATGCTCAGCCTCCTCTTAAAAACAGCCAGAGATAAAGATTTCAGTCTTTCACATTGACTTGTTCTAGGGCTTCACAGTTGTTCCTGTTAGAAAGTCTTGTTTTGGACTGAAATCCCCTTTGCTGTGAGTTTAGTTTGCAGCCCCTTGCCTTATTCTTACTGGCGATGGAGAACAGTGTATTATCTCTCGCTCTTTATAGCTCTTCTACGGGTACTTGAATCACCATCTTATTTCCTCTCGTTGTTTTTCCTTCGGAGTACATAACTCCAATTTCTTCAATATTTATGTATGTTTAAAAACCTCTGGTCATTCTTGCTGCTGTTCTCAGGGCTCTCTCCAGTCAATCCGTGACCACCTTTGATTAGGCTGCACAAGCTGAATGTGTTTGGTCCCGCTGCAGCCTCGCACAAGACACAAGAATCGCAGCCTGTGGTTTATGGGCATTACCTTTCTTTATGCAACCTGATAACAGAATTCCCCTTAACACCATTAACTTATGGTAACTTAATGATCTGATATAGATTTTTCTCCATAGATAGATAGTATATACTGCCCACTATACTCTCCTGTTCTGCATTTCAGCTGCTTTGTAGATTTTTTTTCCTATCCTATATTTGTGCAGTTGATTATCCCTACACAGGAGAAGAGCTTGGAAAGCAATTCAATAAAAGCAAGAAATGCCTTTTCTTTTTTTTTTTTTTCTAGGCAGCACAAATCTTGGCAGCATCCTTCAGTATATGGCTGAACTTTATTCCTGGTGGGAACCCGACTGGCACAGAACAAGCTCTATTAAGTGTGCAACTGCATATTGACCTCTACTTGCTATTCATTGTGTCTTTAGGATTTTAATAATGGTCTGCTCTTAAGAATGAGTGGGAGCTGTTTGTCCCTTGCTCCCTCATAAATGCTATTGCAATAACAGATTGCCAGGAATTCTCCCTCATCTTGGAGAGCTAATTAGATTCAAGTATTTTAGGGAAGCTACAAGCTCACGGAAGAGCACACGTGCAAATGTGCATCAGGAAGCAGGGGACAGTAACGCTCTGGAGCCGCTTCTTCAGCAGCGGGTGAGGGACCCACCAGGCACATCTGGTGAGAGCCTTCACGGCAGGGGCTGCCTCCCCGCTCTGTAAAGCCCTAAACGTGCTCTGTAGAGGATAAGGGCTCCTCAGATCTGACATTCTATTTACCAGGCTCACGCTTTCCAGGCAGGAGAGGCCCTTCACCTTCCACTGTAAACAGAGGGAAATCAGAGGCTCTCTCACGCGGGGCTGTTGGCAGATCACCGTGAACTTGTTTCAGCCAGAGCACACTTGGGCGTCATGGTCAGTGGAAGCCTCCGAGCTTCAAAGGTAAGTCCTGTGCTCAAAGAGAGACATTGCGATGACCCGGGACTCCCGGCAGATTTGGTTTCAGTTACTGGAAGATTCTCAAAAAATTCAAAGGCACTTCAGCTCCCTTCAAGCTCCGGCGAAGAGCACCAGCCCTCCAGACAAAGCGCAAAGTGCAGCAGAGCCGTCCGGCGAGAGCCCGCATCTTGATTTCACTACAGCAGATGTTATCTGCAAGCAATTAACATACTTGTCATCACCACTGAAATAGATACAGAATTCTTCGAGGGCTTTTTTTTTTTTTTTAATCCACCCTAAAGAAAAGTGTTTGTGCACAAAGCAAAATTTCCACATTAGTATTAAAATAACATTCAGTGAGGCAAGCAGCATGTGTCGCTTTTTCAGTTCCTTCCAGCTCGGTTTTTTTGAAAGAGCAATGCTGTAACACTTAGAGCAGAGCTGGAGCACACGTTTCAGCCCAGACGTGTCTCTTTTAACAACAGAGGGTTTGATGGCTGTGATTTTTACTTCACTGTTGTTATTTTCAGATGCTACTGCCTGTTGTGCACAGAGCCACAGCAGGTACCTATCCCACTCTCACCAGCGTCACCGGACACGGCCTCGGTGGACTCCAAAGAGCTGCTTTTTGTGTACACGGGTGTATGAGGGACCCAAGGACACATCCATCAGTGTGTGTTTTTAAAATTCTCTGAGTGTGCTTTGCAGCAGCTACATCCCTAATAATCATAAGACCTCGTTAAAATAATTCTTTTAAAGACCGTATGCTAACCTGCCTTCCAAAGAGTCTTTTTATCGGCTTGTATGGAAGATGGCATTGGAAGTGTTCAAGGCCAGGCTGGATGGGGCTTTGAACAACTTGCTCTAGTGGGAGGTGTCCCTGCCCAGGGCAGGGGGTTGGAACTCAATGATCTTTAAGGTCCCTTCCAACTCTAACCATTCTATGGTTCTATGACATCTGCTCCTCAGGTCCTCTGCCCTTGCTGTTAGCTGTTCCTCTATCTAGGGTCTCAGTTAGTAAAGACCTGTTCCATCAGAGGCACTTCACCTCCCAGCAATCTAGACCTTCATTTGGAGAGTATGGAGAAGAAAAACTTACTTGGAAGTTTTTCAGAAGCATCAAGTTAGTTAAGAGTCTGAGAAATAAAACACTTCCTTGGCCTGCTATTTTCAGAGTCATCTTTTTCTAAAGCCTGGCAGCATAATGAGATGATTCCCTTTGCGCTGCTCATTCTCGCTAAATTCACTTGAGTTGCTGCTGTCTTAGAGAAGTGAAATGAGTTCATGATGATGTTGCTGGAGGAGAGGGGAAGTGGTCTCAGCTCTTGGAACTGCCATGGGATTCTTGTGTGACCTTGGTCAAGTCACTTGATCCTGAGTTAATTTACCTGTAAAAGAAGCCCGTTAGTCACTTCTCCCATCTCAGTAAGGTCTTCAGAGAAAATAATTGCCTATAGTGACATGTTTCTGATACACCAGAAATAGTGGAACAGCTCTTGACTGGGGCTTCTATGTGCAACACTAATAATCATAATTTATGCAGAGAGGTAGGAAACTTGAAGTCCTTCCATATCCCTTATGAAGGGTTATTTAACGTCTCGGCTCCTCAGCTCAATGTGCTTTTGAATTAAGCAGTGTTAACCTCATTTACGGTAGGAACATGCTTTTAGAAGGTCAGATGTAGGCAGCCAAGCTGCAGCATCCAGAGTTAGCAGAAGAGATTGAATTTGAAACCCAGCTGCTCTGATTCCACTTTATTTAATCTGTTCTCCCTAAATATCCTCCAAGCCCTGCTCTGCAGCAGCTTCCTTGTTGATTAGTGACAGGAGCGGAGCAGAAAGTGCCTATAATGCCAGAAAGACTCGGGGGCACTGAATTTGGAATGAGCCACACATATTTAAATCTAGCTAATGTAGTGACATCTTGAAGCAGCCTCGGGCAGAGACGTTTCCTCTAAACAGCGGTTTCCAGCCCACAAGTCCTTGAATATTTTTTGTGAGTAAATGATCCTGTGGCATGTGCTCTAATTAAAATCATATCAGGGCTGTTCCACATTACCCAGCCCAATCTCTGGAGCTTGCTTCTTCACCTTCCTCTGCCTCGCCCCCCGAGCCCTCCCTGTGCACATTCCAGCTGCGCAGCCCCTCGGCGCAGCCGAAAATGAACCACACGAAGGAGTGAGGAATGCCTGAAAGAATGAAGTTGTTGTGCTTCAAACTGTGTGATATATTACAGTCCAAAGACGGTCTGGCAGAGGAAGTTGTTTGTACAGCCCGCCTTTAGGTACCACGGTGAAGGGTGGAAGCAGGGAAGGTTAAACGATGGCTTCGAAATTCTAACCTCAAATCATGCTTGCTCTTTGGCTATGAGTGATGCTCTGGTCATGACAAGTTATAAAGCTGTAAGTTTGACATGGGAGCTCTGTATAACAGCCTTTTGTCTCAAACAGCACTCAAAGAACTCAGTATCTTCTAGTCATCTAGTTAGAACAGAAAATGATAATATGAATCAGCTATTTGAGTGGAGATCTGCTTATTTATATGCTTGAGATCTAGAAAGCTCTGATTCTCTGATGGAGATCAAGGCAAACAACTCAGAGACCATCCACTTTCTTACAGCACCGACCCCCCTTTCAGCACTTTCTAAAAATTCCCTTTACAGTTTTTGTTATGCCCCACTCCAGTAAAGCTGTGCTTGACTTTTCTCATTCTCTCTCCATATTCCCCTTTTGCATATCGAGATTGTTCTGTCCCTCTTAGGAAAAAAATATAGAGAGGAAGCTATACAAGCAAAGCCAGCCTTCTACTGCTTTTTATTGTCTTCATCATGTGTTTTTTGTTGATATAAAAACACGATTAGAAGTGTTATTGCTCTGCAGAGCTACCGAAAAGCAGAAGAAAAGCTTAAGGACTCGTTGGGTTAAAGCCAAAAGACAAAACAAGGAAGACAAAATTGCATTTTGGACAGGCAGTTTTGGAGCCTCAGTGGCAGCACGGGGGGGTGCTAAAGATTTTATAGCAGTGGAAAATTTAATAGTTGCAGGATGCCAATGGAGTGCCTGTTTGATGACTGCAGTCAATAATAGTTTATTCAGTGCTGACAGGGTGGTTTGTGCCAGGAAATCCAGGTTGCCAGAAGCAAGTGGTTAATTGTTATTGAGCAGACAAACTCCAGAGCGTTCCTGCGGCCCACTCTGTACCAGTGGTACTACAAGAGGGAAAATTCATCTGTAGATGTCAGAAATAGAGAGAGAGGTGGGTGGGGGAATAGATGTAGTAAAATCAGGACATTTGGAGAATGTTTCTATTGAAGCAGCAGTTAGACACCAGAATGAAGTTAAACTTTAGAAGAGATTGTGTCTGAGCTGGCAAACAGACGATGGAAGCAACTGTAGAGACTTTCCTGTCTGAAGGAAGGATTTACTCTTCAGAGGTGTGGTTGAAAATTTTGCTTCCACCCCTTTGCTTCTTGCAAACAGCCCTATTCTGCCCAGGTGACGTAGTTTGCTCTCAAAGTCAGATGTCACTGGGGAAAAACTGAAGCATGTGACGTTTTTAGGAGATTTGCAGTAGGACCCCACGTGAGTTCAGTTCTCTTCAGTTATGTTCAGGTTCAGAATCCTCCGTCCTGGCTAAAGATGACAGTATCTGCTCCATTAGCACGTGAGCAGCCTCCTGTACTCCTTCAGAAGCCATTGGAAGAGCCGACTTCTCAAAATGTGAGAAACCTCTGTGTTAAATCAGCATAGTTTGCTTTTAAGCATAAACACAGACTGAACTGAGACTGAACAGCAAATGAAACCTATAATTTACTATTTCCTTTAAAGATGAGAAGCAGGTGAATATTGGTTATTGGGCTGAATACCGTAGTATCCTGTGCATATGTTATAGACAGTGCTGCTAATGAGGCTCGTAACCATTCCTATTAAAATGCCTCTAGCAGATACCATCCTGCTTCAGGTAAGACTCTAATGAGTTGGCTCAAGTGGTTTTAGATTATAGCACAAAAATTAGTGGTGCTGTGGAAAGCAGAGACCTTCAGTTGTTGTTGAAAGTCAGTTCATTTAAACAACAGGGTTGTTTACACAGTTGAACAGAAAGCTTTATTAGGCAGAAAGAACATCCTGTAAAAGGAGGGACTGGATTCTGGAAAAAATACAGAGAAGAGCTTGACTAATCAGTGGATCAGAAGGTACAATTGCAACGGATATTATCCCTAACTGTGCTAAGCAGAGGACCTTGCAATTGAGTAAGAAATTGTATTGTCTGTGGGAACTGTATAATCTGAGTAAGTTTCTGGCTGTTGTGCTTGGGCTTTGAGGGAAGGAAGCCGACATACTAAAGAGAGTCGAAGTAGAGAACTGTTAACAAAACGACGCCTAAGAAGTTCCACCTATTTTCATTTATTTATGCCTGGAAGCAGTTTGCTCACATCTCACTATTACAGGGAGAAGGTAGAGATTTTTAATAGGAAAATGTTTATAACAAGATTAAGTGGCTGAGTATTAAATGAATTCAGACAAAAAGTACTCATTCTACCTCTGACTTTCACTAGCTGCTTTCTGTGGCCACATCTGCGTGCGAGTTTTTGGGGTTAAATGATTCAAGGCTCTTCCTGGGCTGTGGTAGGAAAGTACAAATGGCTGAAGTGGTTTGGAAGTCTTCTGATGAAATAGTTCGATGAGAAAATACTGATCTACTGAAGCTGAAATCTTTTGCAAAAACATCCCAGGTCTGAGGAACTGTAACTGAACCGTGGACAGGATTCCAGCAGAGCAGGAGCAGCGGTTTCGCTGGCTAAGTCTGTTCTGATAAATTAAGTGTTCTTGAGGCCGTTCTCTGGCATTAAAGCCAACTGGCATGGGATACCCCATATCCATATTGTAAAGATCTGTCACTCTCCATCACAGTCACTACCTCCCGTTTACCTGTTAGGAACATTATGTAGGGCATGCTCATCCCCAGATCATACACTGGAACTGTTTGGGGAAATAGCAGCTGTCTCCAGCAAAAACCTTCCTGGAATTTTTCTGCTGTTTTGTGGACAATCAAGTTTCAATGCCCAGGAACGACTCCTGGCCCTGTTTGATTCACTAGAGCAGATGCAGTTGTGTGTGGAGATGTCCAGCCACCAGGGTCAGTGGTTTCACGCTTCCTCCCACAGTGGACAGACCTAAGAACCAGCTGGGTCCAGAATGAGAGACTCTGGAGTCCAGCAGCAGCGTCTCACTGAGAAAGAGCAAAGATAACAATGGTTGATGTCCTCTGGGAGTCCTGGTGATGTATTTCATATCACAAACACTCTTCACCTCAGTTTCCAAAATGAAAAACAAAACTAAACAAAAACCCCCTCACCAAAAATCCCCTTAAAATTCTTAAAGCCCTTGACATCAAAAGTTTAACAGGTCATCAAAATTCACAGCTTTTGTAAAATCAAATCAGAAGTTTATCTTGTGAAGCTTGGAGAAAAGAAAACAAAAGCTTCAGATGATCTTCAGACGAGTCTTGTGAGCCAGGCTACTGCTGCTCTGGAGTGTCCAAACAGAGACATTTATGGAAACAAAGTCATTCGGAATCATCAGCTTTTCTGGAAAATCCGAGACAGAAAGCATTGATTTTTATACGCTGCAGGATCTGTGTTTTTCTCTTTGGTTGGTGTGGCCGTGGCTTTGTACGGCTGCTGAGTGCAACTGGAATGTGAGAGACTCCAAAGCGGACTGTGCCTGTGACAGAGGACAGCGTTACAATAGGAGAGCCCGAGTGCTTGGCAGCCAAACACAATTCCCAACGAGACGTGTGCCCTGCAGCCTAAGACAAGAGGTTACGCTTGATATTTGCAGCTTACGTGCTATCCCACACAAAATCCCAGCAAGCCGCATTTTTTAACAAATAGTTTCATATGCCACATCCTCACCATTGATCACTCTGTCGGAGACTGCGAAAAGATTCCGTTAACTTGTTTAGACTGGTTTCCCCATTGCTAAACAGCATTTGCTATTTGATGTTTGGTCTTCGCTGCTCTTACGGCTGAAGTGACAGAATGCTTTTACATAAGTATTGTTTAGTTTTCATTTTTTCTCAGTATGAAGGAAGGAAAATTGGGCACAGAAGAATTTAAGGAAATTAAATTTTCATTACCCCAAACTGGGCATAGTAAGCCACTAGGATTCTGTCTGGAAAATTACTGATATTAAAAAGTCTCTTCGAATTCCATTGGGAGGGGTGCTAAAACATTTATTAATGTGGATAATGTCTTTGTAAAAGAGCTGGTATCCAGTACAGGTCCCCTCCCTTCCAGAGCTGTGCGGGCTGCCTCCTCTTAGGCACACTCACATCGTACCCCTGTGGCAATGGCAGCGGTTGCTTACACAGAAAATTAATACTAGGAAAGTATTTATGCATTTGTACTCTATTGAGTGTGATAAATGTTTTTCCCTTTCCGAAAAACAAAACACTTGCGTTTTCTGCTTTTGTTCTTCATCTCCTCCCATCTGTTTTGTTTCTCTGAGCTGGAAATGAGGATAGCAGCTGACTCTCTGTGGATCGCCAGTGGTCTATGGAGAGTTTGAAGGCCTCTATAGTGTCTTTGAAGCTCCTCTTTAAACATAATTCCGTCCCAGTTCATGTGAAAAGCTGTATAATTCTTTCATCAAATCATAACTGTTGCAGTGAAAGGACTAAACCTACTCTGTCTCTGTCAACAGCGAGGGGTTTGTGGCCGTGTGGCCCACAGGACATCCAGCTTGTTATGTTCCCAACCACGCAGAAAGACCAAAAGCATTTGTCTAAAATGCAAGCTTGATAGGAGGATGATATAACGATCTCCTCCACCCGAAGTAGCAGACACCATATATCTTTTCAGATTGCAGTAAAAACACAGACATTGCCTGGGAAGCTTCTGAACATGGATCAACAGCAAAGCAAATTCAGCCCCTGTATATTACTTAAAAGCCCTGAATTAGTGTGGGGCTTTACAGCTCTGAGAACATCAAGTTTTTCAGCAGAAATCCCTGGTCTTTGGCACTTCTGAATGTGAAATCCACCCAGCCAGAAGGAATAGTTGGGCTATGGTTCAGTGGCATAGACCACTCTGATGTTCTGTCCTACTGAGGGCACAGTTACAAAAAAATTGAACTGTGTATCGCAGCAAGTTAATAACTTTTTTTGGAAACTATAACAATGTAACATGAAACTTGTGAGTGATTTTGCCTTTAGTCACAGAATTTAAATCTGCTGGAAAACATGGAAATGCACAGGTTGTTGGGGTCATAGGAAGAGTTATAACTAAAACCTGTGAAATTTCACTGAGTGATTAGAGCCAAGCCAATGTCAAAAATAGAATAAATTAGAGTAAAGCCAGTGTAAAGAATATAAGTTTTCTGGAGTGAAAGAATTCATGCTTTTTTGGTTGAGATTTTTTTTGAGGGGCATAGGTGGTGTCTGACAGAACTGTTTAAAAGACCCAGATGAGATGCTCCTTAGAGTAGCACATTTTTACACTTAAAGATGTTTGTGTTTTCAGGGTTTTTCACAGCCTCCTAAATCTCAGTAATGGATTTTCATTAGTAGCTTGATTTGGGGTGACTACTAGTGTATGGCACCACAACTTCACTGGGTCTGGCTCGATAAACACTACAACCATTACAGGGAAGCTACTACACAAATTGGAGGAAGGACCTGGCCCATAATGTAATCAAGTTATCCTGAAAGTAATGTGTCCCTTTTTCTTTCTATTAAAACCAGAAGTGGGAAGACAAGTTGGTATATGCCAACTTGGCCAACGTACGTAACTTTTTCATTTTACATTAAAAAGTGTTTTTAAAATTTTTAGTTCATAATAAAGAACATGGAGAAATATCCCTTCTTTTATTAGTTGCACCAAAGTCATGTTGGCAAGTGAAGACATAATAAACCGAAGTCGCTTCATGTGTTTCTTATTATACAATCAGCTGGGGATGCAAATGCCAAGCCCACGCCGCTCAGCCCTGACACCGCCAGACTCTGACGCAGAAAGGTGTAAGTGCTCAGGATGAGCCCCCAGCAGCTGATGGGACACATCCCAAAGTAACTGGGAGGTTGCTGTGACTGGTATTCCAGCGCGGAATTCCCAATTAAAAGGTTTTGTCTGGACTTGATGAAAAAAATGGGTGTTCATGTACATTGGTCATTATGTGTTAATGTGCTCTAAATGCCTGGAGTAAGGCACTGTGATTTTGCTATTGGCTAATAAGATAGAATTCAAAACAAAGCTTTTCTGAAGTTTCATTTTATTTGTTTAGCACATGTTTAAATACATTTCCTTTTCTAGAGCGGATTATTAAATTCACACGCTTCCATTGTAAGACTTTTGTTAGAATGTAACACATTTGTCTTTCACCAAAAGCTTCTGAGGAAACACAGGTACCACAGGATGAGAGGGAAGGTCTTCACACAGATAAAAAGTGGTTGAAAGTTAGGAAGCGGTGGCTAGGAATAAGAGGCCACTTTTTGTACTGAAGGAGTTCATGCCACAGTAATAGGTACTTGGGCCCGAGCAGCACGGGTTGCATAGGTAGCTCAGGGAGGAGATGAGCAGTGGGGCAACAGTTTGCTGATGATGCTCAGTTATTTAAGGTAGTAAAGTTGTCTACAAAAGATTAAAGGAGGTCACACAACATGATGAAGAAACAGATGGCAGCAAAAAATTCAATGTATAAACATAAAGTGACACACATGGAAAAATAAAAACCCTGACTTTATTTCTAGAACTAAAACCTTTGAGTTGACTATTCCCACCCAGGAATGAGACCCTGAGAGAAAGAGAAGTATCAGTTCAGTGCTCGTTCATGGAGAATGAGGCAAGAAGCTTTGTTCTTCCACTGTGTGACGAAGACCATGAAGGTGTAGGCTGAGGTAACAAGAGAACATCATTCTTTCTTGTGGGCTGGACAATTCAAGGTGACAGTTGAAATGGCAATGTAGGGACAGTTTTAACTCCTGGAAATCGATTCGTTGGAGCTCATCTGGTCACATCCTTTGTTTCCAAAAGACCATAGGACTTAAACTATTAATCCACTCACACAGTTTTCAAGCGATCGGTGTTTTGAAAGGTGAAGCTCCTTTCTTGAGAACATTTGGAACTGAGGCTTTTTGTTGCACGTGAAAAATTCAAAGTTAGTGAATATTTTGTTGCATTCACTTGGGAGCAAACAGTCTGCTGTGCTGCAGTTTTAATCACCAAAGCTTATTCCAGGGTGTTGACTCATGTCACTGTTCTTCTACGACTAAGAGCATCCTGCATCAGAAAACTCAACCTAAACAGTTAAGATATAAGTATATAAATATATATAGTGCTCATTAACGTACACCCTGTTACTGCAGAAGTCTTGTCAAAAAATTTCTGTTATAAAGGGGAAAACAAAATAGACATTTTTGTGAATATTTATCTTCATTTTACCCTCTGTGTACAAGAAAGAATATAACACAATGTATTTTTGCTTTCAGTGCAATACAAGTGTGTATGTCACCCACAGAATAGGTGTAATATTTACTCACATTTGTACCTCTGTGTGTGTGTGTATCACTGCACATGTTCACCATAACTATGAAATGGTTTATCATCTTCCACAATATATGTATAAATGTATATCTTCAGTATATTCTGTCACATTAATTAGAAGGAATGTATCATAAAATTTAGTAGCAGTGACTCATATTAATGGCTTAAACTATTTAAACCCATATGTTTTTCATTTTCCTTGGATGTAGATTTTTTCAGCAGACAGAAAAACAAATTAATGTAACTTGAAAGATAAGTGCAAACATTCAGCTTTTTGTGTTTTTCTTTTTGATTTGAGGTATTATCAGAGAAAAACTCAGTGTTAGGCTCAATGTTTTCTGTTCCAAAAGAAAAATGGAGACATTTGTTGCTTAGATCCTAGGATAAGGATCTGTAAGTGCCTCACTTCCAAATTAGAGAAATACCAGCTTGTTCTATGCAATCATCACATGCCTTTAAGTTTTAAGAATGGCTGCAGCAATTCTCATGTGGGTTATATGTGAGTTGCTGATATTTCCCTGGGCAGCTTGCACACCCTCTCCCTAAATACGATGTCTTTTGTCTGAGACCTCGAGATGCTTTGTTCTGTAGAAATGAGGTTGGTTGTGGTGGCCAGCTGTCCCCCCTTCCCCTGCCCCTCCCCATCAGTCATAAGGGCAGGAAGAAGTGTCATCTTAGCTGCCTCTTTGTTTAAAAGGAGCCAGAGATTTGTGCTAAGATTTCAAAAAAATACGATAGACAGTGTTGAAAATAAAAGAGAAAACATCAAGAACCTAAAGGACTCAAAAGTTCTGCTTGACTTTTAAGCTTGAGAACTTTTGGATGTTAAAAGACAAGGGATACGTTTTGTGGTTCAGAACGTTGGCTTAAAACTTCAAGCCCACCACTAGCACGGACTCGGAAGGGCTGTCCCATGTGGTACACAACCACCCTCTCTTTTCTGACCGTGGCCAGCAAACCCATCTGTGCTCCTCCAGCGATGGCGTGACTGTGTTATTGCGCAGCAGCCATGGGGCCTCCTTTTCAGGCTTCAAAACTGCAAAAGCCCAAATGTTAAAGACATTTTGAGACTTGAGTTGACCAATTCTTTTGATTTTTCACTCTTCTTCACTTCCCATGTCTGATCAGGATTGGAAACGGAAGTGTTGAAAGACTATACTTATGTATTATTTATTGAGAACTGACACTGTGCTTGGAGTTTAACGACGCAGTGAATTACCACAAAAAAGACTACTTTTACGGTATTTCAACCCAACCAGAAAGAGAAATTACTGGAAGTTTCACAAGAATACCCTGTTTTTGCAAGACTTCCAGGGTAGTTCTGAAGATCAAAGATGGTCAGGCAGACTGGATGAAACCCAAATGGACGTTCAAATATTGGGTCCTTAGCCAAACCAAAGTGAACCTCTGAATCGTAAGGTTTCTCCTCTGTCCTTCAGCATTGATAATATTCAGGTTGAGCCCGCCTGATTCAACATGGAGTTTCTAATTGACGCATGGAGAATGTCTTGGGTCCTCTATGTGTGCTTTTTATGGTTTGCTATCAGGCTTTCAGATATCGGTTTTAAACAATTTGGTGTGAAATCCAGTGGATCACAGTCACATATAGAGCTGATTCATAGCCAGGTCAACCTAAGCTGTTCCTACAGCAGATGTTAGAAAGAATAATCGCACTGGGCTGTTATAGGAAAGAAAAGGTCAACGTTAACACAGAGTGAGCAGGGCTCATGCGTTGTACCTTACATGTTAGAATTGGTGTACTACTCTGCACCAGCGAAGTGACAAAATTTGAGCCTCTGTGTCTTGGGTTTTTTTTTAAGCTGTCACTTACTTACTGTGGAGTAAGTGTTTGCAGAAAGTTATCATGGTATTTCAACTCACTCTAGTTTTGTGCCCCAGCTTGTCTGATCAGCTGCACCCACATTTTTGTTATAAACTTAACAAAATAAGTACAAAGTAAATAAATAAATATAAAAGTAATTTTAAAATAAGTCTTCCTCATGTGAAATGCCACGCTGACCTTCACATTTCCAGCCGTTGTGAATGGTTGTGAACCAGCCCTTGGCTGGTTGTTTCATGGCAGAATTTTCCATGTTGCTTCCCTTGTGGATCAGCATTTCCATGACCTGTTGGTGCTGTCACCCATGTCTCCCCTGTCATCCTTTCAGGGCTGCCACCGTATGCCTCGACACGTAACAAAGTCATGGATAAGGGTTATGAAGAGCATGTTCTCTCCATGTGTAAGGGTGCAGCTGGGTCCCACGACGAGCAGGACACATGGTGGGATGCTCTGCTGTTGTTCGCTGTGTGGCACTTTGCTTTGGGACTTGTGCTGGCTTTGGACGGCACAATTCCTCCCTCTGTGAAGGGTGGGTAAAGACACTTCCCAGGTCAAAATGTTTTGAAACCTGTATTTGCAAAGAGCTTGAGGAAACCTGCATGTTATTATTCTGCTGTACTATATGAAAAGCTAAAAACTACCAATATCTAGCCTGATGTGGCAGCAACACACTTCCAGAGAAAGAATCAACTGGTTAGAACAAAAATGAGACCTAGGTTCCTTACTTCAGAGACTAACTTCAGGGAAGGAGAATGTTTTAAATTCTTAATACTGGCTGGTTTATGATACTCCTGAAAGTAAAGTCAAAGACTTAAAAATACTTGGACTGGGCTGTTAATAATGCACTGGAAATCTACAGCTATAACTCCAGCTTTAATGAAAATGAACTGTGGGCCTCGCTGCGTATATATGTCTCATACTGTGCAATAAAAACTTGCTCTTGCATAAAATCAATATTTAGTGGTCAAATTTCCCTCGTTTCCCACTAATAAGGGCTGGAGTCATATGGTTCAGCTGTAAATCCACCAGCTGGAAGCAATGAGATGAACTGTCCATAGCAATATGGAAGATATACTGGCCTGTTCAAAGTCAGCCCATCTGCGGAGATCCACGGAGAAGGACAGCAGGGAATTTTATATAGACATACAGTAAAACAGTCTCTCGTCATACTGTAGGAGCTGCGGGGGCCTAATCTTTACATTTGACTATTAAATTAGGAAGGGCAAAGCCTACACAATACCAATGGTATTAGTCATGTCTGGAGGGGCATCCAATACCAGATGTCACTTTTCTGATCTTTCATGCTCAGCTCTTACAGTTTTTGGCACGTCGGAGTTCGCATCTGAATACAATTTAAGTTATAACAATACAATCAGCATGTCTAACTATTTTTGCCTTTCTCTCTGCTATTTCGGGAGCTCTGGTGAGTCCCTGTTGTTTAATCTAAGCGCCTCCCTCGTCCCCTGTCTCTAGCCTCGTGAGGTAGCTTTGACAAGTGCTACTGGTTTTAAACTGAATTGCTGGTTTATTGGTGGCGCAATTATTCATCCGCTAGCATAGCACAGGAAAAATAATGTTGACAGTGAAAGAGTAGCTTTTGTTGGTGGAAACTGTTTGACTGCAGCGAGCATCTTGCTGTCTGAATGTGAACACAGCGCTGTACAGTATAACAGGGAAGGCTTGATTATTTGTTTAACAGGCACACCAAAGCTCACCGCCTTCGTCGCCAGACAAAGGGAGATATATGTAGGGAATTGTGTGCGGAGGAGCACAGCCTGCTCTTCTGACTTGTTATAAGATAAAGTCATCTCCCTTTATGCAGATTATTCATGTTTATTTATGACATTCTTTGAAAGGAAAGACACCCAAAAGCCTCAGGGCAATGGCCCAAAGTAAATAACTTGTCATAATATACCTTGCAAATGATAATGTAAACCACGGGAAACCCGGGGAGGAGATGCACATACATTCCAAAGCTGGGAAGTTATTGAATGTTTAGGCTTAAGGAGCAGATAGTTTTGATTGGGGATATTTCCCTTGTTTCTGTACGTTAGATGAATTACTCTGCTTGAGTGATATCCATTGTACTGTGTTTATCCTTTCCCCCTTTTGTTCACCAATCACTGCGATGTCTGCTCCGTTCCCAAAGATGTCCTGTATAATAAATACGTTAGCTCTGACAAGGAATGGGTGGTAATGCAGCATCAATGCCCTCTGGGGTTAGTGAGTGCTCTGGTTATTTTTGTCTCTCTGTAAGCTCAGGATCCAGGCATTTGCGTAGAGGAAATCGTGACTGGAGTTCAGTGCAGAGAACTTTCCACTGGGGGAGCTGGTAGCCTGGGTTTGAGCCTGGGTGACACCAGGAGCCGCATCTTTGCGTTCCTTGCTGCATTCAGGCTTGTTGCTCTCTAGCCAGGGTTTGGCCCAAAAAAAGGACTTAAGAAGGAAGTGAGACGAAATGAATTCTGTGGGTGTTTTGTTATGGATTCTGTATACAAAGAAACCCTGCTCTCAGGGAGAGGCAAGATTGCTCAGCTGCCAGGTAAGGTGCAGTGTAGGTCCCACTCTATAGTACGACTGTTCACCAAGTGTTCCTACACCAGTCTCACAGCTGGGTGACCTGGTTATAAGCTTGACTCTTGGCTAACTGTGGGTAAACCAGCTGTAGCCGATTTGGCTACCTCTGTACTTGTAGATTAAACAGTGCCAGAATACTGGCACGTGATCACTTCTACTGTTAACTTGTTATCCTGCTTTTGACCCCAGTTTTGGCCCGTGCCAAAAAACCACTTCTCCAAGGCGTTCCCAGACAGAGTTCAGGAGTCAGCAGGGGTGAGCGAGAGACTGCTACCAGTAGGAAGTGTGGATGTCGAGCACTTTGCTGTAGCTGCTGGGCAGAGAATTGTCCACAGCCAGCTTTATTTAATAGGGAGATGTAGTTCTTGAGAGGAGCACTGGGCACTTCGTATCTATTGCTTAAAACACACAGTATTTTATTTTTTTTCTCTTGGGAATTTTCAACTAGCTATTCCTGGAAAGGTTTCTCTTCTGAGCCACAAACTTCTGGAATTATTTTTTTAATATATTTTCAAATATTTTTTAAAGAGTTATGGCCATTACCTTTTGTTTTCCCTTCAAAAACAAATGAACCCAAAATATAGTTGTGCTTCTAACTTGTCCTTTGATAATTATTTTCACGTATAATGTGTCTTTTAATGTTTCTTACACAAACATAATGGTCCTTTATGTCTAGGTTGATCTACCTTAGGCATTAGGCACCTCTAAAAGGTACTTCAACTTATCAACCTCTGAGTTATCCCCTGAATGAGCTCTTCTCTCCTACTAGAGGCAACCCAGGGAAATAATGATTCAAGTTTAGGTGCTGACGTTACACAGGCTGGGTTTAATTTGGTTGTTGTTGCCTTTCACTGAAGCAGTCAGCAGAATTGGATCTTGAATTGTGCTCGAATTCGGAGTCATTTCTGCCATACTAGTTGATAATAATATTTTTCCTGAAATATTTACCTGAATATTCTCTTTTGTCTTTTTTTTTTTTTGTTTCCATCTTGTCTACTTACATTGGGAGTTCTTGGACCTGGCTGGACCTGGCTGTGCAGTGTCACCAGTGTCACCATCTAAAGTGGTTACTCTACAGAGAGACTAATGTTGTCCTCTTTCTATTCCTCTATGACACCCAAGCCTCCAGCATTGCATTATCTCTACAACCCGAAGGTTGCCATCCCCCTCTGTAAAATAAGCATCACTGTGAAGATTTAATGAAGTTTTTCTTCTTTTCTCGAGCAATGCCAGTAATGAAATATGAAATGGAGCAACAGCAACGGAGTTATTCAACAAAACAAAATGGTGTGCTTTCTAAAGGAAACAACAAGGGCTGATAAAATGACTTGCAACACAATCGTTTTGGGAAAACAATGACACCTTTGGGTTGTGTCTGACCTTCTGCAAATCCCAGAGGAGTCTGCATCTGGCATTTTGATGCAGGCCCCCTTCTGAACCTAGTAAAACAGTAACCCACAACAGTCAGAAAATACTGCAAGATTGCCCCGGAGTGAGCTAATTTCAAACACGTCAGCCTACCTGCCTAACTCCACCTTTTTGTTTGTTTGGTTTTTTTTACTGAAAAGAAATTACTTCCCACAGTTCTGAGAATTAGAAGGCAGGAGAGATTTCTTCCAGTGTGCTCTGCAATTTTTTTTCCCCCCTTCCCCAAAGAGGTAGGATTATGTAGCCTAATAAATCGATGTCATTATGGAGGCACTGACAGACGGACGCACCGGCTGCTGCCCATGGGCATGTGTGCGGAGGGCGAGCGCGGAGGGGGCGGTGGGAGCCAGCGGTGGATGAGCACTCAGAAACCCTCTGCCTGAAGGAGGTCACGCCTGTTGCATAGAGCAGGGGGAGATAAGGATGTCGACAGCACGGAGGGTGACATCCATCAATCAGCTGCTTCATTATAGCAAGAACGAGCACCGTGGGTCCTCGGGAGGAGGAAGGAACTGGTGATCCCTCATCTCACAAGTGGTAACTCTGAAAAGGCTAACCTTTCACATTTCCAGGGGCAGGCGGGATGAAGAATGTGTTTTTAATGAATTACCCATAACCTCACACATACACAGACCTACACTTTCATATATATTTCCCCTTCAGGATAAAATAATTAAATTGAAAACTCTCATTATTTATTTTTAAAACCCATAAAAATGTATCCTACCAGGAAGCAAATTTTGAGTCTCTAATCAGGTAAATAATTCTCTGTAATAAAATGCAGAGAATTATTTTCTGCATTTCAATTTTGATTCCAGAGGATAGAAGAATTGTAGAAAAGGGAAATATGCCAGGAGGTAACAGGAGTAAATTAGCACTCATGGCATTTTTACACATCCGAGCTAAGAATTAGATGTTTAATTTCATCTTTGACTAAGAATTAGATGATTAATTAAATCTCAAGCTTCAAGGACTAAAGTATGAAAAATCTGGTCCTTATGCACATTCAGATGAATGCCAGAGTAGACAGGGAAGATTTTGCATTCCCTCTGAAATGGTTCATACTGCCAGAGGTAGAATACAGGCTACATTTGTAATGGCAAGAAAGAGCACAGAACATTGAAAAGGCATCTTTAGGCTCTCCAAAGATCATAAATCATAGAATCATAGAATGGTTTGGGTTGGAAGGGACCTTAAAGATCAACCTGGTCTGGTGGGACGTATCCTAGCCCAGGGCAAGGGGACTGGAACTTGATGATCTTTAAGGTTCCTTCCAACTCTAACCATTCTATGATTCTGTGGTCATTGAGTTCCACCCCCTGCCCTGGGCAGAGACACTTCCCACCAGACCAGGTTGCTCAAAGCCATGTCCAACCTGGCCTTGAACACCTCCTGTAGATAACCAGGAGAACACAACTGATAGTGCAGGATGTCTCTGGAAGACTTTTAGTCATCCGTATCATGCTGCCAAGGGAAGAACAGGCCTGAGATCAGGACCCTCCGCGCTGTCAGGCAGCCTGCCCACCTACAGACACGTACTTCTAACACAGCAGGGTAATAAATCTCTGCTCCTTCAGCACACAACAACTAAAAACAAGTGCTTCCAGAGGACAGAGGTCCTGCCAAATCCTCCTTTCTCTCACTGGTCATGGAAGATCAAAGCTAGAAGGGTGACTTAGGTCCTAACCAATTCCTAAATGCAGAGAGGGATCTAAATCTCCATCTGCTTCCCTTCCCTGATCGTCCAGGGAGCCTGAATACCCTTTTGCGCTTACAGCATGCAGAGATGAAGACAAGCTTGGGTGAACTGGACCGTATGGGTCACGGCATCCTACAACAAGCTTTAGAGTTAGCACGGAGCCGGTGAGGTAGTGCTGGGCTGATTTTACAGGCACTGCTGCCCCGTAATGCTTCAGGGTTTACGAGAAGATAGAATCTGCAGTCATTACTCTCACTAAACTTTCACTGATGTCAACTTTCTCCTTCACAGGGAAATTAGGATTTGGCCTTGCCTGCAGACTAACTCCCTGAGGTCCCAAAATAGCCAGACAAAGGAAAAATATGTTTGTAGGATGAGGAGGACTTTTTTTTACTCACTTCTCAAATGATAGCCATGTTTTGGCAGTTGTAATGAAGCCAATGAGGAAAAACATTACAGAGAAAAAGGTTTCTCTAACAGAGAGCCCAGTTTCTGTGTATCATTATTATCTCAGGGTTCACCTTAGAGTGTGTGCAATAGATTAGGTTCACCTTTCTGCCTCCAAAAGCATCAGCAATCAATCAGGTTAGAATTGAGAAAGAGCTAACAGAGCCTTTATTTTTGTAGATCATTAAAAATGACCCCAGGGACCAATTTTCTGTACGTTTCTCAGTTTCCTTCTGATTCTAGTCATTAAGAATGGGATACACATCGTCGTATGGGGAGACAATGAACAAAATTCTCCTCTTGCTTGTGCTGATGGGTTCTGTTAAAGTTGGACTGGACTAAATGAGAGGAACATTTGCCTGACTTTCTCTCAGCAGCTTTTACTCAAGCACACATGAAACTAAACTCTTTTCCCAGTGAAAGGTACCTCAAATGAAATCCAAAGTGACTGAATTAAATTGCACTATAGTCCTGCAAAGATCAGGAGGTCAAATTCAAATTCGGTGCAAGCAGTGGTAATGAAGTTGCCCACACACAGGCTGTCTGTTCTTTGTCTCAGGGCTCTATCTAAACTCAAGTATATTGTTAATAAGTGGTATATGCTCTTTTATATGAGTGATGCTGAACCATATTTTAACCCCATAACTGAACTGAAGTACTATGAAATGACCTGGCCTTTTGCCTACAAATGTGTACATAAGAAATATTATGCCACTGCTGATGAAATGTAAAATTGTGTGACTTAAATAGGCAATAGTTTTATATTGGTACTTTTCATTGGTAAAGGAGCAACAGGAGAAAATACGTCAGTGGGTTTGCCAAATGGGTAAGAAACTTTTCTCGACTGTGCAGTTACTGTACAGTAGAGTCCATATGTGAAGAGCTCTGTCTGCACATGGCAGTTTGCAAAGTCTATTTATTTAAACAAACCTCAGATTAATAAATCACAGTCTGCACACTGAATCCCGTAATGTCAGTGAGCCCTGAAACGACCTGTAGACTTGGCCACTTGGATGAATGCACTGGCCATGACTCAGATCTGATGATATACTGCTCTGCTCCGATGCAGTTTGTCATAAAAGAAGCTTCTGAAGTAGCATGCCCTGCTAAGGCTGGTACCAAGGATGGGGAGAGAAGTTTGCAAAAGCTCTCAGGTCTTTATTATGTATCTCTGATGACAGAAACACAAAATATTTCCTCTGTCAAAAAGCTAGGGGTTTATCTTTTTTTTTTTTGCCACCCGCCCCTTCTCCTTTTTTAGTAAAAAAGGAAGGGACTGTAACAGGTATATTTGAAATCTATTTAGAATCTTTCTATATGAATTCCTTCATTTCACAGTCCATCAAAATCAAACTTATCCGTTTGGCTCAAGGACACTCCCTCTTTTTGGAAGGAAGAGGAAAGAAGAGGAGAGAAAGGGAGAAGAGAGAAGAGAAGAGAAGAGAAGAGAAGAGAAGAGAAGAGAAGAGAAGAGAAGAGAAGAGAAGAGAAGAGAAGAGAAGAGAAATAAAAGCAGAAGACAATTCCAAACATTTCCTGGAGACACAGGGTTTCCAACCCTCCTCGTCCGCAGGCCCCTTCCTTACCTCAGCAGCATTTGTGAGCTCTAGTTCCTACTGTACATCTCAGTTGGGCATGTGAACCTCTCCAAATCCCTAGTGAACATTTAAGACCCTGAGAAGAAGAGTGCCTTGCTAGCAACCACAGCAATGTAGACCACATTGCTAAACAGTGTGAGAAATGTGCTGGGACCAAGAAGAAAGCAGAGCACACAGTGTCCCCTTTGCACAGGCATCCTCATCCCTGGCTGTACAGAATGTGCTGCCAATTCAGGAGCTGGTTATTTCCCGGAGCTATATTTTAACCTTGTACTTCAGGTGCCATAGTATAATGCAGTGCGTGGAATACAGTGGTCATAACTTTTTTAACACTGTTTTCCTAACTGTGGAATATCAGTTATTGGACCTGGAAAATTCTCCACAGCCTAGTAGGCACCATGACTGCAAAATATAGGTGTCCAAAATCTAAAAAATTTTTGCACTGTCCTTTAATTACGCTGGATCAATTGCTTCTCACAGGTTTCTAATATCCAGTAAAAGCATCGAAGACATTGGAAGTGACAACATGAAGCAGTCATGTGGAGACTCTTCCTGCTTCAGTAACCCCAGATACGTAGTTCTTGATGCTCCCAGACACTCATCTGCTCTCCTGCTCCATTTTTACATACCGTGATTTGATGCCAAAATCTCTAAAGCAGTGGCTCTGATTGTGTCTCCTAAATCCTAGTTAACATGTTTTAGAAGAAGTTTTGTAAATTGACCTAGTTGTAAAGTGTGATATGTGATCTCTTTCCCTCTCCTCTCTTTCTCATTTATTGAAAGGAATCCAGATCTGTGTAACTTGCCAGACATCCTACGAAATGAAGTAGCGATGACACACCAAGGGATCTGAAAACGCTCAAAACTGTCTTATTCTGAGGTAGAAACCAAACTGAAATTGATCCTGAAAGGAGATAAAACCTCTGAAAAAGTCTGGGTTTTTCTTGATCAAAGAGAAATTTCTTACATGTGAATCATGCATCACATAAAAGAATGAAATATGACTATTTCAAGATTGCGAGTTTTATAAAAGTCATGGTGTGTTCTACAGACAGTGCTGAGGGAACAGCACATCTCCCTGGTTTAGCAGTGCCGTTCCGAGCCATTCAGGTTGCACATTACATTTCTGGCAAGAACTGGCCTGCCAAGAGTCTCCCGGGAAGCGATAAGTTTTCCCTCTTCCTTGTTTATCAAGAGATCAAAACTTTTATGCAAATTACTGTCAGACACTCTTTAAAATCCAATCCCTCATGTTAATTAGTTATGTAATCACAGCTAACGCTTCTGGAGAGGGAGCAGAACAGGATTGACTCGGTAGGTGAGAAAGGATCAAAGCAATGCTCTAACAAATTATTATGGTAATTAGTGTCACTCTTGTAGTTCACCTCCAGGGGGGCGTTTAACAGAAGCAGCGAGAGCTTGGGAAAAGCCTGCGTGCAGGGCAAGGATGCACTTGGAGGAACAAAGCTGGCCAAGCTCACAGGGCAGTCTGTCGGGGGACTGGGATGGGTGGCACGAGGGGACATTAAAAGGCACATCGGGTAGTAGAGGGGAGAAGTCATCTGTTTTCACTGCCCGGTCTTCAAGATGCAGGAGACCCCCTGCATCCCTGCGCTCCCCTTCGGCCCTGCAAGAAGCCCTAATAACCCTTAGATTTGCTGAGTCTTGGCCAAAAGGGAGCTGCTGCCGGGGTTCCATCAATCATGGACACACAGATGTCAGAGATGAGCAGTAGTCATTCCACCCCCCCAGCCCCACACCCCCTGCATGATTGTTATCTCCCCTACTTCTGCTGGCACTTGCTGCAATCTTGTTTTAAACGATTCAAGCCATGGGTTATACCGTGTCCCTGGAGAGGCTGTTACGCTGCCGAGTGAGGGAGGATGCTTCTCGTGGAGGAGGAAACAGACTGTTCATTGCCTCCAGCCTATTGTGACAGTCCCGTGGCCCACGATGAAGGGGCTAATGACAGCCCTTTGTCATCCCTCTATTTGCACCCCAGCCTCCTAAAGCGATGCCTAATTCTTCCCTGGTCTAATTTGTTCCCCGTTGAGGCCTCCATAGCAATATGCGTGGGCTCCGGTCCTTTTCTTGCTGAGAGATTTGAGGTTGTTCAGCCTGGAGAAGAGAAGGTTCCGGGGAGATCTTAGAGCCCCTTCCAGTCCCTCAAGGGGCTCCAGGAGAGATGGGGAGGGACTCTGGATCAGGGAGGGGAGCCACAG
>JAOXJK010000023.1:66087756-66120130 GCA_025774025.1 Xenus cinereus | reverse complement strand
AAGAAAGAAAGAAAGAAAGAAAGAAAGAAAGAAAGAAAGAAAAAAAGAAAGAAAGGAAGAAAGAAAGAAAGAGAAAGGCTTCTACAGATGAACTGCAGGAGAAGCTCCACAGGCCTGAGGACCTTAACTTGCCACTTTACTGCCCAGTATGACCTCTGGGATCTGGGGCAAGTTGCACATGTTTAATTTATTACAAGTACACTTCATTTACAAATAAATGTAAATGCCTTTTTGCATAACAGTAATTTTAAATGCATTTCTCTTTTCCACTGTCTGGTGTGTTTGCTTGTAGTTCTGAGTAGACTGGTCAGGCCAGTCTACCCTGAGAGTCACTGACTCTGAAGCCTAATCCTGCTCAAACTTTCCCTGACTAGAAGCATTGGTGGATCCTTGTTGGTAACCAGCTGGAGGTGGGGTGCTGCACACAACTTATGCCCCAACGGTCAACTCGGCAGAAGAAAGAGCATGAGTAGGCACCTTACTGTAACACGTGTCCCATTCCGGTTCAGTGTGTGGCCTCCAGGTGACTGTATGTAAAAGATATGGTCAACCTGGGCTGCTTCTTACTGAAGATTTGCCCACTGTGCTGTTGATGTGGTGAGCACAATCCCTCTCCTCTACTCTGAGGAAGTGACGGCAGCTACTCCCTGCCTTGGGGCTGGGCGATGGGTACACAACCCACTGTGCAGGGAAAGGACACTCATTTTTGGCCCAGGAGATGGGAGGAGTAGGCTGTTCTAACCAGTCACTCGGCAATGGAAGAAGCTTATATCTTCCCGTGGGGTCAACCTTGCTGCCGTGCTGCCCCCATGCCTTCAGAGTCCCTTCAGAGCTTGCCTCCCAGCCTCCGCGGCTGAGATGAGAACCAAGGCAGGTGGGACATGCTCCTGGCCTGCAGCCAGCCGTGATGTCTGTGCTCATGCACTGAAAGAAGGGGAAAAGGTAGAGGTAGACCTGAGGAACACTGACCAGATGTCCCTGCTCTGCTTATTGCTGTCAGTGCAGGGGAGAAAAGCTCTGCACCTATGGAGGCAGTTTCTGTGCCTTTCCTTCTTTCCTCTTCTTTTCTCTCCTCTTCCCATGACTCCTCGTTCCTGCTTCAGCCCCAACAGCCCCTACGTTTACTGCTGAAGAGTGCTGTCATTTACCAAGCCTAATTACACAGCAGCAAACTGAAATTCCTCTTGTCTGCTTTGGACGACTTGGACTCATTGTGGGGATCATGCAAGTGGGGTCTGGCACGGAGCCAGGAAGAAGAGTAAATTAACGTGGTCACTTAAGGTCATGGTCATAAAAAGCCATAGCTCTTCTGCCACAGATTTGTCAAGGCTTTGGCTCTTTTGTACAGGTTTCAGTGGAGGAAAAAAAAAACAACCCTATTTTTAGTGAGTGGGGCAATGAGTGCTACGTTGCTGTGGAAAGCCATGGGCAGCTTTCAGCTGAGCTGAACAGTTGATGGCTTCGGGATGACGTCTCAGCCCTGGCTGTTTGTTCTGTCAGGGAAACCAGGGAACTGAGAAGAGAGGGTCATTGACGTTTTATTCTTATTTGTCTCTGAATAGAAGAGACACAGTCATGGACTATATATCAACAAATTGCTCTGTTTCTTTGCGAATGAACAACCTAAATCCATTTCTGCTTTTCCCTTTTGTGTGGTAGGTATGTTTATTACTCTGTGAAGGGTAAATAGCCGGAGATGTGACCGTAGTCTTCTCTTGGACCCCCTTGCAAAATCTGTTTTTTCCCGTCTGTTCCTCTGCTTTACTGAGACCTGTGTGCTTCATGAATCAAGCTCCAGTGCCATGGCCTTTAACAGCCAAGCACCTCTGAAGGGTCCTGTTTATTGTGCAGCCCAAACTGATGTCCATATGGCCACAGGTTCCTCAATATGGTGTCCAGGCTGCAGCTGGTGTGGGCATCTCCTTGTTGCAAGGTCATGTTTGGTAGGTGTATTTTCACTGCCCACCTCAGCCTCCGTGGGAGAACTTCCTCTCGGGACCCAGTGAAGATGCAAGGGGCTGTTTGGTGATGTTCTTAGGTGGACTGGTATGGCTGGGAGAGAAGACACAGAGACTGGAGCAGTTCAAACCACATTGGGAGGTTTGGTGGCTGGAGGGGAAGCTGTTTGAACCACACAATGTAGGTCACCGTGAAGCTGTTTCACCTGGCATGGACCTGAACCAAGCCACTCTTCAGGACACTTCACATGTGCGAGGAGAAGTTCAGCATCAGATTTCTCTTCCATGGATAGCTTTCATGTTTCAGTAACGTACTAAACCAAAACCTTGGATCCAAACACCCGTTCAGACTCAAAAGTATTTGGGTTTGGGTCAAGGCTGTGTTCCAGCTCCCTCCCAACCCCCCCCACCCCGTGGGCTTACACTGTCTGCAAAACGCCTGCTCCAAAGCCCCACGGATGAACACTCCTGATGTTGGGGATCCTTCCTTCCCAGCCTCCAGCTTTAGCACGCCAGCCCAGGCATAATGGTGACATGTCCTTGCGTGAGGTCCACTGAGCAGTGCCACTTCACAAAAGTCCCATAAAGTACAATCTTGTGCTCGGGGGAGATGTTATTTACAGAGACACGGAAAGCTCTGTGTGTGTGTGTGTACATGCTCTGTAAAAAGTGCATTAGCCAAGGTGTAAGTGAAATGGATGTGACCCCTGTGTCACTAACACGCTGTCTGCAAAGGTGCCGCCTCAGCACGCTCCTGACCTCACCCCAAACCCTCAGCGAGAGCTGAAAGTGAGAACAGGGTTAGAGAATGATTATTTTTTTAAGTGAATCAAGCAGTGTTTTGTCTGAGGAGAATAAGGATAAAAAAGTAAAGAAAAAAAAGAAAGTAACCCAGGCCCATGATAAGTCTTGGTCTTATTCCAAGTCTTACTGAAGGCTCCAGCCAAAAAGTAAGAAACAGTATCTGAAATGTTTGTGAGGGAAGGCGGCTGTGCCAGCACTCGTCCAGCAACATCTGAGGGAAGGGAGAATTTTATATGTGATTGCCTTAGACTTGTTGTCATTATCAATTAAGCTTAGAAAGCTCATTTGATATGCTCGGCCATCCTGCTCGCTTGCCAAGAAGGCAAGACTTCTCCGCAGCTGCGGCCCTGAAGATCTCTGAAATACCGCGAGGAGGAGGAGGAGGGAGCGAGTTCAGCCAGCAAGGTGATACCGGCTGCGCCACACTTCTCCTTGAGAAGAGCCACGCTGGATGGGGGCCCAGAGCTGGCACTTGGTGCACATCACCACCATCGCCGTCACCGTGTGCCGCTTGTCACTTGTCAATCCCCGTGCCTCCTGTGAGCGCCGCGCGGGCTGGTAATGAACTGATTTTGCTGCATCCTCGTCTCTAGCTGAGGGCACACTGCTCCCAGCACTGGGGATGTGCAAACCAGCCCTGTTGTGAGGGGCTCACATCTCATTTACACGCCAGGAGGTTTGGCACTCTGGATAACTATGTCACCGAGGACGCTGCAGCAGCTTCAGATATGTATTCTGCTCCGTGGCTCTGTTACTGTGAGCGTTGCTGTGCTTTGAGGCTCATGGGCAGCTCCTGTCCGGCTGCGCCGAGCGCTGGGGGTGAGACAGAAGCTCACCGGCGGCGCTTTGCTTCAGGTTCCGCCTGGGACCGCTGTTCTCCATCCACCTCCCGCTGTGCTTCAGTTCTCAGCACGCTCTTCCAGCAAAGATGCTTGCGAGGAGTCCTGGCCACTCTCTGCTGCCACTTCCAGTCCAGACGATGGCAAAGGATGGTGGTTTAGTGTCCTTTAGCCAAAGGTAATATTGGACTTTACTGTTGGATACAAAACATATTGCCTGTTGCATAAGAAACGTTGAAGGGTAAGCTCCTCAGCAGCTGTGGAAGCGGAAGGAAGTGAAGCCATTTAAAAAATTACAGTAATAATCATTATCATCCTTATCCATCCTTATCTTTCCTTCAGACAGACTGTACAGAATGCTCTTCTGAACACCTGCCTGCACAAGCAGAAAGGAAAAGAAAATAAAGCTGTTAGTTTCACGTATACTTGAGATCAGCATGAACCAGCGCTGCTGCCGCTGTCGTCCACCTCTTGCGGCCGGTTCACACCCCTGTCCCGTCGCTTCTCAGGGCTGGCACGAGCAGCCGGGACGCTGGACGCTGATCCACGCGTTGATCTGCATTGAAACTGCCATCACCAGGAAAGAAAACCAGCTTGGCTTTAGCCATGGTAATTTCCTTAAGCCATTCACCACACCTTTTCACTGCCCCGTGTTGAAGCACCTCCGAGCTGTACCACAGCTCACCCACCACCTCATGTTTGCTCTCTTGCCTCGTCCAGTTCCCTTTGTGGATTTCCCCTCAGCTGGTTTTGAAAATAGAGGCTACTCTCCTAATCTGAGCAGACATTTGGAAAAACTGAGACTAGCTTGCACTCAGCAAAGCGACTCAGTAACTTTGTTCTCAAGTTCTTGAGTTGAGAGAAGAATCCGGGCTACCAGACTCTGTCCCGTGGTTTAACGACCAGGCTAATGATCCCCTTCACATCTGCCTGAAAAAGACCTCGTGCAGATGAATTTCCAGAACAATTTGGAGGCTAAGTAATTTGTCATTAGAAGGTACCTTCCAGAACGCTGGATGACAATGACCTAACCAGTGCCGGGAACACATCACTTTAAAGGTGATCCCTTCCAGTGCTGGAAACCAAAGCACGTGCAACTTCCCTGACTGAATTGGTTTGACAGCGTAACACACGTCATTCGGGATTTTAGGGTTTTGGCAATGTTTTTCTCATAAAAGGAGACAGTAACTACCACAAAATATCCAAAATCCAATATATTTAAATGTGAAGTAAAGAAAGTTTCTCTCTGAGCTGCTAGAGAAGCGTGCATGTGATGAACATCTGCGTGCAAAGGGAATTAGAAATTGAATTAATCTGAGAAAAAACAAGCAGTGCTTGCCTGGAGGCATAATGTCCTACCTGAGCAGTTAGCACAGGAAGCCAGGAGCCTTTATTTCTGGGCTGTGACCCTCTCTGATACTGATACATCATCTGAGATGGGAAGGCCAAATTTTAAGAAGTAACAACTTCATGTCTAAAGTGTGGGTTTTGCATTCGTTTTTGAGGACTGTTATTCAGAATTTGGTTTCCAAAGATGATCAACGTGATTATTTCCTGTAACTCAGATCAGAGATGTGGGGAGCAGAGGCCAGTCTGTAGTGTCCCTGTACTTCAGCTTACCTCCCTTTAGGGCTGATGCAGGAATACTATCGTACTTCATTCGCAGAGGTGCTCTGTCTCTTTTAAACAGAATGTTTTCAGAGTTCTGGAGGAAAAAATCATGTTCTCCTGTACAAAAAATGAATCCTTAAATTAGAAATTAGTACTAACGTTACACTGCATAATGTTTCCCAGTTGTCTTAGATTTTCCTTCTTATTCCATTCCTTGGCTTTGAAACCTTTGACATCAACAAAGCCCCAGGTACACTAACAACCTTGCTTTCTTTTTGAAAGTTTTTATTTTGTTCCATGCTTACATTATTGCTAACAATTTCTTTGAGGAGGTCAAAGGAAATTATCATGCTCCTCTTAATTGCAGCACGCACCACGATGGATGGATGGATGGATGCAAATTGCCTCTTTGAATTGTACTTTGGCTTGATAACAGTTAGGCTGCTTTTTTAAAACCATGTTTTTTTCACAACCGTGTTGAAATTTCAATGGACAGGAGCCATTTTTCAGTCTCTCAAATCTCTAAACAGCTAAAAGATGAGGATCAGAAACAGCTTGGAACAGAAGCTGAAGTAAAACAGCAAGAAACCCAGACTTAAATATCTGAAGAAATGAATCTGTGCTTTTTTAGCTAAAAAGAAAAGTTCTCATGCAGAATTTCCCCCAAACCACTAAAGCTTAGAATAACATACTTATCCTCTTTTTGTCCTTACTGTATAGCACACCAGTGCGAGCTCTGTGCTGCCTCTGCCGCGTTTTTCTCTCCTCTGAGGGGAGAAGGGGCTGTGCTGTCAGCAGGGGCTCCCACAGCCGCAGTCACCCAGTCCTGGGTTTTGTTTAAATCATTTCTTCTCCTTTATGTCCCGGAGCTTGCCACTGGGAGAAAGTTACAGACAGTCGGCGCGTTCATACGTGTGCCAATTAGGACCCTCAAGCCCACACGTTCTCCTTTCCCTTGCTTTTTTTGTTTGAGCAGATTTTCCTGCCTGGAAGCTTCCCCGTGGGCTTGGGAGGCAGATTACACTTTTCTCCGTGGGATGCATCCAGTTGGCTGCAGGAGATCTGGATCCTGTCTTTATTTCTGCCACTAACCTACTTTGGGCAAGCTGCTCCCTCTCTCTGTGCCTCCGTGCCCTTGCTCACCAGCTGAGACCAGAAACGGCTCAGGGCAGAGCGCGCCTGTAAAAATCGCAGCGAGTTTGTGCAACACTTTTAGCACAGCGGGGTCCCTGGGTCAGCCGTGTCCTTAAACTGTCGCTAAAGGACAAATGAGAGTAAGATCCCCGCAGCTGCTTTTGATCCACATCTCTCAGTGACTCTTGCACCTACCATCCTTTAATCCCTTTATCCTCCCGTTTTGCTCTTTCCTTTTGTTCCCACCAGCTTACGGAGGGGGTTCTCTGCTTTCCTTCCCCACAGCTCTGAATCCCTCAAAATACCTGAACTAATGTTGACACATTTTCACACTAAATAGCTTTCCCCAAAAGTGCGGTGTCACTGTATTGAGAGTTCTCGCCTATATCAAGACTATGGCAGTGAAGATGGTTAATTCTTGGCTTTTTTAACTTTTTTATAGAGTGTGCTTTTTCCATGGGCCTGATCCAGGCAGAATCACTTTCCGTTTACAGTAGGGAGCACCACAGGGTTGTGGAGCACCCTTACAGTGGCATTTTCCACCCCATTTTGTGTGGGAAACATGGGTTCACCAAGCAGCAAGTGGGGCACAACCCATCTCATCACTCCTAACAGGCCATGGAGACCATCTCTTTCCAGATGGGTAAGGACAAATCAGTGTTTGAAGCCCTGCAGAGAGTTGTGTCGGTGATGTCTTCCTCAGACCAAGAGCAAGGTCAGGTCACAGCCAGAAAGTACGTGAGGCCAGAGGGAAGCAAAGGATGCAGCAACCCATTTCTGGTCCTTAGCTCCTCGCCCATACCCTGGCGATGCGTGTGTCTGAAGGAGAGCATCACCCACCTTCACATGCAGGGCTTTGGTGGTCAGCTCTCATCCATTTTAGGAGACCTAAGACTGAACTTCCTAAGATGGCCATGTAAGCCTGTTTTAAAATAAAGGCAAAAAAATATACTCAGCAAAAGGAATCAAAGGTCTTGAATCAAAATACTGAAAGTTACTTGTATTGGACTTTGTTTTGGGACCCAGCGTCTATTTTTTAATGTGTATAATAATGTTCCTGCACACAGTTAATGCAGTCGATTGTTCTTCATATCTAGAGCTGTTCTGCAAATAGCTCAGGGCCTCCTGACAGACAACATGAGTAAAAATTAGCACAAGATTATTGGAGGCACCAAATCACGCCATGGACTTGTTGTTTGGATAATAAAGTTCAGAGGTACAGAGGATAATCTCATCAGAGAGACAGGGTGACCAACTCTCAGTTATCATCCCTCTGTACACTTCCTTTTGAGCTAATTAAACCTTAATTCTTCACAGGAAGCAGTTTCTGCAAATTCTGCAATAGCTTGGCTTCATATTATTTAACATATCTCTCTCATTTTTATCTGTAGAAACAGGAAAAGTAAAGTTCCAACATGTAGACCTAAAACATTGCTTTATCGTTCCATTAGTGTATTAGCAGTTCTCATCTGACATAGTACGTGCTCCATTCTCCAAGAGTAAAGATATATTTTTTTAAACAACTACTCTAGGATAAAAATGTGGATGAGCTTTGAAGCTGGGGAGTTTCACTACACATGCTATTTCCTCTCTTCAGTATGATAGGGAAAGCACTCGGACTCTTTAGATTTTACTTTCACATCATTATTCACTGCCACCTTTGTTTGAATAACGTTATTTTAGTGTTCCCAACTTCAGGCCTTCGTAAACCTTCACGTTCCTTAAAATACCAATAAAGCCGGTGTCTTTTTGTCGTCTGGTGGCCCCGTCTATTGCATTTATATTTTCAACTTTTCTTCATAACCGCAAAAGGTAGAAATTATTTCTTCTGAAGGAATGAAACATGACAGCTTCCTGTAATCATTTCACTTCAGGAGCCAGGGTTTAAGAAAAAGCGATCTCTCTCCTAATAAAATCACAAGTGTTGGCAATCCTGTTCCTGCCTTTGACCACTTGATTTTTGCAGAAAGGTCTCACAGCACAGTGTCGAAGCACGGCTGGCTTTTCAGAAAGAGAATTTAGTTTCACCATCAGCATTAGAACTGCTGGCAGAGTCGGTCCCTGCTGCTCACCCATCTCCCACGGACCCCGCTCCAGCAATACATTTGCAAACGCTTGTGTCGACCCGAAGAATCCATCTACAGCGATTCCTGAATCCTGCTGGAAATCATGAACTTGCTGCACATGGGAATGCTAGGCAGGAACTCCTTTTTGTCACTTTTTTCTTTGTCACTCAATTTTATCTATGTCTGTGGTAAAATTCCTCACACTAACGGCACAGAATAAGAAATCTAACAAGATTTTCTGATTCGCATATTTTGCTCTCATCATTAATTTGCTTTAAAAAAGAAGGTATTTCACCCAAGCAAAATCATTGTTTGGAGAGAAGGTTCACCTGACAGTTGTCCCCGAGAGGCACCAGGGGCTGATTGGAGACTAATGACAAATGAGGGATGTTTATGGAGAACAGGTCCTTGCTGAGGGTGAGTGGTGCCAGGGCAGGAGCTCCTGGGGGCACAGATGCTCTCCTGACCCTGATGTCCTACCCAGGTGGGCCCCCAGTGAAAGAGTGAAAAAAAAAAAGGGGGGTTTGTATTCAGCTTCTTCGCATGTTGGCTTCTGATCTCTCTCGTACTTTTAAGGGTTATATTATATTTAGGAACTGTGCAAAGCCTGAAGGTGAGTGTTTTATACACTGCACCTGTGGGTTAAACAGGGAAAGATCTTCTCGGCTTCTGGGAGAGGATTTGTGTTAGCCCTGAGTGTCTGCAAAAAGTCCACAAGGAGCTCCAAAGACCAGCTGTTGGGTGGTGGCCCCGGGAATGAGGATGAGACAGAGATCTGAGCTGCAGTGCCTCGGGTTGCCATGAGGTCTTCCAGAGGTTTCTGGGTCTCTGAGTCTGAGGTGGACTCTTCACATGACATGGCAAGGTATCCGGTCAGCAGGGAAGCACAACTGAATCTGGAGTTCAAAGAGAGTTGCCTTTAAAGCCAGATGTTAGAGGTTTAGTACAACAATGACTGAAATAGTGGATGACCTCCCCATGACTTCAAAGGGGTTATTAGCTGAACTGGGCAGTGAATCCACGTTCACCTGAGCTGTCTCCTAGTTGTGGCTAATGGCTTAAGCTCCAGTTCCACGCTGTTGGTAGAAGACAGTTTAAATTAAACAGCAGATGCAGAAAGCATTTTTCAGATACAGCATGTGTACAATAAAGGTGAAAGAGGCATTTTTCACAAAGTACTTTGCTTAAAACCCATCAAAACTATCAAGAACCACAATGAAAATTTATGTGTGGCAAATAAAAGGAAAACTGAATATCATCTAATGCCTTATTTGACCATTCTGCATACCTGAAGGTTGGGAATTTCTTCAGATAGTCATTAAGAAGAAGCTGATAAACTATGTCTTTTAAAATGTCAATATGATAAAGGCATAGACGTGGCCTACTACTTGTTTTATTGCTACTTTATAGCAGCAATACTCAAGTGGTTTGAATGTTCTGTGTAAGATATAGGCTTTGTTCAGGAGTTCAAATGGTGTGTGTGACTGATAAATGGAAGGACAGCATGGGGAAGAACATATGCAATGACTTCATTTGAGCCTCATCCAAATTGTACAAAAAAAATTCAGAAGGAGCTGGGTTATGCTTTTTCATGTGTGTACACCAATGGATTGGTTAAACTCATCCACAAAAGTTCAAATCCTTCTAATAAGAATCATATTTTCAGTCTGCTGCAAAGGGGGCTCTTTAGACTGTGTTCTGCTACCAGTTGGCTTCCTCTCTGGTCTTTCAACTCTCCTTGTGCTTCTCTACCAGTAAATTAAATTTATCTTCCTTGAGGGTCCTGTGCTGGAAGCTGTCCTGGAAGGATATGACTACGAATCTCATTCAGCCACTGGAACAAGATTAGATTAATCATAAAACAAGTTTATTATGGAATGACTGTTATCTTTCTTAATAAACACAGGTTATAAACACAGCTTTGGCTCCATTCTATTATTGAACAGAAAAAAAGTCACATACTGGTCTAAAAATTAGTAGACTAAAAATGTAGTCAAGATAAGTGTGCTTTCTTAGGAATTATGATGGGAAGTAGACAAAATATTCTTACATTATAGGCTAAAAATAAAGCTGCTCAAAATGTTTGCTTTTTTCATGAAAGATCAAAATTAGATATGATGCAAGACATTCATGTGCACATTGAGATTTTTAAAAGTCTCAATATCTAATGTTGGATCTGCTTGATTTCTAATAACTTTTTAAACTGCTCTTATCCCCATGCTCCTCTTTAGCTCCTAAGCAGGTCAGGAGTGATACAGATAGGACCGAGTGCCATAGGAAAGGCTCTGGCACACCCGCAAGCAGAAATGGCCACTAAACACATAAGGGGCTGTTGCCAGCGCCCTCCTTCTTCACTATTTGAATCTAAAAGTTGACATTACACCAGGAAAAATCCTGGTCGGTGTCTAATCCACCAGGCAGTTCATCACTCTGAGCAAAGGTTCTCCCACTGGCACCGAAGGCTGGGATGAGCTCTCACACAGCTCTATGTTTCCACCGTAGGCTATAACCCACCCCAGAGCCTGCCAAAGGGAAGATGTCAGTGAGATCTTTTTCTTCTTTTTTTTTTTTGGAATAGATAAGCCTGATTTTTAATCCCATCTCTATTATGGTGTGCCCATCGAGGTGTGGACCAATAACAGCTCTGAAGTCTTGTGTGCTGTTTATGGCTTTAAAATTTACATACGGGGAGTAGCAGTAGACCTAGTGGTGTTTTCACAGTGTTCTTCCCCATGACCTGAAACATTATGATCCATACCAAAAAACCTTAATAAATTAAAAAGGTCGAGGTACTAGAAAAGTGGAATACCATTTCCAGTGCATTTAAAGAATGTAAATAGGAAAATAAGAATAAACCAGAAGATTGAGTCTCTTTTTCTCTTGGACTACTGAAAGTTTATTCAGCTGTTTCTGAGGTCTTTAAACTAATTTTTCCTTCAACCATCTGTTCTAACTTTTTTTTTCCTTCTATGAAAATAGACTTCTCCTGCATGCTACACTTCGGTGAAATACTTATTTTAACGTCTTGTTGATTTCCTGCAAAGAGAATGCAGACTCTATATCAACATGTTCCTTCTCGGCATATCACTATTCAAAGGCTTGGGGTTTGTAAGACTGTTTTCTTTACCCCTTCAGAGCTGAAAATATTACTCCTCCACAAGCACCATTTAAGACCCAAGTGTCAATGAACCAGGCAGCGAAATGACAGTTACTTAAACAGCGCATGATTCGAGGCAGTTTTAGGAAATTCCTAACACTTGGCGTCCCATTTCTTTCCTGGATACAAAGGGACAGATTGTGCCTGACCCCGGGGGTGCACCCAGGGCGATGTGGGAGGAGGGGGAGGCCAGCAGGCACATGGTGCCTTCCCTTTGGACTCTTCTCTTCCACGCACGCCATTCCTTTGCCTAGAGGCCCCGTTCCTTCAGCTGGGAACACAAAAACCGGTTGGGTTAAAGTGATGAAGTTATGCAAGTTTTGCCACTGGGTGCACTGGGGTCCTATCGTATCCTCAGTGCAGAGGGTAGAAAGACAAGGAAAAAATTCATTGATGAATCTATCTTGTCGTGCTTCCTCCTGATGCAGCCTGGGTATCTCCATGAATTGCCTTCCTCAGAAGCCTGGGCTGCAGAGCTCAGCCCGTGGGCCATCGCACCGTCTGGGCGAAGCCCCCTCCAGCAGGAGGAATAAAGGGAAACTGGCTCTGGGGGCTGGGAGAGTCGAGAGCACGGGGCAGCCCCGTGTTCAGGTTTATCTGCCCAATGCGAAGGCAGAACACCTGAGATCCACTACCTGCACCTTAGTTTGGGGGGAACTGGTTAAATCCAAAGGGAATCCTTTACCTCACTATAATTGTCAGCTATCACAAAATATCCCATTCGTTTTGACTCTAACAAAACCCTGAACATTCTGAAACCTTTTTTGTAAGAAGGAGTGTTTTTCTCTCTAGTGCTAAAGGGTGGCTTTGGCTGGACCTTATAGAGGTAAAGAAAAAAACCCTTCCCCTTATCGGTCACCCACAGTCAACTCCTTTGGATTCCTCGCTGCTCTATTTTAATTCAGTAATTAGAAGGGCAGGAGAATCTGCTACAGGTGCTTAACTCTTAACAGCAATGACATCTTGCTGCATTTTGAGGCCTAAAAATCACGTAACTGCAGTATTTTCTGTATGTAATAAGTGCCGGTTTCCTGCTGTTCCTTCCTTGCAGCGGGATCAGGGGCCAGTGGAGCCAGGACCACCAGCACTCAGGGTGTCTTACCCTGGGCCGGGGTCGCTCTGGTTTTGCTTCAGAAATCAGCCGGATTTCTCTTTTCCCATCCAGGCTACTGTTGATAGGAATAATTGCCTTCACTCACGTTTAAGCAGGTCAGAAGTAACTTGCAACTGCAAGATTTTACACAATAAGCCCGGCACAACTCCATTCCCTACCACACTGTGGAAGCTTCTACCTTGAGCCCGACAGAAGGGATACAGCTGAATTTTAATAAAACTGCAACTGATACAAAACCCACATCACTTGTTAAACTTTTACATTTGCCTTGTAGGCAGCTGCTTTATGTTTTCGTTACAGGGTTTTTTCTTTTCTTTCTGCCTAGCAGCTTTTTCCGTTGAGTTAAAGACCTGATTTTCTGGATGACATGTAGAGCCAGACAAATGGCACGTTAAGGGCAGCTCAACAGAGCAGAGAAATAATAGAAATAGAAATAATGGAAATAATAGAAATAGAAAACCCCACTTTTTTTGCTTACGATATGAGGGCTTTGCCATCCTCCACGCCTGCCCCTGGGGGTCTGAAGGACACTGGCTTTGTCCTTTCACGCCTGCTAGAGGGTGGCTTCAGTCCCCCTGCCTGAGGTGAGTCCCCCTGCGTTGGTGCTGCAGCAGCTCCAACGTCTGCCGAGGGGACATCAACGTGAGGCACCTTCATGGTGGTCCATCTCTATGAGGAGACTGTCAGCTGTGGAATTCCCACCCCTTCTCCCACGCTGGGAGGTCTGTGGCAATGCAACGTGAAGTTCAGAGGTGCTTTTCTTTGAGGGAGTGAGGTATAAATTGATTTAAGGTATGATTTTTTTTGGTGAGGGCTGGATATTCTGGCAGTTCAGCCTGTGCAAGGTTGCTAGATCCAGAGACAGAACCTCTTGCCTCTAGTTCTGCCTGTCAGTGGTGATTTGGGCCTTAAAAGGAATCTCAGTCCTGAAATAATGGAGATTTGTGTTCTCCAGTGCTCAGACAAACACAGGTAGTGTGGATTTAACAGTCAGTAGAGAGTTTGGTTCCTACCCAAGATGGTTTCTTTTACTATGGGAACACTAAGCAGATAGCGTGAAAATGGTGAAGTCTCCTCTGATTGGCCATAAGCCTGTCCAAAATGCATGCAGATAAGTCTTTGATGATTTAATGTATGGGAAAGGACTTTAAAGCCTTAGAATTTGCTATGAATTCACTCTGCCTTGAAGGTCCAGTAATGAAAGGGGAATATGCTTTGATTTAAAGAGCGGCTTTAAAACATTCAGCTTTGTATTTAGATGCAATTAGGACCCCAGCATGCTGCCCAGCTAGTTTTCCCTGTAATTATTATCTTAAACAGAGGACTCTCTGGCCTTTTGTTCAGGCGTTGCTGCCTGATATGATTTCTAGGATGCTGCAGGTGTGCACCCTCCCCAGCAGCAGCTGATAACGACGGACATTTGCTCCGTACAGCACCCCCTTTCCAAAACAGCTTTTCTTCTTTCCTATTAGTAGGTAGTTTGCAGTTTGGTTTCTTCTATGGAAAATGAAGTCAAACATTTACAAACCTGGTCACGTACTCAGAGGAGCCTACAACTAAATTAGCCTTCATGTTCCTGATAAACCACTGAAGTGCCTAAGTGAGGATCTGAATTAAATGCCTTTTTTTTTCCCCACACAAGCTTGATAAGGTTGGCCTAATTGCTTATCTAAAACAAATAGCTCTAAGATACTGACCCCCTACCCCAAGACATAGCACTCTTATCAGTCTCCCTGAAGTAACACTCCAGTCATCACACTTTTAGCTGAGAGATTAATAATGAATGAGTGTTCTGGAGAAAAAAAAAAAAAAAGCAATTGTTCACACTCCAGCCTGGCCTTTCTTAGGACTTACTTACGACTGTAAGTGCAACGCTTGACAACTCTTAAGTGGCTGAAAGCCCAGATAAGTTTTAATCTAAAGCATTATTAATTGGGACAGTTGTCTCTAATGTACACAATGAAGAATAATAGTGAATTGCAGCTTTGAGCGCAGTCCTTTCAGGTGGCTGGGGTGCTGGTGTTGCTAAGTGGTAGGACCTGGAGGACTGTAGTGAATCTTCATGTCAGATCATCAGAGAAAGAGGTGGGGAAGGAGAAGCTGAGGGGAAGAGGGAGAGAATGGATACGATGGTGCCAGAGATGCTACGTGAAGGATGGACTAATGCTTCATTGATTGCAAGGGAAGAGGAGATCGTTGCCTTCTGGTCCTCCACAGAACTTCAGACTGCTCTGGACACACTTGGCTCCATGTGGCTCTTATCGTCACCCAGACTTACTCACAGCTGGTTCAGTCAAAGCACTCCTTTCGTTTATCTTCGCCTCCCAGAAGTAGAGCCTCCTTGGCTGTGTCTGTGTGAGGCAGCACAGGGCTGTGGAAGGAGCCTCCAGACAAACCGGCGTGTCTATGGGGCAGCACAGAGACAAGGCTGTGGGGCTGGAAGCTGTGTTCCTGTGCCAGAACACCATGGCCACCCTCGGGAAATATGGTCTTGCCACTCTCCGTCCACCTTCTTTCCAGATCCCTGCATGGCACTGCCTCGTAGCACACGCACCAACTGCTGTCTTCCTCCTTCAGCCCCTGAACCGTGTGTCCATCGTTTCCTACAGCCTTTTCCCAGACCTGCAAATGGCACAGCCCGGCTTCCCACCCATCAGCAGACCTGGGACCTGCCTTACTGCTGCGAATAATGTTCTGAAATGTCAGCACTCGTACGACACCGGGCTAGGTTCAGGTTTTCGTAAAGGCTGGGTAAGTCTATGGACACTGGTAGAATCCTTTAAACAGCAACTCAGTCCATGAGCCATTTCTCAGCTGTTCTTAAAGCAGGGAGAATTGTTCCATGCTTGTAAGACACTAGATCAGTGTCAGTGAGTGAGCACGGGATACAGATCATACGGTCCAAACAGCCTTTTTATTCTCCATCTCATCTGCTGACGAAAGCTTTGGCTTTATCATTCCGCCCCCTGTCCCCCCGTTATTATTCTGTTCCATAATTGCCATAGACTGTGACCCGAGGGTTGGTACCCTGGGCTGAGGTAGCCCCCAGCCAGACTGTGCTGCACAGGCCTGCTCTTCCCAGGAGCTTGTCCCCAGCATCCAGACTTAAGACTCCTCTCTCTTTCCATCCACTTTGCCTTGATCTTTAGTAGTCTCATCATAAAGCTCATATTGGTGTCAGGGTCCTGGGAAGATGTGTGGCTCCAAAGCCTTTTTCCTGGAATTCTGTCAGATTAAAATGAATAGACAAATCTATCCCCAGATTCTGGTACCAGCTGTGGGATGATTTCCCTTCACAGAAACAAGATCTGTTTGAAACTCACAGGGCACCACAGATATATCAGTTTGGAATTTGTTTAACTGAACTCAATAGCACAAGCCACCCCAGGGCTGACATGTCCAGCAGCTTTTAAGGGGGATTGTCTAGAGGTTTTTTTGGACGGAAAGCTTCCTGGTTTCATTTGTAACCAGTATTAGTGCTGTCTGGGAGAAGTGCTAGCAGATTCAAGCTGGGGAATTACATTCCTGCTACAAGGAAACACCAGCCAGAGGCTTGTCTCCACGTTTTGTGGTTGAGGCTCGCTCTGGCAGAAGTGTCCTTGGCCTCACCACGGGCAAGACGCCCATCAGGCGGCTTCTGACCTGAGCCCGGCGGAGCAGGAGGGATCCTCTGAGCAGGGGAAAGACGTCTGACTTTCTCTGAGAATCTGGTTCCTGGCTTTCAGCTACTGAGGCTGCCGAGTTATGCTCCGCGGTTTTCTGATGCAGACGGCCGTTCCCCCAGGAGCGGAGCAGAGACTACTCCTCTAACTCAGGGCTGGAGCGTCGGCTGAAAACCTGGGTCCCGGAGGAGCGAAGGCAGCTCTCAAAGCCAGCTCTCAAAGCCAGTTCCACACGTCACCCGGCCTCTTCCCACAGGCTCCGTCGTTACAGCCCGGGCGCTGCGGCTGCAGGCTTCGGTTTCTCAGCAAACAAGACCCAACCCCGCCATGTGGTGGAGGAATGTCCATCTAGTTTGATGTTGAGAACCAAAAAACGTTGCGGATGAAAGAGCACGTCAAGATTTACAGTCCTGCTTTTAATGCATCTGGAGGTGATGATTACCAGCGGCACTAAATCAAGCTGGGCTGCCTGTCTGGGCAGGGAACACCTGGGACAGGAGACCTTGATCTGCGGGGTGGGAGGACGCCTCTCACCTGCAGCCCTGCGGATGGCCGCTCCGGGGCCGCTTGGTGGCCCAGCTATCAGCCAGCTCCGATCCCACAGTGACACAGATACAGCAATGACCTGATAGCGCGATCACCGACCTTTGTTTTAAAAAAACACAGATACTTTACAAATACAAAGCTGCAGACGGCCTGCAAAAGCTGTCTGCATCCCAGAACAATGCTATTGCACAATAACTGCCCCGTTCTGCTTAAAGCAAACAAACAAAAAAATTCTAACCCAGTTACTCAACAGCTCAGGGGAGTGCCAAATAGTTTTGGAGGAAGAAAAAAAAAAAAAAGGAACCAACATTTTAGGCTGGAGCGAAGGGGCCTACCTAGATGTTGCTGGCTTCTGCAGTCACTCTGCGGGCCCAGTTCTGATGTCCTCTATGACGTGCTGGTGGCCAGTGGGGCCACACCACTGCAACAGCATCCTGAGCCAGGGGAGAGGGGCTCTGTGTGATGTCTGTGTTCCTGGGTACCATCCCAGGGCTCATTCTGGTGCTCAGCCTGGGAACCGGCTTCAAACGCCAGGACTGGTTGGTAGCTCTCATCCCCATTCTTCTGAAGTTTGTTGAGACATCAGCCTCTGGAAACCTGCAGTTTAGTTATCAGCTCCTTCCTTCCTTCTGCTGGCCAGGGATGTTGCAGAACTGCCTTATTTGAGGGAGTCACTCAAGGGAATGGAAAAGAAACCCAAGGCAGTGCTGGCGCTGAGATGAGCTTCTGTAGTGTTGGACACAAAATGGAAATGTATATAATAAACGATAGGACTTTTTTCTTCATCTTTGTGAGTCAGCTTTTTCACCTCTAGAAGTCAAAGCAAGGATAGTTATTACCTTTGCTACCTAGAGGAGGCTTCAAGCCATAACATTCTTTCAGGATTTAGATTCAAACACAATGCTGGAAGGTGGGGAGCCCATTCAGGCTGGTGGCTCAGTTTGATCCTGTATGGTAAGCAGTGTAAGGCTGACCCAACTGAACCCAACCACTGAGCCCAAACTTTCCCAAACTGAAGGGAATCCAGCATGCAGCTTCATCACAAACCATCAATGCTGCTCCTGCAACCAACTTTTGGCAAGTCTTGCCTCCTGGTGAGCCTTTGAGGGTGCTTGCTGATGGTACACACACCTCCTTGCGCAAGGAAATTCCTGGGGGTTTCAGTTCTCACAAGATGACTCTGTATACTTGCTTGTGAGCTTTCTCTCCTTAGCTAACTCCTTAGCTAGCTCACCTTAGCTAGCTCCGCTCCAAATTTTGGTAAAGTGATTGCAGAGAGCCTTTAGAAAGTGTTGATGGATGTAGAGAGGACACCTCCCTTTTGATTCAATTAGTCTCCAACAGATGTGTCACCAAAGAAGCAGATTTTCAGAGGTTTTCATTCCCTGCTTTGACTTTTCAAGCCAGCTTTTAGATCTCTCAGAGGAGTCAACTGAAGAGGAGACATGAAGGAGACATCTCTTCATTCCCATAACCAAATATCTCTAAATTAGAAGATACCCTAAATGAAGCTATTACAAAATGGAATTGATTTTCCTACCAGTGCCCACTGTGGTAACAGAATTTGCAGGACCTATATAACAATGTACATGAATAACTCATCCAGAAGGATATCCATTTGACTGTCTAAATACACCAGCCAATCACATTCTCTAAGACAGGATTTTTACTTACTTTTAAAACAAAGATTAGGTTTAATACATTTTTGATAATTTAGTTTTTTCTTCATTTTTTACCAAGTAAGAAGTTTCCTCCTAGCAGGAACTCTAATCTGATCTCAAAATGGAAAGGGAAGGCATGCCACAAAACACTGGTAATGTTAAAAAAGAAAAATGTTTGATACCAATTTGAGCTATGTTCATATATACAATTTGTAAGAATTTCATAGTCTAAATACCCAAAAGAAAAGGCATTTTTGTGGTATTTCTATTGGAAGAAGCTCAACAACAAATAATGTGGCAATATTTCTAGCTGCAATAGTGCAAGGAGGCGTTTTTAGTTGGGATGGTAGAAAAAACATGACTGAAATCTTTGGCCTAAAAGGCCTTTCTGGAATTCGTTCTGTTGAAAAGCAGTAGGTGGGAACATTTTAATGGGAGACGTGGGAATTTCTCCATAGTCAGCCTTTAGGAACGTAACCTTCACTAAAAAATAAATGGGTTAAAACTTGGTCTTAGAGATTTCTCTGCCAGCCAGTTCATTAACCTCAATGCAGGCCACATCTTCCTCTCTCCAAGGAGTACATTACGTTTAAATGAGGTCTTGATATGCGTGAGCATTTCCCATCAAAGGCACTCACAGAAGATATGAAAACACTCAAAGAGCCACTGTCAACATCACAAAAACTCTTGCGAAAATATTGAAGAAACCATCATCAACAATGTATAAAACCTATATAGAAATATTTAGACCCATTTAAAAATGTTCTCAGTGGCATGTTTGACCCGAGCCAGTCCTCCCCAGGACTGCGTGTGCAGCAGCCTCGTGCAGCACCATCTCACATACAACGGAGTGTTAGCTGGGAGAGTAAATGGATGCTTTTCTGAAAACCTACAGATGCTCTTCCTGAACACGTCTCACCCCTTCCACTGAATTAGTTCATCTAGCACCTCCTGTGTAAAAACAATGGACCTCTTTTCCACCCCCTGCCATGTTCCTCCTATATTTTTATGACCTCCTGTCTTTCCTGTGCATTGTTACATCTCCTTTAAACTCTTTGTGTGTGTGAACAAGCCATGTCACCTTCTACGTACACTAGGAATTTGCCAAGTGACAAACTCTGAGTTGCCTTCTCCTTTCCAAGCCTTGGAGAGCAGCATTTGCAGTGGCTGCAGCCAGTCTTGCTTTGGAACATTTTCCAGGGCACTTGCAGGCAAGGTTCAAGACCCCTTCATAGCTCAAACTACCTTGGGAACTGATTTTTCACAGAGATGTACTGAAGTAGGCTCCACAATTATGTCCGTTTGCTCTCTCTCCTCTGTTGTAAATAGCAGAAACTCATTCATTTCAATGGGTCCTGTAGGGGAAGACATCTAAGCTGGTCTAAATTCAGTAGAACTTGTTGGGTTTGCAAGGTAACCAAGGCTGTTCATGATCTATAATTGATGGCATTTTTTAGAAATTGATAACATAATTTTATCCAAACAAATGTATCCAAACTATTACTTGCAAATTTCCAGAGGAATCAATGCTGCTATAGAAATAGTAGTTCTTTAACTTGTTCAACTCAGCAACACTAATTTCTGCTTTAGGAATTAGACGTTTCACATTTTGCTAGAGAAAGCTGCTTGCATGGGTAAGCTCTTTATTTCAACCTACGTACCCAGACCCTGCTTTGTATTTTGCATTGCTGTCTTTCAGAACCCAAGACCTCAATTTGTCTTTGTTGTAGCCCCTTTACAGGCTTGGTCTTGGGCACGTTAAGGCTGATGGTGAAGCTTCCATTGACTGAAATGGGGAAAGAGGCAGAAAAACCAGCACACATAAGTCCCTCTCTCCATCTCTGATGCAGTTCCTGGGGTGCTGAGATGAAAATTTTATTTCTGGGTTTTTTTGTCAGAAATGTCCAAGGTGTAGTTTGGGTTGACTCCTCTCAAGTTTATTTTCCACAAGTGGCATTGGTAAATAGAATTACCGGTGCTTACAATATATTTAGTGTTTGTCTATAAAACTTAGAGAATATAGTCTCAGTCTATCAGACAGTGAAAGCTTTGTCTAAGCACCAGTGAAGGGCTTATTGCGAGAAACTCCTTGGAAGAAAGGGTTGGAATGAAGAAAATGTAATCATTTGACCCAAAAGAGAAAGCAAAAAACCCTCAAAGACAAGGCTTTTATCGGAAAAACAGTAAAGCCAAAAAAGAAAACAAAAGGGATGTTTAAGTATGGATGAGTCAGGTATTGCATTAGCCCAAGAATCAGAAAATGTGAAGAAGGTTTTGATAAGAAAGCCACATGACGTAGGAATTCACCAAAATCTGCTGGAGGTGTTTGAAAAGAGAAGCGACAAGGGCTTGATTTGCACGGGAGTAAATGTGGACCCCAGAGGGAAGTGGGACGAGATGCAAAGTCTGAATGGCAGAGGGTGTAGTAGCTGAGGCCAAAGATTACCAAGGCGTGTGTAGTGTAAAGCACAACGGTCTAATTTCTCAGATATTTTAGAAATATGAAAGAGCAATGTTTTCTATACCAGCTGATTAAAAAGGGAGAAATAAGAATGATCTTAAACATGGTATTAATGGCTTGTCTGCCCGAGGATGATCTGGAAAATGAAGGCAAATTTATGAAAGAGGTGAATTCAAACCACAGTGAGCCCATCTGTGGCAGTGTCCCTTTAGAAATCGAGCAGCATGAGCTTTCAGATGTTTAAACAGCTTCCAAAGGGAGGAGAAGCATTCTTTGGCCATAGCGCTGAAGTGACAGGGCCCTGCAGCCCAGTGGTGAGGATGCTGACTCCAGGGGTTAAATCCCATCTTCCCGGCAGGCGGTGGGAGGAACGGGTGTTTCCAGTGTCGTGGATGAGAGTTCTAACCAGGGGGGCTCAGGTTATGAGGGGATCACTCTTTTCTCATAATAAGCAGCACTTATGTCTTCTAATCTCTTGTTTCTAATTCTCTTTCCTTTTCCTCAAGAGTGTCTGAAATCTAATTCAAGTATCATAATTTTGTTTAGAAATTAAACTTCTTTGTTTTACTGGATGCAGGACAAAGTTCTGCCATTGGTTCGACCAGAGATTCTTTCTCTCCCTGCGCTAACTTCTGGTGAACAACCAAAACCAGTTCCCCAGCCCCGCAGAGAGGTGGAGTGGGAGAGGAAGAGGTACCGATGGAGTCTGGGCGCCCGTGTGTCCCTGGTCCCTGGCGGAGGGCTGGTTTCTTCTATCCCAGTGGCACCAGGAGGGTTCTTAACTTTCTCTTGAGGAGTTTTTCTTAGATTTGTTCAGTGAAGGCCTGTGCTAAATTCCCCACGCGAGGCAGTGCATCTAAATGCCTGGCTGATGACACTGGGTCATCTGGGTCTGAAGCTGGAGATCTGGGAAGTGATTACACTGTGGAGAACATAAACAGGGCTGGAGACTGCCCCGGCACAGGGAGGAGGGAAAGCTGGGACGCAACCCACGCGCCCGAGAGCAACGAGGTGATTAGTGCAAGCTCTGAGTCACACACAGTTTTTAAGAATGATGATCCTTTGCTATAACAGCTAAACTGAAAAAAAACACCCTCGGAAGATAGATTTTACAAGGAAGAGTGAGGCCTCTCTATTTCCCGTTCAGTCTGCATTTGCCACTCTAACTTGGGTACCAGTAACTAATTTTTTTAATCAAAATGCTTCAAGTTATTTCAGCACTTAAAAAGCCAGCATCCCTTCCCAGGGCAGAGGGTGCCTCATGGTTTGCTTCTCGCTTTGAAATGAGATTTCTCTGCCTGGGGAGAGCAGAGCAGAGAGAGGGGAAGGCTCCCGGCAGGGCCTGGGACACCATCCCTCTCTGTCTGGGTGTAGACAATTTTTCAAGCAATGTCCAAAACCCGGCTGTAAAATACAAACATGAGGGCATTTAGACTGAATGCCAGAACTTAACCTATGATACCACTTAGCTTGACCTGCACAAAATGCCAAGGCGCTCATTCTTTAAAACTCCCAGTGCATGGGAACAGGAAAAACTTTCAGCTTTCCTCAGCTGCAGCATGCCTGTTCCTCTGAAATGAAGCCAAACTTTAAATGTTATTTGAATATCTTTCTGTGCTTTAATTTTCGCTTCAAACTGCAACTGAGTGACTCAGACATGACGAATTGAATGTTCTATGCAGTTCCTATCTATCTGCCCCCCCTTCTTCCTTCAACAACTTCTCTGTGAAAACGACAGTTTTCTGGAAATTATTCACAAGTTGTTTAAAACATAATTGTTACCCTTTAGCTTGTGCATAAAAATTTCCCTGCAAATGCTTCTTGTTTCTCAAATGATTTATTAGGAAAAAAGATATAAATAGAGTAGATAAAGAGACACAAGTTTTTCCTTTTCTTGCTATTGTGTGATCTTGTAATTTGGATACCAGGCTAATGAGTCTCAAGGGCATGGAGACACTATTTCAGGGCATGTTAATTCCTTGTACAACTGTTGGGCTAGCTATCAGATTGCTGTGTTACTGGAAGACCCACTCTAGCCTCTGCTGATGTAATTCTGTAGCAGGGTTGTTCAGAAAATAACTCATTTTCAGGTAACTTCAGCCCATCATTTCAAATCTGACAATCTGGTCACCAAAAGGACCTGATAAAGCTCTAATGGGATACCCTGGAGGCAACTGGAGTCACTGCCGGGGGTGGCTGAGGACGGGCTGGAGAGATGCCTCTCCCAAGTTTCCTGGAGATGTGCTTTGGATAAGACTGAAGTGCTTGCAGACAGCAGTAAAAGGGTGTTTTCCTTCCCCTTGCCCCACTCAGACCATGAGGATGAGGGACACGTTTTTCCAGGGAAGCCGTGCGGCCACCCCCTGAGACATGGGTGGCAGCTGTAGCCGAGTGGGAGGGGGCGTGAGCCCCCCCGTCATTTTCCCATTCGCGACCTAGTAGGTAGCCGTTCAACTACAGCTCTTCATGGATTATTTTTTTCATTTTTTGCATTTCTCATGAATTTTCATGACAGAAATGAAATGGCCCCAGATGACAGGTACCAAGTAAAGAAAAAAAATGATAATGTGTTACCTTGCAATTTAGAAATGAAACCTCTTGTACTGAAAAAAAGTGAAAGACTCTAAACTCTTTGGGCCAGTTTAACAGTTTTTTTTTTCATTTTAACACATTTCTTCCCTCAAGCACAGCCACAAAAAGCCTTTGAGTGTTTTTCCTGAATTCCTATGCCTGTGATGTCTTCTTGACAGCTGTCCTCAGGGAAGCTAGAAAGCAGCAGAATTACACTGCTAGACACTCTCAGGAGTTTTCCTCCTATTTTCATTTCATTTTTCTAATTCATGACAGTTTCAATAATGTACTGAAATGAGTCCCATCAAAATAATGTTGGACACCTGGAAATGAAAGGATAGATCTGACTTCCATCAGTGATTTTATGGACGTTTTGAAAACTGTTTTCAGGAGGTGGTGTGGGCAGTAATGCACCATTCCGCTTTCGTACATCACCACACAGCATGGGGTAGCGTTCAGCATTTAGGAATTTTAACCACACAGAGAATTCTCCATCACTTTCAGAAATAATTTTCTTCTTGCGGTGAGAACCTGAATGAAGCAACCATGTCCTGAGACTTTTCTTTAATATGGAGCTATTTTGAGACTCCATATAATATTCTTCTGATTATTTTGGAAATAAAAAATACCTTCAAAAGGCTCCTCTCCATAACTTTAATACAGTGGCTTCTGCACATGCTGTTCAGTCAGATAACATACACAGAAAGAGAGGATTTTTGCTCAGCTCTAACCCTAGGAAGCAGCAAGCATGGGAAATACGATTTTTCATTGGGACTAGACACTGAGATAAAACTATTTAGCTTACTATGTGGGATCAGGATATGATTTGATGTAAATACTAAGTTTTACAAGCTGTTTTATTAGGACATATCTCAGAAGTCTCAGAAGAAAAAAATTGCTAAAAAACCAATTTTCCAGTTATTGTATTTCCACAGGAAGCAGAAAAGCAATTTGGGTCTTTGCAGATTTTTCCACAAATGCTCAGAAGATAGCTATTATAAAATAAAATATTGATAAATGGCAAGATGAAGATGTATATATATACACACAGAGAACTTTTAAAATATTTTTATACATGTGATATTTAATAAATATTTAATAAAGAAAGAATATGTAGCTCCATAGTGTGTACCTCTAGAGACTTTTTATTTACCAAACTCACGTTATAAACACTTCCTTCTAATGCAGTTGAAATCCCTAAATTCTAAAGTCTTAGGTAAGGCTTTTAAGTAGGGGGAGATGAGGAGCTCTTTTTCTGGGGAGAAGAGCCATCATGGCATTTTGTGCTGTGTCTGTGATGGTGTCTCAGGACAGTTTGGGGACCAATTCCAAATCCTTCCCTGTTGATTGATCTTCGGGCACACCCTGGGGATGGTCCCGAGCCCACGAGAGTTAATCTGCAGTTTCCTCATAGCTGCAGGTTTTTTGGCTGGGAAGTCCCTTGTGACCCCCAGCCCACCCCATGGCCGGGCTCTGCCACTGGGGAACTCCTGGCAGAGGGGGACGGGGCAGGGGATGATCTTGGGGCTTGGATGGTCCCTTGTGGCTTCTGGGGCAGGAGCTCCAAGCTCACCCAGCCCATGCGCATGCAACCCATCCTCCTTTTCCTCTTTCTGGGAGGTTTTTGACATCTGAAAGCTTCCAGTTTGTTACTGGAGAGCCCCAGCTGATTTCCTCCTTCATGCATGTTCCTCGTGCTGCTCTGTGTCTTGTTTCATGGCTGTGTGTGTTTATTTGAAATCCGGGCTTTTCTACCTATTTTCCATGGTTCGTTTCTCCCTCTTTCATTTGCAGTTATAGAAGCTGTTCTTAAGAATAATCCCAAAGTCCACCTATTTAAAAGGTATGGGTTTCGTAAACCTTTCTGATATTCCTGAAACCAAATGTTTCCTCATGCCTCGTGACCCCGGAGGAACAAGCGCACAGGTATGGAGGTATTTAACAAAGAGCTAACACTAATTTTCTGCCACATGTGGGGGCTGTGCCCCGTGATGCTATTTAGAATTGACCTTGTGAGTAGTGAGGTGGGGGTGTTTTTTCTTGCAAAGATTTATCTCCATGTTTGTTCCCAGGGTTTTGTGGAGCTGTCTGTCTAGAATTTCCACATTATAAATGGCTCTTGTTTTGGTAAAGTTTGAATTATTTTCATTAGCTGGTCACCTGGGGCCTGACCAGAGTCAGGCTAAAAACTTCAGACAAGCTCTACAGCTTTTGCAATCAGTCTCAGTCTCTCTCTCCTGTCATCCCCAAGGAAACGAAAGGCAGAAACGTTTATGCTTCAGGTTAATGTTTTAGAAGTGTTTGAGGCAGGAAGCAAATGGACTTATTCATAAGTTCCTTGAGGATGTTTTGTTTCAGTGGTGAGGGCTGAAGCTTTCTGAATAAAGGCCAGCCAGCAAGGAGTGACCAGGGGCAGGACCTGCCTTTGGGACCTGCTCCAAGACCTGGGCTGACTTGCCCTTCCGAGTCCTTCTGACAGTTTGTGCCCGGCTTTGACACGGATTTAGGGAGCCAAGTTGTGGATTAGATTTGTATAAATCTAATCTCTGGAGATTTTCAAGACCCGTCTTGATGCAGTCCTGAGTGATGTGCTCTGGGCAATCCTGCTTAGCAGGGGAGTTGGACTAGATGATCTCTAGAGGTCCCTTCCAACTCTGACAATTCTGTGAATCCGTAAAAGTCTCATTCTGAAAATATGGGCTAAACTGTAGCAAGTTTATGTTAAATTAGGAGAGACTGGAAATGTCTAAAACCATATAAAAATCATTTTACGGACGTGAAAGGGAAGAGTTGGAAGAGGCCTGTCTCATTTCTACTAGGAATGAGCCAAGTAACTTCCTTGCTCACAGAAATTAGGGTCCTTCCGGAGGGTGCTTACTTTTGAGTATCACATCACGCTCACATCAATATGCCGAAATGAAGCACCGCGTTCCCTCACTACTGTTTCCTATGAGAAAGCGAAGCATTTTGTCTGTTTGGGTCTTTGACAGTGCTCACAGTGACAGCAACAGCCCTGACCGTAAGTCAGGGATCCCTTGAGGATGGTAGAAAATCTGCCACAGTGAGAAGGTGTTGCAGCTTTTGGGCCGCTGAAATTACCTGGGCTAATATTGCACTGTAATTTTTAGAAGCGTATGCACAGTATGACATTTATCCCAACGGCCCTGAAGTGGTGCTGTTCAATCGGCTTTCCATTAATGATCTACAAGGCAGGGCTTGCGTTTTAGGAGGAAACATCAAAATATTGATTCTATCCACTGACGTTTACTTTCCTGGGTGTAGAACGTTATGGCAAATGGGCGATAGGAACCGCGTCACCTCTGACTGCATCCACGGTTCAGCCTGTCCTTCTCTCTCTCTCTGCTATTCTGACCACGTGTTGCTCTTGTAGATTCTAACTCTGTAATACGTTTTGGTGGATCTCTTGTTAAGTGAAGCAACAGGCAGCGAAGTAAGGTCAAAACACAGTTGTGCTCTTTCTGTTTTGCTACACCTATTTTCAGTTATAATGAACCCTCTTAATTTCTACGACAAGCCTTCATTAAAATTAGAGTTGAATTAAAATTTCATAAGTAAATGTATCCCAGCAAAAAAGTGGCTCATGACTGCTTTCTTATCATGTGTCCTGTGTGTGCCAGGACATGCTGTGTGTGCTGGTATGCTCCCCATACCGGAGAGCAAGGGGTACATATTGCATGAGGAGCCCATATGAGGGAGCCCTGCTGCTTTCTCAGAAACCATTTTGTCACTACTTTCCTTGGAAGAATTTTCTTTTTAACATGTTCACCCCTTACAATATTTTGTGGGTTGACCTCTGATGTCTAAGTCTGGTTCTGCTTTGTATCGTTTGTCTCTCTGTGTATTGCTTTCTGTGTCTGCTCCTTGGCTGTAGTTGTTTTCCCTGCTCATTTCGTACTGAGGCACCTAGAGGCTTGTTTTGGTCCTTAAGGCTATGATCCAAGGCAAGACCTAAACACTTGAAGTCCTATGAAAATATAACCCCCAGTGAAACAGTCACGCCTTACTTTCATAAAACACCCCCTAGTATTAAAATTCTCATTAACGCAGAGGGCTTCTGCTCACAAATTCATGGTTTCAAAGGGAAAAACTTGCATCTCTGGAAGGTGATTGTTTTCGTTTGACATAGATTTTCCTTCTGATTTGCTAAACACCTCACTGGCCTCCCATGGCACCAGTTGCATGATGCTCCTCTTCCACACAGCCACGTATGAACATAGAACTGGTGTTTTCTCAAAATGTGTGCCTATCCAAGCTGTTCCCAACCAAGGGGATGTTCTTCACGTGGCAACGCTGGTGGCCACCATTGCCACCTTTCCTTTGCTATTGTGATACACAGAATCTACAAAATGGAAATCCACCTTTTTTTGGGAAATCTCTTGGTGTCTCAGAGATAGAAAACAACTTTCCAGATTACTTGTAGGATCTGGATCGATTCTGTTAAGGAAAGAAAAAGGCCAATTTATCCTTAAGTCTAGTGATTAGCCACGTAAAAAGCCAGTCATCATTTTTATCTTTAAGAGTGCTAAACAATACATAAGGTCTTAATGAAAAAGAATTCCTGAAGTACTCACGTTGATGGAGGATACTTTTTGTCTGCGTGGAACCCTTCAGCGAGTATAAGTCTGGAGGCTGGCAAGGCAGGACCTCCAGCTCCTCCATCTTCAGAGGTGCACCACAACTCTGATGCCCTTTAGGGCAGGGCAGAACCTGGCCAATGATGGTGAAAACACAGGGATAAGCCTTAGCTCCACCTTCTCTCTACTTCAGTTGGTTAAATGAAGTCCTGAGCAACAGCTGGCACCCAACCTCCCCTTCTCTCAGAAGACCAAACGCATCATCTACTACAATGCATGGAACCCATCCAACCTGCTCCAGCACATGGCCCCACCATCCTGCCTGCGTGCGCCCAGCTCCGACCTCCCAGTTTGTCGTGGTGAAGCCTGCCCAGCCAGCTGGCTGGGGTGAATCAACACGCTGGAACTGACAAAACATTTTTCCTGACATATTTAGAATATTTCACTGGGGGGAAATCTCTGGAGATTCAACATCTGATTCTTCAGACTGCCCTGGGAGAATAAAAGAAAGGAGAAGGCAACATTAAGTCATGTATATTCCCATTAAAAACAAACACAATGGGTCAGATTCCATCCTCGATTGCAGCCACACTGAAGTCTCTGTGGTTGCACGAGAGTAAGTGAGGACAGAGTTTGACCTGGTGCCTTGAAACAAAAATAATATAAATGAGAGACAAGCACAAACTGGACTGTAAAGCTGCAGCGCATTTCATCTGAGGAACCTTGAGAGAGAAAAAGGTCTTTTATCAAGGGGGAGTTAATTCCTCAAAGATGAAGCAAGATAAAAAATAATTATTTGAAAAAAAACCAGTTTTGGCTGACAGAGTAAGTAGGATTTTTGTCATCTGACAGCTATGCATACTGTGTGGCAAATGATTAAATAAACAGATTGCTACTCAAGTGAATTGCTTTCAATTTGGGCAGCCAAAGCCACTGGAATAATCCCTACCCACTAAAAGAAAATCTCTTGGTCACGCTGTGACCACACAGAAGGCCCTCTTCACCAGCGGGGTTTGCCGGCAGGATAACTCCTCTGAGGAAGGAGCATCCTCCAGCCCTGCTTGGTGCTGACAGCGTGGGGCTGACCAAGGGCCCCCAGACGCCCACCGACTCCAGAGGGAGGTTGCCGTGATGGAACGAGAGGAGATTTTGTGCACGGTTTTGTCCCTCCATTCATGCCATTTTTTTCCCGAAGCCCTGACACTCATTGGATTTTCAAGATCCCACCTTCTGCCCACACAAAAGCTGGTTTTTAAGGCGTGAGTAGCAATCCAGCCCCAGAGGGGTGCGCAAGCCATGCCTTGATGCCAAGAGGTAGAAACCATAGAAACAACATGAATTTTTCCCCGTTCCCAGCTCACCCGTGGCCCAAGTGGTCTCATCCTGAAGCTCCTGAGGGATGTCCTGTCCATCTACATTCATACCCATCTGTGAGCGTGGCCCTGACAGTCCATCATCTTCCCCAGAGATGATAGACCTGAAACAGCAGCCTGCGCCACTTTATAAAGGGCTGTGATTTACTGCGTGTCCGCACGTGAGTAGTGTCTTCGGCGTTCTGGGCAGCATCACCCTATCTGCTCCATCTCACTGTCCCCGAGCAAGGAGGTTTTTGTTCTGTTTTGTACTTTCTGAGCGCCTGCCCTGTCATCTGCACACCACATTGCACTCCATATTCATCACAGATATTTAGCACTCGGCAGGGCGAGCGCTCTAGGACTCTGAGATTTCTATCAAAACCCTAACCCTTCTTAAAGCAAGATCTTCTATTTGTCTCAGGCATAAAAAATACATGTGTTTTCTCAGAGCCTGACAGCTCAGAAAACACAACTGATAACTGCTTTTCTTTTTAGTTTGGAGCCTTGTTTCTTCCCTACTAATAGCCTTTGGAATTGTACTTCAATGAAGTGAGAAGTGGATCCAGTCTACAGTAAATAAGAAAAAAGCTCAGCTGCAATGAAACCCCTCTAAACACCCTCTGTGTATGAGAAGAAAATCCAACAGCTCTGCAGCAACAGAAAGGAAGCTACGTGTTTGGTCTTTTAATATTTGCTCTGGCTTCAGTGTGACTCTGTGTGCAACCTTTGCCTTTGACATATTTTCATCATCACCAAAATATATGGTTTCAGAAGGAAACTGGAATTTTTGCTCTGGATTATTTTACCTGTGCCATTGGACAGTTTCTGAGATCATGGCCTCACTGAGTGTACGGGTGTTAGAAGATAATCCCAGCTGCAAAGTACTTGCCCTTAAATAGGAGAGGGAAAGGATATGACACAGATAAAAGGTGATGGAGTCAGGGTGTTGGAACAAGGCACTGGATGCGTTTCCCCTGCTTTCTTATCCTGTCCCTTACATCGCAGCTACGCACAAATATTGCCCCATCCCTGGAAGTGTTTAAGGCCAGGCTGGATGGGGCTTTGAGCAACCTGCTCTACTGGAGTTGTCACATGGCAGGGGGGTTGGAACTTGATGATCTCTAAGGTCCCTTCCAACTCTAACCATTCCAACAGGAGCAAAGCTGATGTGAAAGAGCTCACCAGGAAGAAGTGATTCCCAACAATTTTGGCTGCCTGAGGGTGCTGTCCCGAAGGAACCATCCTACAGCTCGCCCTTCATTTCGTCTCAGGTGACACCGCCTGCCACGAGCAGCTCCATGCAGAGTGAAAACTTCAAGCCCCTTTCCTCACCAGCCAGCACAGAGGTTTGCAAACTGCAGAGGAGACACCATGGCTCTGGGGAACCAATCAGCAGAGGTCAGACCTTCCCCTTGCCAACTTGTAATGGCAGAGAGTCAAAACCTGACCCCAGGAACGCTACACAAATAACACACGAGCTTTAGACTGTGGGCTTCACACACTGCATGCCTGCAGGAGATTGAAGAAATGGAGGATAGTCAGCAATGCTTTAATTGTCCCATGAGGAGGGATGGAGAGGTGGCTCCAAAAGCCTGTCCAAAAGCTGTTCTTAGGGGTGCCTTCTGCATTGCCAGTCACTTGGGCAGCTCCTCATGGCAGAACCCACACAAGTGTAGTTACTGCTTTTAGGCCAGCCCTGCACTGAAAAGTCTAGTTCAGAGACTAAAATAAATAGAGAGAAAATAAAAGGTACTAAAACAAAAAGCAGCCTGTTAAAGGAACCCTATTACATGGTTCCCTGGTTTTCTCTGAATCTTGGTAGAAATGGGAATTATTAGGAACAAGAGAGGAAAACAGGTAGACAGTGGGGCCATAAGAAGTTCCCTTCCAGAAGAAACCAGGCTAAAATGGTTCACCGAAACCTGCCAAGTAATGTAGTTTTATTGCCATTACTTGTCCAAAGACGGAAAAGCCAAATAACCTTTAAGTGCTCATTTTCCATCTGCCTGTTCCTGATTTATCTTCTTGCCAATACTGATTTCCATTAAAATATATCGGGGGGATGAGAATCTTCTCAGCTGATGCTCCAAAACTGAAGAAACTTTTTCACTAGCAGTGGTACGGCCTTCTCCTGTGCGGCTTTTGTCTGTCGTGCCTGTTGCTCTCTTGGATGTGGTGACAAAGGCTAACGAGCTTCCTCTTGCCCGTGAGGAGAGCAGCTGCTGATAACGGGGATCGTCCGCTGGGAAGGGAATGGGTTTTTAAGTAATCTGGGCAATGACAGGCTCGAGGGCTCTGGGGCTTGTAAGCAGCACGGACACTTGCTGACCTTGCTTTCTCTGCCTCATTTCACCTGATAAATGAGCCTGGTGCACGGGGAGCTCAGGTCTCCCCGCCCTCGGTGGTGCGAATCGCGGCGGTGAGGGGATAATTGAGTCAGAGAGAGGATTCCCTGCGAGACCTTCCACATGGCTGCAGTCGCAGAGGGCAATCGCTTCTCCGCTCCATCTGGGCTCTGAAAGGCAACTCAAATGGAGATAGATCGACGCAGGCACTGACAGAAGGACTGGGAAGGAGAGGAGGAGACCCCGCAAGGAGTAGGCAGAACCACAGCTGAAGTCACTCACAGAATAACAGAATCACAGAATCTTCATGGTTGGAAGGGACCTTTGAGATCATTGAGTCCAACCACCAAAAAAACACCAAAAACCCCCCAAAAACCCAGACAAAAAACACCACAAACAGACACAACTCAACAGTCTTGGGCACTAGAGCATGCCCTGAAGAGCCACGTCTACACGTTTCTTAAATCCCTCCAGGGATGGTGACTCCACCACCTC
>JAOXJK010000023.1:66071836-66084001 GCA_025774025.1 Xenus cinereus | reverse complement strand
TGGGGCAGCCACAGCTTCTCTGGGCAACCTGGGCCAGGCTCTCACCACCCTCACACCAAAGAAGTTCTTTCTAATATGTAATCAAATCTTTGATAATAAGGAGACCATGAATTCGGAAAACAAATATGGCATTGCAGTCTTAAGTCTGTTAGGACCAAGCCAGTGTGAGTTTTATATATTTATGATTCTCCTGGTTCTGAAGAAACCTCTCCAAGGTGTACTGGACCTGTGCGACCAGAACAAACCCTTCAGCGTCCAGCGCCCCCCGCTCCTGGCGAGGTCAGCAGGAGCCGCAGCTGCCGGGGCCCTCGTAGGACTGGGCCCCCTCTTCTTCACACAAAGAGTTTTGCTGAAACAGCAACGAGGAAGTTTTCTGAGATTTAGCAATCAACATACGCCGTACCATTTCAACATCGGCCCCGCGCATCCCTTCCGAAGGCAGCCGAGATGTTCAGCCAAGGATGCAGCTGGACCCTTTCCAACCCAAACGGCACGAACCCCCTCAGCCTCACCGCTCTCGCGGGCCCTGCAGGCAGCCTGCAATCAGGTACGGGAGACCGTAGTGCGTCTCGGCAAATTTATCCCCCTGGAAAATGAAAATATTACAGTTGCAGGACATTATAATTATTTTCAGTGTGGTTAAATTTAAGGAGTGAATTAATCCCCAGTGTAATTCTATTGATTTGAACAGAGTTATGCGGGAATGAATGTGGTCTCAGAGAATTACAGCCATAAATACAGTAAGTTACAGAGTTGCTCTGTCTGTATGTTAAATTCTGATCCTAAATTCTGCTCTCAGTTACACGTTTTACTTTGAAGCTACTCTACCAGTGCTAAATGAATTATTCTTAATGAAATACCTGTGTAAATTAGACAAAAAATATAGATCTAATTATAATTAGAGCTGTGTTCCTAGCAGAGGAATTCCTGTATGTGCCCCACAGCCCACACAATTGCCATCTTTTAATTCCCCGACAAGTACTCAGTGACCCACTATGGGGGTTGGACTGATGACCTTTGAAGGTCCTTCCAACCCAACACATTCTGTGATTCTGTGATTTTATGATCTAGAGAGTGGGGCTCTGCAGCGCTCTGAGTGCCAGCTTGGCAGGAGAGAGGTAGGAGAGGAGGGACACATCCACAGTCCCATGAAGGTGTTCCACAGTTGGATCTGGGATGCACCCCCAGGACGTGCAGAGCAGACACAGCCAAAGGTACAAGCCTTGCCCTCCCACCCATTTGACACCGCTCTTCAGTGGGAGTGTCTTATTTGCTTTTTAATCTTAACAAAGTCTCAATTATTGGACAGCTTTGGTCTGCAAAACTTATTTGTGTAAGAAGAAGTGTTTGGGAATTTAGGTTGTTCCCTTTAACTCCTGACGTCCTGGTGAATTATGGTACAAACGCAGATGGCTGCTGAGGAAAGACCAGCCCTGGAGCGTAGTTAACCTTTAGCACCCTATTCCTGCACAGATCTGGAGAACTGTGAAAGAAACCCATCCTCAAGATGCCCACCAACCTTTTTCTTTCATGGAATTATTATACTGTTTTCCAAGACAAGTTTCATAGGGACCATTGTTTTAGCTTGAAGAAAATCTCCCTCTGCAAGCACCTCTTGCAAGCAGGAAATGAAACCTCCTGTGAGAAATCACCTGGCAGGGCATTACTGGAAACAGATGATATCCAAGAGGTCTTTGGCACATCTCTGAGTAAGCAAAGGCTTCTTCGCTGCCGTCTCACTCAGGAACCAGCGGGGAAACCTCTAAACCTTGCCCTCATGGGCTGCCACCATGTCTTTCCTCCTTCTTTTCCTCCATGTACACGTCCATTATCTCTGCCAACTAACCTGAATATAACCCGGTAGTGGTAGAGATTCAAACAGAAGGTGAGAAAGAATAGGAGAAATGTATTGGTTAGAGTTGATGGCAGAAAGAGAGAAAAAAGAAAGAGAGAGAAAGACTAATGAGCAGAGACCTGTATGAGAAAAAGCTATGTAACAGTATTCCCAGTGATTCCCAGGGAGAGGATGGAGTACACTATTGGGTGCCATGTAAATGAAACAAGGTAGATAATAATCATCCATCTCCTTGTCCCATGGCTCAAATAAAGTTATTAGGAAGCTGACTGCTCTCTTGCACTTTTGGGAGAGCCTCACGTTAGCTGATTTAGGGAAGGGGAGTTTTCAGTGGGTTATTTTATATGCTGTAAGTTTTTACATCAATCAGTGCTGAGTTTCCTGTCCCCTGTGACTGAACATTGTGGGGAAGAATGTAAATTCAGTGCATGCCCGTCGCTGCTCTATCCCACGGTGAAAGTTTGTAAACTCAGCAATGTGTTGGGTTTTTTTCTGTGCACATTACTCTGTTTCTGTGGGGAAAATGAGCATCAAAACATGCAGCTTCTCACTTTCCTCTAAGATTTGAAGATCTCTTTTTAAGCATCTGTAAAGCTGTGGAAACAGTTCATCTACTTGTAAATACGTGGCCTGTGAGCTGGATCAGGGAATTCACCCCAGGCAATTCTCAGAGATGCTCTACTTTGTGAACAAGGACCAAAGGAGATGGGAATGGCATCATAGGAAACAGGTGATGTCCAAGAGGTCCTGGACTTGTCCTCATGTGAGTACTTGCCCTGGCACCCACCCCTGTACTCCCAAAGGGAAGCTGAGGCTGTTCTGTGAAGCAGCATGGTTGGCTGTTCCAATGCCCAGGAGTGCAGTGATACCCAAAAACCAAGTGCCTGGCACCCAAAATTAAAATACAGGACTCTCATTACCCTCTTTGCAGATCATGTAGTGCCAGAATGACAATGAGGTTCCCAGTTTGCTGCCTTCCTTGGCAATATGGTGAATTCTGGTCCTTGTAAATTCTGGTACTCTTTGTTTGACCTTATGTCTCCTCTCTGCAAACATATTTCTAAATGCTACCATTTAAAAAAGAATCTTCTGATACTCAAGAACATAGAAAGTATAGAAACACATCACCCGCAGAAGCACAGACCACAGCTTATAAATGTTAAACACCAGCACAATTGGTCAGGGAAGGGTATCAATAAAGTAATTTTGGGTGGGATTCATCTCTTCTAACCTGACATATCTGAAAGTGAGGTTCTGCAGCTACGCCGGTTGTCTAGATTATTAACCTCTCCAGGAGACTTCTTTTGCTGTTCACAGCAAAGGTACGGTGTGCGCAGAGTGTGTGTGTTTCTGTACCTATGTGTGCAGGTGTCTGCACCTACACGAGGAAACCCAAACCCACACACATTTGACTTGGCTGCTGGGCCCCAACTTTTTTCCAAAGTTTGGCCAAGTTTCACCCCACAGGTGGACAGTAGCAAATTTCGTGTTCTCCTTGGGTTTCCCACTGCTGCTCATCACCACGCTCGGAGAAAGATGCTGTTATTATACAATATTAGCTTTTTGTGGGAAGTACTTGAATTAAACCTTTACTACACTCTTCCATTGATTTTGCTGTGACCTGCAATTTGTCAAATATTTTTTTCCTCTGCTGTAAGCACAAAGCAGCATGAGATCTCCAGAAAGGGCAGATTCCTTCCAGCCGGCGTTTTGGTATTCGGGAGGAGGACTTTCCTGTGGCTCTAGTGCACAACAGGTTATACAATCACTGAAAATTTATGTTCCTGCTTCTGCCTTTTCTCCAGCATTTGGGGAATATTTTACAAACTGCTAGAAGGGAGGAGGTATTTTTAAATCACATCCATTTTAACAATTTAGAACATTATAATCCCAGCCACTGACCTTGCCAGAACACAGATCGGAGCACTCTAGAGCATTAGCAAAACATATACGCAGAGATGAATTTTGCAACGTGAGATCATCCATAATAGTAAACTTCCCTCCACCAGCATAAGCACACAAACGCAAGCAGACAAATGCATGCTCACATTTTTGTGTGCCGTATGTATTTTCATACTTTTTGAATAACAACATGGGGAAGATTTCAAGGACTAGAGGAGCAGCAAGTCTGGATAAATCATCAAGGCGTAACTCACAGACTGCGGATTAGGAGGTATCTTCTACCAAAAATGACTGGTGCTTTGACGGCTGAAATATTCTGCTGCTGGTTTGGGGGAGAGCAAGAAGGCAGTGGCAGAGGGTGCTCATTTGAATAATGCCCTAAATCAGTCCCATATGTTGACCCCGTGACCAACCTTTGCTGGCAAAAAAATCAAAACAAATCAGTGGTGTTTTTCAAATGGCTTCCAAGTAGGAGTCTGCATTCACCTAGGCCAGGGTACACACATGGAGAACTTTGCACCTGCATAAATAAGACATTGTCCTTTATTGATAGCGAGGAAAAAACCCTCTGTTTTGATTCATGCATAGAAAAATAATTGTGTATAGAATGAATACAGCTTGACCAAACTATTAGACATGGTTGTACAGATACCCTTCTATTTTTCTACCTCTAACAAATATAGCATTATGTATGTCTGCAATTTTATTCCATGTGTGCTTTGGAGGGAATTGAGAAAGACTGGCATTTAGCCACCACCTTTGCTGAATACTCATCTCCCACCTAAGACGAACTAAAACCCTGTTGAAGTTCTAGTGCGCGATGACTGAACAGGAACTGAGCAAGCCTCAAAATTGGTAACTTATTCATAGATGTTTCTGTGTGTAAAGATAGTGCCAGTTCAAGGCTCCTCAAGCAGCACAGCAAGAACAGAGTTTCTCTTGGCCAAGGCCAAGGCCAAAGAAACCTCTGCCAGGGAAAATAAAGTGAGGTATGGAGAAAAGACCAATGTGGTGAAGAACCAGGACAGACTCCTCAAGAACTGTGCTGGCTGCTTCTGGTACACGGGGAGACCACAGTCGATGGGAGCGGAGAACGTGGCTGCTGGGAGAGGCTGCCACCACACACGCTGCTGCCCCTCTTCCAGCACCAGCTGCTAACCTGCTTTTGTAGCTGGGTCATGGCTGAAGTAGGCTTGGCTACAGCTTGTTTAACTTTCCTGAGAGTCCTTAGGCAAGCTGAGCTTCTGCCTAGAGCCAGACCTGCGTTTTGGGGAATTTCCTTGTAGCTACAGTCAAGGATTGTAGCACAATACAACCACAGTGTTAATTACAGGATGTACAGCTAAGGAACTGATCTAAGGACCTCACAGTCTGCAGGCAGAGGCAACAGATGGATAAAATATACATCTGGGAAGATTATAATGGACAGCAAAAGGGTTGCAGTCAATATAATAGCTGCAGGCCTTTGTAGTCCATTGTGTTGCAGACTGCAGGGATCACCACAGAGGTGAGGTGTTGAGGGAGCTGTTTTGTGGAGACTCTACCAGTGATGGAGGCAGTGGACATGCTGATATATTTTGCTTGTAATAAAGAACAACTCCAGGAATGTGAGGTCTGAGACAGGCCCAAGGGATGGGAATAGTCAGGTCATGTTAGTGAGCCTAAAGTTTCTCTAGATGGCAACTGAAAGCAAGAATCAAAATATGAAGCACAGTCTAAAGGAAATCCCCTTTCCCTCTTCACGTGAGAGGGAGGCTTCTTAAAACTACAGCTGGGCCAATTTTATCTTTCGGGATTACATCCTGTTTGCTTCCCAATCAATAGATTATATTTCTCTTTATTGAGCATATGGAGATTTTGCATCACTTTCATAAGTGCTCTAGAACACTTCCAAATTTAACACCACTCCAAATTAAGGAACGTAAATGTAGTATTTCGAGATGTAAAAGCAAATTACTTCAGAACTATTGCTTTCAGAGCTTCTCTTCACATCCATAGAGACCAGGTGTGACTGGTCATGATTTTGGTATTGAAAATATCTTTTGTGATCTGAGTGTGTCTGAGAACTTCAGACTTTCCTGCTAAAGCTTACAGCACTCTCCTATAAAAGTCTTTACTTAGTTATCTATATTTGCAAACACAAATGTCTGCTGGATACTCCTGTCTCCTTCCTTGAGTGTAGAAGTGACCAAGACAAGTAACTTAGACTAGACACATAACTCCGAAGTGTCTAATAATATTAAACCCTTCATTGTTTCCTAAGAAAGTGGGTCATATGGGAAAACAGGAGGCATGGAAGAAAAATGGGTACTCCAGTAGCTGTGCTCTCCCCAGTGAAGGGTCCCCTCCAGATTTCCCTGCTGCCATGGGTCGGGTCTGGCTGGTTATCGGGGGCTGACGGTGACGGCAATGGGGAGAGGGTTTGTCAGAGCCCCAGGCTGCTGCCTGCGGCACATCTGCCCAGGAAAGGAGCCAGGAAGCATTTGAAGGAAAGTATTGAGTTGGGTACTTGCTGGGTGGTCCAATGAGATTTTTTCCTGCACCTTATTTCCACTATAATTGGGTTGGTTTTTATTTTTTCCTTCAGTATAACGATTTTCTCTGCCCCAGACTTTCAGGAAGGGAAAAACAAAGGAACTGCTGATGGGACGGTTTTGATGTGAGGATCTGATTTGTGGGTTTGCTTGGAATTCACAACCTGGAATGCTGATAAGGTCTACCAATTTTCCCAGGCATCTGGGGAGAAAGCAGCAGGTAGATGGAGGTATTTCTTTGTCCCTTTCTCCTACTCGGATAGCGTGTCTGTGTTGGCTGGTTAATTGTCTGGACCAGGGTTTGTACTGTTGAACTATCATGCTGTATGATAAATGAAAAGTTTCTTACGGGTATTTGGTGAGGCGAGACATTTAACTGGTTTATTTAGTGAATACATAATAGCCACTTAAAATATGACCAACCACTTAAAATATGACCAGCCCCCTAGCTGGTGCGGGTCACCAGTCCTTTCTCTCTCTGTGGAGGGATGTGGGTATCTTTACCACATTTTCTTGTTCAGGCTCTGCCAGAACTCCCCTCTCCTGCAGCTGTCACTCCATTTCGGTGCTTCAGTGTCTCTGGGTTGACTGCAGCTGCAGTCAGTTCTTTCTATCATTTTTTTTTTCCCATAGAAAAAAGTTGCACATAGCCGTTTCACCCATGTTACAAACCTCTTAAGAATACAAATCTGCTTGCCTGGAGATGTTTTTTGGCTTGAATTGTGGTGAGAGGAGTTGAAGTTCACAGCAAATGCTTCTGGCTTGCTAACCTAACACCCTGTGGCACCCCTCTGATTTTTGGGATTTCAGTAAGATTTATTTGAAGGGGGAAGATTTCATGAGCCTCTTTTAGTAAAACAAATCACTCATGTGATTCCTTTTTTCGCCATTTTTGAACAAGAGCCAGTAGTTGTTCTTTTTTCCTTTGAGAGTAAAGATATATTATAGCTGCACCCATCAACTGCCTCCAACAGAAGATGGGGTTAACAACATCTGGAGTATTATTCATTACTAAGTAATCCATGAGCCTGTTTCCATTTCTCCTTGAGTCCAGGAGGTCTGACAACAGCAAACGGTCACAGCCCAGCCAGGCTCTTTTGCAATACTGAACGTAAAGTGCACTGCTCGAGCATCAGATACGGGGCCGTTGCCCATGTGTTTGTGCTGTGGCTTCCATGGTGCGGCGACTCCCCAAGGAACTCCAGTGTGGTCCTTGGTCTGACACCAGCCCTTGCTGAGGAGCCGAACCCTTCTGTGCTGTTGGTGTAGGGTCCCAGCCCTGCAGCCACTTCAGCATGTCCCCAGGGCATCTTTCCCTGGTCTGCAGAAGGATCAGGGTGAATTTGCAGCACTGGGGAAGCCTGGGGTAAAATTTGCTTTGACTTCCGTAAGGTGGGATGTTTGTCCCTAAGCCCCTAGAATTAAAATCAGAAATATCACTTAGGAGTGAGGAGGCTCTTCTCACAGCCAGCCACCTCACCAACCTCATTAGTGTATCCCCTTTTAATGTAATTTCTCCTGATTAAAAAATAAAAATATTTCTACCTCAACAAATAGAGGAGTGAACTATCAACCCCCACCCAAAAATGGGTTCCACAGGTACCGCTCGTCACCCAGGGAAATGTTAACAACCACGGCTTGCTCATTCTCCCCCACCACCCTCCTGGTCTCCTCACAGGAGGAGAACATGAGAGGTTCCCCTCGTGGAGCAGAACCTGCGTAGGACACCAGGCAGCAATCCTGACACCTCCATCTGGCACCTCTCTCCTGCCTCTGCCTGCCCGGTACACGAAACAGCTGAATACAGCATAAAAATAAACCAAAGATTCAGCACCCACCCCATGAATAGAAAAAATAGCACTGACAAACAAAGACAGGCTCTGGCACACTGCTGCTTTGTACAGGACATGAGAACAATTAGTAGTTTAATAAAATATGTTGCAATTGCCACTACCCTTTTCTGGTCACAACCACAGCTGGATAAAACATTTGGGAAAATCAGTTAGCTGCATTTTTGGTGTTTTATTTGTTTTTTGCTTTGGGTTTTTTGGGGAGTTGGTGTTTGGTGGTTTGGGGTTGGTTTTTTGTGTTTGTGGCTTGGTTTTATTTTCAAAAAATCAATAGTAAAACGGTTTTGCTCTAGCAGTGAGAAATTCACATCAGGAGGTCAGTTGCACAGCGCCATCAGAGCAAGAAAAACATCTTATCTTCCAATTTTGCTGAATGGTGGGGATCTACTTTTCACTCTGCATCTTTTGCAGATTTCCTCAGTTCAGCTTGACTGAGACGGGGCAGGAGGATTTCAGTCTTCGTTTGGGAAAGGGACAGTATATAAACCAAAATGGGTTTCTTGGCACTCAGGCAAATTAAAACTGTGAATCCAATAATTTCTTCTTAATCAACACAGAATATTTAACATTATGTAAGTAGGATATTGTGCTTTTCTGCTTCATCTCCATCCCACCCCATCCCACTGAACAGGTGAGAAGGGAACTGAGATTTTATAAGGCAAATCTGACCGTAAAGGCGACATGGACCTACCACTTCTACAGCACTTTGCAATGTTAGATTTTAAGTTAGTTGACTGAGGATTTACAGCTCTAGAGATCCACAACTATTCCTATTTTTAAAAACTAAGTCAGTGTAATGGTTTCCCCAGGTTTTGCGAGGAACCGAAAAGCACGTCTGAGGCCATGACTCCTGCCTCTCGATTCCCCAGACAGCATTCATTTCAGTGGGCAGCACCTATGACGCTGTATCCTGTGTCCCGATAGGAAAATTTTCCTTTATTTGAACGTTATTGCTTGTGAAGGGAAATTCAAAGCAGAGTTCTCAGAATTGGAGGATTGTATAATTTAGTAGGACTATCATTCAGGCGGGTATTTTATTGTAGTGGGAAAAAAAGTGTAATTTTAAGATGTCTACCATATAATGTAGGCTTTGTCATCATTGGTCTGTGCTGGAGGCTTTGAACTTCAATTAGAAGAGAAATGTGTCTTCAGCTAGCACTGTTCAACGCTCTGCTTCTGGTAACAAAGAACATTATTTTGTGTATGCAAAATAATGAGGCAGATTCTCTTTGGTGAAATCCCTTTGGCCAGCGGAGCACTGCTGAAGCTGGCAATGATGATTTCTACTCCAGAAACCCATAGGGACAATCAGGAAAAGTGATGATCTTTCATTTTTCATCCCTAGGGTGAAGAGTTTTCTTGCTATGAGAAAGCTCTGGCAGAGCTCACCGAAGAGACTTGGTATTTATCAGTCTGAGCGCTGTCAGCATCCTCTGCCACCTTCTACCACTTCAGGATCTGAAATCTACCATTTGCAGGCAGAAAATAATCATTGCAATTTACTTCAATCGCCAAATGTTTGTTTCATATTTGAAGGATGAAGGAGGAGTGCATTTCTTAACGCAATAAAACCCCATTGCCATGTTTCTCTAGAAAGAAGCAGCCACGTGGACTTCCCTGCCTTTCCTGTGTCACACAATCTGCCATACGTGTTTGCTGGGAGAAAAAGCAAGAGCGAGGAAGAGGTACACCAGGTGCTAGCAAATGAAGCATACGAATTCCCAGGATGCTAGCTCTCCTTTTTTTAATTATGTTGGGAAAAAAAAGTGCAGTGCTTATGAAAGGGGACGGGTTGATGGTAGAGGAGAACAATACTATTACTTTTCTGTGGGATTTTTCCAGTACAAGAGGCAGGTGTACTCGAATTCATGAATTTTGTTTCATTACTTGTTCCTTTTTTTTTTCATTTGGGTCTTTCAGTGAAGTTATGATCCGTGGCAAAGAGTAAGGGTTGTACCAATAAAAAGCCTTCTGTTCAAAAAGAACTAAAACTGTGCCCTATCTGTTACAAGGGACTACATCAGCATTAACAAAGGAGGTCAGCATTCCCACTGTTGCTGTAAAAGATAAACATTTTTTCCATAGGGCAATGTAAATGTAGCCTAAGTTAGACATAATTAGTCATAATTTCCCCCAAGAAATTGTTTGGGAAAAAATCCCCTCTAAAACACAAGAAGAGAAAAAGAAATATTGCTGAAGTCTAAGATGCCAGGAAATGTGTTTCAGAAAATCAGATGTTTTTATAATGCATAGTGTTCTTTGCAAAAAAATAATCCCCACTGCTCATAAAAATGATGAAATGATACAGTTGCAGAGAGTTTGCACACCCTCTTCCTGCCTACCCATGATTGCGTATTTAACCTCAGCATTAAAAAATGTGAGAGAGTTAGAGGAATTTTTTCATTCTGTTGCTGTTCAGGCAAACATGCTGTTTCCAAGATATATTTATATTATAAAGGTTAGTTCCAAAGTGCTCAATGTCCACAGCAGGGTTCAGATATTCAGAAGAGCAAACCACAGTTTCCACTACCTCAGTGGAAGGCGGTGGGTACTCAGCAGTCCTGGAAATCTGGCCAGTCAATTTAAATACCTAATTTAGGTAACTGAGCCTGGGTGCTGAGCCCTTTTTGCACAGCTCTCATCCCAGGTCAAACAAACTGAAAATAGGACTTGCATCTTGAATCCTATGTGCAGGTTTTTTTCCCCATTTCCAAAAGAGTTGAAAGAGAAAAATATATCAGAAGTGACAACGATGTGCAAAATTAGGCATTGACTTCTATAGAGACACACCAGGAGTATCCATCTTGGAAAAGAGAAATGAAAAGGGATATATGATAGAGAAATACAACGTCCTGAGCACCGCTGAGAAGATGAAAGGTGAATGATTATTCACTATTTTTCACAGTCCAAGGACTAGCAAGTATGAGATCAGAGAAATTCATGAGAAAAAAAAAATCTATCAATAATTATTAAGCACAAAGGTGGAGCTTTTTATTTCAGAGGTCCTTAAACTGCAAACTGCTGAAAACTGTGAAATATACCAGGGAAAAAGATCATTGTAAGCTTGGTCTGGTTTTCCTTAAACCCCTGTGACGAGCTCCGGTCAGAGACGTGGTAGCGGCCCTCATGGACTTCTGGCAGGAGCTAGTGCAGCAGTTCTAGTTCTTATAAATGGTTGGGCAATTCAAATAGCAGGGAATGAGGCTCGTGATGCAAGAGGTCACTTCATCTCCCTGCAGTTCCTGGCTGAAGAAATAGGCAATCAGTGAGTAGGAGTTGAGAGGTAAATCAACTTTTGTGTTCAGCACTGGGAGAAAGATACTGCGGCATCATGTCCACTTCTGGTAACTGCAGTTTTAAGAGGGTGTCAAGACCTTGGAGAGAATACAAAAAAGAGCCACCAGAAAGACTGGGATTAGGCTTTGCCAGTAAGAATTTGTCTGTTTACTTATCAAAGAGAGAAACAGAGGAATTTATCAACACTTTGGAAAAAAAGAAAAGAAAGAGCCAGTCACTCAAGGGCTCTTCAATCTAGTGAGAAAATAAAGAATTGCTGAAAATAAAATCCACAAACATTCAGACTGGAAATAATGCTGACTGGGAGGAAGGGAGGTGATTTTTGGCTGTTTTGGTTTGGATTGCACCGGGTTTTTTTCCCCTCACATGACTTGAGAATGTTAAAGCATTAGAGAAAATTACAAAAGAAATGGTGGGCTTTCCATCATTACAAAAGAAATGGTGGATTTTCTGTCTCTTAATGCCTTCAAATAAAGACTATTTTTCCAGTCAGGCATGTTATTGGATTTTATACGGGGTTAACAGGTTAAAACCACCACCACCCACACAATTGTGATATATAGGAAGATAACCTGTTTCTTCTAATGGTCCTGCCTAGTGCTGTTAAATTGGTGACTGTAAGAAAACCCCCCTCCTCTCTGCGTTCCCCCCAGATTCTTCCCTCCAGCACAGAGCTTCACCTACCCTGAACAGCGAACAAATACATTTAAACTCCAGGTTCTGCTTC
>JAOXJK010000023.1:66043592-66071736 GCA_025774025.1 Xenus cinereus | reverse complement strand
GCAGAGAAGGTTCCTTTGATACATTATGGGAGAGGGAACGATCAACTTGCTTGTGAAGCACCAGTAGATAATTTGAGGCTCCTCTCTGCGTTCCCCCCAGATTCTTCCCTCCAGCACAGAGCTTCACCTACCCTGAACAGCGAACAAATACTTTTAAACTCCAGGTTCTGCTTCATGGATTTGTGTAATCTCCATAAATGGCTTTCCATATGCATCTACCCCTGCTGATTGTTTCTGGAGGTGATGAACTTCCGTAAGTTCATGATGAACTTTGCAGACTGCACGTGGCTGAAATGGATACCCACCTCTACCAATTAGGACACATTCTTCAAATCACTCAGCTGTGCTATTAAAATCAGTTGGCATTTTAGTTTGCTGCCATTCTTGTATGTTTGAATGATATGCAACAGAACCAGCCTTGTTTGAATTATGGGGCCTGGTGAGCTACCTGACTAGTTGTCTCTCCACCTTCATCTCCTCCACTGGGGAAGCACAGATGTATACCTGCTGGTAGTTCTGCCGGCTTCTTCAGTAAACCAGTCCCAACACCAGGAGAAATCTTATTCTGTTCTTGTTTGGTACTGATAATTAAACATATAATAAAATAATAATAATAAAATAATTAAACATAACATTCAGCAGTGTGGTCAAGCCAGGGTGCAGCTCCACTGGCCTTTCTGTTACACAGACCTTGGTGTTACATGGAGTAAGGTTAACCATGGTAAAATCTCAAGGTCCTGTTCAAGGGACCTCAAGGGATCACGTATTCTACTCTTCTGCTTCATGTCAGAAACAAACTACATGAACTACATAATTTCTAGCAGGTATTCGTCTGAAGACCTCAAGTTAAAGAGGCTCTGGAGCCTCCCCATGCTTACATCTTTGCCATGGATATTTATCTTGGAAGTACCTTCTTCCATTCAGGAAGTAAAAAAAGACCTATTTCTCTCAGGGCATCCTTGGAGCAAACCTGCAAAGGCCATTCACACCTGAATGGAACTGAAAGATCATATCACACCACTTTTAGGCTCTACTCAGGCCTACACCCCCCAGCATGACATTCACATTCTTTCAGCAAGCATGTCCAGCTTCTGATTCATCATAACTCCTTTTCTCCCCCTGTAGATCTGCTCTCTAGTCAATTGTTCCCTCGCTGAGAACTCATTTTCCCACCTAACTGTAGAAACCGGTACTTGTGCTTATTGTTTTCACATAGAATTATCCTATTTTAGACCATATCTCTAGTTGCTCCCTATCCTTTTGAATTTTACTCCTGCCACCAGCATATGTATGGTCTTTCCAGTTATCAAGTCATCTACAAATGTAGTAACTCTGTTTTACCCACCACTTGGCTTATTTACCAGAGCACCAAGCAGAGCCTGGCCAGGACACAGTCCTGTGCAACCCCTCTTCAGTCATTTTTCCCATGGGAGAGTGAGAATTTATGAGTCTCTTGGCAGATTTATCTCCGCAGCTTCCACATACTCCAAGACTACGTTTTCGTGGCCCACTTGCTTGGTGCATAGCAAAGTGTCAAAAGTCTTATTACAGTGAAGATACATGTTTCTGTGGCTACTGTTACTACACAGTCCAGAAAGCTTATTACTGTTCCGTTGAGGGAAATTAGATTGTTCTGCTCCTGATGAGCAAAAACACGTCTGCTCATTATTTCCAGCATTTCCTAGACGCCTAAGGTAATCTGAATAATTTATCCTTTCCCTTCTCTTTTCTTTTAAATTAAGTATGACATTTTCTAGCCTTCCAGTACCTCTTTCGTCTCAGTGATCAGCCTGTCCCAAACCACAGCAGCCCTCTGCTATTTCTTAAATATTTCTTAAATAAATTTCTTTAAAACTCCTAACACTTCTGAGAGTGCTCCAGCCAATTGCAGGATGCAGTATTGCAGGATGAAGTTCACTAGGGCTACTCAAACTGAAATACCTCCTGTAGGAACTCTCCAACTTGCTATTTCCTGGTTTTAGGCTGAGATACTACTTCTTTGCAGTGGTTTGAATTATAGCCATCTCTTCACAATTGACCTGGTTTCTTCATTTGAAACAGAGAGATTTAACACTTTGATCTTCTCAGGGTGGAAATATAGCACTCTTCTTGGCCAAAAAAGTGACTCATTATTAAGGAGCATCAACTTCTCCAGCCCACAGCGTGCAGAACAGGAGTGTTCCCGACGTGGCATGAGTGTGGCTTTCTGTCACCTACTTTGTGGTTTTAATGCCCCATATTTGCAGCTGCATTACCTTGTGCCTGTTAATCCATAGTGAAATACCTCATTATAACATCACATAACATAAGCAAGCCTTCTGTTTTCTTCTAAGCTTTTTTCTTGCGTTAAGACTATGTGAGTTCACTTACAAGGAAGGGTTGAGTGGGGCTTGGGTCCCTGGGCTAAAGAATATCCAATTACTCATACAAAGGACAAGAGCCTGGGGACTAAACTAACAGGGTGGAAGACCTGCGAGGCTGAACACCTACTTTCCCTTCTTCCACTTCAGTCAACCAAGAGATGGAATTTTGACCTTCATGTCTCATTTCTCAGATGAGCGCTCCAAAGTACTTGGCTACCACAAATACAGACAATATTTCTCCCCCTCAGTTTTAGCAAGGAAGGACTTCTGTGCTTTAGACATCTGACCCCAAGAAAGAAGCCGTGCTTTTGAGCCCATTTGGGACCAGCCATGGTTTTTTCACCCTTGACTGTGCCTGGACTAGGGACTGAGCTTTGGCTGGCCTCCCCTTCCCTGCCAGCAGATGGGCTGGTGTGGTTTACGCTCTTTGGGTACCCAGATCTTTCAGTAGAGGGTGGTGAGTGAAGCTGTTGGTTCAAGTAGGCAATAAATCAACTATAAGTCATTTGATAATCCTAAAACAAGTAATGATCAGCCAGTCCCTGCAGTGACTCCCCTCCATGGATGAGGCAGAGACACACACTGAGGCTTCCAGATGGACTGGCTACACATCTTCTGCAGGAGGCAAAGGTGAAATTTGAACTCTAAAGTGAGTTCACTGCACCATACTTGATTTTAATGTGATTAGACCAGTGAATAATGACTTTCTGAGACAAAAAAATACGCTTGTAGGCCCATACTCTTGTTGTATGATGAGAGCGTGCTACCTTGCTTGGAAGCAATGAATCCTTCTGCTCTATCAGTAACTTCTTGGAAAGGGCCTCCAGCTTAGCAACCGCCTTTCCTTTTCTCCCCTGAGGACGAAATCTTGTGACAGTGTGATCTGATGACAAATATAACAGCAGGATTCATGCTTTCTGCATGGAAACCATAAGTCGTGGACCAAGCAGATCCCTGGGGTAGATCTGTTGAAAGAAGTGCAGCCACCCCACAGGGGACTGCACCTTTCTTTTTGTAGGGCTATAGAGTTTCCTCTACGAGAGGTCAACACTTTCAAGGCTACAGCTCTGTAAAAATCTGATCTACCTTTTTTTGCTTTTCATATCACATTTACCTCAGCGTGTTCATCTGAGGGAGAAACTCCCTCCGTGCTGAATTCTTAAATTACTAGAAAAACAGGTGACTTATGAAACTAGACATCTGCAGCTAGGTGTGTGGGTTAGATGTGAGGGGTTTTTTGCAGGAAACATGTTATTTAGTTTCACCTTTTTGCTAAATTCTAGGAGGATAATTTTATTATTCTCTCTTTACGTGGGTTAATACAACCATTAAGTAAAATTCTTATGAGCTTAGAGAAAAAATATGATACCTTTTAGCATGGGCTTGTGCCAGGAAAAATGCAAGATTATGAATATATATATATATATGCATGTAGGATATGTAAAAAATAAATAAATAAAGGTAGTCCAATAGAAGACATGAGTTTTTACCATGAATACAAGTGAAGAAAGCAAAGACTGAAATCAGCTGCCCCATTAATGAACTACAAATCCTTCATCTTCAGGGCAAATGCTTTTAATAGGCATCCAATGAACAAGCTCCTGCAGAGTCATGCCTTGTGCCAGCAGCCACATCAGTGTGTGTGTTGCACAGCCAGGGCACCCAACACATCGCTGGGAAAGTGGGCTTGGACAGATAAAGAGCTGGGAAAGAAGATTTATATTGGTTTTGTAACAGAAACATAAAGCTGGATAACCAAGGGAATAAGGGGAAAGATCAGAGATGCAAGAACAGGCATCAAGTACGTGTTTTGTAGGAAACTTTTCAGCCAATTGGTAAAAGCCTGGCAATCAAAGCCAAAGCTGCCAATAGGAAAACATACACGTTTGTGAATCTAAAAATTAATATTCTAAAAATATATTATTACTCCAATTCTTTCAACAATTTTGTTTTGATTTTTTTCCTGAGTAAAAGTTTATTTTCTGCATCCTGACAACTTTTCATTTTGAAATGTGAATGGATACTAAAAGTAATGGTTTGACTCTGTTCAGAATGTGCTTTAGGTCTTCATATACAAAAATATTTGTCTTTTGATTCTGATTTGGGATGTAAAAATAGCCTGCAGTATCATATAATCTAGCAGGACAAGAAAACTCTTTCCTAGACAAATTTAGGAAATAATGATGCATTCAGTACTCTGCTCTGTGACTAATATCCTATATGATCTCTTACAGTTAGAATAATAACTTGTAACTGAAAATATCTGAGGTAATTATGTGGAATATAAGTTTCCACTATATGAGAGATTTTGCAGGGAATCATTCAAGCTATGTCCAAAATCCAGTTGTTTTACTCAGAAGTAACAGAGCAAGTTACAAAGAAGTATCTCTGATCATGAAAAAAAAAAAAAAGAAAAATATGTTTAACTAATCAATTGTCCAGAAGTGCAGAACACTAAATACATACAACATATTTTAAAGTAACAGAGAATCCCTGCTGAGTAAGTGACTGTAGCAGTTAATACTCTTTCATTCATTGGAAAGGATGAATCACATTTATCTAGTCTTCCGCCATTGTCAGTAAATGTAGTTCTCTTTTCTGTGTCATTTAAAAACAAGAATTGAAATATCTCCTTCACTTTTCATAAGCCTTAACGTAACAATGTTGAGCAGAAGTCAAAAATCTTCAGGCAGCTTTTATGGAATAAGTGTCATGGCCCTGGTTGCTGGGCTGAGACGTGCTCGTAAGGACTGCGCTCCCGCACAGAGGGAAGTTTTATCCACGCACCCACCCTCTTTATTGCATGATTTTCCTCTCCCCAGTCAATTGCTATTCCAAAAACATTTCCTAAATTCATGTGATTGCTTTAAGGACTGGGCCCATGTTTGGGGGTGGCTACAGCAGAAAAGTGTGTGCCACCTCCTGTGACGAGGGGCGTCGAGAGGCAAAATGGGCCAGAGTCCAGCTGGCGTAAACCAATAGCGAAAGTTTTGAAATCAGTGGATGTCTACTGATTTATTTCGGCTGTTCCAAAACTGAGGCAAAACCCTGCTTCCAGCTAGCTGGATTTTGGAGATGTTGTCTGGAGCCAGCTCTGCAACTCATGTTTCTCTCTATTAACTCCATGATGTGAGGGGGGGAAGGGAGACAAAACAGTTAAATGTGGAGCTCGTCCCAGTCCAACTCATTTGTAATTCTAAATGACATTCTCCTGTGGCCTTCTCAGTCCCTCTTGCAGTGTTTTACCAGCGTTTTGCAACAACTGCAGGTGATGCATGTGATATAGCAATGAACATATTCTCTACTTGTTCTCATATTTCTCTAAGAAAATTTGGAGCAGAGAAAGAAAAAGGTCTAAATAACAAATCCAAAGTCTGCAAAGACAGGTATTGGAAACACACAGGTCTGCTGGAAGAGCCTTTGCAAGTGGCAGAGCTTCATGTGATGTCTGGTGTCTACACTGATGAGGTGAGAAGGTTTTCAGATTCTCTTTGTCAGTTTTGGGTTCTCCATGCCCCTGCCAGCTCTCCTGCACATGCATGGCTGAACCCATTTCTGAGTGGTGACCACAGAGAGGCATCACTTTTTGTTTTCTGCAGTCACTGAGACCCACGTTAATTTCTGGCCACGTCATGGGAGACTCTGACCATAAGAGAGGCCAGCACCCTTAAACCCAGCTGACTTGGTGAACGCAACAATACCCTGGAACAGCATTTGGAAAATGGCTTTTGGACCCTGCTGTCATTATTGCAGCTCTAACCATTCTGTGAATCTGTAACAGACATGGTGCCAAAGCTGCTGCTTTTGTCCCTGTAAAGATGGGGTTTGTCATTGTATTTTGGCCCCTGATTAAATTCAGCCTGGGAATGGCTCTGATAATTGTGCCCTTGACAAACCGACCTAGACGGGAGGCACCAGAGTGGCTTATACTGCATTAAGGTCTATGAGTTGTTTATTTGTGCTTCTAAAGTTAAAATTATTTCAGACTCGATGTTAGCAGCTTCACGAAAGAACTAGGAATGACATTCCCACCTGCAAGAGTCAAGCTAAACCAGATGTTTCCAGAGCAGTTTAAACTTGGACTCGGAATAGAGGTTACCTATCCAATTCTTGTGGTCCCTTCAGCAAAATCTGTCACACCGTAAGGAGCAGCCAAAATCCTTCTGTTCAATGCTGTTAAGATATTCATAAAATAGAAAGTTCGTAAGTTCACCTCCACAGAAGTGGAGGATCAGGCTAATGAGACAGGTCCATAGTGTCACGCAGCCTCTTCCCTGGGAGACAAGGCAGGCCCTGACCCTCCACGGGGCTGTCAGAGACGTCTAGGGGAACTTCAGGAGATCTCCAGGCCACCCCCAAACCCAGAGGTGACACCACCTATGTCATTCCTGACAGATGTCTCTCTAATTTGCACCTACTGACTGCTGCTGGTGAGCTGCCCACAGCTTCCCCAGGCAAGATACTCTCGGGCTTCTCCCACCGGTCTGCTGGAAAACTTTTTCCTAGGAGGTATGAAATTCTTCAAACTGTGAGCAATCATTTAAATATGTAGTTGCTTGGGCTTCAGGAGCCTTTTGGCTACAGTGCTGTCCTGTCTCATCTGGCAGATGAGAAACCAGGGTGATGGATGAGAAATCCAGCTTCCAATGATTAACCCTTTGGCCCTAGGAACATGGATTTGACCAGTCAGAACAGGCAAAAGAAAGAAAAGTGAAATGGTCTGGTTTTTCAGCCCCCAAAAGTGAAGGTGAGAAGACACAGTGGATGAAGAACAGACATGTAATATTAAACTATTTAATGACGAGACTCTTCATCCCAGGAAGAGTACAGGGCAGAATATAAACAGGGTTGAGGTTGGAAAGGAGTCAGGACGATTTTTTTCTGCATCAAACTGAGTTGTCCATTAAAAGATCAGCGATAATCTGTGGCAGAAACTGCTTGCCTTCTTTGGTCACAGGAAGATGATTCCCCCAAGTGTGCTTCTGGTCAAAACTCCAGCCGCTGGCTGACACGTTTCCTTCCCCTCCATGAATCAGGATTCACACTGACACCTTTTCAAGACCAGCGGGTGGGAGGGGGTGCATAGCATCTCGGTCAACAAAGCCATCTTCTGCTCTCTTATGCAACCAAATTGTAATAAGATTGTCTTAATTCATCAAATGTGTTCAGTGATGGCTTTTTCTGAGCAAACTTTGGCTTGTGGTCTGCTCCCAACTTAATCGCATCTCCCACTGCGGGTCTTTGCTATTGTTTTTTGTACTCCTTGACTGACCTCCTACACCACTGCGCCATATTTGTTTTTGTGTTGAAACCCTTTTTGTCCGTCTCACTGAAGCTTTGAAGACCACAAGGCATCCAACCAGTTTGCTACGGCTTTGTCAGGTTTCAACACGCAGCCCATGTCACTGTCATTTCCATGCCAAGAAGCTGACAATCAGTCCTGTTGGGAAACCGCCGTCAGATGCCTGCAAGGTGAAGCCACCAGTCTGGTTTTGTCACTCCATTTGGCTGCCCAGCACATCCCAGACTCACGCTTAATGGATCCCAGGCTCATCTCACACCAAAACCCATCAGTGACTTTGTGAAAACCCTTCCTAAACACGCCAATGGCAAAGTTACTGCTTCATCGCAGAATGACAGACTTGCCTAGGTTGGAATATCACATTGGAGTGAGTCCAATGAGCTGAGGGGGCCTCTCTCCTCAGCCCCCGTGGCTTTGTTGGCTGGTCTGTACTGGCTCCCACCCAACAGGGCAATTTTAGAGCTGCCTGCGCCCCCCCCCCCAAAAACCTGAGCCCTTTCTCCTGCCTCGTGGCTGGAGTCATTGTCAAAGACATTGGTCACAAGATGATTCTTGGCAGAAATCAAGTAAAAAGATTAAATCTGACCCTTAGATGCCAAGCCGGCCCCACAGTTGGAGGGGATTTCTCCAGGAAGCTGGGGCCGTGCCCCCTCAGCCACTCGCCGCCCGGACACCGACTCCCATTGCCACCCACCGTGGCCACTTCCCACTGCTCCACAGCCAACCACCAGCATCTCAATGGCACACTCGGCGCCACATCTGTTAGCGTTTAGCCCGAGCCTTGGCTGTCCTTCCTCATAATTCATCTCAAATAGGGTAAAGCAACACCCGGGTGTTCGTTCCCTCTCTCCTTTTTTTTTCCCCCATTGTGCCATTCAACAGGCTCCAAAGCTGCTAAAGCCACAAAAATGTTAGAGTGATTATTGGCCACTGTCAAACTTATTTTGGAGTGGTTGTCTTATACTGGGCAGACATATTATTTACCTTTCTTATCTAAGCTTAATAGAGTTAAACAAATCAGCGCTTCCTGCCAGGAGGCCGCTGAAGCGTGATTGAACGAGCGGTGTCGTTAGGAGAGCACACACGCCTGAGCTCTGATGACTTCTAAGAGCTAACCTCCAGGTCCCAGCACCGCGACATTATATTCCCATGCTCACTGTCAGTTTAACACCACCTGATGTAGCACAATAAAAAAAAATCAGAAATGCGAACACATTTTAATACACCTTTGTATGTTTCGGTTCTTGTAATTGGTGAGTTGCTGTAGAATAAAGAGAGGAGCCTCAAAAACTCAGAGGCTGAAAGTGGAAAAAAAATTTTTTTTTTAACTTTTAAACATTTTAAAGTGAGTTTTTCTTAAAGCTAGTAAAACCTTCAGCTGAGGACAAGTGCATGGTGCATTAACACAAAAGAGGTAACAAGAATAAGCAAAATGCTGTCTTTTTTTCATCCTGAGAAGACTGCAGAAAAGCATGATAGTTTTACCACAGAAGCTTTAAACTTCAGCTTACACCTCCAAAAAATCTGTTCCCAGAGAGACTGGGTTGGAAAAGGCCAGAGATCCAATGGGTATTGACAGAAGCCTCCCCTTATCTGCCCGGGCACAGGGGGCTCCTCGGGGTTGTCTGAGACCCTTCTGCACCCACGGATTGAGTTCTCACACCGACCCACAAGGCCCCTCACCCTAAGAGATGTGTATTCTCTTCTGCCCAGGACCCTTGGCTTTAAAGAAACAAATAGGGATCAACCCAAGCAGCAGTCAGAACAGGGGCTAAAGTGCAAAGGAATGGTTAGAGACCGGCCCTGGTATCCACCCGGGGTGGTTGCCGGTGGCCATCCCAATGGCAGCAGCTGGGGAGGGAGCGCTGGCCATGAGCAGCAGCTTGGCTCGTGGTCCCCAGCCCGGAGCACCTCTCTCTGTGGTAGGTAGCCGCCTGGCCGTCCAGGAGAGAGAAGCTCACTCTAAGCCCTCTCTCCCTGCAGATCTGGGGTGATGGACCCGCGTTGGGGAGGCTGCCCAACTTGTCCCCACCCTCGCCTGCTGCTGCCCCTCTACCCAATTTCTGCTGGTGTTTTCCTCCTGTGCCTCTGGAGGCCTTGATGGTGCCTTGCTGGCCAAAGAGACTTTCCCAGGATCAAAAAGGACTTTTCCAGGCTCTCTCTCTTTGGTTAGCAGTGTACCAAGTCTTACAGCCCTGACGGAGCCATCTGGCCAAGCAGGGTTTGGAGGCATCGTGGCACCACCGCTATGGTCCACGCTTCTCCACAGAATCCTGCCTAGAGGTGTCATGGGCTCCACACCAAGGATGACAGAAGGGATGACAGATATATATGCGCCTCTGCAGCTACAGGAAGAACACTCAGACACGTTACGAGTAAAATGAACTTTGGTCTTGGGGACCAAGTATGGTAAGTGCAAACTTGAAACATCTTCCTTGAAAGACTGTCCATTTCTTTGTTTTTCTTTATCAGTGTTGACCCTACTATCTCTGGTGATGTTTTTATTTATTACATGATAATCTGGCAGGGAATTGGTAGGCCACTTGCAATAATGATTAATCCAAAATACCAATCTTGTTCTGATTTGCAGCAAACCAGAAAACAGCAGCTCGGTCCTGGGCTGCTCCCCAGTGAGTTACATCAGCATGTGCCAGTGATGGAAAACATGGCCTGCCTGAAAAGCCACAATTAGGGTGAGTTTCCATGGACATAATCAGTTGACTGTAGAAAGAAAAAAAAAAAAGAAAAAAAAAGAAGAAAAAAAGAAAAGAAAGGGAACAATATAAAGTAACCATTATAAAATAACTGAGGACTTGTATGCCAGAACATGAATGGCTTTAAGATATATGTTTCTACTCGCAATTTTTGTACTTTTTTTTTAATGCTTTGCGAGACTATCCAAGTTGAAAAGTTCACATTTATACAGGAATAAAAGAAAAATCTGAAGAAGCCTGAAGTTTATAAATAAAAGGCATGATACGTTAATATGCAGTTTCCAGAGTATTCTGCTTCACCATCTTCTATTTTATGTAACTGGAGTTACACTCAAAGGAAGCACTATCGAATAAATACAGGAATAACCAGCTGAGGAAGGTAGAATATTTACAAAGATCCAGAAGCTGCTGACACTACATCAAGAGAGGGAACATTTTGACAACTTTATACACGCCAATAATCACAAGTTGCCTTTTTTAACATTCAGACTGCTAAAGTGGCTTTGTGCTGCTTCTTACCCACTAGAGCAAAAATGAAATAAAATTTCACAATGATGATGAAGGTTTTGATTCCTCATTTTAGGCACCCTCAAATTTGAAAACTTTGCCATTCTTCTGTCAACAGATCTTGGTGTATCAGGACTTTTCCCTCCTGGGTCGTGTGCCCAGACTCGAGAAGTGCTGACCCACCTCACGCAGACCTTAAGCACCATCACTCTTCTACGGGCAGTAACGTGGAAGCTGGTTTTTAATCATGACGAGCTATTTCAGTGGTCAGTGTTCGGGGCACTTGCAGTCCCACGCTGCACCAGCAGTGCTGTTTCTCAGCCTTCTGCCCTTCACTACCCATGCTAACAAAAGTAAAGTGTTTTTTACGTGTCTCAGTAATGCCTGTGGAGGTTTTCCCTGTGAGAGAGCTGTCTTGGTCTTGATATTTTTCTTTTCAAACACTGAACTCCTCCGGGATACCTCCCACTCCTGGTGTTGCAGACTTGGATTGGCGTGTGTCTGTGGTTAGGCAGCTGAGATATCTAACCCCTTATAACTATCGCATCTGAAGCCTTCCTAGGAAGGAAACATGCAATATAAAAACACCCTTAATGACTTAACTGTAGCCCGTCTAACGTCTAACACCATATTGCTCTGTGTTTGGGCATAGCAGCACAGAGCCGTGTCTTTACAGCTTGTTATTCCGTCCCCTGACTCTCTTTATTCAGGCAGCTTGTGCCATGTAGGAAGAGCCAGACCCTGCAAACAGGTTCTACCCAACAAAAAAACCCCACAAGGCAAGTCCGTATCGGGTAGAGCACACGACAGAGAGCCAGGGCGTGAGGAGCTGAGCATTAGCATCGGGTATGAAGCTGAGCATCAGCGTGCTCACCAGCCCCGGTAAGACCCCAGTAGGGCATTGCTGGCCAGGCAGGCGTCTGTCGGGTGGAAAGCATCATCCTCCTCCTCCTCCTCCTGGGAGCAGGCTGGTCCTCAGTGTCACCAAGTTGCCATCATCTGCCTCACTGTCTTCTCTAAGCTTTTGTAACTTCTCATGTCATTTTCTCCTTGAATCCTTCAGCTGTCACCTGTGCCTGTCCCAATGATCTTACCTCTGCCTCCAGTTTTACCTTTCAATTTGGCTGGTTTTAGTCTATGTACTTCCTCACAGCTCATTTTTGTAACTTGAACATTTTCTCTAAAGTTTGAGCTGAGATTGCACAGCTGGGCTGTATCAAAACTAAGCCTGGGATGGCAGGCAGCTGAACTCCTAGAAGGAGAATCACGAGTTGCGGGAGGAGGGAAGAAAAGTCCTGTTTTGCTGGGATTGTACCATGCAACTTTCCAAGGTTTAGAGGGGGACTGTGGCTCTAATCTGGAGACGACAGTGCTTGCTAAGCTTTGCCAAGCCAAATATCTAGGAGATGGATCTTTGAGCTCAAATCAGATAAAAGTTTCCAGACACCTAGAGTCAGCTATTTCTCTTTCTGAAAGTAGAATGAATAGATGTTACTGGACCACCAACCCAGAAATCCAGGAGAGACAATGCCACAGAATTTTAAATGATAAATAAATTGTAATAAATACGCCAGCTCTCTCCTGCGTCAGCTGAGGAAGAAGCCAGAACAGGTCAGAAGTCAGGGAACTCTGTGGGACCTGCGGAACTCCATATTCAGCTCCTGGCTCTTCCACAGACCTTCCTGTGCAATTTAAGGCAAGATGTGTAAGTTCCAAGTATAGTTTGGACACTAAAATGCCATGAAGATGGGTATATGATCCCAGTAATACCAGTTTATGCATCCAAGACTCCGAATTAGTTCATAAAAGGTTGTAAAGTCGGGGTGGGGGGGCACGGAAATCCAGAAAGTTTAAAGTCAAGTTCAGTCACCTGCATTTCTCCAAAGCCTTGCTGTCCACACCAGTGCTGGATGCCTCTGGTTTTCCCTGAAAGCAAGTCACCACTGCTAATCTTCCTCTTCAAAAAGAGACAAGCTATGATAATTTTTGCTTGTGAGTCTGCTGGTTGGAGTACTCACCCACAGAGGGGAAACCTGGGCTCTACTCCCTCCAGAGCTTTCTGAGGTTGAGCCCATGGAGTTTATACCCCTTTTTTAGGGCAGCACTGCCCCATTGCTGCAGCTGAGCCACCGTGACGGGTACGAGTGTAGGAGTTGTGGTCCTGAGAGACACGTCTGACTGCGTCACGTAGCAGAAAAAAACATGCAGCTGGAGGGAGAGACTCCACCCTGGTCACTGTGGTCTGGGCATTTTTCAGTAGATGATCATTTGCTAAAATCCAGGAATAGCCCCGAGAGCGGGGATTGTTCTGCAGACTAATGCCTAACATGACACATGAGTGCCACCACTGCTGGCCATAATTTAGACAAAAAGAGTGAGGCAACCGCTTGTAGCTAAATGAGGTGATTTTGATACCTCAGTTTAAAAAGAAGACTTGGGTTATTAAATTCAGTCCCACATTGGCTGAAGACGAGTGCCCAGCCTGCAGAACAGGGGAGAAGTCAGGGTTTCCAAATGGATGGTGTAGGCACATCCCCACTCAGTGGATCCCATTCCCTATGTAAGGAAGCATCCATCTTCTTTCCAGATACAGCCCAAAGCATTTAACCATTATTTTCCAAGGATGACATCACTTCAGGAGTTAGCTGTGGCTTTATTGTCATGGTGTATGGTCTGACTTGCACCCTTCTACGGCAGGCTCACCACCAGCAGCGAAATGCATACATTAAAAAGCTATTTAGGAGCCTAAATCTCGTTAATTTAAATGGTGGCTGTGCTCTTCAGTGGCCATTAGGTGAGTAGCTACTCAAGGACCTAGACAAAGACAACAAGTTAGGTCTGGTGATCTCATGTATAAATCCCATCGTAGAACCAGCCTTAAATATATACAAAGAGCAAGTGGAAAGAATTTAGGCCAGACTCTAGACCAAAGCAGACTTAACAATACAGTCACTGATAACATGAGAAGTGATTTCACCTCAGCACTAATATTTTTAACATTAGTTAATCTGTCAGAATTTTGAGAACCTAATTTTTTTTATCTTCCTGAACAATAGGGGAATCTTACTCTAGTCGTACCTGCCGTAGAAGGGCAATAAAGAACGTGCAAAGTATGGTTTTTATTCTACCTGCTTTTCCTAGACTGCACCGAGTCCCTGCTGAGAATACCCAGATTTAAAATACTGCGCTACGCTTTATGACTGTTGTTCTACACTTTATGACTGTTACTCTAAATCACATGCAATTAAAACAGCCACAAGCATTAGTCCATTATTTGTCCAAATATTTCCTTCAGAGCCAGCCCGGGTGTTTCTGCACAGCCCTGTATTCCTCAGATGGGGCTGAAGAGCAAGCAATTGTCACTGAAGCAGTCTGAAAAGGCACTTTGCTGTCCTAGCTCCCCTCCCAACAAAAAAAAAAAAAACAAAAGAAAAAAGAAAATACTGGTCTTCATGTGAGAATGTTTGTATTTAAATGTTTCCTCCTCTCTTGCACGCTATATTAATCACAAGAGAGGAGAAAGGGAGACGGGCAGATGTAAAAAAAGCCTGTGGAACTCAGTGGAACAAGTGGGATAATTTCCAATTTCTTTACTAGGTGTTAGATCAGGCCCGAGGGAGTCACCGGCTGAGACCCAGTCTGCCCACAACCGCCTCGCAGAGAGGTTCCAGGCAGCTCCAAGCCCTCCTGCCAGCCCAGAGGAGGGACAACATCTCCCAGGGGCTCCAGGGGAAGCCCCTGCCTCCCAAACTGGGTACCTGCTCTTCGTCTGGGGGCTCTTCAAGGGGCTGCCCCCTCCCTCGTTAGCAGAGTCAGGACATTTCTTTTCTACCGTCACCTCACTGCACACTCAATTAGATGCCAAAAGCGAGGTGAGATGGCTCTCCCTGTGGGTAACTTGCATTAAAACGGCTCTTACCAGTATTAGAGGGGCCCTGGGTCACCACTGTCAGACTGGATTCCCACACACAGACTGTGCAGGGAATGACAGGAGTTACAGACACGATCTTCTAGCCACCATCATAACAGTGCTGGGTCCTAACTGGCACCTATAATTTTAATATAAAACTATGTAAACAAAGAAGCATTAAAGATCTGGTGAGGACAGAAAGGTGAAGGACCAGTGTAAATAATGCTCCCACTGCTCGCCAGCTGGTGCTGTGCTGATCTCCAAAATCGCTACTTTTCACTTAAATAAAGAGGAGCTCCAGGTATTTTTACATTCATACAAGTACTTCCATTACTCTTACAGATACCACCCGTGTCCCGGGCTTTAGTGGGAGAACATCTTCCAGGGGGAAAATGAAGTGCATGTTGCAGAGAGAATGTTGGCCCTCTCACGAGAAAAAATATAGGCTCCATCCATGCTGGTGGATTCAGAAAGGTCGGTAAATTTGCAATTTGCAATTTGGTTGCCCGTACTGTTGGAAGTGTTAGACTACTCCCTGGCCCTGTTTCTCTGGGGCAACCAGCAGAAGACATCCACACGCAGTTGAAGGCTTAGCAGAAGCTGTGGCAGGGGAAAGCCACGGAGTTCACAAAGTTTAAGTCCAATCAGGACTGCAGTGGTTTGTTGTTTATGATAGTAATTAAGCACCGGTCAGAGATCGCCACATTCAGGAGCGATATCGGTAATACAACAGATAAATCACAGTGCTAGACATGCCTCAAATGTTAATAAACTTACAAACCTCTCAGCACCCTTCCAGGCCTAATCCCACGAGGCTTTAAACTCCGGTGCACATGCCATCAGGCACATACTGGGGGGCCATGGGGGGTCTCCAGCTGCCCACCCACCCCTGCAGGCCGTTGATGATGCCCCAGAGATCAGGGCTCAGGGCCATGGTGGGCTCCCACGCTGCCTGGCCACTGGCCAGGGGCTGGATGCTCTGGTTGGCCACCAGCCCTGAGGTTCTGGTGCCGCAGGGTGTCTCCAGAGGTGGAAAACCAGGTTTTGGTGAGGACTGTTTCCATGTCAAGATCTCCGCACCCATTAGAAATCGAGATCCCTCTTTTATATTTCCTTTCCAGCTGATTCCTTCTTTGTTTCAGAGTTCCCTTTGTAATTCCTTGGGTTGCTGTTTACTCTGGTTTATGGTCATCTTCCTCTTTAACGGGACAAGTTCTGGGGCGGTTTTGTGTATTGGATCCGCACATGCTGTTTACAGCCACAGGCTTATCTTTGCAGGTGGGGTGATCCAGGCCCTCTTCCAAGGGTGGGCTGCGCGAGCACCCCCGCCGTGGGCCAAGGATCATCTCAAATGGATGGTTTGGGATGCAGCCACCCTGTTCTGGAGGGCAAGAGCCGTTAATGACGTGGACACAGGCTCTCACATGTGGGTTGGGCTCGGTGCCGGAGAACTATCCCAAGCACCTTTAATTTACCAACACAGACCCGGCCAAGGATGACTCTCATGGGAAATGAGCAAGCAAACTTTGGGCTACAACGCGAGACGCAGAGTCAAGGTCTTGATCCAGGAGATAACTCTCCTCCAACGCTCAGTGGTTTATAGCTGGGATTTTTGTTCTCTCCAGCATACCATTAAAAAAACGGCCGTAAATTTCAGAGCCTAATTCTGAGTTTAGATTCTGATTCTTTGTGTGCTCAAATGGGGCATAGAGCCAATGTTTTGGTTCGACACCATCTCTAAAACATTGCATTAGCTTTATGTCACATGAAATAGAAGGTAAAGGTCTTCTGATGTTGGTCTGGGTCCAGGTCATTAGAGGTTCCCTCCCCACCTCTGGGGCTGTGCAGGGTCTCGCTGACTGCAGAGCCGATTGCAAGATCTGGCGGCTTGTTCCAAACTATTAAGTTTCTTTCTAAAGCCTTTCTTAAAGTGATAACATACAGACCTCAAAACTGGGAGGAACATTTTTTTCTCCCTTCGACTGTGTCTATTGCAGTCATTCCTCTGACTGACGACAGAGGACAACCCATCTCTGAGTGGGCAGGGGGAGCAGGTACTGCCAAATTTCTACAGAAACCCCCAGTCTATTACTGCCCTTGTTCTCAACATTGAAAACATCACAACAGGGAAGGATGAAACCACGACTGAGATGATGTTTGTCTCACTGGCCTTGTCCCCAATCATTTTTTCCTTTCAGGTGTCTCAGGGATTTGTCTCTTTTGTTTGCACTTAGGTGTATCATGTGAAGGAAACCTCCCTGAGCTGAGCTCACACACGGTGGAGCACAGACTCCTGAGGACTTTATTATAATCTCAGAATAATCCCAGCAGATTGCAGGACGACCCAGGTAAACAAGTAGGGGAATGTCAGCATCTAAGGTGGAAAACACTTCCCTTCCCAAGCGAGCCACGAGGACCAAGGTGGAGAAGAATTTGTGGTGCTCAGGGATTGCATTACAATAAATTACTGAGGGGAAAAAAATAGTATATCCAGTCTTTCATTCCTTTTTCTTTCATGTTCCTTGATATGAATGAAAGTCGCTCAGGGTAGAAGAAGTCAGAGTGTTTTCAAGTCTACATTAAAATTAGAAAACCATCCCCAACACGATAACTTTGGTGTCAAGTTTTGGAATGAAGAGGGAGCTGATGAGGCACACTGAGGGGAAAGAGAAAAAGCAAGATGGGACTGTGGGCAGCCAGGGGCAGGAGAAAGTACCCAGACTAGAGGGAGCAGCCCAGGCAACTGAAGACAGAAATTGGGTAGGAAGAATGAGTTATGAGCTAAAGACTTCAAATTTGATTCATTCCCTGAGGCTGAATCAGAGAAACTTGGGGTGTTTGGTAGTAGATGAAAAGAATGGCATTCCAGGAGCTGAGATGTTGAGTGGAGATCACGCTGGAGGCTGACTGGCACCTTTCACAGGCAGTACCTCTTAAGAAAAAAAAATTAAAAGCCCCACTGTGTGGAGTTAAAAGGCCCAGTGAGGAGTTAAATGTGGTAGCATCCGTTTGCTGTTTGTGTATGCAACTTGCCAGTAGTTGCAACACTTCGTTCTCTGGAAAGTAAGAAAAAAAAAAATCCCTGCAGTATTTTTTCTCATAATGTGCAGAGCATGATGTCAGCCTGGCAGAGGAATTTAAAAATAAACAATAACACACATTTTTACCAAACAGAAAAAACATCACTTACAAAGGCAATAAAATAGCGGGTGTAATGTGTTCTGTCTCTTCCTGTCCTCGTGGCTGAAGAGGAAGCTGGTGACCGGTATTGGCTTCCATGAAATGTTCATGGAAGATAATTGTTTCTTATAGGGGTTTGAAGGAGAAGTTTTGAATCTCAAACACATGCCGTAAATTTAGATGTTTCCTAGCAGATGGCTCCATCTGAATTAGTTACTTACATGCTTTCACGGACTGAGGAAGACACAATGAAATGAAAGTGGTGAACTTCTCTACCTGCTGGGGACTGAGGTCTCATCTGAGGAAGACTCCAGAATCTAGTCCTTTTTGTGCATAAACTAGTTTAAGAAAGGACTTGAAATAAATGCAGGTTTCAGATATGCAACCACATATTGAAAACAAACACTGGAGTCTCAGTGTCACCCCACTCTCGAGGAATGGATGGGGATCCGAAGGCAAACACCCTACATAGAGACCTAATTACAGCAAGTCAACTGTGTCTCAGAACACCTCTGTGTCTCAGAACACCTCTGTGCCTAAAACCACTTCTGATTTTAAAGTGAGGCATCAGTTCACAAGAAGACATCTACCTTATTGACTCGCTCTCTCTTTTCCTCATCACTTGTTTTTCAGTGTTTTAGGTACCAGGATGGAAGACATTGTTTCCTGCCTGCGCTGAGATGGATTTCACCTGAAAAATCTACTCTGAATTGAGCACTAGAAAGTCTTGAGTCTGATCTTGCATATCAAAGACAAATAGAAAAATAAACCTTTTTCCCTGAAAGCATATGTTTTTATATAGTTTACTTTCCAGTAGGTTTGGGTTTCATTCCAGTACAAGAGGAAAATATCTTCAGAACATCATACTCTGGGCACCCCTCTTGTTCACTGCTTTTCACAAAGCTGGATGCTATATAATTCTTCTAATCTTTTTTCTTAATGAATTTCATTAATTCCTTAAGCATTGCTGTGAGGATATTTAAGAAGATTTTTACTTCTTTACATGAAATCATATATGATATGCTTATCTCAGACCTTCTTAAATGGAGAACTATAAGGTTCCTTCCACAAATCAAGTTTTTTTTTCTTTTTCTTTGTTTTCTTTTCCTCCAGTGTTTCTGGATAAGGCTCCTGAGACATCCGTCTGAGCTACGGTATGGATTCGAGGAGATGAATGTCAAGCTGAAGCACTGTCTGAAACCACAGGACAGACCATATATAATGCAAGAAAACACTGTTTCAGAGAGAAAGGCTGATTCATTTCCCTCTTTCAAGGCAGCTGATCACCAGGCAAACCAGGAATTTCAGATTATCAGCTCCTTAATAAAGGAACAGAAGTAAATTTTTGGATGGTTCCAAATTTCACAGCTGCCTTGGCTGCCCGCTTATCACTGCCAAATGCTGAATATTCTGAATGCCAGCCACCACCTCCAGTAAAAATGTCAGTGTGGCTCATTGCTTCCACCAACCCACATCTCCTTGGGATTACAGAGCATCCTTTGTGGATCACCATTTGATCTGGATGGCTTCCTGCAATGCCAACTGTGCTGAAGCACTCCTAGACCCCTGGCTAGTTTGTCTCTCTGCGTTTGGGGGAGTCGTGTCAGTAGAGCTCTGAACAGTGAATGACACCACCAGGAAAAAGAAAATGAAACAATATCCCCAAATGACTTTCAGGACTGGTGAAAAATGAAACTTTTTATCGCTTTCCTATTTTCTGATACATCTGCTTCCTGCAGAGAAAGGCATCAATGCCAATAACAAGTATGTTAATTACCATTTAGGCCGTAGCTTCAAGTCTTTAAGTAATGTTGAATAATTCTTTCGTTCAGTCAGGAAATTTGTTGAGACACATTTCTCCGAACTGCTGCCAAAGGCAATGTCTGTTTTTAATACTTGAAAAATAAACCAGATTTGCACTTTTAAGTGACCACATTTTTACAGCTCCTTTTGGGCTCCTCTGCAGCATTTGACTTTATCCCACCTCATGCTGTCTCTTTCCAGCAGTCGTGCTCAGCTCATCTGCGCCCCAGGGCAATGCTGGAGATCACAGCCCTGGGGAAAAATTGCTGTACTGTTTTATGCACTTCGATTTGATGTAGCAAGAGGCAGGATCAGAGGTGGGATGATGGTGGAACCATTCCCTTTCAAAATCTGAGAAAAGGGTAAGACGTGAAAGACGAAAACAGAAGGTGGGAAAGAATTTCTATAACATACAGAGAACTTAATGATTCCTATTGCAAGTACAGGCATGATTAAAATGAGACACCATCACTCTTGGACTGAACAGACTCATTTCAGTCTGAAGTGAGGATCACAGCAGAATGATGACATCTAATAAAATTACTTTTCTTTACTATCCTCTACAACTGTAACCAGCCAGTTAAAATCAATAGATTACACTGACCTCTGCATGTTCTTTGCTCTTCTCTCAATTTTGGAGGCAGTTTCTGGTGCAGTCCTAAGATATTCACACCAGCTGCTGATGCTAGAAAGTGGCGATGAATTCCCCTTTATTCTGAAGCTCAGAGTGTCAGAAGAAAACACAGGTTGCACTGATGCCCCATCCTACCCATAGGTAACAAGAAGGCTTGTTACAGTTCCTTGCAGATGAAATGAAGTCAAAATGGCTCAAAAGAACTGTGGTCCTGAGCCCAACATACTCCATAAGCACCCTGTACCAGGAAAAGATGCAACTTCTGAGCAGCTTGAGGCCAATCTCTGACCTTCTGGGCTGAGGGTGCTTGCAGCACTCAAAAAATGGCTGGGGGGTTAGCAAGTGCTTTCCCTCACTGATCTAAACACACTTTATTTCAAAGATGAACAAATTTAAATGAAAGTCGAGCTAAAGTTAGGAACACACACACTCATATATGTGGACAGTCTAAACCATGTACTTTCCACTGTTCTTTTTTTTTTTTTCTCACCTTTTTCAGACCAATTGGAAACGGACCAAATTGTGCTCACATCTGTATATGGAGATCAATAGATTTAAGTAAGATGAAAATCCTGACTGAGATTGCCTTTCCCTGCTTAGGCTGAAAGGCAGGTTGGAAATCTGGCACCTGGCACGTTGTGGTGCCCCAGCCCTGCTTAGCATCAAGCCACATTGACTTTCTCCAGGGTTATTCCTCTGCTTAAAGCTAAGCAGGACCCGTGCAGCAAGCTCTGAATCTTAATGGTTTATTTTCCTTTGTAAGGTGAAATAACCGTGTAATTATATCATGATTACAGGGCAGTAAACAGAACTTAACAGAAATTACAGTAAAAAATACCGATTATAACTGAATGCGATTATGCAACTTTACACAGTGACTAGAATTTGCGAAGAGCGTGTGTGAATCTGGGCAATTCCTCCTCCCTGGTAACCGTATAATTTCACTGAACTGAACCCCATCTTGGAGGACAGACCGATCATGTATTTATGTTGTAATGATACAGCAATAATTACCACATCCAGCCACTGCGTGGAAGATACTGTGCAACCAGTTCTGGAGACTTACCAGACACGATAATTTGAAGATTGCTCCCACCATGCTGTTGTTCTGTAATTTAAACCTAGATCCTCTAAGTTTCTGACAGCTTCCAACATCTACTGCGTGCTTGGAAAGAGGGGAGAGCTGCTTCCTTTTCCATAGGAACAGAACCTTGGTTTGTGTTCTGGATCAGAGGAAGGCTACAGCCTCCAAATGTCATTACAAAATGTCACTGCTTCACCTGTGTTTTTGTCCAACATAGCTGAAAGGATGGCACCGATTGACAAGATTCCCAAGGTTCATACGTCCAACATGGCAGGGCACTGTAATGTTCTAATTTTTAAGAATTAGAATTAGGAATGAGGAATAGAAACCACAGCATGGTGACAGGATACCAACCTCTTACTTAAGCAGCTTCTCCTCCTTGGTACTCCAGCTCTCGGACTCTGTGCCCTCAGCCTTTGTCTACTTCATGGTCTTCTTCATAGCTGTGTGTGGAGCCTGTTTTTCTGGGTAGCAGGAGCAGCAGAGGTGGTCACAGAAGGCTGGACCCACTGGAGCTCCACTTCACAGACCAGCCTGATGTTTTCACTCAGCTTTTCTTGTGAATCTACTTAGATGCCCCCCCCCACCCCCAACACAAGCCTCTCTGTGCATCAGGAACATTTTGGCACTTTCCAAAGCATTTAGCTTCATTGTGTTTGGCATCTTGCCGTGCAGGCAAGGACCACATCCAGAATGTTCCTGCATTTCCTCTAGGGCTCGGGTTCCTTAATTTGGCATGAAATCCCATTTAGGCTCCTCACTTTGACGTAGCCAACCTGAAAGTATGAAGCCTAGGATGACTTATGAGAAGATAACGATACAACAAGAGTATAACTTCTCAATCTGGGCACTGCTTCCACCAAAAAGAAGACATTGCTGATGTCCAACCAGAGAGGAAAGACTTCCAGCCATTCTTAAGACCTGAGCCATTCTCTGAGCATCTAGAAATTGTATCTAGTCAAAAACTCACCCTCAAGGCTACCACACAGGTTTTATAATCATGTTGTCATTCCCTCTCATTTTCCTCTGCATTACAAAATTACTTTTGGAATTATTAACACCAACAGAGGAAATGTTCCCGCAAATCCCTGCATTTACAAGGAAGAACTTTTCCATAGAAGCTTAATGTATTGAACACGTAAAAGATAAATTACAGATTTAGATGATTGTGAATTGTCACATATAGGGAAAAACTAATTTTTTTCCTCCATAAACTATTACTTGCCCCAGAGCTTGTTGGGAGGGTGAGGGTCTGTGAATTGCAAAGCCAGGTCAGGTTGTTTTAAGTCAGAGCAGACATCCTATAGTAAGAGCACATAATGCTAAATCACTAAGGAGAGATGTAATCTGGTGAACAGCAGGAAAGGCACATCAGTTTTAGAGAGAAGAGGAGGTTTTGAAAGCTGAATTTAGATGTGGGGGAGAGGGAAGAGGTTGTATGGGGGAAAGGATCTCCAGGGCAGGGGTCTGGAACTCAATGATCTTTAAGGTCCCTTCCAACCCAGACCGTTCTATGGTTCTATGATTCTAAAAGATCTCAGGCATGGGCTTTCCTGACACATGGGTTTCCAAATTGCTCAGTTTCCTTCTTTTCCTCTGGACCTGCCAAATCCAAAGCAAGTCCACCATTTCCCTGCCGTTGTGGCACTGCGGGAGAGGCAGTCCGAGCTCAGGTTGTGAACTGGGAGATCTGGGCTTTCAATGACCTGGGAGCAAAACTGTCCAAAATACCCTAAATACTGAAATAAGGCTGCAGAGGAACCCTGTGCTGTTACTGCTCGGTCATCCTGGCTCACAGCGACTTTCACGCTCTTCGTTTGTGCCCCTGAGTTAGTGCTCTCAGCACAGAATAGAAAGTTTTCCCCCCAGTTATGATTATTTTTTTTTTGTGCCATTAATTTTACTTCTGTTTCTCCACATGTGAAATGTGAGATTAATTCTCTGCTTCCCAATTATGTTTCACTGACATTTTTCACATCGACGTCTCCTGTCAGAAATCTTTTTAACTACATGAGCGGGTTTCTTTCTGTAAATAACTGACCTCACAGTAATTATCTATTAATTTTCTATTTAGCACATAACACCCAAAATGTGTTATTGGTCTGTATTGTTTTAAGTAGTTACCAAAATATATTTTGTTACTGAATTTTCAATAAGTAAATGAAAATTTCTAATGGCACATTTTACCCCCTAAAAAACCAAACCATTTCAAGTCTTATGCCAAGGGAACTCCAGCATTTCCAGCATATTTTGAAATGTTTCTTCTGCAAACACTGTTAACAAGGGTGCGGAGAGATTATACATCTCTAAGCATTTTAAAGGTGAAAAAGAATTTTTAGAAGTTGAAACACAGCAGCTACCCATGACTTTTATGATAAATGTGTACCTTTACTTCATGTATAATCGTACAAAATAACTTGCAATTGTGTTAACGTGCTGGCATTCCTTTCTTTTAGCAGGACAAATTAGTATGCATTTATTTAACCTGTCATTACATCATACTGTACATCAGTCACTATGCAATTACAAAGGTAATGGTTACCATGTAATACTGACAAAGCCACTGTTTGGCTCGTGTAATTGGTAGTCAGTAAAATGCATTTTCCACATGATGAATGAAGTAGCCAGCAAAGCAGTCAATGCTGCATGAGATTTGCCAGAACAAAGATTAGTTTTAGAGTCCTGCATGAGCCTGAACATACAATGGTGCGTCTGTTTCTTGGTTTTTTCATTTCTGTTACAAAACTCTAAGGAGTGAGTTCAGCAGGGGAGAGCGGTGAAGGGAAAAGGAGCGTATTTTGGGGCAGGGAGGGGAGGAAAGAAACTCAAAAGGTAAAATTTGCCATGTGTAAAGGTCAGTCCAAGACCATGTCAGCCTTAAATCAAATTACTTTAATTTAAACCCCTTCTCTTCCTGCAGCAGCTCTGCTATGGGCTGCCATCCCTTGGCAGAGCCGGAGATGCTGGGACCAAAGCGAGTCATTTCGTAGCTGGAACTGCTGGAGTCAGGAGATCTTCCCTCAGGTACATTTGTCTCCCTCCCAGACAGATGAGGATAGGCAACCTTTAACTAACAGTTAAACTTGGCTCTTTTCCTCCCGTCACCTCTTACAAATTTGCTCCTGCAAACAGATGGACCCTCTTGGAGTCAGTTCCTTTAAGCATTTGTGAGGGCCATGTTCCTACCTTTCACAGATACAAGGGATTCATGGGGGAAATACTGTCATGCTGCAAAATCTATCAAAGAACCAGCTGCAGGGAGGGATTTGGTCTTTTATACTGAATTACCTTAACTTAATGAGCAAAAGTAATTGATGCTGCACTGACTTCCATGTTTTGAAGAGTAATCTATGTCAGATTCTAGAAGTATTTAGGAATCTGATTCCTAACACAAAGTATGCATTGCAAGCCTATCTGAATAAGTCTGCTTTTTGGATTTTTCACTTAAAATCCACGGGAGTGAGGCACTGTGAGCAGCACCTCTTGCCGCCCAGTGCCTGTATCACCTGGTGTGCTCTTCCCAGAGACCTTCCATGGGGTTCCCCTCAGTGCTTGGAGACCTTCATGAGGTTCCCCTCAGCCATCCAATGGAGCAGCTTCACCAAGGGATCAGGATATCGATGGTGCACCTATACAATAGGTGTAAGCTGGAAGCGTGGGAACTAACAAGGGTGCTTTCTGCTCCTGTGCTGCTGTGCTGCAAAATGCTTCATGCTCACCCCAAGGAGAAAAAAGCTGAGAAACGTGTCAGAGTTGCCTGACAGCACCAGCCACTTCTCACAGAGACACACTGTATGCCAGGAAGGCTACTTTTCTCATCCTGAGACTTTCTATAGCATAAAAGAGATGACGGGTTCTGGTCCTAAAAGGACCAAGCAGAAAGAGCTCAATGTTCCCCTTGCAGCAGGTCAAGCCTCCTGAGGCTCTGTCAAACCACAACCCAAGCTCTGTCTCCTGGGGCCTTGGCCACCCATAGCATCAGCCCAACTAGGACAAAACTAAGCAGCCTGGAAAAGAGGAATTCCCCCTGAGAGGGCCTGTGGAAGTGCCTTTTTTTCTTCCAGACAGCTCTGGGGTCCCCCTGGAATCTCAAGAGCCAGTTGCGATTAATACACAATAACCCCAAATCTGCTCACACGGGCCTGGCTTCGGTGTGACTGGGATTTTACCTGGTGCATTATCCTTAGACACATAAACTAGAACTTATAGTTGAGCTAAGATCTACTCTGTCATGTATTCCTCTCAGAATCCTCTTGTCTGGCTTTTCTATGTGTTCCCTAAATCCATCAACGTACAACTGATTTATTTACTGTGTAAAAACCAGCAACGCTTCTAGGCTCATCCAGGTGAGTATTGTGTCTCTGAGAGACATCAGAGCTCACTAGTGACAGACAACTTGTAAGAAACAACTGCTTAGAGAAAGATCTTTTCCCTCAGCTTGTCTGGTTATCAATGACTTGGGGAACCACAGCCCTTTGCAGTCACCTTCTGCTTTACGTCTAAGGCTGAATGTACAGAGTTCTGGATTTCTAGGAAAAAAAATAAATCTCAGGCAAATGACTGTCCATGCAGATACTCTAAGTTGTATACTTAGTTTTTCAAAATATCTGAAGGCAATCGTGGCAAAAAGAAGTATAAAGAGTGAAAAAGGGATTTTCTAATAAGCTGTGTGACAGCTTCCCAAGGTAAAAGACATATATTTAATTTCATGAGACATCTTAGGACAAGAGCAGTAAAACCACTCAAAATGTGCTACGGAGTTAGCAGGGGGATGGTCTGCATAAGCTATTTTGGCTCTTCTGACTCTATAAATTCTTTTAATTGGCCTTTGCTTTCATCTCTCACACTTTGTAGAAAAGCAAAGAATATGAACAGCTCTGGGGAAAGAGGGAGCTTGGAAGATTAAAACTCAGCGTTTGGATTTTGTCTACAACTAGTCCATAAGAACAGGTCTCTTGAATGTATTTTCAGTGTCATTTCAGTGTGTTAAGAATCCATACCTAAATATGCACACTGTTTTCTGTGTCTTTTAACAACACCAAACCTGAACTGTGAGCTATTGGCAGTACCTCGTCTGAGCTATTTGCCTGAATTATTTCTGCAGTAAATCTCCACAAACGTCCACTTAAGCAGTAGGGGTCATAAATATCTCATGGAAGCCATAAAATACAACAGAATTTTGGAAGTCATAATTTTAATGGATAAAACTGTGCTATAAAAGAAGGACCTCTGGGACTAAGGCTAAAGTAAAATTTATCTTAGCGAGCTGCGATGCTAATCCATCTGCAAGTGATAAATTATCTTACGTCCCAGGTGTGACATATTATCCAGAGGGTGCCTAGTGATTAAGGACACAAAGGTATAGATGTGGCCGAGGTCCAAGAAAACCCCAAGCAATTAGTGGTGACTGGGAATTGACAACAATTGCTCTGAACGTTTGATAGCTTCCTCTGAGCTCAGGTTGGCCAAGGCACATGCTCCCGGGGGTCTCTGCCTGGTCTCCAGAGCGTGGACAGAGACTGGTGGCAAGTCCTGGCTGGAGACCCCGCCGCTCCAGGCAGGATGCTCACAGTCTCTTCAACGAGGTACTAACTCATCCCTCCCTAGCTCCTGCTGAAGTGTCAGGTCAAAAATTAGGGAAAAAAAAAAAAAAGGACACAAAAAATAAAGGAAACAAAAAAAAAGGGACTGGGAATGCTTTCTTTAAAGTACCTAAATAGAAATATTTCTGTTTGGTCAGAAACAGAAGAGAAGAAAAGAAAGAAAAAACAACCAAACTTGAAAAAGTCCTTTATGTTCTAAAGAAAACAAAAGTAATTCTTGGAAATGCTGAATTGCTTTGTGGTATCATTATAAGCTGCTGCAATTCTGAAAGGTCTTTCGAAGGGACCGTCACAGTCCTCGTAAATCAACAAAATAAAATGTTTTGCCAGCGAGCAGGGTGTGCTGGGCTGGATACCCAACCCCCCCGTATCCTTACACAAACTGATTGAGTTTCAAACAGTGAAAATGGGGAGCTGTTAGCGGCAGCGGGTGTGTTTGCACAGCCTGGTGTCACTGGAGAAATCAGGCACAAACCCCTCGCATCCCCTTATTTGCAGGGAAGATGAAGGGGATCCAGACGAATGGCTCCCCCAGAGAAGCCCTGAGCCCATGCGCCGGGGGAGCCACATTGCCCCAGGTGAAAGCTTCATCTGGGTGATAAAGCCCTTGTTCCTGGAAAAGGCTGTCTGGATTATCAGGATTATTACGGGTTGCAGTGGGAGAAGGAGAGAGGAGACGTTTGGGGTTGCACTTGCCAGCTGAGAGCGCCTGGTGGGAAGAAGGATGACACACACTCATCGATGAAGCCTTCAGATGGGGAAGCTGTACCCCACTTCGCACCCAAACCACCCATGAGAAGGTAAAGCTTTGAGAGCAGGTCACAGACAAGACATGGCATGTGTCAGAAAGCCCCCCACGTCCTGGGCTGCATCCCCAGCAGGCTGAGGGAGGTGGTTCTGTCTCTCTACTCCACTCTGGTGAGACCCCACCTGGAGTCCTGCCTCCAGCTCTGGGGCCACCAACATCAGGACATGGAGCTGTTGGAGCGGGGCCAGAGGAGGCCACGGAGATGCTGGGAGGGCTGGAGCCCCTCTGCTGGGAGG
>JAOXJK010000023.1:66012720-66040608 GCA_025774025.1 Xenus cinereus | reverse complement strand
GAGACCTTGGAGCCCCTTCCAGTCCCTCAAGGGGCTCCAGGAGAGATGGGGAGGGACTCTGGATCAGGGAGGGGAGCGATGGGATGAGGGGTAGGGATTTGACACTGAAAGAGGAGAGATTTAGAGTGGATATTACGTGGCTCTGGGGGTGACCTGCATAGGAATTTTTCTTGTGTCTCTCCTCCTTTTCCTGCGCGCCTGGCTGGGCTGAGCTCCCAGGGACAGGCACCTGCTCCCGCAGCCCCTGGCACGCTGGTCTGTCCCTTTACACAGGTGCTGCTGCAGTGGGAGCCCTTCAAGAAATGCCTCCCCTCTCGTATAAATGTTACTATAAGTACTGAGAGCTGTAGAAAGCCCCAGACCTGTCCTCTCCCAAGACCTGGAGAAAGAGCAGGGAACACAAACCAGCAGCCACCGGTGACCACAGAAGGTCTGATGGGGGTTCATCTCCGAGGTAGCCATTCCAGCCGTGCTGTTATACCCCACATTGGAACTTGCTTTTGTAAACAGAGCTGGCATTTGTTGCCAGGAGAGGCTGCTGATGTGCCACGCACACAAGAGCCGCAGGGGTGTTTCTCCCGATTCTCACACGTTGGTGACAAAAGGAGAGCGACAAACCCGGACGGATGCCACCTCCCGGCTTCTGTCATGCAGCTGCGGCAGGTGGCTGGCCAGTGGGGTACGTAACGTTCGGATGTCTTCAGTCCTCCAGAATTAGCCATGAGGCTTCACTAAAAGACTCCCTGAACTCTAATATAAAAATAAAACATCAAACACATGCTGTACAAAAAAGGAGACAGCAGAAAGGCTGCCGTTATAAACGCAATATGAGCCCACCGAGCTCCGGGCGGCCACCAACATCGCTGCTGTAGGTTTTAATGTGCTTTGAAATAGAAGCCACGAGCATCTCACCTATAACAATTCTAAATACACAGTAATTTACAGTCTTAACCTAGAGACCATTGCATAGATCATTAATGTATTTTACTACTTTTTGGAGGCAGTGGAAGAAGAAATGGGATGCTCCAGCTCTCTGCCACGGTGCCTATCACTGCCACAGCCCCCGTGACAGAAAGGAGCATAAATGGGGCAGAAGAATCCAGTCTAAGCAGTTTTCACTCTGTGATTTTTTATTTTCACAGCCTGTGACCATTCTACTCCTCCCAGAGCACAGACACGGGCAGTGGGACCACTGAGCAGGTGCTTGAGGGGGCCCTTTCTCCTTGAGACCTCTGCAACAGCCGTTACTATTCCATCAAGCTGGAGAGGACGCAGTCACAGGGCTCCTGTCTGAGTGCACACACAGGAGGTTTGGTCACTGTAGTCCCCCATGCTGTAGAAGACAAGCAGAAAGGAACAGAACAATTCGTCAAGCAGGTCCAAAAATGTACCGGGTCTGGTCCAAACCCAAAACCTCACAACCAAGGATCAAACTTTAAACTTGGTCCAGAACTGTAGACTGTGAAAAATATGGTGTGACGGTTGGGAGCCTGAGGTCTGCACAGCCCTTGGTAGAACTCTCCCAAATCCACAAATCCTACTCAAATCCCACCGAGATGATAAGAACTCCAGACTACGGAGCATGTCTTTTATTTCACTGCAACAGCCCAGTCAAAAAAAAATCAGCTGTGGGCTCTGCCATATCTATTTATTGAAGCCTGAAATCAGAAGCTTTTTCAGAGAAAGCCAGGGCAGTGCGTAATATCACATATTCTCCACGCTGAGAAACAGCGAGGTGAGGGAACCTCAGTGGCTTAGCAAGGGACAGGTGTCACAAGAAAGAGGAGAGACGCTGTTCTTCCATTTTTTTCCCTGGGTCAGATGTAAACAACCTTCCTTCCCCTTCCTAACAGCGTGGCACAACACAGTGAGGTCCTTCTGCAAAACCTCATTGAGTTCTCAGACGCAGCTTTTCCCAGAAACTTTTCCCATTTACTCCTCGTAAGATCCACAGCTGCCATCACCCTTCCCCACATCTCATCAGGTCGTTCTCCACCCCATCTCCTTCCCTCTCCCCAGCGCAACTGTAGACCTCATGTCACGGGCTCCTTTGTCACCTCCTCTAAACACAGCTGCCAATTCCTTTCTTTTCTCTCCTGTCCACCCCTCACACCTGCCCTTCTGGCTCTTTGCCTTCTCCTGCTCTGCTCTGAGTTTTGATTCCTCCCCTCAGCTGCTGCCTGCAACTCCTACGTGCTCTCCAAAAAGGTTTCGGAGGACCAGGATTACTTTGTGTTGTCCTCTCTCTAGACCATGTCCTGTGCGTAATGGTACCTTCCCTGTCTGTACCCCTTTCCCTACCTCTCATCAGGACAAAGATGCTCACTATGGGATGGGATGTGTCCCCCATGCCCCATCCTCCCCGCAGCCATGCTTTGGGCTCCTCCCTGGCTACAGCCTCCTTCCACCTGTCCTTCCTCCACGTCCCCACCTCCCTCCCACATTCTGGCTTCTGTTTCTCTTCCCTCCCCTCCCAGCTCTCCCATTAAAGACCCAAACGGGATCCTAGAGGGCCATTTCCTCCTTTATTTTCCTACAGTTCTCTGGCCCTGGTTTAAGTTCCTCACTCACCAGGAGTAGCTGACTCACAAATTGTGCTATGTCTTATCAGCCAGGACACAAGCTTGGGTGCATCCTGAATAGCGTTTAGAGTGCAACATTGGTGATTTCTCAGAGAAATAGCTTTCAAATGCAGTGCTGTTTACTTTGGTATGTGATAGCTAAAGACCATTTGGTCGTAGTCCGTTACAACTGACTTCTATTCCAGTCTGTGAGGATGCAGTCACTGCAGTCATGTAGTAACACAGAGAGACACAGCACTACACACAGTGAATTTAACATTCACACAGGTAAGCAGCGGGTCAGACAGCAATACATTGCATTAATTGTGCTTGTCTGACAACTCTGATTGAGGCATAAGTCAAAAATACACTCTGACTCTTCCCAGATAAATTACCCCTGTAATTCGTTAAACTGCATGTGCATATAAGTCTGGAGAAACAAGAATTTCTGAATTTAAAGACTTCAAGAGAGCGCTGCAGGGCAGGCAAGTAAAGTTGTCATGAGTAATGAAGACAAAGCACTTTTACTATAAATTTAATTATGCAATAAAGTGCCAGCGTGGTGTGCAAGGAATTTGCTCAAGGTTCCCAAGGTAGGCTTTCATTCATTTTGTCTTGCATTCTTGAGCACCAGCAGTCAGGCTTCTGAGAGACTAAAGGACGTGTAGTACCTCCCCCGTTATTTGTCTTTTTAAAATGCACCGGAGACAAGGTGTACAAGTTGGTTATTCAAATATAACATCTCACTTTCTTTGAATAAAAGTATCAGTGGTTTATGTCACTGTTTATGCACTTTTCCGTAAATGCATTGCTCCACGTCCTTAGAACTTTGGTTTAGTTATACAGCTATAGATCTCTAAGACAATTTATCCTCATGAAAAATATGATTTGAAACTCCGTGATAATTCCTCAGTTTCTTATCAGTCTGTTGCTATGAATAGAGGATGTGGGAATGGCCATGCAGCATTTACAGAAACGCAACTGAAAGGGATGTGATTTTCCCTATTCGTGTCATTTTTAACCACAAGACAGCAAAGAGGCTTGTATACATTTTTGGGTACAATGACCCACATTTTATGCTGATATATCCTGGCAGAGCCTCACTGACTTCAGCAGAGCTCAAATTCATTTGAACTCCCAGGAAACTCAGCCCACTCTTCCTTAGGAGCATTTGCAAATATTTCCCTGCAAAGGCAAAAGCTACAGTCTCCGCATTGTCCTCGGACACCGTCCCACGCGCTGCAGGCCTTTCGGTTGCCCGTCACTTTGGTCATTCCAGAAGGCCATCAGGTGGTCTATGGGCATACCATATTTTGTTCCACGTTCGGCCTGCAAGCTGGTGGTGTTCTCCTGTACAATCCTGTGGCTTGCTATATACAGATTTGGGCTTGGCTTGTACTCACTGTGGTATAAAGTCATGTAGGAAGGATTAGAATCAGTCTCAAGTAAGAAGATGGTTTAGAGCCCTGCAGAGGTTTTCTCATGGAAGGGGAAAAAAAAATCCCTCCCACAGAACCATCTCTAGAGAAGGGATTACCTGTTGTCTTTTACCACGGAAACAAGGCCAAGCGTCTCTGAGCTGGTTTTGTGGGAAACGCAGAGCTGTGGTGTGAGCAGTGCTGTAACTGTGCCGGAATGCTCAGCAATGCCCATGTAAGGCTGAAACGAGCCTTTGCTGAAGGAGGAATCCAGTTTTACGCTGGCATAACTGAGGGCAGGACCTACCCAAAGAGTTGAATCTCTTTGTCCCAGTGAAGAGACTATACATAGTGAAACCTAAGCAGCAAAAGAGCACTACTCAGGGGTGCCCCGATTGATATCAGCTGAGGTGGTCCTTCATACTAGGCCATGATGACGGTGTATGAAGAGCTGAAAAGGAGTTTGCAGTCAGTAATATCATGGTTCCCATCTTCCTCCATCACCAAAAGCTGGCAGTGGGACACACGACCCAAGAGTTATATGTTCCATAGTGGAAGAAAGCCCAGGTATTATGGAGGCTAGAGGTCGCAGTGGGTACTTTATACAACTTTCAAGAGCCCATTAAAATAGGTAAAGGGATTACCTATGCTTTATATCTAACAAATAAATTATAATAAATGTCTCCATCCTTCTTTGTGTGCTTTTCCTGTTCCACATCTCTCTCTTTCCAGCTGACAACATACAGAGTTTTTCAGATAAATTTAATGGCCTTTTTGCATGTCTGCCTCTTTCCTTTCCCCAAGTGGGCCTTGTCCCTTGTGCAGACGAGCGCAGCACCGCACTGCTGTGCAGACACGCGTGCTGGGGAAGCAACGTGCTTACTTGGGACCACCTATGTCTTCGGTTTCATACCAGGGCTGCCAAGGTCAGAGATAAAGCTTGCGCACCATGCTGGTCGCAAAACATCTCCGGGTGACTAGAAATGTGCTGGAGCAGCCATATCATATACCCTATGGAGCCACAAAGTTTTGCTTCTAGGAAGTGGGTCCTGCTTGGAACAAGAGCTTGTACCTACTATTGTGTAGTAAATGACTCATTTTTTTCCAGCGTTAGCCTCATACATGGTTTTCCCTTGATACCTCTGATATTTTCATAGGCCGTGACCTGTTTGTGTATCTCCTGTAGAAGACTAGTTTTATTGCAGATGTTAAAATGGCATCACACTGACTGGGAAGTTTTGACACAGGCTCTGAAATCAGCCTTGGTAACATGTCATCGTGCCTCCTTTTTTCAGCATGCACGTCGCAGCAGGGACACTCCCGGGACAGCACAGCACTGTGTGGTGGGATAAGGTGGCAGTGCTGAAACTCTATGGCTTTGCTAGAGCATCCTTTCAAAAACCTTCACTGCCCAGCCCAAAGCCTGCTCTGGGGAATGGGAATCTTCCCAGGGCTTTGCATCAGGACACCTTGGTATGACCAGGAATCACATATGTTTAGGTGAACGTGCAGTACAAAACCTTTGGGGAAAGTCAAGGTACCACAAAAGAATAGGAATTGGGCAGTGATATTATCCATATCTATTGGGCAGGACCAGTGAACTCAGGGGACTTTAAGGAGCTGCAGTAAAACACGATTATTTTCACATGGGTGTTTCAAGGTAGGAAGCTGGCACTCTGTTTCCGTACTAGGTTCAAAGAGGAAAAAATATCACATGTGAATCCAAACATTTATAAATCAGAGACATCTCTTTTCAGAATTCCCTGTCAGAAAATTGGCAAAGTCCTGTCTGTGTGGATTTTTGTATATAACACAGTGCAATGAGATGAAATATTTTCTTAAGAACAAAGAGACAGGTTCCATGAAACCTGTCTGAGGAAATATATAAGTATTTGCTTAGAAATCCATGGAATAGATCACTTTGGAGCTTTTGCCTTTTTCTTTTTGTCCTACTTGGCTTTAGCACGTACTCCCAGGCCCAGGAACTCCAGGAGTGTTTCCATATTGCTTGTGCACTGCGTCGCATCAGGAAAAAAAGGGAAGGTAGTGTCGATGAATCCAGAATACATTTTGTGCAGAGAATTCCTCTCCTTCCCCTTCACGGCGAGGCAGCAGGTGGAATTTCAAGGGTGTTTGAACGGCTTTAACGGAGCTGGTGTGAAGGCAGAGGTAGAGTTTATATATAGTTTATATATAGCAACTTATAGTGGGGAGGGGGGGAAAGCAGCGCGTGTGCGCCTGAGGGACAAGGACAGAGCTACTCCCAAACGTCGTAAATTAACAGCGTGTGATGACAAATGAAAAAAAGGGACCTTGTTAAGGAACCAAATTGTTATTACAAGGAATGTTTATTTTTAGAGTTACAGGAGGTATGTTTTAGAGGCTATTAGTCAAAAAAAAAAAAAAACGAAGAAAGGAGGGGGGATTTTGTTCAACATCTGACCCCCTGCTCTGCCCCGCGATGCCGGGGAAGAAGGGGAGCGTTGGGTTTCACAGCCAGTCCCTCAGCCAGCCCTTACAGCCTAATCCAGGGTCACATTTCTGCCTGGCGCTGGCTAACCACCAGCCCAATTTGTTGCCTTTTCTCTCCCTGTGTTTCTTCCTTGCTTCAAGCCACGCAGAGACTTGTCCTAATAACGGGTCAGCCCTCAGCCAAATGCGTTCAGTTGAAGGCCACCATGGGAGAATGGCAGGATATTGTCTTTCCAACAGCAAGTGAATTTCAGGCAGCTTAAGGCGGTATCCGTTTCACTATAATGCTGGTTTATGTTACAGCCCTTTTCAAACTTCTAATTGCCCTGTTCTGCTGACGTTTATAGACATCCCTGACTTTAAATGAAAACACAACACTGAGGTCAGGAGGAGGTTCTGGGACAGCAGAGATCCCAGGTGAGACCAACGGAGGAAATTACTTCAAAACTTCCAAATGCCAAACTTGTTGGGGTGGGGGGAGGAGGAAAGGGGCAACAATGAAATCCCAAGGTGAGGGAGACCCTGTTCACAGCCCCAGAGGTGTGGATGTGTTATAGCAGCCCTTATTTACCCGTACATTTGAGGCCTGGAGCATAGCTAGTCCTCTCTCTCCCCAGTTTCTCCCCACTAGGTGTAAATATTTTAAGATATTTATTCATCTGAACGTGTGACTATTTTATCCAAGCTCTTCTGCTGTGCTAAATTGGTGGAGCTCTAGCAAAGTCAGTGACTTTACACCGGCTGGGAGCCTGGTCTCCCTGGAGTGAGAAGGTGCTCTGTCTCTTACAGAGGAGAAAACTCCTGTATTTTCTCTCTTCTGTTCAGGCATCTTCATCTGAGGAAAACCGATTTATCAGCGGCTGGTGGCAGGAGATGCTGTTACATGGGCTGGCTCTTGTGTCCCAACGTGCTGCACAACCTGCCAGCCCCAAGGTGAGGCCAGTTAAAGGGCCAAAGTGAAGAAACGAGACATGTCTCCCAGCCAGGCAGGGATCTGTTAGAGCTGTAGACTTTGTGTGCTCACTTCACATCACCCCTGTGGTGTAAATGCCTCTGTTATTCCAGGGGAAAAATACTTTGCAAGAACAAAACTGAAGGGATGCTACTGTGGTTTTGTGGAGGGTTATTTGTTCCCTTGTATCTACAAGTATTCTTACACCTTTCCAGGGAGCCAAAAGCTGGCCCTTGCTCCCCAGATGGTCGGCATCCCTGTAGCTGAGCTGGGTGGCAGAAAGCAGGGACCGTATCGAGGAATGTACTTTCCTCACTCAGAGTATTCAAAGGTTGCCTATACCTCATCATCCCATCCTGTGCCAGGGAAAGTTGCATCAATGAGAAATGATAGATAAGAAGCTTTACAGAGCCGCAGCCTCAGTACCCAGGGAGAAAAGCCCCAGCTCCTGGATGGGGCACAGAAGGGGTGCATGATACCAGGGTAGCTCACAGATCTGTGGGGCACATCAAGGGGAGAAGACACGGCAGCTGCAGGGTCCCCTGAGCTCTCTATCATGAGTGCCACGGCTCCTCGAGGTCTTAACAGGTCATAACTTTGTCCCTGCTGAAGGATTTCCTACTGCACCAACAGGGAACAATCCCCTCCTGCTACTGGACTGAGAGAAATTCACGGGGAAAAGGGATAGGGAAGGGACTGCAGAGACGTTCCTGCTCTGTTCAATGACATTGGGTGAAGCTGGTGCCACTAAGAGATGGTATCCTGGGAATTTATTCTTTCTCTCTGATTTATCAAACAGACAACCAAGGAATAGGACATTCAGAATGGGAGGAAAGACTGGGATGTGAAAGTTGGGATGTGCAGTTTGATCGGGTGCTGTGCTTAACTTTTTCCCTTTGTCACTATCCCTTTTTGAATAACAGGATCATCTACCCTCCATGTGATGGAGGGTAGATGATATTGGACTAGAAAAATAAATCGGATTACTATTTTAGAACCAGACCAAGTTAAGGTAATTGTGTATCAATTATGTGAGAAAGATGCCGAATGCCAAAGTAGGCAGATAAAAAAATACAGAAAGCATGGCTTGTGTTTCAAATACATTGTTGAAAATACGTTTAAAACTTTCAGGTACATAATTTATTTTTACTTGAAACACGATCAAGTTTTATATATAACTATATTTCTGCGATTACAGTTTGATATTACTTACATATATTTATAATGCTTTTATGTAGTAATAAAAAAATCTTCCAAACATTGTCAACTGTGTGCTGATTTTAAAGTCCTGTGTTTTATTCTGCCCGCAGATACACTTCTACACTTTTCCTGGTGTCCTGCAAATTATCTAGCAGACACGCACCAGCTCTTACGCAGGATGTTCAGTAGGTGCACGGTGACAGGTTAAAGTACTTTAGACCAGGTATTTAGGTTGCTAATAAAGCTAATGATCCAAATGCACCCCCAGTGGCTTTCGGTGGGAGACAAGTGACAAAACGGTTTTGAAAATCCTGTGACAAATGTCATGGTGGGTTTGATTCAGCTGCTCATACACATGCTCAGTGTCACTCCAGGGATCTTAGAACATCTGAGAGCAGATAGGCACCAGACACAGGCAATGAGGAGATACTCAAGTTCCTTCAACTTTGTCTTTGCTCCAGTTTTGAAAATACAGCTCAAGTTTTAAATAACACCCTATTAATACAGTGAAGTTTGAGACCTAAGTGAAGTTCAGAACCTTATACAGCACATCTGGACCTAAAGTAGCTGTTTCTCCCTGTGTTTGTACCTGTCCCTGTCTCCAGGCATCAGCAGAAGGTACTGAAGTTCCTTCTTATGGAGAGGACAGTCGGGTCCCACAGCTCGGATGCGGAACTTTGTGAGGTGGGACGTGGGTGTGGGAGCAAGTTTCACTTTCTGCCTGGAGAGGAGGAGAGGAGAGGGAGAGCTCTGGCAAACGTATTCATGCAACATCCCATTTTTGACTCTTTTTTCCAGAGCGGTGGCAACCTGAGTCTGTGTTATTAATAGATCCAGTGACTGAAAACAAACTCACCTGTTATTTTGCTTTATTTTTGTGAAAGCCAGTATTTCCATTAAAAATTCTCCAACTAAAATTTATTGCTGGAGTATAAATTACATTTTCTATTTCCTCTCTCTTTTCTTAATTTCTGCCAAGGGACAACACTGTCTAAGGAGAAAAAATGTCATTTTCCTAAAGGGATGTCTGTTCCCTTAAGCTCTGGTAGGATTTTATCTGATGCTTTTGTTCCTTTCTGGTTCTAACTGTTCATGAAAAAAAAAGGTCTCTTCAAAACAACGCTTAACATAGAGATATTTACGATGGGAAACTTATTTCTAATGCAGCTCCTTGTTCTTACACTATCATTTCTGAGCAGAAACCCTGACCTGTGTTTCCACTGTTTTCAGATTTCAGCTTGTTAAAGGGAGTATTCGGTATGCAGCACAACCTTCAGCCAACATTTCATTACATTTTGGGATCCAATTACTCATGCAGAGGGGTTCTCTTTTGTAACTTGGTGTAAGTTTTCTTTTACTGGGGAGGTTTTATTTTAATTCCCTTCAGTCTGCAATCTCCTACAAGTATTTAGTGATATTTTTTAAATTGTGGCAGAGCTATAAAATAAATATTTTTTTTCCTTTTTTTTTTTTTTTTAAATATCTGGAAAAGAACCAAATCCAGATGAAATGCATCTCCAAGATTTTTGAGTGAAAACAACATTAAAAGATATCTAATTAGACCTACAGTAATAACATCACCATCCCTGTTATGGGACACAGATATAGATATATATATATATAAAGGTTTGTGATCTGCTGAGTTAGGAAGTTAGCAAGCTGGAGGGTCTACCACAACTTCTGAGCACCCAATCAGCTACACCACATATTACACACACCATGGAAATTATAACCTACTCTATAGCTTTTGTGTAATCAATTTGGAATGACCAGATTTGCTCTCAAAACAAGACTTCCAGGATGCAAAAACCACAGATCTGAACAAAACCACAACTCCCTATATGCAAACTATCACATTTTTATATAGCACAGTGAATCTAAAGAATTTAAAACAAGATGCAGAAAATCTGAAATGCCAACAAACTAGTGCTGTTTGCCTGTGACCACAGAAAACGGCTCTGGATGTCCTATACAGCCTGTAACTTTTAAAGGAACATTTAATGAGTATATAGGAACTGCTGTCTATGAATCCAGGCACAGCCTCACCAAGCCCCAATATAGCATCTCCTCTGTCTGCTGTTGCTTGGCTCCTGGATGCCAACGCGGTCTTTAAATGGCAAACTTCCTTACTGTCTGAGCTGCTGATCTGTGCTTGTGAATTTTAAGTAAGATCTGTTCTTAAGAATTTGAATTGCTTTGCTTAATACTGATGTAAATGGCTGGGGGTTTAGTTTTTTGGAGTTTTTGGTTTGTTTGTGGGTTGGTGTTTTCTCAGTTTTTCTGCTTCTACTGCATTTATTTGCTGTTTTATGTAACATTGAGTTTTGATGCTTTTACTAATCTTGGCAACATCCAGGAAGCAGAATATCGTAAATAAGTAAATCTGGTCAATTTGGAATAGTCCATGGCTGCCATGCATGGGAGGAGACGTTATGGACCAGTTCTGTTCACACAAAGGTACGAGGCAGCACCTCACCTTGTAAAAGCCCCATCTATTTTGCCATGTTTCTGTTGCCTCATCCCATACGTTGTGAATATGGTAAAGTTAGTGAAGAGTATTAGAGGATAAATTTATCCCAGGCATCGCAGAGTCTGCACTCAACATACATTCTGGACTAAATCTTTTTCTAGGCAGTCTGTTTAATACACTTTTTTTTTGATGAGGCTTTAATAGGGAATGTGACCTGTTTTCACATCCAACAAAGTATTTTTACTGATTAATTTCTTCATAAATTGTCTTCTTTCTTTTCCTTTATTTTTGTTTGAGGGGTCCAGATTTGAAGCCATCAATCTGAAGCTCAAGACACCTAGACCTTATGTCCCAGACTCTTAAATAGCCCATTTGCAGACCCTGGGGAAAACCCCTCTGTGTTTATGGACATGGGCAGAAATGCGGAGGAGAACGGAGAGTGTTGCCCTTCTCTCCTCCACCACACTGTCCTCCTGGAATTAGATGGCCTGAACCCATCTGGCCTCTCTATTTTAAAGACCTTAAAGAAGGTCTAAGTTAGTGGCTCAGAGACAAAGAGAGCCCGTACGGATGGTCTTGTCATCCCACAAGGGATGTGGCAATGAGCTCTGGTGGGCTTGTGGTAACAAACTGATGGAGCAGCCAACTGATAATCTGCTCTGGCCAGTTAAGTAAAAGTACATCTGCTTGTATCCTCAGTTCCTCCAGCATAAATAGAAATTATGTCATTTTTCCCTCTAACACACATTAAGGATAGAAACATTGGTTCCATACTACAGGGACCATATTAACTCCTGAAAAGATACATTTCTTCACAACAGCTGGCCCCCGCAAATATTCAGTATTCTAAATTCAACCAATGCACATCACACTATGAGTACCCTCATTTCCAGGACATTTTATGCTGCCATAAATATTAGAATTTTCTTTGGGTCATGAAACTCTAAAGTCATTTGACTCTGGATACCTACACAGTAGATACCAGCCCCTGAGCTGCCCACTCTTGCTTCCCTTTATAGCTATTTGGGAGAAAAATGCAACACAGAGGTGTCTGTTTTAACACACAATGGCACAGCACCTCTAGATCTTTTCTGGGCTCCAGGAAAATGTTCTGTTTTCTGTTGTGCTCAGTGAAACAGATATGGGTGCCTGAGTGAATGTTCTGAAGCTTTAAGCCGTTAGTCTGGAGTTGCTCCAATAAATATTTGCAGATAGAGCCAATAAGGAATCAGATTTACTGAGTTTTAGGAAGATACGGTAGGAGGAAAGGGACAAGATTTCCTTTTGTGTTTAGTCCACAATGGACCAAATAATGGTTAAGCCCAAATCATCTCTTCCTCCATCCTGCAGCTATTTAGAGAAATCAACACTTTTCCTGAGCGCTAACAGGAGGTTCTGATGGTTCACTCTTCTCAGACAAAACCCATTGCCCCAGGCTGGGGATCCAGTCCTGTCCTTGGGGCAGAGCTGTCAAGAGTGAAGAGAATCTGCAGAACACTTCTTTGTTTTGCTGAAAGCCTCTCAAATTCATCACATTTTCTTGAAAACAAATGCACACATTACACAGAGAGCATTCTGCCACCAGGAAAATGTTGAGGGGATGTATTCACAGTAAAGAACAAAGGCATAAAGATAAACAAGACCCTGACAAAGAAAAGCATTTAAACATTTTGAAGTATGTGCTCAGACCTAAGCATCTCCATAACCACTTTGTTGAAGTCTATCCAAAATACAAATCTAACCTACTTATTTTTCTAGAAGTGAAGGTGGACAGTGTGGTCCCAGTTTTCTCCTGTGCCCTGGTGTATTGATGACACAGCACAGTAGAGCACAGCACAACACCTCTGTCAGATGAGAACGGTCCCATTTAACGTGCAGTTTCAACCCCCAGAAATTATCAAGCCCAGCAAACAGTTTTTTCATGAATACACGTGTACAGAGTCATCTACACACATAGAGTCTACCTGTGTTCGCGTTGCTTCCTAGGCTGTTGCGAGGCACAAAAAGGGAACCCAGCCAAGTAGCCCACCATAGCACATCCCCCTGTCAAACAATGCGACAGAATTACAGACTGCGGTGTAGTTTCACACAGCTTGAGCAAATGCATTATTTAGTGGTGAATGCCCAGGGACGCTGTGGCTGCCCCATCCCTGGAGGGGTTCAAGGCCAGGCTGGATGGGGCTTGGAGCAACCTGGTCTGGTGGGAGGTGTCCCTGCCCAGGGCAGGGCAGTTGGAACTCGATGATCTTTAAGATCCTTTCCAACCCAAACCATTCTATGATTCTATGAATTTCCTGGAAAGGGCTGGTGGGGAGCTAAGGAGGTCCTAAAGTTCCCCTGGTACCAGCACCCTGGGTGGTGTTTCCTCAGGTAGTAGCCACCGCACTCAACAGCTTACTTGCTCCCACCATGTCTCACCCAGCACTGTCACGTCTCCTCTATGTCCAGACAGTTCTTTTTGCCATGTTATAGCGTGTGAAGGACACTCTAGTGTGATATTCAGTCCACAAAGCCAAGTACTTTAAGGAGATGGTCCTCACGTAAGCCATGAACTCTGAAGTTTTCCTGCCATGGGTCGCATCTACTCATTGTGGGCAGGGGGGGAAGTGTGAGTTGCAGCAGCCACAGCTCAGTTACACCCCGTGCAAACTGCCCTTCTATAGGAATGTATGTGGGAAGACGTGGAGGCAACAACGTGCCACCTTCCCTGTGCCTGGGAACACTTGCGCTTTCACTCATCCCCACTAACTTTAGCCACCCGCCCCTGGCAGCGATCCTCTCCCTCTCCCCGGGCACAAAAGGAAATTCATCAAGTCTCTGCCCATTACTAGGTGGGATGATCCCAGGTTTCTGTGATGACCTGCCATGGTCCACCTCCACCTAAATTTCTAGACGCAGCTTCAGTAATGGGACATTTTAATCGCTGACACGGTCCTTGCCCTGCCCGAGGTCACTGCTGTAAGCGAGCCTGGCAGGTAGTCCCACACGGCTCTTCGTGGCCATGTACCTTGGCCACGTATCCCAAGGCTTTCTCCTGGCTTCCCTACTGACACAGCAGCTAATTATAAAAGCAAACTGTAAGCCTATCTGTTTGCCCTTGCCTGTTGCCAAGTAATGTTCGGTTTGACGTGTGACAATAGTATCGAGATGCTTGAACCAAGGTTGATATATAATAAGGGAATGATGTTCAGAGGAAACAATTGCAAGAAGTAACTTTCCTCATAAGGAAAAGAATCAGAAAACTGTACACAGTCGGAATACTTTAAATGCTTCTTCCCTTTTGCAATGGCTTGTATGTTAGAGGATAAATTTCACCTTGTATATTATTTCTATCATTAGCTATCATTTCACTTTCTTTGATATTTATAACAAATAAAGAAATATGTAGCTCTCTTTATAGACTTACAAAAGCCCAATAATTTCTTGATGGCAAGACATCCAGCTCTGAAAGATCAGATTAATCTTTTTGTATATGAAAGAGAACAAAAAGAAGAAGATAATATACTTATCTGTCCAAGTATGGGATCCACGGTTCCAGAGCTGTCTGGTTACTTTGTCTGTGACTTCGATCCAGCCAATGTCCACAGCTACACATAATTTCATATATTCTGACCTTCGTGCAGCCAATGATGAAGAACAGGTAGTTAATGCATAACAAATTGCAAATTCACATCCTAATCGGGATCCCAGCAGCAGAGATCATCCTCCTCACCGTCGCACATCTTTCCAAGTTGTGATAACTTGACTAAAATTAACATACTTTCTAAGGCATCAGAAAGCAAACAAAAATGAAGCTTTGCTCAGAATACGTATTCATTTTTTGTCTTCAGGATTTCTGGAGAAAAACTGAATCCACCAATTCCAAAATTTCTGAAACTTTTTTCTAGTTTAGCTGTTTATTTCTATATATGTTATGTTCATTTTTATACTGTAAACCCACAGGCTTTTAAATTGAGCCACTTAGAAGCATATGGGAGAGTTCAGCTGCCATTGCTATGAATGCCTACTCCAGTTCTGACAAGTTCCTGACACACAATCTTTTGCTTTTTAAGTTCTATTTGGTCACCAAACCCAGGCATAGGTCAGAATAGTCCGTCCATCCATACATAAGTTTCCTAAATTCCTATTCAGTTGATAACATCATATTATTTTGGAAGTCCTAGGAACTGAGAATAATTATCATTTTCCTTGCTCAGCAGTCAAAGGAAATCCCTGTGGCTTCTACTCAAGTGACTGAAATGAAGAGGAGGAAAAGAAGTGCCACTGCCTGACGTTCACGTGCCTTTAATGTGAGGGGATACAGGTGTATCTGGTTTGACGAAAGAGTGGCACTAATGTCAAGGTGCTGAGTGGCCATTAATTTCTTTCAGGAAAGCAGGTCTCTTCTTCATTCTTTCTAATTCATAACCGTTCCAGCCCTTTATGCCTTGCTCTTTCCACCCAACCTTCTGGAGACATCTGTGCTCCTCATGACCCTTCGGCAATTTCTCTGGATGCCTCTGCCTGCAAAGAAAGGTAGGATTGGCTTTTGATTTATCAGCTAAATCCCTGATGAGAATGGAAATCCTTTTCCTGTTGTGGGTGAAGGAGAGCCTGCAATGGCTTGACCTGTCCTGACAGCTCTCCCTGTTTAGGAACTTGTCTGAAACATTTATTTTGGGGTGTCAGCCATTTATCTCAATCAGCATTGAAATTTTAATAGGAGACTACTGGAAAATACCCTTTTGTTAGCACTGTTCTACCTTTACACAGCAAGCAACAAACCACTTAACATTCATATGGGGAAAATTTGAAGCAAAACGGATTATATATTTTAAAATTTTATTAACTTTATGTATTATTGAGCCTTGCTTAACCACATTTCTAATTTAGATGAACATCTGGCTCCTTGCTGCATCCAGAAGAAAAAAAATACTTTCACCTCCACCATGTTGTGTACAAAGACACAACAGCAGGTTCAAGAGACAGAATAGTCTGTTTCTGGATGGCAGATGCTCTGGGGTGTAATCATTATTCATTGGCTGCGGGGATTTTCAGGCAGGCTGCCAAACCGCCCATGTGCCTCTGCTTATTGCCACATTTCTTAAAGGTAAGCTTTTTAATTGGAAACGGGAGAGATCGTGTGTGATTTGCTATGCAGTTCTTGACAAGTAGTTTTTAAAATCAAATGCTATGCTATTTTTTCACATGCAGGAAACTTTGGTGAATGTGATCTCCCCCCCCGACAATCACGCATTAAATTATAAAGCTCCATAGAACACAACAGTTGATAAGAGGAGAGAAAAACTGGGAAATGATTTATGCTGGGCTGCAGTTGGGGCCCTTAGATAAGAGCATGTGGAATGCAATGCACATACCCACCATAGAGAGCGTGCCATATAGTCACTAATGCTTTCCTTCTCCAGTGCAGAGTGTCCTTACCATGTACCCTTAATCCCTACCAAGACCTCTACCTTCATCTATTCTGTGTAGAGTACACCCTTCCCATAGGGCAGTGGGTAAAACACAGATCTACAGATGAGTCTAATTCCAGGACTTCATGGGTCTGACAAACATAGAGTTTGCATATTCTAGATCCTGTCTGAGATTTTTTTTTGGTGGTCCAGATCACCAGATCCTTAGGTCTTGATCTGTAGATACAGAACGTAGCCCTGTAGAGATAAAACTGTAGGATTTTGCCTTAGATGAACTAAAACGTGGTAAAAAGATGAATACATTTTCCACTGCAAACTCGAAAGGCCCAGTTTTCACATTTGAATGTCTAGAACCCATAAATCCATTTCTAGATTTCAGCTTATTTCAGGTTTGTGAGACTTGATTTCAGCACCTCCAAATGAAAACAACATCCAGATATTTAGATGTCTTACTAGGCACCTAGTTGGGCTTCCTCTTACTTCACATGTGTGTCAGCAGTCTAAACGTGTAGATCATCTAAACTCTTCTTCCAGACAGGTAGAGGAAGAGGCTTCTGTCAGGCCATCTCATCTCTTCCTGAAGTAAATTTCTCAAGTAGATCTGTTAACCACTCCTAAAAATATTTATTTTTTTTTCACACTGCCCATAAAGAGAAGCTAAGGAACTAGACCCCATGTACACATCTGCATCGTGGATGTTGCACACACCTTGTGCACTAACCCCCAGGGCTAATGAAACACAAACAAGTTTAAAAACTGGAAGGGAGAGGCACAACTCTATGAGGAAAGAGTAGAAATGCGGACACATTCGTATGGCCTGGTTAAGCTGTGACACGAGCCCTCCTTTGTGTTCTTCAGCATCACAAATACCAAGAAAGAAAAGGAAATTTTCCTGCTCTGACTTGTCTTCTCCTTTTAGGAAAAGCTGCCTGACTGAAGCTGTTAGTTTAAATTATGGAGACCAAATCTGCTAAACTTTCAAACAGTATTTTATGAGTAGGTGTTGTCTTCCTCCCACTTGGAGAACACCACCTTGGTTTTCTCTTGCTTTTGCACCCTGATTATCAAGGCTAAGGTATTTCTTAACAGAGATTTTTTTTTTTTAAACTATGTAAAAAATTAGGTGTGTAAAGCCTACAAAGGATGGAGGAGCTCCATTGTAGGGTATGATGCTGAACTGGCACAGGATAGATTGAAGTCATCGTGGGCAAAGGGGCTTCTGGGGGCTGCGGGGTGTTATTCAGCTGGCAGGGATTTTCTTGTGTACCTTACAGCAGGAAAGCATCCCACAGGTAAAGCAGAGGGGACAGAAGATCTTTCCTATCCTTCTGAGAGCATTTTGGGCATTGGGACCGGCGAGGTATCGAAGGGAGAAGGGGGATTGACCCATCAGTCAGGAACATCAGGAGCTCCAGGCTGCTGGCCTTGCTCCTCAGCTCCCCAGCTAAATGAGGGGTCTGAGATGTTTAAGAAGGAAGGAAAGGAGCATCTCAGAACAAAAGAGTCTGCAAAGTGTTCTCAGATGCCAAAGAAGTCCTGGGGGAAAACAATAAAAATTAAAAAAAAAGGGGGGGTTTGAGGTCTGGTCTGAATGATTAAGCAGCTTTTTCTGTCTCTAATTTCTATGACTTCATACTGTGTGTTGAAATCCAGACTCCACTGAAAGTGATGATGAAACTCCCACTGAATTCCAGGAGCCAGGCTTTTATCTGTAGTGTCTGAGGAGAACTTTTGCTAATTCTAAAAATCCTGAGTACTGTTTGAGGAATTTCCAGCTGCCACAAAAGCTATTGTTCTAACTGGAAGCACCATTCCATTTGAGAAGAGATCTGTACAAATAGAAGTATTTGTGGAAGTGTGAGGCTGCCTTTCTGTTTCTCGTTGTCTTTAACTAGGGATGTTTCCACTGATCAGTCTGAGAGTTAAAAACTAGTCATCTTGCAGATGGGTAAATAAACATTAATGAGACCAAAGATTGGCTCTCCAAGTCTATATGGTCCATATGCTGCCCACTAACTTTTTTTAGGCTGACAGTTCCAGCTACTCACAGTTGATGGCGTCGAGTCAAGCTCCCAGACTCCACTGGTCTGTAGCTACAAAGGGAATAAGGGAGATCCGCAGGGAATTTGGAAGACCCTTCCTCACAGACGTCCCCATTGCAGCTACTATGAAATGTGGAAATCAGAATATTCTAAATGGTCCTTCTCTCTCCACACTCGACTCTCTCCTCAGCAGCACTGCAGCCTAGGTGTCCTTCTGGCTTTGGTTTCTTTTCCCGGCTGAAGAAAGGTCACACCATGTCTCACAGGCTCCTGCAGTTCTCTCATTTTTGGGAACTAGTGAGGAGGGTGCAACATATCATTTCCCTCTAACTGCAGTGGTTTAATGTTTCGTTTGAGGAATGAAATATTCATGAGCACGGTAAGAAGGAACCAGTGTGAGTGCATCTTTGTGGTTTAGTGCCTCTCCCTTGGTGATGGAAAGAAGAGTGAGAACCTTCTCAGGAGCAGGAGGGTATTCAATACTGCTCTTGCTTCTTGAACATTGTCAGTCACAGTGTGTTCTCTGGGAAGGGTGAGAAGGGCTGTTATCTCTCCTAGTTGTCGTGAGGGGGGATGGCTAATGGCACAGACCTGCTTCGTGGGGGCATTTTCTCACTTTTGGGTGGGGAAGGCAAAGCAATGTCCAGCCTCTGGGTCTCAGGATCACTCAGAGCATCACTCAGTCACTTGGCCTTTCTGGGCTTTTTGATTTTCTCAGGACACGTATCCTTCTCATAGTGTTTCCCTTTTCACTGGAGTATTTCCAGTCCATCCTCTGATGCTGGAAATGCTCAAGCTTTCAGTTCTGTAGTGACCCAGCTGTTGGTTGGACCAGCATCAGTCTGAGGGAACGCCCATGGTTCCTCATCTGTGCCCAGGTTCCCGCGTCCTCCCAGGCCACCTGGGTAACCTTAGACAAATGGTCAATCTCAGCTTCCCAGAAGCAGCAAATGCCCAAAGCAAATACAAAAAGTTAGGTGCTCTGAGTTGTCTTAGTTTGTAATTTAAGGGAATGAAAAATAAGTGCACAACAAGGCGCACAGCTCAGCCCAGCACTGCCCGGTCGTGCTCACTGTTGGCTTCATCCAGGAATCATCATTTGGTGATGGTGGACTCCTGCCCACATCATCTGTGTGGCAGCGCCCACAGCCCTTGGGATACTATCTGCATAGTTCCATTCTCACAAAATTCTAGTGGCTCTCATCATTGATTCTTTGCGAGACACTTTTCCAGGTCCTTTCATTTTTAATTCATTGTCTTCCTTCCCTGCCTCGGATGTTCCCATGTGGTTATAATTGCTTTTAGCGAATCCATGCGCCTTAAAAGAAGCAGACAAGTCAGTATGTTGTCACGGGCCGCAATGGACAGACTGGAAAGTTGTGTCCGAGTTTGTTGATGTTTCTTTCTTTACTGACAAAGCCGGAGAAGGATGTCTGAAAAGACCAAAGCCAGCTTCAGAAAATCCTGGTGACAATCGTTCTGTCCCACAAACGTGAGTTTAATGTGCCATTTTGTTCATCTGATGTGTGAAATGGTGAGAAAAACCAGATTTGATGGGAACCATGTGCACAGCAATATGAATAACAGATTATATGAATACCATTAATAATCTTTCTATCAAAGGGCTGAGGGCTTTTTTTCTTTACTTTTCCATTTTATATAAATTTCCATTATTGCCTGTTTTTTTCAGACATCAAGGTCTCCCAAAAAATCCTTAGATAAGGATTGAATTTAGCACCCATAAAGCAAAGCAGATACCTGTTGACAACGAGGTAGAAGAAACATTGCTCTGCAGAAAAGAATCTTATATGGCAGCCATCCATTCCATCTACATTTCCCAAGATAAATAACTGCAAGGCTACAGTTTCTGACACCTCTAAATTTATTCCTGGACCCCTCTTCCTCAGATATTTAACATAAGACATATGAATTGGTCAAAATAATACATATACACCAACCTTCCACGTGTGGTGAAATAATTAAACCAAAATGCATTAGATTATCATCATATAAATTAGTAGCAAGTCATTGTCTTGAATGAATTTATATCAATTTGAATGTGCTGCAAGTCTGGCCAAACAAGCAGAAATTTCCTGCTCTGGGGAAATTCCTTGGCATCAGCTCTATCCATATTCTAAGAATAAGCAATTAGATGCTTGTGTTTAAAACACCAACGAAAAAAATTCATGGAAGCAAATAGCTCTTCCCCACAAATGCTTACAGGCTGGATATTCTGGGAGAGATGCTAACAGTAAAAAAGCATGAGACAGAAGAAATATTTTTGACCAGAGAAATCAGCAAGAAAACAGCCAAAATGATTTCTCTCATGTAACAGAAGGCAGAAATGCCAGGGAAGTTTTTTTGCCATATACCAGGCTGGCTTCTAGCAAGAAGGAAGAGCGGAAGAATGAGAGTTTATGTAAATAAGTCAAGAAAATAGACATTAATACATTAACTCATATTAACACAAAGTATAAATAAATTCCATGTTTATATCTGGATGCTAAAAAAAGTACTGACACTTAAACGAAAAAGTAGGAGTTTCTCCAGTGCTATCAGTGCTACAGTACCTTAGCAGATTGCCTGGAAAATACTCCAAACAAGACAGCAAAGCCTGGCTGTGCTTTCTGAATTTGCTGGAGAGAACCGGGGTCATGCTACTAAACAGAATTAAAGCTACTCTGGTGGGTTTAGTAGCCAAACAGCAGAGAACATGTTGGAAATGTATAGTGTATTTGTCAGCTAGACTGTGGCTTTCTGAATACTTCCAAACTATAGACATGGAAAAAAGCTTCCAGGAAATAAGATCTCACTGTACTTCCCAAAAAACCCAGACAAAATATGGAAAGATATTTATGAAAGGCTTAGATTTCCCTCTTTTATACATTAGTGCTTGGACTCCATACCCACGAGAAGCCCCAAGGAATGTAGAGCTTACAAGCTAATATGCCATCTCTGTGTGCAGTGAGTTATGGTACGGATAAATTCTGCAAATCTCTGTACAAGAAAGTGTGCTGTGATGGAATCAGGGTCGTCTGGGAGAGCACTTGGCTTCCTTTCCCATGAGATTGGCCCTTCCCTGCCATCTCCTGCCTTGTTCACTACAAACTGTCCTGCCTTGTTCACTACAAAAATATTCTGCAGCGAAGGAGCCACGAATAGATAAAACCTGTGCTCTTACCAGATGATTCTGTTTCCATTTCAGCATATGTATTGGGGTGCACTCGATCTCCTGGTCTGGTTTAGCAAAAAGAGGAGGCAAGGAAGGAGGAAAAATGAAAAAATCAAATAATGAAATGAAATGAAATGAAATGAAATGAAACAGATCTAAATTAAATTAAATTAAATTAAAGAGAAAGGGAAAAATTGGGACTTCAGGTAGTTTTCCCAGTGTCTTCTTTAACAAGCATCTGCTGGGAGAAGGCAGCCACATGTGTGTGAGAATTTTGGGGTTTTCTTTCCTTGTTAAACAATTTATTTTTTTATTTTTTTTAAATTGGGATAACCTCACAGTAGCTTGACTTATAGCGTGCACCCACAAGCAGCTTTCCCTGCCCCACCTGAAGGGGATGGATGAGGGGGTGTAATGAGCGCAGGGAAGGGAGCAGAGAGTACGTGCACACCGACTTTGCCATCAAAGCTGTTGTTCATGCAACTATCCCGAGGAAATACAATATTCTAACTATGCATTTCAGAGAGTCTTAAAGATTTTCTGAAGGAGCTGTTGTTTGCATTGTTATTTTCAGTTCCATTCCCTTGGGGATTTCCAGAGCTATGAGTAAATCCACACATAATCTTCTGGAAAACTTGGAATCACCTGTTCTAAATTATTCCCATTCTTGCTCTAGTGAATAAAGCTGAGGAAAAAGCTTGTATTTCTGCTTTGTAAAAAATACAAAAGTTCTTTTATTAGCTTTGATTTAGATTAAAACAAATGTATTTTTCAATTTCCTATGAATTTTTAAAAAAATGTTGTGATATTTGCTTTGTCAGCATGGCAAAATTTCACATCGGAAGCGCAAGAATTTTTGAAATCTTCACTAAAACATGGGTTTAGGCAACACATGATAAAGGTCAGTGGCATCTGTAGGTTGTGTAAACCTAATAGATCAGTTGTGCCATACACGACCAGTAAGACTAAGAGTGGGAGCTACTTCACTGATTAAAGGAAAGATAAATACTGAGTTCTGTTCTCAGATATATTAACACAAATCTGGAATGATTCCGGTTAAAGTCCCTCAAATTACTTTATCTTCCCAAAGAAGTTGTGCTGTGATGCAATCGATATCATCACTCAGTTTTCACTCACGCAGAACATAAGAATACTGTCCACAGTCTGTGAGTCTCCTCTAAAAAAATCTATTCATGCAAATCTATACACAAGTGGAAAAGATTTTTGAGGCTTGCATTTAATCATTCTGCTCTCCGAATTGTGAAGTTTTCCTGCATTGTCTCATGGCCATGCTTTGCATACCAAGAGATATTAGTAATGGCCGTTAAAGTATCCTGTCATTTAAAAAAAAAAAAAAACCAACAACAACAAAATTACAAAGCTGTCATGACATTTGACAGGATTACCATGTGCGAGAAGAGAATTACACAAATGCAAGAAGCTGAAAGGGTGATCGCTTGCTTTACTTCTTCATGTTAACTTCATTGGATATTAATCTTCCCACAGTGTTTCCAACACAGAGAATTACCGGGGCAGGGGGGGCTGTCAAAAGTGTTCTCTGTCTGCTATTAATTGGCTTCTGTCAGTGCCCATGAATTTAGACATTCACTTCAACAGCAGACTTTATCCAACATGCAGCATATTTGAAAATTGCTCCTGCAAGTTAGTAGTGGCTGGGAAAAATGTTTTCCTCAGGCTGGGCCCTTCTTTGGTTAAGTATTGTCTCAAAATAGATCCCGCAGTGGGACAAACGTGTTTGCTGCCTGGATATGGTCTGCCAGATTTTCATGTGGAATATTTCAAGCCGAGGAGGGAGAATGACCTGTACCGTGCAAGTTCTTCATGGGCGTTTAACACCCACAGCTTGAAACTCTAGCTCTGTTTATTTTCTCAAATAAAAACCGAGTGCTTGTCTCTGGGTCCCAGGTCTGGCCCAGACCTCCCTGCCAGTGAGGGCTGGCAGGAGCCACTGGGTAAGCGACCGCTTTGGGCCAGGCCGGAGTAACCCGGGGCTACCAGCTGGGGAGAGCGGCCAGCTCTCGCAGTTGCCCCTGGGCTGGCTGATAGCCTGGTGCTGCTGGCCCTTCCCCTGACCTCCAGCTTGGCTTTTTGGCTACTGACTTTGGTTTGGTCCCCGAATCCAGGCCTTCATCCTAAACACCGGCTTGGACCGTGTGGGTCCCGTTGCTTAAAGAAAGGCCATGGGATGGGTTTTTCAAGTGTGGAGGGTAAATCTGGAGAGCCTCGTGTCTTCCCAGAGTGTTTCAGGATATGCCACCCCTTGTGAATTTAATTCGAGGTTAGCTGAGTGTGGATGTGAACAGCTACAGCAGAAAGCCATCCTCTCATTACTGCATCCAGATGTGCACACCTCTGGGATGAGGTGCTAGGACTCATAAGGACGCATCCTGTGGCTCACAGCACTGTATGAGGTGGCACCACTCTGATTTTTTTCTCATGATGTGTTAGGAGAGACCCTGCTCCTTTCCAGATGCCTACCCCGAAGTGCTCACAGCCCACCAGCTCAGCAACGTTTCCTTCCCATTTTTTTATGCTCCCTACTTCTCTGCAGGATTTTTCCTCTAGCAGATGGCAAGACACAGGCTCTGCAGACCTGTTCTAGCTGTTGACATTGATCCAGCTTTGATTCTGTAGCCCCGGAGCAGATTTCGTGACGTGAGGTGTTCAGCAGAGCAACCTGGCACCCGAGGAAGGCAGCTTGGCTTTGTTAAGAAGATCACAGAGGTTACAAGTGGATGCAGCAGGTTTTAATAACCACAGCATTTCCTTGTGCTGACTGTCATTGTCGGAACCAAGGGCCAGGACTGCACCACCCTGGTTTCTGGGGAAGCCTTTAAGAAGTTGCATGAGGGACACACTCCAAACCAGGCAAGGACACACAACCCTATTAAGGCACAAATGGGTTCTTATTAAACATCTCCCTATAAACTGTCCTTTAAATGGCCAAAGGCTTGTGGTTTACAACAGTTAATGTTGACAGTTGCAGGGACTCTAATGAAAGGTGAGCTATTGTCCTGGAATTGGTATCATTGGAGGTACCCAAATTTCCTGACAGTTTCAACCAAATCAAATACTGGGGCTTCTATCTCTTTTTTTAAGCTGGATGTTGTGAGGGAAGAGAAAATAGTGCTGACATTTGGAGGCTGAGGCGGTGCTGGAAGAGCTGAACTTGGCCAAAGAGTAGGACTTCGGTAGGAGTATATCTGCCTGTGATTGTGGACCTCTCTTGAACGTTGGTGACCAAGTGCATTGAAGACTGAGGAAATTTGTGTGTTACAGAAAAATGCTAGAACTCATTCTCCAACATGCTGCCTTGAAAATTCTGCTACAAATGAAATTTCCCTGTGCAGGCAGGGATTGAAATTTGGGCTAAGAAGATAAGTGAATTTGCAGGACCCTGCTCATGGCAAGCTGTGGTGGGATCTGTGCACTTTGCAAGTATGTGGGGCTTAAAATTGTCTCAGATCATCCAGTAGACTGAAGTTACACGCTGGGCTTCCAACCCAAATTTCCTCTGAAAACTCAAGCTAGGTAAAGAAAACCCCAACCATACGGCTCAATATACCTATGCTTGTGTGTCCTGTGTTTTCATCCACAAGAATTGCGGGATTTCTCTTGCTAATGCTCGCAGTCTGTCCCATTTGATGCCAGGAGCCACTTTTTACGTAGCTGAAAAGGTGTTTCCTCTACTTAGAGGATGTCCCCAGTCACATCTGCTAGGGACCAAGAGTGAAATAAAGAAAATGCAGGTCCTACCCTCAATTTAAGCTTTATGTGAAAAATCTCGCTTTAGCCCAGGGAATATTTTACACTCCAATAAGTGATTTGTCAGTACCAGGCAAAAGCTGGACCAGTTAATGGCCCCACAGTAAGAGTAAAGACAGCACTCCCCGGGTTGCCAGGTGGCTGGCTTTCCTCCACTCTGTTCTCTAGCCTGGTCTTCCTTCTCACCTTTACCCAGGTCAAAGAACCCCGGTTTGGGGTTGTCTTGGCTGGAAGCTGCTTACATCTCTCTGGTCTCAAAGCTGCTAGTGACTGTCTCAGCTTGTCTTGTCTTTCCATTCCCAGGTGAGTTTTAGTAACTTCTCTTTCAGTTCCTAGGTGAGTTTTAGTAGCTCTCATTTTCAGAAGGACAATGGGCTTTCTTCCTGGGGAAATGGTAAGCAATTGCTCCAGCCCATCGCAGTATAGAGGGGATCCTAGTGAGCCACCAGACAAAAACACTGGTCCAGCTTACGGACACCCCGAGTGTCAGGTGCAGCAGGTTTGCAGGGACGTCCTGGGGCAGCTCCAAGTGCGAGGTGATGCGGAGACAGACCATTAGGAAGAGTTCTGAGACAGTTTTGGGTGAATTTCAAATCACTGGGATGACTAATGTGTTTCAGATCTGGCCAAGAAGGGGCATTAAGCTTTTGTTTTCCACAGAAGGGCACCTACCGTTAAACTACGTGTTCTCCCTGACACGCCGCTCTTTCCCAAGTCGAGTGCTGAAGCAATTTAATCCCTGGTTGATTTTACTGCCCAGGAGAAGTGTTGTGTGGGGTTTGTGTGCGGATAGGATGGCTCGTTTCGAACTTCCAAGCTATGCTTGCTGCAGGCTGGGTTTGCTGCTAAGGAGATAAACCACATCTGAAGCACTAACGCTCTCGTAAACCGGCTTGTGCTTTCTGATCATTCCTTTTAAACACAGCTTCTACTCAGCATCAAAAAACATTAGCACTTTTCAGAGAAACCAGATCCCTCGGCTCTGACACATGATTTAGCACCCCCATCATTACACAACACATGGTTTCAAAGCGGCTGTTGCAACTCTGAACATGTGTGATGCTACTTGAACTACACTGTCTTTTTCACAAACTGCCCTGGGGAGTTTATTGAACATATTTTCAGTCAGGTTTCCTGGCACTTTAAGTATAGTTTTCTCAAAGAGCAGGGAGCGTTGAAGCACAAGATGAAACAAAATAATGCGGCGTGGACTAGGCAGGTGCAACCTTCGTGGCCTGCACTGGGAGGTGTTGTGAATTTACAAGTGCTTTCAGTTATTCCGAGTTAGTTCTGATCTGTCTTACCCCATTCTGGCATTCGGAGAGAGTCTAAAAACAAGTATAACACAAATGCCACGACTGCTGGGAAGCAACAAGAAGTTCCCCTCCGCCACTTTCATTTCCTTCTTTACCTCCTTTTTTTTTTTCCCCTCTTTTTTTGCTTTAAATACCTTCCTGGTCTCCTGAGCCATTTACAGGAGGCAAACTCCTGGCAGAGGCAGATGGGGTGCACTTGCTCATACAAACACGGAGCTTTTCACGGCCAGAGCAGTGGGTGAGAGGGTTTCGCTCGCAGCGGGATGCCCTCTTTGATCCCGCTCGCCACAGGCCCACAAAAGTGCTAGTGACAGGGCGAGGGAGGGATGTGGGAGTGAAAGCCCGAGCCCGCAGGACGCGATGAGACCACCGCTTTCAGCAGCAGATGAGATTTACACCCCATTCAAATGATCCCGGAGGTGTGGGGTGAGTAATACCCGCTGCTCCCAGCCGCGGGGAAACCAGCGCAGCCCGGGCTGTGCTCGCTGCTGAGCCAACCCCTTCCTCCCAGCTTCAGAAACACGAAGCTGTGCTCCTGCCGGCAGCAGGGAAGAGCAAAGCGTAGGCCAGGGGATGGAAGAGCTGAAGATCTCTGCTCTACCCTGAGCATCACCGAGTGGGGGACACTGGGAAGAGGAGCCTGTCGGGAGCAGAGACACTTGGTGGTTGGGCGAGTGCTGCCAAGGACTTCTCCTTGACTTTCCGTGCTGGCTGCCTCGTCTCCTCGTCCCTCCCAGAGACGGGTTTGGTGGATCCTGCAACAACTCCCACGCTGCAGACAGCTGGGATGGCAGCCCCACATCCCTGCTCTGGCCACAGCAGGGTCACAGGGGACCCCAGCACCCACCTACCCCCCAACATCAGAAAGGCATGGACCTGCTGGAATGGGTCCAAAGGAGGCCATGGAGATGCTGAGAGGGCTGGAGCCCCCCTGCTGTGAGGACAGGCTGAGAGAGTTGCAGGGGTTCAGCCTGGAGAAGAGAAGGCTCCGGGGAGACCTTCAAGCCGCTTCCAGTCCCTCAAGGGGCTCCAGGAGAGATGGGGAGGGACTCTGGATCAGGGAGGGGAGCCCTAGGAGGAGGGGG
>JAOXJK010000023.1:65997632-66012620 GCA_025774025.1 Xenus cinereus | reverse complement strand
TGGGGCTTGGAGCAACCTGGTCTGGTGGGAGGTGTCCCTGCCCAGGGCAGGGGGGCTGGAACTCGATGATCTTTAAGGTCCCTTCTCACCCAAACCATTTTGTGATTGTATGATTCAGTTCCTGGCTGGGCTTCCCTGAAAGCCAGTTGGGGACTTCAAAGCTGTGAATTGGGCTTTTCCAGCAGAAAAGCTCTGTTCTGTGAAGCTGCTTGATCACATCAGCCTTGCTCCCTGCAGCCAGACAAAGGAAATGATGGAGATTCTGCAAAAAACATTTTTTTGTTGAAATGTATTTAGTTCCCACCAACTTCGGTACCAAAGTCTGTGCAGTAAGAGGCAAAGTAAGAGGCAGAATTTAGTCCTACCTCTGTTAATTTGGGCAGGAACTATTTCCAGGGCTATTCCAAAGTAAATGGGGTACCTGCCAAAATATAAACCCCCTTCACCTTGTCATTGCTCCCCGGTGTGCCCCTGTTTCAGGAGGAGTAGGTTAACAAGGAAAGAGCCCGCTGCAGCACCTTAACCAGCTGAAAGGGGGCTATGGTGCCCTGGGGGGTAGCTCTGGCCATCCACCTTTTCCTGCAGGCACTAACACTAATTGGCCATGAAACGGTAAGAGTGAGGTGAGGAAATCACCATGGGCTGCTTCAAACCCACTGTTCCAGATCTATAGACTGGTGAAGAGCCCCCAGAACAAAAGCAAATGTCCCCTGGTCGGTGGGAGGACGTGACGGTACCATCACCGCTGGTGTTTTACTGGGCTGAGAGTTCTGTGCTGTGGAGGCTCTGCGGGAAGACGAACGCTTGCTTTTACGGAGACTAAAATGATCTGGTTTAAAATCACACAATAATCCAAAAATTGCAGGAAGCTGCACAATTAATTAAATCCAGAATTATTGAATACAGACAAGAGAGCTGTTAGTTTGGGTACACAAATATAATATAAAGGTCTATATAAGTCTATATATAGTCTATAAAGGCCTAATCTCAAATGCTTTTACCTTTTCTTAGGCAAGACATGTAGACTAGGGATCTGCCACTGTGAAACTTTGACAAAAATTGTATTTTGAGTCCTGACAGTAAAGGCTACAGATCAAGACAAGCTCTGGCACTTTTGAATCGTGGTCACCTGACCCTTGGAAACACTTCTTGTCACTCTAAGACTTGCTATCCCACTCGCAGTGATTTGTTCTCTTCTGCCGTTTGTCAACGAGGCGCATGTCACCGCCACCCCTATACAGACAAGTTGACCCGGCATTTTGCCTCTCGCGTGGGAGAGCTGTTTCATGGTGGGCAGCCCAGGTGGTACAAGATGACACGGGTTTCGTAAGACGGCAATCAGATCAATGAAACCATCATCTGGTTGAAGCAGAAAGCGAACCATATGTGAAATAAATTTTAAGCCAGCAGAAAGAAAATCCAGGGCTGTCATCGCCCCGGTAGTCCATCACCTGTACGGAAACAGCGGGTGTGCGCTGGGGGTTCTTGCCACCCACCTCCTCAAATGCTGGGCGTGCTGGCCGGTCCTGTGGGGCTATCCTAACGCTGAATTTATGGGTGCTACAGAGGCTGTGGCGAGATGCGAACCAGCTTCATCCAACCTGCTTTCAGGGAATGGACCGACCACTGAGACCTGACCACGGTGTCTGCCTGGAACTGGAGCCCAGCTCCTGCCCCTCCACTCCCACCCAAGCTGCTGCTGTGCCCGGCCATGGGCCCATGGTGACACCACGAACTCTGACCCCTCCCCACTGACCAGTGCGGACATGCAATCCTTCTTCCAACACAGGAACTAGCACACATTATTTAAAATATGTTAATTTTATGCTTCCAAGGCAGCGATCACAGGACAGACAGTGTCTGAGCTACATAAACCCAACTGGTGGAAAGATGAGCCAGTGCAAGCGACCCAACAAACTGGTGTTAGCAAAATGAGCTTATTCACTAGCAAAGTTGATCAGTACTTTACATTGTGGTTTTGTGGTACCTCCCGCTCTGCTAGGAGAGCGCTTAAGAAGGGGTAGCTCCATTGGTGAACCCCAAAGCCTCAAGCAAAGTCCTGCAGTGCCCAAACCATAATAAACTGTCTGGGCCCCAGTTTAGATGAGGTCCAGAGAGTTTATTATGGCTTGATAATGAGATAAGTGGTGATAGCACCCAGGGACAAGATAACTGCAGGGAGCATCTTCTCCCATCACAGCTCGTTCGCTGGTGTCCCCTGCCATCCTGACGTGGTGACGCCGCTCCTGCTCCTGGAGCAGCCTCATCCAGTGCCAGCCCAGACGTCCGGCACCGAATCCCATCACACAGGCTCCTGTTTACTGTGAAATTCATGAATGGTAATTACCAGTCCACATTTCTAATTCACTTTACCGCTTATGCGTCCACTAAAAGCCAGGGAGACATAACCATAGCCCCTGTGGAAGGGCCGTAGCTGGATGTGTCTCTGAACCTGGAGTTTGATGCATGCAGTGAAGGTTCATGTCTTCTAATCTTTCATATTTCTCCTCTCCCCCTCCTTCCTTCTCCCAGCATATGCTGGACAGACCTTCTCATACCTGCACCAAACCACCTGCAAGAGGCACCGATGTCATTTGCTCGTGGAGTTGGCAAGGCTGCCTGCTTAGTCTGCTTCTAGACACAGCAGCACGTGCAATCAGTGGGGTCACCGAAACCCTCCACCAGCCCGGGCTGTCCCAGCGGCTCCTATTCCTCATCTCCGGGGTTTTAACAGCACACATGCATTTTACTGAGGCAGGTTCTTTTCTCCACGGCACTCACTGAAGATGTGTCTGTGCCCAGCGGGATGCTCAGCGCTGTTTATGCCACAAAACATGTCCCTGGAGGCTTTTGGCAGCAGTAAAGGCTTGAAGGTTGGAGGAACAGACCTACAGCATCACCTGTGTGAGAGCCCGGCCGGTTTAGTGCCTGGCTGAGGAACCCAGGAGCTGCACAACGACCCAGAGGCAGCAGGAGTTTCGAGGTGGACTCTGCCACCAAAGCTCTCTTTCCTCTGTTGATGGCAACATGACTTATGTGTCCGTGAACCTCAGGGCAAACAAGCTGTGAAAACCTCTGAGAAATTCGGAAGCGGAGGAAGGGTTTTGCGGCATTGAATGCCAGCGCAGAGAAACCGTCTCTGTAAAACATTCCAACTTTGCAATATTTCAGCTCCACGCTACTAGAAAGCATCTAATATTAAGCCACACATCACCAGGGGCAGAGGCTTCTCATTCCTTTGCCACGAAGGCAAAAGTAGGTAACTTGCGTGTGATTTATAGGGAAAACTCCAACTAGATGAGTGTAACACAGACCCAGTGCCAGCAACAGTAAATCCAAGCTCTTGGCACTCTCAAGGGAATGGTTCATGCAGTAGCCTCAAAAATATGTGCAATGCCTTTGAAAAGCCTGTGGCTGAGTGTTGGTAGAAGATTTCTCCCCACCATCCTAGGTGGCTACCTGCCTGCGCGGAGAGACCACTGCAACAGCAGCAACTGCAAAAATTGCCCGGTATCGGGACTTATGTCAGACTCCCCAAAATCCCTTTTGCATGTAGGCAGAAGGGTAAAACCTTTTACCTATGTTTATAAAGTCTGCCTTAAAAAAAAAAAAGAGATGATTATATCTAAGCTTGACAAGAGGAAAACTTTAATTGCAGGACTGCAATGTTTAAAAGTGTTACTCCAGCACTTTGGCACATTCCTGTTCAAGTCACTGAGAGGAGGGTAAAACACGCCCCAAGGCTGGCAGAGCACTAGCCTCAAACCAGTATCAGTAAAACAAATTTTTCTCCAGCAGGGTCCTGAAAATGTGGGACCCATGAGTAGGCAAAGTGGCTGGAGCAGGCAGGGAAAGGTACTCGGGAAGAGGAGGAATTCAGCTGGCTGGCATCAATTGTAAGTTGCTTTCTGTTTTTATTTATGGAAATGGGTTAAAAATATTTTGTTTAGACTCTGTGTTGCCCTGAGTAAGAAAAGGAGCTCATCCTCAGAATGGAGAGGCATTGGGACAGGGCATCCCCTCACCCTCAGGATGGAGAGGCAATGGGACAGGGCATCCCCTCACCCTCGGGATGGAGAGGCAGTGGGGCAGAGCATCCTCTCACCCTCGGGATGGAGAGGCAGTGGGGCAGAGCATCCTCTCATCCTCCCCAAGGGAAAGGTCTGGCCCCGCTGGGTTCAGAAGCTGCTGCCTCCACTTCTGCCCCTGCAGCGAGGGTTTATTTCTCCCTCTGCTCAGAACAGGCTGCTCCAGGTACAGTCTCCTGGGAAGATAAAGTAGACACCAGTCTTTAAGGCAGTGGCATTTGCCCCTGCCTGGAGCAATATAACCACGGCTGCAGAGGGGAAGGAAAAATTAAAGCGCTCGCAGAAATCTGGGAGATGGCAGGTGTGAGCCTCCTTAATAGGAGTAATAAAAGTAAAGGCCTCTATTAATATTAGGTATCTGATTTCCAGTGTTGAACAAGAAAAGTGCAACACCTGCCATTTTAAATTACTCTGTCATGTTTTCATTCCTCCCTTTCCTCCCGGGATCTCAGAAATCTTGACGAAATGTGTACGCACTCTTCAAATATTTCCTGAGGCCAGTGGGGTCCATATGTTCTTAGGACCAAGTTTTTCACTCTGTGGGTCATTCCTGATGACATTTAGATTTTCTGATTGGTATATATTGGCAGCACAGAGCTAAAAGACGATGGGGATTTCCCCTTGCAAATATAATGCAGTGTTTTATATAGTCTAAGGGCAGTGCAAAAATAATATAGCATCTTACAAAGATTAAGCAGAATGCTTCATTCTTTGCCTTTTGATTGCAGCCACGGCTCCTAAATTAGAGCGTCATTGTCAAGGTAAGAATGATATTTTATTTAAAGTGCTGCTGAACATATGGTGTTATTTATGCCTCAGACATCCACAGCAGAAAGAATTTTCTAAGTCTAATTTATGCTGTTAGCGAGTAGCCAGCAAAAAGATGAGACCTCACTGTTTTTACTAGCTAACAGAGCGCTGGTTTAGATTAAAATAGTTAAGGCATGTTTTTTTTTTTTTTTTTTTTTAAGGGGAAAAAAATTCTACACGGACTTGTACTGAAACCATGACTAATGTAGGTGCAGATCTGTATCCTTCCCCCGCTGTCAGATCTCGCCCGTGACGCCGTCTCTGGTTGTCCTCAGCTGCCCATCGTACATCCCACCCCCTGACCTTCCCCTCTCCCAGCAGCTCCTGATGAAAGTATTCTATGAACACGTTGGGGCGGGCTGTGTGTGTGTGTGTGTGTGTGTGTGGGGACGGACCTGTCTGCCTTCATCTGGGCACGCGCTGAGAATCCGCTGCTCTTCTGCTTAGATGGAGAATGAAACCAAAGTCGAATTTCAGATCAACCTTAGTCCCAAGCAGTGGCAAATGGTGGAGGAGGTTTTGTGAGACAGTGCACCCTACGGAATTTTATTTTATTTTTTTTTAGAAAAACAGGAGATGAGAGAGCACTTTAGAAAAAGGCTTATTTTTATAAAGAATTTAAATGCATTTTCATTTCTGAGTCCTCTCTCCCTTCCTCACCTTCCCAGTACCAAGGGAGGACTTGAGCCTGTGTATTTCACCTCGGTGCAATTCTGAACTCAGCTTTGTAGTTGGCCTTTCGAGCCACAAAAGCTTGCTTTATTCAAAGTTTGATCCACCTAATCGCTTCCACCAGATTTATTTTGCTTAAATGTTAGCACTTGTCCATATCAGAGAGCTGGGCAGGGATCAGCAGTACAACAGGCTGTGCCAAGGGAAAGCTTAATGCAAAGTTGTGACATTAGTCATTCCAAGGGTGTGAACAGGCAGGAAGAGACATAATTTTACTTTTCAGACAGAACTTCTAAGGATTATCTGAAGTACATTTTTTTTTTTGTATTTTAGTTATGTAGAAAACCTATATATTAGTATATTGCTGAGCCACTAAACAAGAGATAAGTGCCCCCAGATATGGCCCTAACACCTAGAGCAACAACTTCCAGCCCTTCTCCACTTTTCCAGCCAAAGTGACCGGTGAGACAGGGTAGCTCCAGGTTTCTGAAGTACGTTTTGTCAAGCCAGCCTGCTCATAGAAACCAGGCACAGCAGCGTTTCTGCCTGTTATTTAAAAGAAAACGCAGATGTTATTGCCACTTATTTCAGCTAATCTTTGCGAAGTGCTTAAGTTTCCTTTTCAAAGACATTAAGCACATGTTTATATCCAATTCAGCACCATTATTAAGAATTTTCAACAGGACACAAGCAAAGTCAAAAAATCTGGAAAGCAGGAGCCCGACAAGTGGCAGTGCTTGCAGCCAGGACAGCCGGGCTCTGGTGGCAGGGGAGACAGGGCAGGGGGACACCGGGCTGCCTCAGGAGGTGCTCTCATTGCTCGGGTACCAGAACCAAGAACTGAGGGACAGGACATCCCATCAGCTCGCAGGATGAACCCAGACCCCACCTTCCTGATGCTTTTTACATATTTTTTTTCTGTTTCGTTCTCTATCCTCTTAATTCTCCTTTGAAGCTTTCTAAAAGGGTCTTTTTATTTCTTTAGAAAATTATTTGTTCAAAATTCTAGCAGACAGGATATGCTTTTTAAGTCATTTATCCTCACAGAGACAGATGTGTGCCTCTGCACAGCCAGATGTGCACCCACAGACTCGGGCGGAGGGACTCTCAAATGGGTATTTCACACACTGTGGTCCACGTGAAATGGGCAAATTGCATCAGAATCTGAAGTTTTATTTATGCCAAGGCCACTACCTTCTAAAATACTTGGGTTTTTTTAAACTGCAGTGTGTGATTGTATTTTTTGTTCTTGTTTAGACTGATGTAAACCCTGAATAACTTCACCGCGAGATTTTGGTGTAAATCTGGAATAGGTGAGCTCTGATGAACCCGCTCAGCTCTAGAGGTGAATAATGGTTAAATTCTGTCCTGCGATGGGGGTTCCTCTGTTTGCTTCCCCTGCTTTGATGAGCGGGGATGATTTGGGGGGGGGGCCTTTGTTCTGTCCCAAACACCTCCCCGGCAGATCCTGCCAATCACCCCAAACGGTGTGAAATTCGTGGGGAATTCGTGATGCGGAGAAAAGTCCAGGAGGGACTAATTTGACACCATCAGGTGCAATTTTCCTTTATCACCCTAAGGCAAGATTTAAACTAGTTTCCCGGGGTGAGAGGTTACTGTGTTAACCCCGGGCGCCCCCCCCGCGGGCTGCCACCCCCACAGGCTGGAGCATCCCCAACCCCAGGCATTTCTCCTCTCCCCGCAGCCCTTTCTGCCCTTTCCAGTGTAGGGTGGCACTTTATGCTTAGCCTACAGATGGACACCTCTTCTCGTCCTGGGAGCCTTTTCTGCAGGCTTTTTTTTTTTTTCTTTTTCAGGAGAAAACTAAGATTTAGGCTCAGTCGTTCCAACAGTTAACCCCGTGTGGTCCAGAGAGGGGATGGGGAGTGAGGAGGGCAGGGATGCAGGGCCCCGGGCGAAGCTCGGAATACAAGGGAGCAGAGATGGGTGGAGGTGGATGGAGACATGGAGCAGAGTCAGCTCAGGTTTGCCCCATCCCTGGAAGTGTTTGCCCCATCCCTGGAGGGGTTAAGGCCAGACTGGATCGGCCTTTGAGCAACCCGGTCTGGTGGGAGGTGTCCCTGCCCAGGGCAGGGGGTGGCACTGGATGGTCTTTAAGGTCCCTTCCAACCCAAACCATTCTGTGATTCTACTTGGGACAACATTGAGGGAGCCAGATTGCTTCTGCCTGTTGCTCTGCTGGGATGCCTTGGAGAACAGTTTCAGATCAGGAAGTTGAGCCTCATATTGAATAATTTGTGGGTTTTTTGGTACTAGTTCTAAGTAAAATGCATTGCTTTTTGTTCAGTACTATGAGTTTTGATGGGTGTATATATCAATTAAAATATTACATAACAGTAGCTTGAATTGACGAGGTTAAGGCCAGCTTAATGAAATTCAGAACTAAATCTTCATGTTTCATGATGGTCTGCATTTGAGTTGATTGCCCATGAAAGCTGTGTGACAAGTGCTACAAATTTAGATATGAAAAAGCACATGCCTAACCAGGCATGGAAAGCAGGGGAGATTTTCTTATTTTGTTTTCCATTTCAAGTTCCTGTAGGTTTCTTGCGTTTTACTTGGGCTCTGCTCTCCTGTCTCCTAATATAGACAGAAAAAATCTTGCAGAAAAATAAGTTAAGAAAAAATGTAATTAAAATGCTATATGATCTTCAGAGGTGCTTCTTCACATTATCTGATTAACCACTAATGCATTGGAGATGTAATTATTTGGGATTAATCATCCTAGATGTTCTAGATGAAAACACATTGTAAAAGAGGAAAAAGCAAAACCAGAAAATCCTTCTGTATTCTCTATGTTTATTTTTATGTGTTTTCTTAATATTAATTTTCTCCATGTTAATTTTTCCATAGAAATTTGGGGTGGATGGGTTTTCATGACAGTTTATGTAAAAGACAGTAGCATAATTGCAGTCTGAAACTGGTTCTGATATCATTGGTTTAAGCTTCACTTCCACAGACTTACGTGGCAAGAGATGTAGGTCCTGAATTTCTCTTTTTCCTTATTTTTATTTTTAATTTTCTTTTTTTTTTCTTTTTTTTTTTCTTTTTTTCTTCCCTAAATGGATTGCGCGTTTTATTTGTCAGTTGTATGTCCTGATCTGCACTGAGGAGAAAGAGTTCATGTATCAATAATACGCAAACAAAGAGATGTTTGTGGTGGTGTAATTTGGGTGGATAATTGGCATGTAAATCACAAGGACAATTTCTGTTTCTGATCAAGATCTAAATCTTTTACCTTCCTCATGTAGAGAAGAGATCCTATAAACAGCTACGGTCAACTTATGTTTGGCTGCTGCACTTGGAGATATGTTAGAAAACTGGAATTTTGGAGTTTTATTTTATCCATATAAAATGAAATTCCTTGTCTTGTCATCTTCCATGTATTTCATTATTACATTTTCTCGGTGGAATGATTTATAATAAAATTCAGTAAGAGAACGGTCCACTTCTTCATGTTGAAAGCTACAAAGCAGAATAGTGTTTTGGATTACTTCCTATGCTTTATCTAAAAATACATGGTCCCAGCAGATCTAGATTTTTACCTGGGGGGAAAATGTTGGTAAACATAAGGAAAATAAGATCAGCAAATGCTGAATTATATCACACAAGGTTATTGTGCAGAGTGACCTGTTTGAAAAATATTGAAACCTGTATTGAAAACAAACATCAAAGGAGCATATGATATATTTTTATCTTTCCTGGTGATTATTTCTGTGGCTGTAGGTTTTAATTGCCTTGTGAAGATGGTGTTTGGAGCCTGTCTCACGGAGGTGTGTGCACACACCTTGTACGCCCAAGACACATCCTCTACCAGTGGTTTAATATCGTTGTGCAACTTAAAATAACGTTTCTATTCTGTTATTAAACAGCTATTTTCATATTCTAAACAGTTAAAAAAAAAGTCAGAGCAAATGTCACCTACAGCAAATGTTACTTCTGTGGTGTATGAAGGATGTGTGGGACCCATTTTAAAAATCTTTGTCTTGATTCACTGATTTGCTTTAATTTTGATTTGACAACATGGAAAACTCCAGAGTTACTCAGGAATTAAATAGTGAGTAAGGGAATAGGCCTGTGGAAAAGGTGAATAAATGAGCAAGGCCTTGAGAATATCTGATTGATTGAAAAATTCGTGTGGCTGGAAGAATTTTCTTTTTCCAATAATTTTTCTCTGAGTGAAAAAGTCTTGAACTGGTAAAATATAGTACTATTAAAATCTTCCCTCAAAGGCTTATAAGCAGGAACAGTTTTAATGTGAGGAACGAACAGAAGGGCTTTTTCTTCACAAACTATAAATCAGTTTCAGTTATTTTTCAAATTTTAAAATGATTGGGTGGAAAAAAGAAGGAATTTGTTTCTGATGAAATTTCTCATTGGATTTCACCTTATTATATCTATTATAGTTTTATTGTATTGCGCTGGTTTTACTCCCTTATGCGATTTTACTGTATTGCACTGTTTCACTATAATAAAGCTGAAGTAAAGTTGCTGCCCCTGGATTTTTGAGGATGGATTTTACTCTATTGCGCTGTTTCACTATAATAAAGCTGAATTAAGGTTACTGCCCCTGGATTTTTGGTGCCGTTTGCGGGGTGTTGGTGTGTGCTGAGCTCCCACGGGACCCGGCGGGCGAGGAGCAGCCCCAGGACATGGGTACACAGCCAGATGCATCCAAATACCAACACCCACACTATTAAAGGCAGCACTCGTAGCTGAGTGTGGCCTTAATTCAATTTATTCTCTTTCAGACTATCAGCTATTTTTGTTCTGTGTTGTCATTTCTTTAACTTTCTCTCTGCCACCTCCCTGCCCCAGGCTATGGCAATATTAAGAATATTAAAAATATTAAGAAGCGCTGGCCCTGCAGCCCACGTGTCCCTGTAAATATTTAGGTCTACCTTATTTTTCATCTCTGACTTTACAGGCCCTCATACATCACTCCCATTATCACTCTCCTGTCATCTCTCCCCCTCTATTTGCTTTTTCATATATTGCTGAGGGTGTTGCTGGTTTCTTGAGGCTTTTTCTGTTGTTATTCCGTGCTGAAAATGGCAATGGGCGTTTTGTGATAAACCCTGATTTCATGCAGCCCTATATTTCCCTGCAGTCCCTGTGCATTTTCAATATGTATTTCTGATTTTTATGCCTTTTAGACAACAGATTATCCAGTGTAGGATCCTTTTCTGGAACTTGGATGTCCTCTTTTTACCTGCGTGCAGAAATAGTTATTCCAAAAGCATTTATATATTTCCCCAGTCTGTTCCTAAGACTTCCCGCTGATGGAAATCCGGGATATAAACCCCCATAGTCCAACAGTCCCAAGTATCACAGGAGGTGGGTCACTCATACAGCAGGTTAATAAAACGTTGGCAGCAGTTTGAGCACTTCAATTTGTACCTTTTACATTTGGTATTTTACAGGTGGCTGTGATATAGTAACTTATCCTTAAAAAAGTAGTCTCAAGCTCCATCTTTATTTCTATTTTTATACAACAGGCATACCTAGTTGGAAATTCTGTTTGTCTTGTACGTGTTTAGTATATCCATTTATATTTTTCTTACAGGAATTATCCAGTGGTTTAAATACTGCCTTTGGTAGCATCTATATTTACAAAATATTAATGGAGATCTATATTTATCTAAAATGTGTGTATATTTGAAAATGGCTTAAACTGCTCTCTTCAGGTAATCTTGTTTATAAATAGCTGCTAAACATATATATATGACAGACTGATATTTGTTCATTAAGTACAGAAAATGAAAGTTTGAACAGAGGGAGGAAATTACTACTTTGGTTATCCAGGCTAAAGGAAACAAGAATTTACTAACTTAACAAAATGTGGAATTATGTGTAGAGGATACATGTGTTTTGTGAAAAGTGGACATACTTTTGTTAAAGAATGGCTTTTTTGGTGCCTTTTTCTTTTCTTTTTTTTTTTATATATATCTCTAGCATTCCTGTGATTTAGCATAGTCTAAAGCTTTTAGAGTATGTTAGAATATATAGACTCACACCTGTTGAACATCTTGCAAGTAATTTTTGATTGGCTGTTGTCTGTATAAACATTTAAAATTTATAGACGTCACTTTGTTTTCTACCTAAATCCTTTGTGGCATAAGCTGGTCATGCTTAGGAGAAAATAAAGCTTCATGAGTCAATGGACATTTGCCTTCCCTCAGCCTGTGCCCTCCTGCCGTCCCTGTCCTTATGGGAGCAATGGGATTTGGGAGGGTCAGAGGTGACTTGTGTTCATGAACCTACATGAAAAACCAGGCAAGGCAGGGCCAGACACCTGAGCATCCTTGCTGGGTCCTTGTGGTGGAACTGGGCATTGTGTAGACACTCTAACGGCTGGAAGAAAGATAGAAGGTTTTGTATAAATCAAGAGAGATTGCTCCAAATATCTTCATTTATCCTTGTGAGGTATTTGAGTGATGCACAGAGTTGGTGCTGTGGGTAGGAGCAATCCTGTTGTCATCACTGTACAGATGAAAAAATGGAATACATCTATGGTGACAGAATTGAACTAAACATCTTCTTTCTGTGGTTTTCCTGTTATTGAGGATCCTCCTCAATAATCCAATAGGTGAGCACCAGGAATTGTGAATAGAGGTATAACCTGGGATTGACATTGTAACCTGCTCCGAATAATAACATGAAACCATACAAGGAATTAACTGTTTTAACACTTCGTGTTAATCAGGTGGCATGTCTACATTTAATAGGTCAAGTCGCAACTGAGAAAATTCAGAAGTTGAATTAACCCGATAAATTTTCCGACATCATGGGTTGCTATACTTGACCTAATCTCTCTTTGGCTTCTGGTCTTCATTTCTCAGAAGCATTTCTCAAGAATTGAAGCCTTGCTTTTTGCTTTCTTGATATATTACATTAACACACAACTTTTTTTTTTTTTTTTTTTCCTCGTAGGGTGCTTTGAGTGCTGCATCAAATGCCTGGGAGGGATTCCCTACGCATCTTTGATTGCCACCATCCTGCTCTACGCTGGAGTCGCGCTGTTCTGCGGGTGTGGGCATGAAGCCCTTTCAGGCACCGTCAACATTCTGCAAACCTACTTTGAGATGACGAGAGCTGCAGGAGATGTTATTGATGTCTTTACCATGTAAGTTACCGGTTTCTTTTAATTCGTTCCTCTTCAAACTGCCGAAACTACAGGGGGTATAAAATCGACTCAAGAAACTGTGTTATAATAAAAATCATAGAAAGAATAATTTTGATGTGCTCAGTGTATGAAGTTTTGGCAGAGCTGATAATTTTACTATTTACAAGCAATTTTTAGTACTATTAAATATCCCATAGTTATAATTTAATTTATTATGAAACATTGCTTCAGTAATGTTGATGAAACTGTTCCATACATGCTTGCTTTTGTCCTTTTTATCCTTTGATCATTTCTTTGCTGAAATGTTTTAAATAAAATCTTGGTAGTCTAAATAGATAAATCAGGAGTGTGCAACAGAAACAGACTGGTTCTGGGAATAAATGCGATAGAGAAGTAACTGAAGAGTTGTGCAGAACCCTGAGACTTGAAATGTCAAAAATTTACTGCCTCTGTTTGTTCTATAATTCCTCTGTTTCGAAGGTTTCATGCTTTGCTACTCCTGAAAACCTATTTCTGGAAGGCCTTCATGTTATTTGGTTTTATTCTTGGTGTTCTTAGATATTTTAATTCCTAGTTCTTATCTGACTGCTCATGGTTGTAACTAAAGCTGAAGAATCCTATCCTCAGATTTGTAAGTTTGTTCTTTCATGAATATTTCTTGGAGAAGTACAGTGATTTGATCACCCAACAAAACATTGGCCTCTTATGATGGATACTTCCATGATATTGGCAGCTCGGTGCTTAGCAGCGGTCAAAAAGCAAACCAAGTACCAGGAGCTACTGGGAAAATCACAGAGAAACAGAGAACATGCTTATGCCACTGTATAAATCCATCTTTCATCAGTATAGTTAATACTGTGTCCAATATTGGTGCCCCAAAGGCAGCAAAAAAGGATGATGAGAGACATAGAACAGAGCCTACGTGGTTAAAAATTGAGTAGACTAGGACTCTGCAATCCAGAGAGTGCTTAAGAGCTAGAGGTCTGTAAGGTCACAGTTATGAATGAGGTGCACAAGGTCTTTCTCTCCCAGTACAAGAAGTTTGAGGTATCAGAGACCAGGTGGGCCCCAGGTTCAGAAGGAACAAGTGATGGTTCTTCAGTTCTTGTGTAGCAGACCTGAGAAGCTGGGTCCATATTGTGGGTGCCAAAAGTTTATATGGGCTCAAGGGAAGACTGGGTAATCTTGGAAAACAGATCCGTTGCTGGTTTCTAATAGCAAACAGATTTATTCAGCTCAGGAAGTCCCAGCGGCCAGACTAGCAATGGAGGTTATCCTGTCGATTTGCTTGTTCTCACTTTTTTAGATTCAATTTTTTGAGATAGGAAAATGGACAATATATATATTTGATGTGACCTGGTACCACTGCTTTCGTGATAGCTAGAAACGGGATCTTAAATCTCTTTAACTTGCGTAGTGCTATATTATCAGCATCTTTTCCAAAGCTTCTCGGTGAACTTTAGCTCTGTTGTTTCTGGTATTAGTAGCCAGAAGGGAGAATATACCAAAGTAGTCTGTCACTGCTGTGCCGTATCCAAATTTCTCCTTAGGACTGAGAAATTTAGATGTTCTTGTATAATAATACAATGGTTGGTGGGAAGTATGTGGCTTCTGCTTTGCCTTTTTTGGCTTGTCATTTAGAATAATGGGTCTGCCTTGCCTTGGTGGCTAAGGTTCATTGTCATCCTCAATGAGAGTTCAGTCATTTTATTAGGCTCTAACTTATTTTATTAGTCCCCAGGAAGCCGTTAGCGCAGAGCAGCCACAAATCGATGCTTTCTCTTCATAGCAAGTTTTCCAGCTTCCCTCTGTCAAATACTTAAGTGAAAATATCAGTCAGGAGCCATGGTTCAAATGCATAGAACCCACTGGAAATTATTAAGGAACTGTAAAGGTGAGTTTTGGGGGGGGGGGTTTGTTGTTGTTGTTGTTTCTTGGCATTTAATTGTTTGGCTTAGCTGGTAGCTTTTTGTTTTGTTTGCTTGTTCTTTACTTAAAGATATACAAAGCCCAGTTCTTTTTTGACTTTCTGAATCAAAATTTCAGTTTATTCAGTTGTCAAAGATGTCTCTAAAGTTACGTCTTAAAGGGAGGAGGAGCAAATATTTTGACTAAAAGCGAATGAACCGTTTCTTTTAACTGAATAAACTGTGTGATTCTCAAAGAAATTTGGACAAGTTAATTTTCTACCTGCTCAAGTAGATATTAGTTTGCTTTTAAAAATAATTTTGTAAGAAGAAAAAATGCTTGGTATTTTGTCACAACTATTAA
>JAOXJK010000023.1:65898111-65916463 GCA_025774025.1 Xenus cinereus | reverse complement strand
TCCCTGGAGGGATTTCAAAGCCGGGCAGACGTGGTGCTGAGGGACATGGGTCAGTGGTGGGTTTTGTCAGTGTTGGGGTGATGGTTGGACTCGATGACTGAAAGGTCCCTTCCAGCCCAGACAATTCTACGATTCCAAGCGGAGGGTGCAGGACCTATGCTGATGCTGAAGGGAGGCAGAGATGAAAGGGGCTCAGAGGCACCAAAAGATGGTAGTTCTGGGGTTGGCACCAGCACAGAGAGTGGCACTCGGGGCTGTCACCCTTCTGCTGGGGGGGCAGTGGGCAGGCAGGGATGTTTGGCTCCTCAGGAAGATTCGCCGCTCATTTCACTTCCCCCCACGGACAGGCTGTTGCCCGGGTGAAGCGGCCCCAGTTGGATTCAGCAAACCAGACCCCCAGCTGGACCACACGGGTCACTGAACCCAGGGAAGCTCCGTCTGCAACTCCTAAAACCAAGCAGTAGGCTGGTGTCTTTTCCCTGCCTTAATTCAACACAGGAGTGAAATGGCAAGGGAGGTTCAGACAGAAGAATGGCTCTTGATAAAAGCACAAGCAAAAACTGTAAGAATGAACAAGAGTGTTCAGAGGGGAATTGAAAAGAGGAAAAAGCAAAAACAAGGAGCTAAACCCAGAATGTCCCTGATCTCAGTTATTCTCTGCGACAACACTTGGAGGAGTCAAAGGAACGCCATTTGTCTGGCACAGACAGACAGAAGGCTGGAAAAGCAGTATCCAGGAATAGCTCAACAGCTGCAGACTGAAGGGAAAAGGAGGGTGAAAAGAAAAGAAGAGAATTTAGGATACAAACGTGAGATTTGTTATGCACTGCCACATAAACCTTTATTACAAAGGCCAGCGTGCCTCTCCCCGCTCACTTGTGTGGCAGCAACACGGGAGATGGTTTGTCCTCCCAGGAGCAGGGCTGGGAACACGGTCACCTTTCAGCAGGGGATAAAAATCTAAAAGGAATTTGGCTGGTGGCAGCAATAAGTCACAGCAATAGTACCTGAAAAAACCATGACACAACTTTTCCTGGAGATGAGGAAGGAAGCTGCCGTCGGGGTGCTCCCTGCCCCACAGGATAATATTTGATAACATTGCCTGTAGCCATGGCGAGGCACTGAAAAGCACACCCAGCTCCTCTGGGCAACTAAAATCCCCTCCTGGCGCTGAGCGCAGGCTGCTGGGATGGAGTGAACTACTGCCTGGGGACTCCCACGAAACTGAGGAGAATATGGACCTTTGTAAGTCAAATATGTATATTGCAATGAGACTGTTTGCCCACCTAGTAATAAATACGTAAAATGGTGGGTCGATGACCTCATATGCTAATTGAGTGTGAGCTAACGGGGACTCATCTGGCCTTACTGGAGAAGATCCAATTAAGTGCCACGACAAGCTGTGACTACATCTGGGTGAAACTTCTTTCCTGACAATTCCTTCCTAGTTACAAAACACCTCAAAACCTCAGGAGTCGATTTCAAGTGATTTCCAGAGGATTGTGGACAGAGTAGGATTATGAACAACTTCTCTTAAAACAGCAGCTAAACTGAATGGGTGTTAATTGTCAGCCAAATTCACAGTGTGCTAATTCATAGAATCACAGAAGGGTTTGGGTTGGAAGAGACCTTCAAGACCAGCCAGTCCCACCCCTGCCCTGGGCAGGGACACCTCCCACCAGAGCAGGTTATTTATTACTTACTAAAGAACAAGTCTGGTATAAAATACTAAATAGCAGTTCTGGTCAGCAGATAAACACAAATGAGGTGCTATTTCTGACAATTAAGCTGCTCAGAGAATTGTAATCAGTAACAGAGAGGCAGAAAAATGCCAAAAAAAAGCAACTGCTATGGCCCAGGCTTCAGATGTGTCTGACCAAGCTGTGGCTGGTCCTCTCGCCTGCCCCGTGTTGGGGGAGACCTGAAGAAAGGAATCCAGAGTTCAGGTGTCATCAACTGCTTCACTGAAATTGTCCCAGCAGCTTTATTCCGAGCCACCGGACCAATGCCCTAAATAATGTCAGGGGTTTGCTGTACCCCATAGCAAAGTGGCAGCAGAAGGACCCCTCAGCAGAACGGGACCACCACCAGCCACCCCCCACCATGAAATTCTTGTGTCATACCCTCTCCCAGCTGCCTCTGGATACTGGTGGCTGACATGCTAATGGGAGAGCAGCACATGAATATTGTTATTAATTCACAAATATTCCTCCATAGCCCCCATGACTCACTGTAATTTTTTTGTTGTTGTTTCTGCGGCTTTAGGCTCTGAAACGTCTTGAAAGCTTAACTTTGAGATGCAGCAGGAAATGCACCACCACTTGGTAATTAATGGCTACGTGTCGCTGTTTGCAGAGACAGCACTGGGTTCACGTGAAGTTACACGAATTTGAACAAAAATATTCTGCACGGGGTGACACAACCGCTGATCCTGGGAGCCCCCCCGGAGTTTGACTTCTGAGTCTCCTCGTTTTCCTTCTCTGCCCACCTTTCCCATGCTTATCTGACTTCAGTTGTTTCTTCTCACAAAGGCTGTGAAGCAAAGGGAAGCCGAGCTGTTTCACCACCTCGTGGGCGCTCAGGGATGGGTGAGCAGCCTCTCCTGGATAAAACTGCAAGCACAGTTTTTTCTGCCATCAGTGCTGTGGAGGCAGGAGAAATTCCGCAGGTACCACAAAACCAGGATGCAATATAACAGGGACGGGAGGGAAAAGCGTTGTCAGCTGCTCCGCTGCCTTTAAAAGGATGATATGAACAAAATTAAACCAGCAACAGCAACCGCTTCTTCATGTATAAAGGGAATAAAGCACTAGGATAAATGTTCCCCGAATGAAAGCAATAGGTTTCAGTTTATTTAGTTCTTCATGTGCCGTCAGGAGGAAAGTAGAGATGAAATAAATGAATGCAGAAGTGAGACCAGAGAGCTGGCCAGCTGCAGGTAAGCAAGAAGCTGACAAACACACTGTCACTATTATTGAATAATATGAAATAACCTCTACTCATCCATAGTGTGCTCCAGTGTTTGCACCTATGGCCGAACAGGTCAATGAAGTCCTACAGACGCTGGCACATCATCCCGGGAGCCGGTGCAGCAGCCAGCGCCTGGCACCACTGGGACAGGGATTTTCCCACAGCACGACATTTAAGGACCCGCTTTTGTGATTTTGGGGTTGGTTTTTGTGTGACTGAAAAACAGGAGGGCAGGTCTCCTTTCTACTTTATGCCATTGCACAAAATACCTAGTTTCAAAACCGGTTTGATCCCCACTATACTGTCAATGCACCGTATAAATACACATCAGTCCCTGAAATAGGCTTCTATGAGAAAGGGAAATGTGCTTAAAAATTCTTAGGCAAATCAACACAACCTGTTCAAGGGTATGTTCCTTTTGTACGAGAAATGACATTGTTTTATTCTGCTCTCAAAGTTGAACAATGGTAGAAACTTCGAAAAGCATCTTACAGCAGAAGCATAATTCAACATGATAAAGGAAGTTATTTTTCATGGGGATGCTTTGTTCCTAAAAGAAATCTCCAGTGAGTAAATGACAACAAAATCTGTCATACGGCTACTCTAATAATCCTGTTCTCTGCAAACAGGAGCTACAGTTTCAGAGAGTAAGAGGGGACTAAAAATGGGTAAATTATCCCCACGTGACACTGCCAGACACCAATGTACCCCTGCTACTTACTGGAAAAGGAATGTCCAAAATAATAAATAAACCCAAGGTCATCCTTTCCCACCCATTTCTCCCCACTGGTGGAAGAACACCCGATTTTGCAAGGCAGAGAGTGAAGAGCTGGGCAAGGAGCTGTCGCTTACTCTGTGTTTAACCCAGAGATTTCTGGATGGGTGGCCGAAGTGGTGGCATCACTTTTGGTGACGATGCCTCCCCGCCTCGCTGTCACGCTGTTCACTACCAGCACCAGAGATTTTACTGTGCTTCCAGTGTCTCCCCTCCATTACAGGGTGGCTTTGACTATTCCCAGAGTGTCACAAGCTTCCATTTTTTCCAGATTCAGGTTTGGTCCATTCCTAAATGTTTGCAATATATTGTGTTATTTCTGTGGCATGCTCCTCAGCATGGACGCTCAGCTCACTTCCCAATGGGATTTGTAATAAATGAACAGTCTTCCTGAGTGATAATTAAGCTGTTTACATTATTGCTAATGAATAGTGAGTGCTGAGCCACTCACGGTTCTCTGTCCTGACAAATCCTCTTTGGAGTACCTTTTGGGGACAGCTCTCCAGACCATCTGAAGCAGAAGTACATATTCTACCCTTTATGAGTCCTTTTACCTTACTGGTATTATCTGAGCTCCAGTAGCGCATCAAACGACGTCATTAGCATCATTAGCATCTCTCATCTGTGGTTTCTTCTCATAGCCCGTTTCCTACAAGCTGACATTGGCTGTGCCTAATGCATTTCTGAATTCTAGTCATGCTGCGCGTGCTGCCGGGAGGGCAGGAGAACAGAGACCCAAGCATTCTCATGGCAGTGGAAATCTTGCTTGAGAGATCAACTTCTTGGTTTGCCTTGTTTTGCTTTGCTTTTTTTATACAAGGGAGAAATGTCAACACAATTCCTGAAGCGCACGCACCCTGAGACTTACATTTTCAAAATTAATCCCAGGGGAAAGAAAAGAATAGCAATTAAAAGTGAGTATTTGAAAGCCAGCTGGGCACCTTCAGCTGAGATCCTGGTGCACCATTAGGGGGCCATCTCAACATGAGATCTTAAGAATGCAGCTTTTAGAAAGACTTTGGACTTTTATTCAGCCGAGACACGCTTGCTCAGGGATAAGTAAAAATTCTTTGCAGTTTTCTCATGGGTCCTGCAGAATCCTAGGAGCAATTTCATACCTCAGGAAATGCAGGTTCGCTGCACTCTAGTGACTGTCAGTGGGTGGCTAAAAAGCACAATGTCTACATTGTACCCAAGCTGTAATTAAAGAGGTATCAACTATTTTTCAATATAGAAAGCTTTGTCTTCTGACTACAGGAATAAATAAGTCATTGGTCAGGAATGCTGGATAGTCATAATTTCAGGCCTATAAATCATACTTAGCGTGTTTTGCAACCAGATTTTACTGAAATATTACTTCATAATAAACCACCCCAGCAGCACCAAGCACAGCTTTATTCATTGCTAGGAGCGGGAGCTGCAGAAGCATCCTCATCCTCAGCTTTCCCCCCCGCAGGAGGGCAATAACTGCCACGGTTTGCAAAATAGGGGACAGTATCATAAGGAATTTCAATATTCATTTGAAAAGTGGACACTCTCGGCTTGCTGTAAGGCAACAGTCAATGTAAGGCATCTAGATAAAGGGGCTTATTTAGATGGTGCGTTGACACCACTGCGTATGTTCTTAAACAGCTTTTAACTTGGTTTTTTGATGCAGTGCCAGTAGTCAAGGTGTCTTTGGGTATCATTTTTAGTGTAAGCAATGACAGTGGCTTATAACTTCAGAGAGAGCCCAAACACTGCTCTCAGGCGGCCTCTTTGCTCGGCGAAGCACAAGAGCGAGTCTCCCCAAAGCTGCAGCCGAAGACTGAGAAGGTTCCCGTGGGCGTCCCTGATGAAATTTAAAAGATGAAACTCCGAAGGGAGGACGCAGAGCGCTGCACGAGGGCAGGAATATACAGACCCACAGGGTGATAAGAAAGGGCCCCTCAGGCGGCAGCGAGAATTCACAGCTGAATGCAAGCAGTGCCGTGATCCCACAAATAAAGCCAGCATCACACTGGGACACGCAGGCGGGAAAACAGCCTGCAATGGGTACGAAGCGTTTCTTCTGCTCTGCTCTGCTCTGCACCCCAGGAATCTCACCTGAAGCCCAGTGTCCCCTGAAGGCGCCGCAGTTCAGAAAAGAGCTGCTCTGAGTACAAATAGTTCAGGCATAGAGTAAAACAGGCCAGGCTGGACGGGGCTTTGGGCAACCTGCTCTGGTGGGAGGTGTCCCTGTCCAGAGCAAGGGGTGGCACTGGCTGGTCTTTAATGTCCCTTCCAACCCAAACCATTCTGTGATCCTATGAAAAGCCCTGAGAAGGGTCAAAGCTCAGGAGAAGCATTCCCAGCCCTCACCGTACCCGTGAAGCAGGTGACAGACAGACTGACAGACAGAGAGCAGCACTGCCGAGGGTGAGAAGGATACAGCGACAACGGGAATCAGCTCGAGGACAGCTGAGGGAAACGGAGCCAAGGAATCCTTTATCTGTATAAATTCCCCCCTTTCTGTATATAATAAACAACAACAATCACTGAAGGCAGGGAGTAAAAATAAAAAAGCAGCATGTGGCAAACACGTTGGGAATTCTAGGCAGGTAAAACTGAAATATCCCTTCCATCCCAGCTGCAGCCAGTTCAGAATCTCATCCTTTCCCAGGCCAGGAGTGCTTGCATTCCCCGTTCCCTCCCTTCTCACTCATTGATTGTCTAGAGAGGCTCAGGCGATACCGAAGGGACATCTTACCAAACTTTTACTGTTTGTCACAGTGTCCAGATGATCTGAGCAATGCCTTCTTCTTAAATTCAATGACACATTAATAACACACATGAAACATAAGGCTTATGAAGATCCTGGCCTTAACATCTGATGATAATAAAGATAGGGACAAATACATAAATACACCCCCCCCGTATACTCTCAGTTGGGATTTAGAGGTAGAAACCTTGGGTTTGTGGTAGAAACCTTGAAAGATCACCTTTGTCTTTTTTTACTCTATTTTCCATTATTCTCTTTAGACACAATGACCGAGACTCCCAGCCTCACCCAAAGGAAAGGGAAATGGAACCCTGCAGAAGGGCACGAGAAATGATTTCAGCCTATTTTTATGAGCTCACCAGAGGGCTCCTGTACAGTTTTCTGGTTTCCAGCAGCCAGCAGAGCCTAAGTCACCTCCTGGGGTATTTGAAGTCCATCCCAACGAGATTTTGTCCCTCCTGGCAATGTCCTGCCTGGCAGGTGGGCCACGGGAGAAACCTTACCATGGCTCAGCCCATGGAGTGACATCTCTGTGACCAACAGAGCCAGGCGAAGCCATCCTTACGTGGGAAAAATCTGAACCACTCATTCAGGGGTTGCTAATTGGGGATCTGAGTCTCAGAGGGGCCTAGCACTATCATTTTCTTCATTCTTGTGCTGTGGACTCATAATAATAGCTTAATTATGGTTTTAATTTTTGAAATACAGATTATTGTTCTTCAATGCACAGGCCAGACAGATAATGACTTCTTTGTTGCAAGCCTGGCAGAAGACAATGCTTCTTGTTTAGAACAGCAAGTGGGTAATTTATTTGCATGCAGGAGGTATTTTGTTCCACTGGACACCCTTTACTTCTCTATTGTACAGAAATAACACAGTATATCACAATTAAAATTATATTATAATAAGCCTTCAATTATTGGGTAAAGCAATTTAATCAAACAAGAGCAGGGCTCCTACACAGCTGCAATTACCTGTAAAGTTGTGGGCTCGGGCAGTTAACAATCCTGCCTTTCACTGGATCATGAGAAACGGCACCTCCTAATTTAAATATGCTCAGCTACCAGTGAGACTTCCAGCATTAAAAATATTATGGTAATTATTCTATTACGGTATTATTCCACCTTACTACCCACAGACACACGGTGGAAAGAAGAAACTTTGGCGTCCCTTGCAGACGTACGGTCCCCTCACTGCCATCACGCAGCAGACATTTTCAGGTACAGCTCATTCTATACGAAAAAGATCCCAAGTGGAACCTCGTGTGATGCACAAAAGCCCTGGAGCCCTGCCCAGGGCAGCCACCACCAGCTCTGTCAGCAACGGCCTCTCTCTTGCTAAAGCCTGTCCTGAAGACCTTTGGCTTCTACCAGATGCACCTATTGGGGCACGGCCGAGTGTAATTCTCAGCAGAAAGGACAGTCCCAGGAGCAGGAGCTGGTGATTTACTGGGGCACAACCCACTGGCCAAGTCTCCGTGGAGGTGTCTGCACAGGTTCAGTGTCTAAAATCTTGTAACTGTCAATGGAGAACTGGTGAGTCCAGCCAGTGGGGCTGGAGGGTGATTCAGTTGTCCAAGCGCAGGTGCCCAGGGCCATTGTACATTCCGTGTCTTATCCCATCTGACTTCCAAACAGCACTCAGAGAGGGCAGGGGTCTCCTCTAAGGCCTGTGTCACACCTGCGGTGACACACACTTCTCACCCACCCTCTGCAATGGCATTAGATGTCACAGCAGCTGCTTCCCACCTTTGCTGTCTACTTCAGGGTAAGTTGAATTGATCCGGAGACTCTTTGAACTGCAGAGCCCAGGGTGCAGTGTCCCAACCACCACGGGGAGTGGTGGCCCTCCGAGACACCCTGGGACAGCCTGCCTGGAGCCCAGCTACCCCTGCAGAGGGACACGGGTACCCCAAAGGCCCTGTGTCAGATGGCCCAGCCCCAGGCAGGTGTCTCAGAAACCCCACAGCATCTCCAAGAGGCACAGGACACCTCTACATGGGCACTCGACTCCTACCTCCATCTCCACAGACTTAGATGGGTGACACATCTATAGACACCCACAGACAGAGGCTGAAGGGTGTTCCAGACTCACATTGAATATCCCCCGGTGTGACCTGGCTCTGACCTACTTCCCTCTGGTCTAAAAGTTTATTCAAAGAGAGTTACGGGCACCCAAGTAAGAGCATCAGCTCTTAAACCACCATAACCAGACATTGTGTCTAGTCTAAACCATGTTAATAATTTTAAATTACTTTAAAACATGACTTCTCTACCTTTCTTGGTCTCCTATCATCCCAGCTGCCTCTCCAATATGAGCCTTCATATTTCCCAGAGAGATCTTGACTGCTACTGCATAGTAGCCAGATGACCAGCTAAAGAATGTTCCTCCATAACTCCCTGCTCTGTGCGGAGCTGCAGGCCCTCTCACACCCTTATTTTAGCTACAAAAGAGCTTTCCATCCCGTTGCTGGGGATAATCTTAATGAAAAATCAACGCCACGGAATCTGGGCTCCTAAAGGAGGTTCAGCAGCTCTTCAGCTAATGAAAAGGGGATGATGAGAGATACCACGCATCTCACTGAGGAATGGAGCCTGATGGTATCAGAAAGAACTCCAGAACGACTAATCGCACCACCACTAATCTTTTCAGCAGAAACATCCAGCTTCCACACTCACCCAGCAATCCCAAACTGTCCCCGACACCTGTCCGATACCCCGAGTCCCCAGTACCCCGCTGCAGAGCTGGCAAAGCTCCTGCTCCTCCTGCAGAGTTCTGCAGTTGACCCCTCCTGAAGCCGTTCCGCAGCACACTAGGAACTGCAGCGGGAGTGATGAGCTACGATAAGCCAGACAATGCGAAGAATCGCTCCATCAACGCAATCAGTCGACATCACATCAAGCTGAGCCAAAACCACCCGTGCCCATTTACCTGAACCTGCCCAGAATCTCTGCTTCGCTGGGCCTGAGCATCACACAGATTTTGCCACAGTTCACAAGACATGAAGCACCCCCAGCGGTGCATGTGAGGATGTACACAACGGCACGCGCTCCTTACAAACCCAGGGGTACTTTCCACGCCGTGGAAATGCAAAGTGCAGGTCCATTCATCACCTTCTCTCAAAGCGAGCACACTATGTGCTGTGCATGTAACATGCTGGCATCTACAGCCCCGCGGACCCTGTAATACGGATCGCAAGTTAATGCATTCATCCACGTCCTCTCACCTCTGCCAGCCCTGCTCTTTGAGGCGTTACAGCCTGACTCAGCTCTGTTTCACTGCCCAATGCTGTTGGAGTCCTGGATGAAACCGTAGGAATGAATCCGCAGCAGCTGTAAACCAGCGTCACTTCACTGGAACTCAGGGGGTTGTATGTTCTTACAACAGGAATGAATTTAATCTGTGGAATAACAGAGTTGCAGCATCCTGCTCCAAATTAATAATGTGGGCAGCTTTGAGCCTCCAGGTAAAGAGATGCCATAAATTCAGCCCTCATATAAATTCAGGAATTCATACAGGGGCTGGATGGGACCTAGTCATCTTCCTGTTCACCCGCTCTGTACTTTAAAGGCTGATTTTCCTTGTGAGTCGCTGAAAGGCTGCTGAACACCAGGAACAGCACTGAGCTGTGAGCGTGTCCCTCTGGCATCACCCAACACCCCGCTAAAGTCAGCGGTGCCCAAGAGTGACACAAAATGGAGATATGCACAATGAGATTCTTCAGAGCTCATTTCAAAGTGAATGGAAATTGTGCAGCCACTTCCTTTACCTGAATTTGAAGAAGCCTGTCACATCTCCGTCGGAGAGAGGACAGCAGCAGCAGAAGGGATCACTGTAGCTTTGAATGAATTAACTGAAATTGGTGAAACTAATTCAAGAGTAAAGTGCTCTCCAGCAGGAACTAGGGCCAGAACTAGGCCCAAAGTAACATCCTGCTCAAACCCAGGAAGGGTGGTGGGCTGGGACTCCTCATCCGTTCCTAGTATAAACCCCTCACAGCTTCTATCAGCACTGCTGGGATCCAAGAAGCACAAACACCTTATTTCATTGCTCTTTCCCCCAGCTTTTAATGCCCCACATAATTAGAACCCTTCTAAATATGCAGCTCATGAGAACTTAGAAAAAAAATAACCCAATGCCTAATCTATTTACCTTAGCCCTTCAAAAGAAAACAGTCTTTCATATTAATGATGCATTAATACTTCAGAAGCTTTTCAGGATTATTAAAACCAACCTAAAACCTCAAACAAACTCCAAGCTAACATTACAGATGCACCGAGAGACCCAATTCACACAGCAAGGAGCCCTGGAATAGAGCTCTTTATCTCACTTTAATTCCAGTGAGACCAATCACGACGAACCGATGCGCACCGAGGCTCAGGTGTAGTGATCCCCAGGGCAGCACCACCACAGACCGAGCAAACGAACTTCATCTTGAGATCCCATCTGCCCTACTGAGGAGAAGAAAATCCAAGTAGCTATAAACTTTAAACATAATAGACAATAAATGGTCAGTAACCAGGTTAGAAACAACTGCCTTCCTGGGAGGGTCCTCTGGTGGCACTTAGGGACCTGGAGAGGATCAGGGTGCCCACAGACACTCTTGGGCTCTCCCTCTCCAAAGGACTGTAGCTAATGAATCCTCGTGGGGCCACGGTGGGACAGGTAAGGATTATAACCCAGCTCACGGCAGAGAAGGTGGCTACTGGTTTGGTAAAGCTGATGCCAGAGCGGAGATGAGAAAGATGTGCTTCCTCAACTCAGGATCCCAAAGACACTTCCCCTCCCTGCCTCCCGCTTCCTGTTGCCTCCTTCTTCCTCTGCTCCAGAGAGGGAATACGCTGCTGCTGCAGCTAATTTTTGCCATTCAGTGAAACCCCCAGAACTGCCGTGCACTCCCTCAGAGCCAGCAGGGCCACCAGAGCAGACCCTATGCACAGGGAACGGCCGAAGTTAAGGCATGGGGTGTGCAGAAGGAAAGGGCATCGCACTCTAGGCCACGGAAACACATCCCTTCCCTGCAGATGTCATTGATCTTCTCCCAGAGCTCCCCTTCCCAAGAAATGGTGCTACCAGGGCAGCCTGCTCACGCCTAAACCTGCTAATTTCTCAACCGGTTTGTCAGCGAACTCCACCAGGATGCAGATTTGTCTCCCTCTGCCCCTCGGGGAAGATCTACCCAGGGGTTAATCACACTCTTGTGCTTTTAAACCCTTTCTTGTTCCCTTCTGTAGAAGGCAGCACAAACCCTTCATACATGCCCTGGGCCAGCCCAAGCCAATTGCTGGCAGCGGGCACCTAAACACACACAGACATTCTCCCCCTGCACCTCCCGAAACTACCCGCAAAAGGCAGGGTTGTGTGTAAGTACCAGCTTGGGGCTCACGGGGGTAATCAGAACTGCTCACTTCTGACTTGGTTCTTTTTACCACTCAAAGGGTTATTCTGCAAGCTATGCTGAACATCCTCTTATCACGGCTTATGGATGCTATTCCCCTTCACTGAATTTGTTAATTAAACTCTAAGATGTAACGGGCAGAGCAGCATTCATTACTGATTAACGCACGCCTCAAACTCTCTGTCAACTCCCAGCAGCTCAGGGCTCGCGCCCGTGAGAAATGCCCTTTCCTACGCTGTGCTGTCCTACTGAGAACTTTATAAAGCAGAGGTAAAAAACACTGCGTTTCCATCTGCAACATCACCTTTGTGTTAACTGTCCCACCCTGTGTGGCTCCTAGAGGTGACAGTCACTAAAACTGCAATTATAATAATTATTTAAGCATTGATTGGCATTCATTTCCTTCTGAGATTTTGTCATAACGGCTCCATCTTCTTTTCCTCCTTTATGGAGAAAAGCCTGGTGAAACCATAGAAAGAAGCTCCTTCTCACAGACATTTCTTTAGTCTACGTTACGAAACCACCGGGTCTGACCAAGGCAACACAAGCACAAACCACCAAAGAGCAAAGTAGCCTTGGAAAACTGGGTGCCTTTTTTTTTTTTCTTCATTATTTTATTGCTAAAAAGCACCAAGAAAATGTCGACTCCTACATGGAACAGGAGAAATAAAGATTTAACTGCAGGATTGTGTCCATAAATCTTGGTGATGTTACCCTTTTCACACAATTTCAGCCTAAAGGACAGAGTCATCCAGAGATGGTTTCATTTTGAACTGAAAACTTTCAAACTAAAATGTCACCGTCATAACTGTAAACTGGGAATAGCTCCCTTTAAGGCATTGACCTGTTCACCCAAACGGAACAAAATAAAATGCTCTTGGTTCTTCTATAAAATAATAACAAAATCATCTCACTTGTTAATCAAAATACTGGGGTGCTTGTTAGTTGTGACCGTATTTGTTAGAAGGCTTCTGTGTCCTAAGATTGCAATGTCTCCAGGCCCTCCCCAGCCCTCAGGCGAGGAAGCTTTCGTGAGTCACATCAGCCTTTCAATGGATTCAGCAACACAATTTTTGTCAGATGTTAAAATTCACACTGATCTTCTTATAATTTTCTGGGAAAAAAATACTTTTATGGAGTTTGTTTTAGGTATCCTTTGCTCATCTGTTCTATTATTTTATTTATTTTCCTATTCTACCTATTTTTTTCTTTTCTAATTACTATAGGTGATGCTGTTTTGATTGTGCTATTGTAGCATTCAAAAATATTACCTGCAAATACAACGATGTGCCCTCTAGCGTAGAGGTAGCTGCTTGCATGGCAGCTGTCAGATACTTGATACAGGCATAACCAAAGCCAGAAGCCTCTATTTCCATGTGTTGCGTCCCAGAGAGGACTCTCCAGCCCCGGGGAGCTCACCCGTGGGCAGCTCAGGGGCTCTCACACGGGCAGCTCGAAGACTTTGCTGACTTTCCAAGGAAGCGTGGGTCCTTTCACGCCTTTTGATACAGAGTTCCTCTTTTATAAACGTAACCCTGACTGAGAGGCCTAAGGGCTGTGCCTTTTCCCAGCAAAGAAGAGCCCAGCCCAGAAGCAGGCAGCGAGTCTGGCCGGTGATGGAGGGGGGGTTGGTACAACACCGAGCAGTTGTAGTGGTCAGGAAGAGCTTTATGGGGTCTGCTCAGCACAACAGCGGGATCAGGAGACACAGCAGCACCTACGCTCCACCAAAAACCGTTCCGAGGAGCTCAGTTTCCCCACAGTCACCACATACCATCTAGTGATACAAGAGGAAACTGCAATTTCTAATTCCTTACTCTTTGCATGAAAGCCGGAGAACACAACACCACGTTGATGATATTTTGCTTTCCTTCCACTGAAGGCAGACGGAGCCCTGCCTGCGCTCTCTCCTCTCTGCCAATTCACCGCTTCTCCATCCATCACGAGCCCTGTGACTCTGGCTGGTTTTCAAGAAGATTTAATCTCTGAAGATGTATGATTACACAAGAATCTCAGCTTCAATAAAGTTAAAATAAAGTCGGCCCTTCAGTTACAGAAGTGCATTTCATCTGTAGTTATAAGTTATTTTAAGTCCTACAGAGGTAAAACTCGGGGCTGAATTGAAAAGAAACCCAAAATCTAACCTTGTAATTTTTGTAAACATCATGAAGGTCCAAAATAATATTTTTTAACTACAAGGTTACTATTCCCTGCTGGGGGGGGGAAGTCTAAGAGAAAGAGATCTTAGTGGTCTTGAGACTAAGGCTTGAGACTGGCTAATGGGAAAAGTGGGCTTTACTCTTGGAAACTCTCTGCCGGGAACACTGCAGGATTTAGACACACTGTATTGGGAGGCAGTCACTTTTTTTGCAGTGTGTTTTTTTTCTGCTTGTCTGCATCGCCATATGGATGATTTCAGTTCAGCAGCAACATACACTGTGATATGATTCTGACAGCTGGGATAATGGAAAAAGTCAATGTTTACTTATTGGTGGAAGAAAATTTTACCTTGCCTGCCAACTGGGGCAATAAAATAAATTTGTTTTGTATGCTGTGTGGAATCTTTTACTGCCACTAAATGAAAGCAAAACAATCCGGGTCTCTCCCGGGGAGTTCGCAGAGAGAATGGGTACAGATCCAGCAAAAGTCACAGATGGAGAGAACTGAGAGAGAGAACTCGCCCTCAGCTTTTCTCCCACTTCCCCTCCTCAGCATCCGTCAGCTTTCTGGTTTTAGAGCAAAACGGGATTGTTCTCACCACTCACCAGCACAATCCGTCCAGAACTGTTCAGTAACAGCTTATTTGGCGCGGGTTGCTGCCTATCTAGGTTATGTAAGCAAAATGCAGAAATTCTATGAGGTACAGTAGTTGGGTTTTCAGACGCCAGTTCGGGCCTTAACACTTTGTTCTGAATCTACAGCTGGTGACCAGAAACCAGTTCAGATGTAGTGAGCAGAAACCAGTTCAGATGTAGTGAGCAGAAACCAGTCCAGGTGTAGTGACCAGAAACCAGTTCAGGTGCAGTGACCAGAAACCAGTGCAGGTGCAGCATGGTGGGACTGTAAGTGTAACTCTCTGCTGAGACGAACACAAACCTCAACAGCTTCCCACAATTCAAAACAAAAAACCATTTGCAGACCCAAGACAAAGATTTGGACTCCCGTCGATCTCAGTTTACCTTTTGTGGGCCTCCAGAAGAACCACGGTGGCATTTCAGGGGAGTCAGTGTCGTGTTGTCTCGCTGACACCAGCCTGGGCGCTGCTCTTACACTCTGCCTGGCTGCAGAGCCAGGACTGCCTGGAAAAAAATTATCGCTGTAATTAAAATCATAAAATAGTTTGGGTTGGAAGGGACCCGTAAAGGCCATGTAGTTCCAACCCCCTGCCATGGGCAGGGACACCTGGTAGTGTAAGATGGGGATCCCATGTTCTACAACAGCTTAGAGGAAAGGCATGCAGTGAGCGATAAGAGTTCATGGAAGAAATGTGCTACTGGAATAAAACCAGGATTTGTATTTAATATATTTACACTTTGGACCCTCCTCTGGCTGTCAGCACAGCAAAGCCAAGGGTGCAGTTCCACTTGAGGGACACATTGACAGCTTCACACCTTCTCTGTGGGGCGCAGAGGGTGTGCTGAAGGGGCAGGAGTGTGGAAAGGAGGGGGCACGATACCGCCCACCATCCTCTCCTTTACTGCTGGCGTAACTCACCGCAGCTCTGAGGGTCTCCCCACCAACTCCCCAAACTGCTTTGACAGAAACTGACCCAAAAGCACAGCAGAAGGAAACTGGTTTTTCTCCCCTTTCTCCTTAACTGCACCAAGCGCAGCACGGATCGAGCTCTGGGGGAATGTAAGACATTGGCAGATCTGCAGAGGTTTATACAGTATCACATACATTTGAAGAAGCAGGAAAAAAAGGCTTATAAATAGAAACCCTGAAATATGGATTAATAGTTCTCCATTGCCAAAGCATCAGCAAAATATTAATGGCGGGACTGCAGACACTTAACAGGGAAAGTGGTGTCTTTTAAGGATTAGTCTGCTGAGTCTTTACTTTTCAACCCACTGTATTCATGAATAATTTAGTGGCAAGCACAGGGCATACATTCCAGACTGGCGAAACTGTAGACAACAGTGAAAACAAACAAGGGAAAACATGGGAGAGAACAGAGCGGTGAAAGAAGCAGAGGTAGAAAAGATATTGAAGATGCAGTCTCAATTATAACAGACAGGTATAAACTAACACGCGTGAAGGAAGCTATCGTTGGACTAGATGGGCTGTGTTCCTGCCAAAAACAGAAAAAAAAAAAAAAAGATACGTGACCAATAGCCATTCTGACTGAAATAAGAGCTGGCAATAAGGACTGATAATAGTGTGGGTAACATTTTAGAAGGTATAATCCTACTAGAACTTAAGCAGATCATTTCTGGTCCCCTTAACTCCAGTCTATTCAACTAGATACCTTTGTGCTCCTGATTTCTTCAGTCCAGCCAGGTGCAATCCACTGAATTCCCTGGTTGCTAGCTTGCATTCCTCTTAACTGCCATGCTTGCTCCATAACTCGTGTTGTGTAAAATAAAATCTCCCCTTCACTCGGGCATCCTCTCAGCTGATCTGCAGGTGCAGTGAACGGTGACAAACCCAGCCAACACAGCCATGGACCCCTTCTTTACTGAGTAGAATCTTCCAATGTGCTGCTTCTCTTACGAACCTGCGTCCACTGAGAGCAGCTTGACTTGAAGGCTTTAGATGCCCCAGGAGCCCGGGCCCACTTCCCTTTTTTAGGTCAGATTCTAAACGAACCCGACGGGAATTTGGCCTCAGCAGCTTCCCCAGGATCAAGCTCTGGTTCAGCAAAGGATTAAGGCTATTGTTGGGGAACACACGCTGCCAGACACCGACCCTCCCTTGTCTCTGGTCTCTGTTCTTTGGCTCAGCCTCACACAGGTCTCTTCAAATAGCAGTACGGGCAATGCTTGTCCTTGGATGCGATCATGTCACCGTTGTTAAAACCAGCGCTAATTACGGGTGGGCTCCTCCAGATCTTTAGAAAAACTCAGTGGTTTAACCAAGTGCATTTGTTTTAGTATTCCTGATCACACTTAGAATTCAGCGTTCATAGATTTTTTTCATCTTTTGTGTTCTGCCTGTGATTTCTGGACGTTAACGTACCAAGAGCAGTATCCTAATAGCTAGTCTAAATCTCCCCTCTTCCAGTTTGAAGCCATCATCCCTCCTCCCATTGCTACGCGCCCCTGGAGGGAACCCCTCCCCATCCTTCCTGGAGCCTCTTGAGGGACTGGAAGGGGCTCTGAGGTCTCCCCAGAGCCTTCTCTTCTCCAGGCAGAACCCCCCCCAACTCTCTCAGCCTGTCCTCATAGCAGAGGGGCTGTGATTGTGGCTATGACCCTGCTCCAACAGGGGTCCCTGCCCTTCCTGTGCTGAGGGGCTCCCACCACTTCCAGGCCTCTGCCTTCCGAGGGGGGATCTACCTGGGCAGGGGGGAAGGGGAATCATAGAATCACAGAATGATCCAGGCCGTGAAGGACCTCCAAAGGCCATCTAGTCCGACCTCCCCAGAGTCAGCAGGGACATCCCCAACTAGATCAGGCTGCCCAGGGCCTTGCCGAGCCTCACCCTGAGTATCTCCAGGAAAAGGGCCTCAACTACCTCCCTGGGCAACCTGTTCCAGTGCTCCACCACCCTCATAACAAAGAACTTTTTCCTAATATCCAACCTAAATCTCCTCTTCTCCAACTTAAAGCCCTTGCCCCTCGTCCTGTCACTACAGACCTTTGTAAACAGACTCTCCCCAGCCTTCCTACAGGCCCCCCTCAGGTACTGGAAGGCCGCTGTTAGGTCTCCCCGGAGCCTCCTCTTCTCCAGGCTGAACAACCCCAGCTCCCTCAGCCTGTCCTCGCAGCAGAGGGGCTCCGACCCCCTGAGCATTTTACGGGCCTCCCCTTCCGCCATTTCCAGCCACCTCGCACTCCCCGTTAACGGGGGCTCTCCAGGCCCCGCCGCCATGTCGGCACCCCCTCAGGGACGGCGCAGGGCGTGGCCGGGCGTGGTGGCGTCACGCAGCGGCGCCTCACGCACGCACGCACGCGGCCCTCCCCGCGGCGTCACAATGCCGCGTTCCACCCCCCCCACACGCACCCCTCCCCTCACGCACGCACGCACGCCCCGTGACGTAGGCACGTCACGCTGTCCCGGCGGCCGGGACGGAGGAGGAGGAGGCGGCGGGCGAAGCGGGAGCGGCGTGAGGCGGTGGGGCCGGCGGGTGAGTGCCGAGCGGCGGCCGGGGTGGGGAGGAAGAGGAGGAGGAGGTAGTGGAGGAGGAGATGAAGATGGAGGCCGTCGCCGCCGCCTCCAACGGCCCGCCCGTGCGGTGAGGCCTCGGCTCCCCGCCGGCGGCGGCGGAGGAGAAGGGGAGGGGGCAGCCCCGGGCCCGGGGCTGCCC
>JAOXJK010000023.1:65811328-65858274 GCA_025774025.1 Xenus cinereus | reverse complement strand
GGTTGCTCCAAGCCCCCTCCAACCTGGCCTTGAACCCCTCCAGGGATGGGGCAGCCACAGCTTCTCTGGGCAACCAGATTATGAAAAACACAACCTTCCTTCAACCAACCAGCTGAATAAAATAAAAGTGTTTTCTGGAACTACCAACCGCTACGGGCTCAAGCAGCCTTGCAAAAAGAATAAAGGAAAATCACCCAGTTCAGGCACAAAGCTATTCACTTTTTTTTTTCCTTAGGGATGCCCATGGACAGAAAATGTCACCTAAAGCTCTTTTAACCTGAAACCAGAGAAAGATCTCTCATCTGCGGTGAGTTAGAGAGCAGAGTTCTGCAAGACTAAAGAACTGCAAATGCTATGCCTTATTCTATTAAAGTTTTATTTAATGAAGACTATTAAATGTCACCGAACAGATGGTTTAGGAGCTGGCTATTATAAAGAAACTTTCACTTCAGGATAAACGGTTTGAACTCTACCAAGGAAACAGAAATCAACCATGTTTAACCATTCTTGGAGCATTTCTGGTGACTCTGAGATTCACATTTCAGTACTAGAATGAGATCTAGATTCTTTGTATAGAATTTTCAACAAAGCTATAATTAATACTAACACATTTCATTCTGCCCAGTACATCTGTTATGGACCCTAATCCTTAAAAGAGCCCTTTCTGTCACTGCAGTGGCTCCAAGTAATTCGTATAAACATACAGAAAGAATACTAAATGTCAAAGAGAGTATGAAAGCACAATCCCTGAGAATTAGTGAGCGCAGGACTCTGAAGGAAAGCCTAGATTGCAGATGAGAAAAGAATTGGCCCACTCTTGGTTTCTGCTCCTTTGCTGTTGCTATAATGCTAAAATAAACTGAAAATTTCAGATTAAAAAGAAATCAATTAAGAAAAAAACAAACCAAACCAAAATCACAAATACATGTGCTTATAAACCGTCCAGATGAAAACTCCCCAAAACCCATTTACATCTTTAAAGCCTGGTGTCTCCATATTAAGCAAATCTTCCCTCTCATGGTGTCTCACAAAGCAAACAAAGCCTCCTGTACCTGTTGAAAACTGGACTGTCCTATTTCTTTTATCAGGCCAGAAATACTTAAGACATTGTGGGTTTTTTATGATATTTAGTTTCATCAACAGAAACAAACCATCACCAAGGATAAATACTAGATTAATCAATTTTTGAGTTGGTGTTCTTACTAGAACGTTCAATTAAATGTTTGTGTGGTTAAATGCTGAAACTGGAAGGGTCCACAAAAAAGCACTGGGATGCCAGTTACCCCAGCTGCAAACCAGGACGTAAGAGCCAAAGCTCTACAGGCCAAGAACAGCATCTGTCCTTCGTTTGATGGAGGTCCAAGCACTGTTTTGACAAAATTGAAACCCTTCTGTAATAGCGAATGCTGCTTAAGTTCGGGTTTGACTTTAGAATCCATGAGAAATGATTACTTGTATCTGCTTCGAAAGGTCAAACTGCTGAGGCACAGCTTATTTGATGTGTAAATTCACCATACGCTGCTCTGAGAAATCAAAATGACATTTTTAGAAGAAAAGGCTAAAAAGAATTTGTAATATAGGAATTCAGGGTTATGAATCAATTACAATAGCACTTAAGCCACAGCTTAAAGGGGCTGCCAGCATTTTTTCAACCATTAAAAGCTCTGTTCTGTGACGTGGATGCAAAACCACAGCAGAAACACGGTGCAACACCTCTGTCTGAGAAGGACCTCAGAAAATCAGAAAGTTCACTTTTCTCCAAAAACCTCATTTCTATCACCACTTGCCTGGGAGTTGGCTATTGCTTTGACCGCGTTCAAATCGGATCCCGAGCAAAAGGTGTCTCCTGCACCGCAGATGATAAGGCCTTTGCCATCCTTCCAGTTTTCCAGCTCGGACACTCTCTCCTGGAGTTCCAGCATCATAGTGCCTGTCACAGGAGAGGAAAAGCACAATTTTTAACAGGAAATTATTCTCACCGTCATGTTTTATCTTACATTTTTCACCACCAAAATCAAATCACTGTTCATACGTGATGGACTTAAAACCACGAGGAAAAGCATCACCTTGAACCCTGCACACAAGTACCCACACATTTTTTCCCCCTCAAATACTAATTTTTCCTCTAAATAGTAATTTTCTTCCAAGCTCTCCCAATTTGGGGTCATCTGACAATTTCAGCATATCACCCTCTATTCCACCATCCAAGCCATGAAGGAAAATCCAGCAGAACTAGGCCTAGAGGAGATTTTTGCGGGTCTTACCCAAAATGCTCTCCCAGCCTCACAGTAAACTCAGCAGTGACTTTTCTGCAAATGCTGGTGTTTAAATAGGTGTGCATCAAACAAAGGGTTTTCACTTGCGTATTTCCCGAGTTTTCTTACAAAAAAGGTGCTTGGGCTGGCATCCAAGCTTTGCCATAGCTGATACAGCACAACCACTGCTTGTAGGGCTTTCCATAATCGAAGCCGCGAGGTATTGAGGAGTCTTTCCCCAGGGTATTGCAAGCCAAATAAATACTTAGTTTACTGAAACATGGAGTTTACAAAAAGGAACCGTAGGAGCCAGAGCTGTCCCCTCCTCCTGGGAGAGGATCCCTTCCCTTACTGACAGCGCTGAGCTACTGTTTTACCAACAGACACAGTCTGTGATGTTTGAGGTAACGAGGAGGACACGATCCTAAAGCAAATCCTCATTCTGCCGGCCCTGGCCCTTCAGTATTTGTTACCAGTAAATCTGTGCTCTTCACAGAACTAAACTGACTTGTAATAATAATAATCTGTTTGCATCTAATTATAATCTCAGAATAAATGCTTTAAAGTCAATTCTCGAAAATAAAATTATCGCCATTATTATCTCATTCCTGCAGGCTGGCCTCCTCCTCTTTTAAATGAAGCTCAACCTTAGTTCAGCAAGAGGGTGGGCTGCTGGAATTGGTTCCACCAGGCTTAAACTGACATTATTAGCGTTAGTTTCCAAAGAGACCATTTCAAACAGGTGGCTATCAGATTCCAATTAAGCAGAGAAAAAAGGCATAACAACCTCCACATTGCCCAGTAGCAACTTGCTAACAATTTTGTTCTGCTTTTCATTCCGTGAGTTGCTCAAGCTTAGAATAAACATAATTCCTTTGAGATAAAAAGCTGCTGCGCGAAGTAAATGCCTGGCAAATAGGAATCCTCTCAACAGTTTAATGATGTTTTGCAGCCTTCTGAAGGAAGCCCACACGTACACAGAAACTCCCATCCGCCAGCACCCAGAAGGCAAAATCAAGAGGACTGATTTGGGGGGGGGCTATTTACAGGCTCTGGCTGATGCAGTCACCCAGGTCTTGCCAGGGCAATTTCGGGGGTGTGCATCCCATCCCTTTGCATGCTTCTCCTGTGCTCGATACACAACAGGAAGAGGATGGAGTGTTTGCTAGTTGCTCACGGACACGAACGGTAAGAGCAGGGTAACTGAATATGCCGAGCCACCCCGCCAGCAGGAGGGTGCCTCTGCGCTTCCCTGCTGTAACAACACAAGTCTCTGGCAGGCAGAAGCGCACAGCAATCTCTTGAACTGCCAGAGCAAGACCTTCCAGAGCAAAGTTTTGTGGCTACTACCTTGCAAAGTGGAGCTGCAGGGCTCTAGACACCAAACAGACCCGCCTGCTCCTGTGGCTCATTTGCTACGTGCTCATCAGGGTTTGTAACAAAGACAGAACGATTAATTTCCACATGGGGTTTTGTAGCCCCCCTTTGCTATGAGAGCATCTAATTCCCATACACTAATAATTTCTTTTCCCAGCAGCCCTATAAGGAGAGAAGATATTATCTTACAGAGCACTAACTGAGCCAGAGAAAAAATAACCTGCTAATTTTGGGTATTGAACTTGCCATGTGTGGTATGATTTCAGTACATTAACACTATATAGCACCACGTATAGTCGATGCACAGCTCCTGGTGGCCTAAGGAGCAGCCACAACTGCTCAGCACTTCAGCAGATCCGTTCTGAGCCCCTTCTGCCCAGCACCCAGAGAACACAGTTGTAAGTTTCTTTGAAAGTCTAATTTAAGCAATTCGACTTGAATTTCCTCTGATCTCCGTGGCAGATTGGGCTTTATCTTGTCCTTTCTGCTTTGGCTGTTCCATCTCGTTTCTCCCGCCCCTTTCAACTCCCACAACAAAGACGCTAAGAACGCCCAGCCTATGAGCTGGACATTGCTCAGCTCTGTTCTGAGTCAAAAACAAAAATCCGTGTGTAGAAAGAGAGGAAACAAGGATGTAATTGTGATTGTGGAACAGCCTGTACGCTGACAGGGAGGCATTCCGAAGGACAATCTCCACGCTAACGTCTCTTAGCTACAACTGCTCAAGGTAGCTAATAAATACAGGAGCTTTTAAAGGGAAAGAGAAGAGAAACTGCAGAGACATCTGGGTGTGTTACCACCAACTCCACTCTTCTGCTGGGTTCTCTCCCTCTCAGCTAACGAGCAGTAGTGGCAGGGGCAGACTGACATTCTCCGGGTAAACAGCTCTGTGCTTCACTAGTGGGTTGCAAACGCATTTGCTGACAGCAAAGGAACAGTGAGAACTGGGCAGGAAAATAGAACAGCAGAAAAAAAAAAAAAAAAGAAATGAACAAGATGATACATATGTCTCCATTTCAAAATATTAAGAGATAAAAGCATTCTTAGAGTAAAGGCTTCTGCGCAGCTCAGGCTCTGACAGACATAGACCCTGAACCTGAGCCACTTATGTCTGAAGAGAACAGCATAAATTGGAATATTCTAGACAGTTAAGGAGAGACAGCAAATACACCTATCTTAGAGATCAAAAGCCTCTCACAATACAAGATTAATAAAATAGAGCACTTGGTTTTGATAGCTAAGTATTGTCCAGTGTAAAAGCATATTAAATAGATCCCTGATCTGCACGGCTGAGAACACCCAGCACATCTGATCTCTAATTAACCAGTCCCTGGTATTTAAGACATAAGGCAAATGAAGGAGAAATGGAAGCCAGTCTGAGCGACTGGGAAAGACCAAATAACAGAAACTTAAGTTACCGGGAAGGCTTTCGGCAAAGAACAAAGAAATGAAGATCACCCTTTCTACACCATCTACAACACAAAATGGGCATCATCCCACCCCCATAAAAACACCCTCTGTGTTTCCAGAGCAGGAGAGACAAAGCACAAGGAGACACGAGAAAGAGCTCAGCAGCAGGACTGTGCCCACTGAAAAAGGAGAGGCACGTTCTGCCTGAGAGTCCCTGGGTCATGGAGAGTTTCCTATATTCTTATCGTGTTTACAGCAAGACTCCTACGCACAACAGTGGGCATTTGCTGTACATCTGAATAAAACTTAAGCATTTCTTCTTTTAACTGGGGAATGGTAAGGCACAGATTTCCATTCTGTTCAGGCAAAATGCTAAAATGGGTAAACGAAGGAGAAAAAAACCCCACAAACCAGCAACCCCATCAACTAATTAATACCTGTAAAGGCATTCATTAGCTTTGGGTTGTTCAAAGTAAGTATCCCAATGCCATCATCTTCTTTGGAGAGGGTGATGGATCCACCAGCAAACTGCTGAAGTTTCTTCTTGATTGCTTCTTCCTCGTACCCATGGGCACTGTTATAGAGTGACACCCCCCTCTGCTGTAGTATCCTCTCCTTCATAGTCTGAAGTACCTTCTTCCACAGAGAAATGGCCATTTCTGGAAATAAATGGAGGGGAAAAAAATAATCAGGAAATTTCCTTTGAGATCCCCCTCAGTCCCCCGAGAGAGGGAAGCAGCACAGCAGAAACTCATATAAAGGTAAGGCAATCACAAAAGTCTGCAGAAACCACTGCAGACTGTACTTGCAAAACTCTTAGTTTGAACCTACTCCCACAAAGTTAATAGAAGGACTTTTATGAAGTCATTTTAGTAGTTAAGACAGAAATTAGCATCCTTTAAAGTCTTTTCTTCTAAAATTTACCCAGAAGTATTTGGGTGCAGAACACCAAAGAGGCTCCAGAACTGTGGTAAGACACATATTCCATTAGACCAACTTGTTCTGAAACAATCTTCCAAATTCTCCCCCTTCCACCAAAAAGAACTACCCCCCCCACACACACCCGTGTTGGAGGAGAAATCCTATCAAAGCCCCTGGTTTTCAAGGTCTGGATCTCCTGCTGTTCCATAAGCAACTCCTACACTGCAGGACCTTTCTGTGAGAAATACCTGAGGAACACAGAAATTAAGAAAACGTAGAAGCACATCCATGGTTTATGCCTCTGGTATTTCTACTCTACACTGTACGCACGTACACCAGGAAATAATAAGGAAGTCAATACCAAATATTATCCTTGATCTGTGATTCTGCCTGATTTCATTTACTATGGAAAAGGGTCTGTTGAAGAAAGTGGCTGACAAGTGATCTGAAAGAAATCAGGTAAAGCCTGAGACAGCTCATCTGAAAAAACAAGTCACCTTAGAAGCGGCTCAGGGTAGGAATCAAAAGAACTGCCATAGGGCACAGAAAAAGATTTGCTAGATTTAAATCTTGCCATTTGCTGGACTAGTCTTAGCTTTGCCCCAATCCCTTTTTAATGGACACAGCTGTCTAGAAGACGCTGATTTTTGGAGAACTGGGAAAAGCCCATCTTTCTTTCTTCATCATCTTTGGCAGAAACAAGATTCTTCCAAAATTGGCAAGAAGCTCCTGGAAAAGTTTTTCTAAGGTGAACCTGGAACAGGAATGTATTTACTGAGCCAGAATTTGGCGACAGCTCTACTTTATGCTGTGCTCAGGGTGTCTTATGGTTTACAGACTCAACATTTTTCAAACGTTTATTATATACACACGAACAAGCAAACAGGCATTAAACACCCCCCCCCACAATTAGTTTCTAATGAAAGCAGCAAACAATCCTGCCAGGTGTACACTTATCTGGTCTCACCATCCCACGCTGGAGGGGCAAATGCTCCTGCTGGGTGGGGTACGTCCCCTGGACGCAGCGGAGGACTCTGCCCAGCACCCACACCACGGCCAGGTTCCTGCTAAATTCAAGGCTTTGAGCTGTCACGATCAACTTTCCTACACTCAAGCCCAAAGTAATAAAACTGATTAAAATTTAATCAATTTAAAATCTGATTGAATATAAGATTCATGACTTCATAAACGTGACCCGACTGCTGCTGCACCCCATCACACCCCATCTAGGCCCACTCTAACTCTGTCTGCAATATTTCAGCCATCACCTTTCAGAGCCTTTACAATGGCTTCTCTTGGTAAAACTTAATATTTAAGAGTGGTAACAGGTTTCCAAAGCCCATTTCACAGCTAAATGATTCTTTTTTTATTCAGACTCTCAGCAGAGAAACAGCCTTCCATTTTCTTTAAAACTTCAGGAGTCTTTCCCCAACATTCATCCGTGCAATAAAACTTTCCACCCAGCTGGAAGTTGTTGCTCAGGAGAGAACAAACATTAAAAACACGGACAGTGCAGGCTCTCGCTGCAAAGCGTAGCTTGAACAATTAGCTCCCCATTTTTAATGAACACGAAGCCTCCGCCATCCTCGCAAGGAGACAGACTGGATTTCATTCTCCAGGGAGCCACAAGGACTGGCCTGAAAGCAAAGCCAAGGCCGTTCTGTGAACCTAACTCTCCCCAAACAGTACTTGTTTGATGACTTTTACACTCCCTAGATCGCACGTGTCAAAAAACCAACCGAGCAAAACAGACTTAAGATATGGAAATTTTATTCCAGAAAAAAAAAAAAAAAAAGAGCCTGTCATTTTCAGCTGCGTGGTTCTGTGCATTAACAGCTCTTTAATATTATCACTATGGTAATAAAGAGCATCAGCAAGAGCAGGATTAGGAAACAAATTGGACATCGTTGCCTGCTGATCATGACTCATGACTAATGACTCATGCAAGGTATTATCATTGAATTATTTTGTTTAAAACCACCTCTTACAGTACCGGTCAGTACCCAGTATTTTTTTAATAAAAACAAGATTACTTTAACAGCTCAGTCGGAGAGAGCTAACCACTCCGGAGAAGCATGGTATTTAAGCTACAGCTCTCTCAAACTAAAGGGATTTGTGCTCATTTCTGACAAACAACATCCCAGATTTCAAAATTTCAGTCTGTACGGAGCACTCACAATCCACGGCACGGCTGAGGCTGGTTGTCTCTACTGTAGGTGACAGCAGTGCCAGAGAGAGATGTTGAAGGAACCTGTGCTACGTTGTGGGACAAGTCAAGAGATACTCAATACACTAAAATTTTCAGATTTTCAGTTTAACAGAATTACGTCTGTTTAGGGACATTTATAGAAATGAAATCTTAGTCTCATTTTAAAAAGCCAGACATGCTGTACCCATTAACATCTGTAGCACACACAGTCTATGCACAATTTTCACAGTGAAAAAAATATCTGACCATACAGGAATACAAACACTGTGGGAAATTAGCATCTTTCAGATGTTTTAAGAAGTGCTACAGCTTTACCTGTATCTGGTGACAACAAAGAGATAAGCCCACAGTATGGATATCAACAGTTGCTTCCTCCACAGTTATTTTACCTCTCACCTCTTGAACTGATACAGCTTAGTGATGGGTTTTGTCAGTGTTGGGCTGATGGTTGGATGATCTGAAAGGTCCGTTCCAACACAAACAGTTCTATGTATGATTCTACATAAAACAACAGTTTAGACCTGATTTGGCACGGCAGTGATGTTACAGCAGCCTCGCCTGCGGGGCCAGCAGGCTGCGGGTTAACGTGAACGCTTATGTCAGCACTTCAGTATCCAAGGGATGACACACATTATGCCACAGCAGTGTACGTACGCACACAGACACACACAATATACGTATTTTTGTGTATGCATCTGTAACAGAGGCCTTCCGAAAGCCTCTGGTAACTGCCTGGTTAAATTCAGCTCTCACAACATGAATAAAAAACCCAACAGGGATAATGCCAGCACCAGTATTCCCCAACTGAGCAGATTCTTTGGGAAACTAATAAACCCCAGCTCTCCAAAAACCATATTTGCCCTTGCCATTCACCAGTACTCTGTTGCAAACCCAGCTTTTCTCTTAAAATATACTTCTGGCTGGGATAGCCAGCAAGCACAGGGACAGCTGGGCAGAGGGATGACGAGGGATGCAGGTGACAACTCCCCAGGTGGGCAGAAGAACTAAAGACAAACCGGAGAATGGATGCTGGGAGCCCAAAGGAGCATTAAAGCTGCACGAACAAGAAACGCTGCACTAGGGAGCAGCTACACAGACATAATCAGCAAGTTAAAATACATGAGCAGGGAAAATTCCAGCTCAAAAGTACTGCCTGACACAAGTCAGGGAAAAAGAAAATGGAGAGAAAAGCTGCAGGGCTGTGTTTTCAATACAGCAGGGAAATAAGCACGCCCTTTCAGGAGGGGTAGGGTGCGATGTGCAGACCAGACTCGTCAGCCACCTGCGAAAAAACATCAGCTGCATTTCTGGGTTTGGATGAACGTATCCTGAGATGAAGCGTAGCAGAAATAAAGGGATCCAGCATACAAAACCCACAAAAGAAATTTCAGGGAGAAGAAAATATTCAGATGACCTAACAAGAACAGTTAGAAAGGCACTTTTGTGACACTGCCAAAGGCAGGTGATGGGTGAAGAGGCGCAGGAGAACCTGACTTGATGAAGACCTTCAGCAGCTGCAGCGTCAGTGCAAAGACAGGGCATGGAGAAAGGGCTGGGAGATGGCAACTGAAGATGATGATGAGATGACTAACAGTTCAACCCCGTGTGCGAGTCTCACCAGCCACCGCAGAAGGCATTCATCTGTGCTAGAGAGCAGCGTGCCTGACCATGGGGTGCTTCATCGGGTCCCTGCGGTGACTAATGAGCACAGAAATAGGGGTGACCCGGTGCTGAGGACTGGCACCACTGACCCTACAACGTGAAAGCAGATGGGAAAGCAGAGTGGACGTGAAATAGAACCCAAGCACGAAAATAGTCCATCTGCATTAAAAAAAAAAAAAAAAAGTAGGTTGAAAATGAGTGAAAATCATTAACACCCAGTGACTGGAAGCTAGGACAGTGGGCTGGGGGGGATTGTGGGGAGAGAAAAAAAAAGAAAATAAATTCAAGTGTTGGACAGAGAGAAGGAATTCAGAAACAGCAAATCAAAGGGGGCCAGCCTGGACAGAAATTGAGACAAAAGCATGGGTCTCACAGCAAAGAGGAGACACTGGACCCTGCCTTTGGACACAAGAACGGTGTAGGAGGGAGGTCTCACCTGCAGGATCACCTGAAGGTTGCAGAGCTCTCCATCTACCTCACCTGCTTATGCAGCTCTCTCCTCTCCCTGGGCAATGCGTGGGTTGGGTTAACTGAAACACCTTACCTGACAGGTTCTTCTGACAATTACAGCTGAGACAAGCTGAGGGCAGGCACCTCTCCTGCTGGCAGAAAGCCAGGAGCAGATCTCGCTGAGGGATCGGCAGCAGAAAACCTACTGACAAAAGGTAACTACAAATACAGAAACTAAAGAAAGCATGGGAAATTCTGCCTCCCCGAGGAGGAACCCGTGCCTCCTTTGTGGCTTCTCTACACAAAGCAGAACTACCAAGTTCAACAGGAGCCCCCTCAAGCTCATGCCTTTCCCAAGACACTGGGGCTCTCAAACTTGCTGGCCCCTGTTCAAATTATTAGTATATTGTCTCTGGTACCCACATTGTGGACAAATTAGGTGGGATGAATAGTCCCTCCTTCAGTGTGAAGATTCTCAAAGAGCTTTGTGACTCCTCTAAAAACCAGTTTTAGAAGTAGCTGGTATTATAAAGGACAGGTTTTTTAGCCTCTATATTACTGTTGAGAAGAGAGCAAGAAGTTTGGGCCTCCTAGTTTCTAGACATCAGCATTAGAAACAATGTTCACCCATCCAAAAGCTGAGAGAATAAGAAGTGAGAAGATGTATATAATAACTAACCAAAATGGCTTTAATTCATGCACATGTGAAGAAAAAAAAAAGTGTGAGAGAACCTTTTCTAATACTGTAAGTAAAAAACCCCTTTGTCTGTGGTTTCAGTTTTAAGCTGGCCTACCCTTTCCACCTCTTTTCCACCTCAGCTTCTACCTCCTTTTTTCCATGTTTTTTTCACTTTTGACCAGCGTAATTCCAGGGATAGCGTTGTGTTTTCCAAATTATTGGTTCTTTGTTTAGTTTTGTATTTTTTAATGGTCCCTGCAGGATAAGGTTTAGATGTGAATTGTCTTTCTGTTCCTAACCATTTATATACTCTTTTAATCACATCTCAATTACTTTGAAGACCTAGTAAACAAATCACAAAGAAACATACCGAAGTCCAGCGAAAAATAATGGCATTCAAGGATGCAAAAGAGCTGACAAAAGAAGTCTTTCCATAAATACACACGACACTACCTAAAAATATTTGGGTTTGGTCACACGGCGAATACAAGATCGAGTTTCACAGCAGAAGGCGAGAGCAAGGATCTGTTGTCTTCTGCAAAAAGCACACAGGCCCTTTATTTTCTAATGCTTTGATCTACAGAGGTTCTCTTTGCTTCTGTCAGCAAAGGGCCCTCTGCAACAGTGACAGAAAACACTTTTAAGCTTGCATAAAGCTTGCTGCCCGCTAGGTGTACTTTGGACACCTTTAAAACAAACAGACATGCTACTTCATATTCGCTTTTTAGTCACGAAATCCTAAACCACGAAAAGCATAAGAACGAATTCATTCCAGCTGCAACTGCAAATACTGATGGTTTCCCAAGGATTAATTTGCCTTGAAAACTGTATAAAGTTTTGTAGTTGAGCAGTGCTCTGAATTCCACTCAGTATATTGGTCTCCTTACCACCACCACCAGTAAATAAATGGTCCTGCTGACAGCAGCAGCAAAACTGCATCCCGATGTCAGAACTGGCCACACAGCAGGATTCTTGGGGGTGTATCTCCTGGAACAGTGCTGGGAACCTGGCTCCTTGGCTCTAGGCACCAAACCTCAGGAAGAAATGGCATCCTGTGTGGCGTCGCCCTGGGGAGGGGGAAGCCTCAAGAGGGAGAGGGAGGGAAGCTCTGTCTTCCCCAGCAGATGTTTCTTGCTGCTGACCTTGTGCAAGGCCAAAACCCCAACAAGTGCACTGTAGCACTCACAGAATCATAGAATTGCCTGGGTTGGAAGGGACCTTTCAGATCATCCAGTCCAACCATCACCCCAACACTGACAAACCCACCACTAAACCACATCTCTAAGCACCACGTCTGCCCGGCTTTGAAATCCCTCCAGGGATGGGGACTCCACCACCGCCCTGGGCAGCCTCTTCCAAGGCTTAGTAACTCTTTCAGTGTAGGAATTTTTCCTAATATCCATCCTAAACCTCCCCTGGTGATAGAAAAGAACTTGCAGGGCTCCCCTCCTGCTCCCCGTTGCCTCCGTCCACCACCCCCAGCCCTCTCTTGTGCCCCAGAGCTGGGGTCCCCCTTCAGCAGCACCTCATTGCTCTCCCCCGACATTCACTCATGCTCCGGTGGGGCTGGCACCGACACGGCTTGGGAGTTGCAGGGGGGTCTGGATGGCTTTCTGGGGGGCTACTGCCGTACTGGAGCAGTGGCCACTGGCTGGAGGCATTGGCAGGCGATTTCCCCCTCCCCGGGGAGCCGCCGTGGGAGCCAGCCCGGGCTCCAGCCCCACTGCCAGAGGTTTGTTTGTAATGAAAACAGCCCTGCTGGATTCGGGCGAGCTGCCTCTTCCAAAAACCACATCAGATTTCAATATGAGGGGGGGGAAGTGGCCAGAGTAACACGACCCACCAGCTGCCTTTGAACTGTTGGGTTTTTGGCGCGGTGGCAGCGGGCACAGTGTCACATCCAGCCACCAGAACAGTCCCTCCTGCGAGGCTGAGACCGGTCCTGCTGGGTCCTGCCTCCCTGCAGGGAACCATGGTGGGAGTGCAGTAAAAATGCTAATTAATGAATTGTCACAGCAGATAAATATTTGTATTATTCTCTCCCAGAGGAGGGTTGGGGTCAGGCAGAGGACTCCCCGCTGCGCTCGGGGGATCAAGGCTTTGCGCTTTGTAGGTTAAATAAGATCAGACTGAAGGACACAGAGGATTCACGGAATTGGTTATTCCTCCTGATAGAATTGATCCCGAATATCAATCGACTGCTCCAGCTGGCCAAGGCACCGCTGATTTCAACACCTCCTGTCCGCTGGCCACCGAGAGACAGCGAGCCAGGAAAGCAAATCCTCCGCGTTTTTAAACTGCGGTCGCTTCACTCAAAACTAACTGCAAAGCACTAGTGAGATCAAAGGCTCGACTCTAACTTGCCTTTCACTATTTCCAGCGCTCAGGAAATGCACGGTTTCAGACCAAAAGGTGACTGGGGGGTCCCCCTGGGGCTGTTGTCCCAAAGAGGACCCTGTGCTGGGCTACCTGCGACTGCCTCAGCTTTCCATCTTTCCGGGGCTGTCAGAGGCCGTGCAAAAGGCCTGTGGGTGCCCTGGCTGACCGGGGAAGAATTCTTTTTCTTTTGCTGGAGGATTTAACATGGTGAGCTGCTCGGCGCGGGGCCCAGAGGAGCCCAGAGCCGGTAGAGCACAGGGGGAAGGGGCAAGCAGAGGGAGAGAGGGAGGAGAAGCCAGGTCGGCCGGCAGCGGGGCTCTCAGGCAGCCCAAACCCATCTCAGTACCTCGGGGGATAAAATTCCTCACGGTTAATGCTTATTTCTATTTCAGTCCGAAAAGGGCAGCCCGGATAAACAAACGGGTCTCCTCAGAACAAGCCCTGGGATGCTCCTCCGCATGAACCGGGCTGGGCTTTGGTGGGCAGCCCCACAGGTCTGCTGTCACGCTGCCGCCAGAAGGGACAGGGCTGGCCCTGCTGCGACACGCAGGAAACGTCAGGGGACACCTCGGGCTGAATGTGAGTCTGTCTTTTCCCTCTGGGTGGGTTTTCAGCCGGATCCCTCCCCGGATCCCGTGTGCCGGAGGGGGCGCAGGCATTGGCGCTGGGAGCGTGCACCAGCAGCACCCTCTGGCACCGTGTCCCCGTGTCAGGTCCCTCCTCGCAGACAGGACAGAGCTGTCCTCACAGGCGTGGAAACTGGCACACACATGGTTCCTGTCCCGACTTGGCAGGGCCTCCCCGTCTTCCTGCCATCACTGCATTTTTTTCCTTTCAGTGGTCCAGCCCTGGAGACCACCCTGAGCTCTCCCTGGGCCGGGTTTGGCAGCTCCCAGGGTTTGCGTGCCAGCTGGATGATATTTTGTGTATCAGCAGCCATGCCTGGACCAGCGCCTGGTCTTTTGGCTTCCCTTCCTGGTGACCTTCTCTTTCCTTCCACCGCTGCACGCTCCGGTGCCCCTCGCTCTGCCCGGTCCCGGGGAAGCAGCCGCAGGACAGAAACCCTCCAGGGATGCGCTGTGTGCCCTTTCCACGAGCTGGGGCACTACCAAGGTGTTCCTGAGGAGCAGCTTAGGAACAATTCAGCTCTGGTTGGACAATGTCCCCTGTGTCGAGCAGCAGGCCAGCAGGGTTTGACAGCTTTGGCTTGTCCGAGGTAGCAGCCCCGCAGTCACCCCAGCTCTGGGCCATAAAGAACGATCAATCACAGCTCCTGTCCTTCCCTGGAGACCATCTATGTCCTTTGGCGTGTGGCCCTGTGAGAGTTTGTGTGTTTGTACACATCCTGCCCTGGCGAGACAGCAGTTTGGGTGTGCTCTCCACCACGCTCTCGTGCCACAGCCACCTCTCCGGATCAAACCCGTGTCCCACACTGCACGGACCAGGGCATAGTGCCCTTCTCTTCACAGACCACAAGGCACGGCTGCCATCAGGCTGTTCCCTGCGGATGCAGCAGATGCTGATCTTTCACGTGGGTCTGCAGACTGCTCATGGACCGCTTGTAGTGAGGAGAGGAACCCACCTGCTCTCCTGGGACCTGCAGGAATCTGATGTGAGATGATCCAGCCGGGCTTTTCCCGCTCCCACAGTCCCTCCTGCACTGTGCATTGGGAACTACACACCTTCTGTCCTCTGCATAAATAGTTTGATTTCACCCTGGGGACCCTCTAACAGCTGGAAGCTCACAATGGACCGTGGTCAGTGAAGGCGTGGGGTGGAAGCTCCTGCAGAGAGGAGGCAGGAGCCCAGCTCCATGGTCCTGCTCATGGGCACCACAGCAGCCACAGGGAACACAGAGCACAACCAGTGTGTCACAGGGGAACGTGGCTGCCTTTGGCACCTTTTTAGCACACAGAAAGCGTGAAAGACCTTGAAGTAGACACAAATTCTGTATCGACTCCATTGGTGCTTCTACCACCTGTTTTGCTCTAGGTGACAGCCAGGCCCGAAATATCCAAGGATATGCAATATCATAGCAATAAAATTTCATGTTGAGTCACACCATGAAGGACAAATGAAAGATGTAGTCCTGCAGAAATATTTCGTACCTCCAGAAGGCTCTCAGACAGCCCTCGGTGCCTATTTATAGCGGGTGCACATCGCTCTGTGGTGCTCCGAGGTGCGGCAGAAGGATGGACAATGTGGAGCAAACCACCCCTGCTCATTGCTGGTAACAGAGTCATTGCAGCTCTTCTTCCCCTGCTGTTGGCTACTCGCTTTTAAATGCCACTCACCTTCTCTGCCAGAAAAGCAGGCAATTACTACTAGCAATCAGAATAAACCACATTCCTAAAGTGATTTCACTGAAACAGAGACCCCTCCAGGGTGAATCACTGCAGCTCAGCTCTGCGTGGCTGTGCTCGGGTGCGAGCAGGGACACGGTAAGAACATGCTGGAGCACAGGAACTTGAAAGAATTGTCACGAGTACCGTGCTTCCTTCCCTCTGTTTCAGTTGAATATTCCCTTTGCTATCACCTTTTCCATCCTTTGGCTCCAGTTCAGTGAATTACTTGGGCAGAGGTTTGACTTCAGCAGTTAACCATGTGCTTACGTGCTTTGCTCATCAGGAGCCTGATTATTAATTACCTGCTTCCTGCCGCACGGGAGGGCTCTGGGTGTCGGTGAGCATCTGCCAACCTCGCCTTGGGGGGGCTGGGAGGTTACTCCAGACATTAGATGCAATGGGCTTGTTCAAGAGCATTACAGTTGCTCTTTCCACTGGGAACACATAGAATCACGGAATGGTTTGGGTTGGAAGGGACCTTAAAGATCATCTAGTTCCACCCCCTGCCTGGGCAGGGACACCTCCCACCAGACCAGGTTGCTCCAAGCCCCATCCGTCATGCTGTCACGGCGTCAGTGACACGGCCTGTGGACACCTCATTCTTGAGATGGCAACCTTCTGCGTCCTCCACACAAGCCTCTCTGAGAAGGGTTCTGCTGGGAGGGCAGGTTCCTGGAGGGGAAGCTGGGCAGAGAGCCACCTCTGCAGGAGAACAGGCTCACGTCGTGCCGTCTGCCCTGCGAGGGGTTTTGGCAGCGCAAACACACAGACCACGAATTCAACGTCTAGCACGCCCCGTAGAGAGAAAGCCAACGCGCTTTGCTAAATCGCACCCCTCTTCTCCCTGGCTTCCTCTCTGCTTGGGTGGATCCTTGCAGAAAGGCTGGAGGCAGGGCTCTGTGACCGGCGTCCGTCCCCGTTGCGGAGGGGAGGCCTGAGCCGGTGGGACAGGAATGTGTGCTTAGTGCGTTGTTCGTGGCCGTGCCGCGAGGCCGGGGCAGCTGTCGGGACTGTTCCGTGATGCAGGCGCTATAAATAGGGCGTGCGTATGGCGAGGGGTGCTCTCTCATGCGTTAACGTGCTAATCAATACCAACACCCTGGCTCCAATTATGTTTTATTGTCTCTGATTGAGAAAAGTATTTACACTGCAGAACCGCTGTGACTCCCGGCAGCGCTCCAGTCGGGAGCCAGATGCGAGTAGGAGTGTTTCGGAGGGATGGCTGTTGTTCCCTGCGCTCAGGCACTGCTCCACCCACCGCTCCTGCGGCAGTTCGTGTGTGATCCCTTCACTGAACTCACACGACTCACGGACACAGCTGTCTTCTCCAGAGCGCTCCTGAGGTCCGAGGAACCAAAAGGTTCAGATCTTGCAGACAAAGACACGAATTCTTTGTATGGGTAAGTCTAGAGGTCCCAAGCACGTAGGATCCTTCGAGTTCTTTTGACCAAGCAAACGAGAGAGAGAGAGGAAAAGTAAAAGGGAAGAGAGGAAGATGACGGTCAAAGTGATTTTCCCCAAAGTTGCAGAGCAGATGAGTGGCAGGGGCAGCAAAAGCCCCCAAGTTTCCTACTCCCTGCGCTGTCAGCTCTGGCTGCGGTCCTTGGGCACCGCCTTCTCTTTTCACAGCAGCCCGGGCTGTGCTGCCCTGCCCTGTATCCGCGGTGCACAGGCATCACTGCCCATACCCAGGCCTTAGGTGGCACGTGGCGATTAACCAATTAACCAACAAGTTAGTCAAGTGACAAGATCTCAAATGTCCGTACGAGCTGGAGGAGAACTTTCACAGAACACGACCAACCTGCAGACTTCAAATACTCTGAGCACGAGCAAATAAAATCCAAGTCCTGGTGCTGACCAGAATGAGACCTGGAGCCGGCAGGAGCACACAGGCCCGACCTTCAGCCGCTTCCCCTCTTCAGAGATGAAGCCGTGAGAAACACTGAGAGAAGTGCATGTTTTATCTTTCTTTCCTAACTGATTCAAAAGCGTGGCTAATGCTTTTAAAAAAAACCAACCCACCCTTCAATTATTTGCTGCAATATAGTAAGTACAGTGGTAATTATTATAATTCCCTATTTCTATTTTCCCTAGCAGCACTTGCATCCCTGGTTTCCCCAGAGCACTTAACGCTGTCTGGCAGGCGGTGAGGATGCCTTGCTGGGAGGTGGAAAGCAGGGAGGCAGAGCTCGTTCCGTGTTCCAGGAGAGGATTCTCATCTACCTGGATGTTGCCTACAGCGACTAACAGTACAGAGGTCCTTTCGTCTCCCTAAAGTGGCAAATACACTGCCAATGTCTCCTTGCTTTTTTCAACTGCCAAGCAAGGAGAGGAACACGGAGAGAGACTGAGAGGCAGTGAGGGAAACGGGCAGCAGTAAAGACCAAAATATAAGGTAGCCTCAGAGATAAATCAAACAGATTGATGTGTCTCTCGGACACGGTTTTGCTTTGGGGAGAGGAAACTCGCTGCTGTCAGTGAGTTACAGACGTCAGAAGCCAGGACCTGAAAATATCCACTAGTACATTATTGGCAGGCTGGATCCCAAAATAGCTTTGCCTTTGAGAAAGGTGAGGTTGACTTGCTCTTAGCCTGTACCTCTTGACTGTTGAGATGACGGGCTGTGCCCATGTCCAGAGAAAATGTGCATTATTGGGATGTACATTTTGCCAAAAGTTGTTTTTTCCTCACTTGATAAAGTCTCGGTGGTGCTCAAGTCCCCGGAGCAAGCACAGGCACCAAATTACACTTTTCTTAGGGTTGCCCAGTGGTTATTCTGACATGAAATGTGATTTCATGTTCCCAAATCACCGCTTGCCCAGCGTGCTGAGCTCTAACGTGCCGCATAAGCATGAAGTGTGCTGAACTGCCACCGTCCATTGCCAACACCCTCCTTTCTCTCATTTTGCAGTAAAGTGTCTTGATATTTGTCTGCAATGCTGGCTGCAGGTACCTCTCGGTGTGATAAATTACACTCCAGTGTTTGGACATGCCGTAGTTACAAATATTATAGCATTTCCAGCAATAGTTCCCATTGGATTCTGCCAGGAGTGGGAACTTTCAACACAAGGACAAACAATTTTTTTGGGTCTCTCTGCCTCATCCATCTAACGCTGTTCATGTCCATAAATCCTGATCAATGTGTGTTTATTGGTGTCTGGTACAGCGCAGTCCGAATCTCCCCGGTGCCTCCAAAAAGTACTCAACTAGATTTGTGTTTCTCACTTAAAAATGCACATCTCTGAGTATTCTGATGTTTTTAAACAATTAGCTGGGATTTGATTACCCTACTGCTTTATTTTGCCTACACTATTTTAAAGGGCATCCTTTTCTGAACTCTATCTTGGTAATCTAGGAGAGCAGTTCACTTACTGAAACAGTTATCCACTTAAACACTTCTTTAATGAAGCCGGGGATTAGAGGTCTGAGCAACAGGATTCTGGGCACTGCATTTGTGTCATTAATTATCATCTTATATTTTACCAAACAAGAAAAGTAGTAACTTTAAATGAGGCTGTGCCACAAAATTTCATAGAAGTGTGTTTCAGAGCAGGGGCTACCCTACTTTGTACAAACTGAACTTGCATCCCTGCTTTCGGCTTGAACTTGGGCTCCTTTTCAACCCTTGCCATGGGGCAGGTGGCAATTCCTGGAGGAGCCGAGGAGATTATTCCTTGGCAGGGTCCAGGATCGACTCCTTTCCACCCGGGGTCTGCCACTGCCAGAGGCAACGGGGCCATGGATGTGCCGGGGAAGCTGCCGTAGTGCAGGGCTCACAGGAGGGAGCATCATCTGGCTCTCCCAGGAGCCACGTCCCGTGGAGGTCCCACCACCAAGTGGTGTCGGGAGGGCAAACCCAGCCCCATGGTTCATCCAGGGCTCTGCAAACCCGGCCGCTGAACTTCTTACCAGCAGGATTAACTTTTACATATATATTTCAAGTGCAGCTTTCAGCTACATTTTTTCCCCTATATAGTTTTACTCTTTGTCTGACCCTGAGGAACTTCTAGTGTTTTCTACTAGTCGTTGGCAGAACTCCCGTGGACTTCAATGCGAGTTAAATTTGGCTGCAGAAAGAGACATGTCATTTAGTCTGTGTGATGGGTTTTGGTCTCTCATTAGCATTCGCTGCCCACTGCTATACAAAACAAAATAACAAGTTTCTAAAAGGGAAGATTACGGTTTTGCCTGTGTGTTTTCTAACCACATGAGTAACAATAGACATGGTAATTTCACTGCCTGCGAGCAAACGTCTGGAGCCTCTTGAAGATCGTCCTTCAGAGGCACCACATGAACCTGCAAAGATCACTAACTGGGACCGGGTGCTACTTCCATGAATAAGCTGTGCTGAAGTGACCCAGAGACAACCACAAAATGGTATTTGGTGGCTGAGCAGCTCATCTGCCCCAGCTCCACGCCGTTGTGTGGATGCGCCCAAGGGCATCTGTGATCCCTGTTAGGAATTAACTCGGTGTGGGCAGAGAGAACCACAAAAAAACCTCTGCCCAATCTGCAGCGGTGGTGAAAAGAGCTGGTGTTTGTCTGAATAAAAAAAGGAGGGGATGGAGAGCAGTATGAAAAATGCTCCATGTCATTTGATAATCCAGGGAGACTTTCTTATCCAAAACACATTGTTTACTCCTCCCCATTTAGAGAGGATAGAATGGTATTGGAGGCAATCGCAAGGCATAGTTAGAGGCAAGGCAAAATTCCCCTCTAAGGAGGCTTGAAAAGTTTGGCATCATTTTCTTCAACTGAATAAAAAAAAAGTTTTAATAAAAAAAACCAAGAATAAAAGCACGTAAAGTGACCCGGACAGAGAAGGGGAATTGGGAAGTTGCGTTCATTCTTTCTCCTCAGAGCAGGTCCTGATCTCAGTCGGTGGGATGTAGCTGTAATGGATGCGAGAGGTGAGGGTTCGGTTTCGTTCTCTACCCTGCAATCTCAGCTTGGCCATGAAGGGAGGAAAAACAATAGCTGGCCCAATGCTGGAACTTGGTTTGGAAACCTGGCTCCCTTGGGAATTCTCTGGAATGAGACAGTTCAGCCCCTTAGCATGGGTCTCTCCGTGCCTCCGCTCTCCAGCTACAGAGTGGGAACAACAGCATCGTGCTCCTTCCAAAAAACACCACAGGGCCAAGCCATTGACGTGGACGGACACACATCCCTGTGACCAAGAACAGGAGAAACATTATCTTCAAAATAATTAACTTATGCTCCTACTTCTGGGGCTTTTTTTGTTGTTTGGTTGGTTGGGTTGTGGTTTTTTCCTCCTTCCCCCAAAGCACACAATCCTTCTGGCTGCTACCAAGGGCTCGGGTGGCAGCAGCGGTCGGACTCCTGGAGAAGGTTATTCAGACACCAGAGAGTCGGGAGGGCAGAAGCCGTGCTTGATGAGTCTCGCCTGCGACTCAGCATTGCCCTCCCCTCCTGTATTCCCCAAACTCCAGCCCCTGAACATATATCCATCCTGTTTCTCCACCAAGCATCAGAAAGGGTTGCAAAAGTGACCTCAGAGGGAAGGTAGGAACCAACTATTGTCAGGAACGTGCTGCTCCTTTACCTCTGTCAGTGCTGGGTCGATGGTTGGACTCGATGATGCGGGCAATTCTATGAGTCTGTGATTCCATCTTCCACACACTGATACAGCGCTGGAACTCCAGGTCCCAGCATGCAGCATCACCTCTTCCTCAAACTGGGATATTGGTTGCATAGGAATCAAAAATCTTGGTAACAAACCATCGATCACAGAATCACAGAATCTTCATGGTTGGAGGGGGCCTTTGAGATCATGGAGTCCAACCACAAGACTTACACAACACAATACTCGATACTTGCGGGTGTGTGAGCAGCCACGATCAGATTGGGTATTGCTGCCGCCTGCACAGTGCCTTGGAGGAGAGATTCAGAAGGCAGCAGGTCCAGAGCCCCGAGCAGCTACTGCATTCACAGCAGAGGAGAAAGAAAAAGGGGATGCAGCACTTTTTGACTGTTCTGCAGTACGCACTGGTGTGTAAATCACACCGTGAGTGTCAGGAGACGCAGCGTGGCGTTATGTACGACCATGCTCGAATAATCAGGTCAGTCTTATTTGCTGCTGTTCCAGTCTCTCCTACAAATACCAGCTCCCTTGTTTTGTTCTGGTTTACGCAGGCCCCACAACCATCTGCGATTTGGCAGCCTCTGCCGAGTTAGAAAATGTCAGCAGGAGAGGGAGAGGTGATTAAAGAGAAGAAGAGGAGAGACAGAAACTTTCCCAGCCGTCGGCTGGCCTGCCTCTTCGGCGTGTTCCGTGTGAGCTCTGCTGGCAGCACCCACAGCTCCTTCCTCTCCTGAGAACATCTGATGGGGCTGCCCGGCGCTTGATTAAAGACGCGTTTTTAACTGAGTGAAATCAAATGTGAGTGTTGTAGGCATCCAAAACCTTAATCAGAGGCAGGAGAATAAAGCATTGCAGATTTGGAACCTGCTGCAGGGAATCTGTAACTCACACTGGCAGTCACAGCCCGGCATGGGTTTGAGTCCAATATGCCTTATATGGGAACTTCAGCAATATTTTAATAACTTTATCCACTGCCTCGATAATACAAAGTTGTTTTGGTGACAATCTGCAAGGCTCTCAGTCGGCCTTTGGTATATCCACGTTTTCCCACAACTAGGACTAACACTCAACAGATTTTGCCAAAGTGTAATTGGGAGATGCTCCATCATTGAAGAACAGAATTCTCTTTGCCCCTGTTCAGGTGCTTCTTCCACAGCTCCTTAGTGTTCTCACAAAATCAAAGATAGGAAACGGTAGCTGGAAATTGATCTTAAACACACAGGGCATGATCCGAGATAGAGAAGACTTCTAATGATTTCGGTGGGTTTGGGGTTTGTTACGATTCCTTTGCACTGAAAGGCAGTTCCTGTTGTTTCCCTGCTGTGTCTGCACAGGGACTAACGTAATCTAAACACACCCCTCGGCCAAAGAAAGTAGTGTTATAACCATTATTTTGCACAAGGGGAAGAAAAGCTGGGGCCCACAGAACTGTGCAAGTGCACATGGGAATACCTCATATGCTACGTCAGCCCAGGCCAGTGCATTAACAGATTTGATCGATTCTAGCAGGGCAATGGCGACAGAAAGTCTTCCGTGCCACCACAAGGATGTGTTAATGGCACAGTAACATCTCGAGCATGGTCTTGCACTGTAAGCTGCCAGAGGGGAGAAGAGCGGTCTTCCCAGCCCCCAGATTTGTGACTTAGTTGGGTCACAGTCATTTATTCTACCTCCAAAGTCTAGTGATGAGAAGTTCTTACTGCATGACAGCATTAAAGAATTTTGCAGATCGAGACCTGTCCGAAATGACGGAGATGAACGGATGCCCTCTCCTCTTGGTCCAACTGAAGCCCTTCTTTCCTCCTGCCTTTCTTGGCCAGCAGTTCTGGAACGAAGGTGACAATGACATCAGGATCCATTCCTCACACAAGAGCTGTTCTCAGCTCAGCTTTTCCATTTGTTGCGCTTCCAGGAAAGTTGGTACAAACCTGGGACTCCAGCTGTGAACATGGAGAAGACCCTTTGATGGTCCTCTGGACACAAGGGAGAGGCCACTTCTTTTCCACCTCCATCTGTGGCAGTGAGGCATCGATGCTGGAGCCTGCGCAGCAAAGCTGGTCTCTGCTTCCCTAGTTTAGTAGAGAGGTCCCACATCTGGAGCTCGGGCTTTGTTCTGTGTGTAGTTTTGGTGGTTTTCTTGTTGTTGTTGTTTCTCCTGTGGGTGCTGGGGTCCGTGGCAGTTAACACAGGTTAACACAGTTGGTCTTACAAGCCAGAGTGGAGAGTGATCACCAGTGTGAAGTATCAGCAGGAAGTTTTGAGCTCCTGAAATGCTTTGAGATTCACTATGATGTCCCCACGCTGGTTACACTTATACACGCGTGTAAAATCTGAAGTTTCTCTCTGCAGCCATTCACAATTCAAACTCCGTGGGAGGTACCAGGACTGGCAGATTAATTTGGGATTTGCTTTTGGATCTGAGGGAGGTTCAGGCAGCAATTAGACTAAACCAAAGGTTTGAATTTGAAGACTCAGATCCTCTCCAACTTTCAATAAATTCTGGTCAGACACAGTTTACGTTTGGCCCCTGCGTGCCAAGTGAGCGAGCTGAACCAAATCATCCCGAATTGGGGAAATCTTCAGTCTAATTCCAAGTCCTTTTTCTACAGCCAGGCTTTCTCCAAATCACAGGAAAATGTAGACAAGGGAAAACACGAATATACTCCAACTGACCAAAAGACACGTGGGCTGGCACTGAATGGCACCCTGCGAAAAACAGGGTGTCTAACTCGGAACTGCTCATGGAAGGCTGTACAAGCAGCACAGAGCTACTGAAATCAGCGGAGCGCTGTTATCTTCCTTTCTGAATGTTGCAAATTACTTTCATCATCCACTTTCCACTCCTACAACAGAAACAAGTGGGTTTATTTCCCAGAGCCAAGCTTAAAGAGACAGCTCAGTTCTGAAGCCCTTGGTGGGCTGCCTGTAGATCACTCCGGCTGGAGATTTTTAAACAATTTTAAATTCTTCTTGGCCCTTTGTACATCTAGTTCAGCTCTTGGCTACCTTCCAATAAGAGAATGGGGAATTATTTGCTTTCTGTCCAGACTGCTGTGAAATTTTGCTGTAAAATGAATTAAAATTGCAGAAACCCATCCAAGATGTGGTTGAGGGGGAGCCGGGCTCCCGCACAGAAGAGGCAAAAGCTTTCTCTGCGCTACAAAAGCTAAAAAAACAATAAACCCACAAAACTATTCAGCCCCAAACTGGCTGCTTTAGTGCTTGTTGCAGAAAGACCACAAAAGGCCTTCTGGGCTGGAAACATCGTGTGTCCTGCAGGTCTGGAGGCTGCAGAAGAGGAGCTGGGAGAAGCTCCCAGGCAGCTCTTCTCACCGGGCCCATTTCTCTTCTCGGGTGGCTGCATCGTCACCTCCCGATGGAGGCAGAGGGAAGGAAGGAGAAAAAAACTACAGGGAGGAGAAATGGAAGTTCAGCTTCTGCCTAAGCTAGAAGATGGGTTTTTTTCACTATTTCCACTTTTTTTTTTCTCTGCAGAACAAGGGGCAAACCCAGGCTCAGGGCTGTAAGGTGGGCATACAATATTTGGAAGCAGAAGGTGACATGCATAAGCACACTTTTGTCATTACAACATTTGATTGCATTTACCTACTGAAAATAGGCTCTCAAAAACTGTTGGATCCCATTAAGTCACATGCTGGTTTTAAAGGAAAGCATTTCGATACCATTCCTTGGGAGGAGCCTGTTTACATACAATATTAGATATCGTTTCTCTGTATGTACTGCAGGTGTGACTGTGGTACTTCCATATGCAGAAAATGGTGTCTTACAGCAAAAAAAAAGCTGGAGGGAAAGATGCTAAGATCTGTATATCATATATATATATATACACATATATATATTTACAGAGATGTGATAGGGGACGAGCCAACTTTCAAACCTCTTGCCCCCTTTGGTAGCCAGCTACTTCTCTGAGTAGACATTCTGGTTTCAGAAGAACTCCCTGTGTAGCTTCCTACCCAGCTTGGATAGCTGGGGAAGCTCAACTGCTTTTCAATGATTTTGGAAAAAAAAAATAAATAAAAAATATCTCAAACTCCCCAAACAATCAGAATATCTTTGTGGAAACTAGGAAGGTTTTGCCAAGAAACAAGCAGACCGTAGGTACACGTACCTGTGGGGCACTTCGATCAACAACTTCTTAAGCAGCTTTACATCAGAATATCATCTGGCTTGTTACAGTTATAGAAATGATACAGAAATAAAACTCAGCACAATTTTCTGTGTCGCCATGCCAGCTGGCGGTGTCACGTTTTCATATATGAACATATAGAGTTCACATATGAGTGCAATTTTCTTTAATGAAAGTCCTTTTCTACTGTGAATATGATTTGGTGATGCCAGAAGTTCTTCCAGCTGCAGTAAATGGCTTTAGGGAGATTTGAGGGCCACAGGCAGTATCATACCTCCCACTGGAGGGGCAACCAAAACCAGACTCCTTGGCATCAAGTTCCCTGTGACACGATAGCAGGTCAGTAGAAGTCTGTGCATTCACTGAGACCTGATACTGAAGAACATCTGGCTTTCCTGGGGTGACTGGCCAAAGGATTTTAGCTCCCCCATGCCTGCTCTCTTTCCCCCAGGTCACATTGGGATCACATCTCCTCTGTCGCAAAGAGAAACACTACGTCATGCAATAGAGCGGTATATTTTGGGCTCACACATCAGATAATCTGATTTAAAAGTGTCAGAAGTACGGACTTTCCCCTGCAGTAGCATTTTTTCAGTGCATCTTGGCCATACACACACACACACACACACACTCAGCACTACAAGGAATCAAACTCTGGACCCTTAAGCAGAAACACTGTAGACTGCGGTTACTGGGAAAAAAAGCATAAACCGGCAGCCCCTGGATAGGTACAAGGAAAACTATATGTATAAACACTAATTGGTATCTTGCACTCACGTTTTTTTGCCTCAAAAGCAGTAAGGGATTTACCACTCCATGACATGGATCCGATCCAACTTCAGGAGATGCCTCATCCTAGGATGGGTTCTGCTTCTCCTTTGCTCCCCGGCTGTCCCCAGAGCAGGGCATCCCTCTGCCACACGGCGTAAGACTGTCATTTTGTCCCAGTGTGGTAAAAACCATCCATCCCTCCAGAAAAGACCGTAGGGCTGTATTTTTGTCCCGGTGAGGTGAAAAGCATCCTCTACTGAGGACTGAAGTTGCTTGTAAGTGCAGCCATGTTGCTTGGCACAACCGGTGGAGCTGAGGCAGAGCCTGGCTCTTGATGAACCGAAGAACAAGGCTGGTTCACGTTTATTTTCCAGGAATGTCCCCGTTTCAGCAGTGTGACAGAGTGTGCCCTCGTGCAGCGCTGGGAGTCCAGCGTGGGTGGAAGAGACAATATGTTGTGCGTTCCACTGCGTTCACGCTGTGAGAACCACCACGGACCTGCTGATACAACCAACCGCTGCCACGGAGAGGATTAACAAATGGAACCCCAGCATTCTTCAGTAACCACCATTCGTCAGACACGGGCGGGAAGGGGAAGGGCTGGTGTTAATCTGCCATTGCCCACACCGGCCTTTCCGTACCTCGTGCTGCTCCGGGCTCACAGAGCAGGAAAAGCGTACGTACAAAGTGCTGGTTGCAGAAAGACAGTGCGTTACTGAAGCTCGGGGTGGTATGAAGCGGGCAGCACAGAGGGATCTCCCATTAGAAGCAAACAATTAGCCACAACATTTACCACAAGTTTGCACCCTCCTCTTTGAGCCTTCTGTTTTCTTTCCGCTTTTTATTTGCGCAGTTTCACGCTGATCCTATGGCGGGTTTGATCTCTCTTACCCCGTGGGAATCCAGACACAATTCCTTTCAGAGTAACAGGGACAGCGAGGCGCCCTTCGGTCGGAGCTCCCGTAGCCACACAGCAGCAGGAACACCTCCCCACCCAGGCAAGGGCTTTCCCAAGCAGACAAGGTGCGAGGGAGAGGGGCAGAAGCAAACCCCCAAAGCGGTTTGATCGGCATTTCGAAACCCCCAGGTTCTGTACAATGTGTGCCACTAACAGTCCACGAAGGAAGTGCAATCTCAGTGACGCAAAACAACAGATCGAGATCTGGTATTTCTGTGAATGGCAACGGTGAGAGCAGCGCTTTGTAGAACAGGCTGCCCAAAAAATATTTTGGCTGCGGTACAAACAGAAAGCCCTCTGATGTGGCATATACCTATAGAACAACGGCGATAAACCGCAGAGAAATATACACCCACTGGGAACAGAGGAGGAGTGGAAAGGCCGGAGGCAACACGGGGTTTTGAATTAGTGCATTTCGGAGCAAAGGCGTTCTGCCTTCCAGTTCAAAGAGCACCTGCACAACCAAAGACACCACCACGGCTCAGTCCAGCAGGGAGCATCAGCGGCAGAACGGCTCGAGCTGTACATCACAGGTCTCCAAGCCAAAAGAAATTCTTTGCATAGCAGCACTGTGAGAATTGCATAAGTTCTTGCGTGCGAGGAAATCTAGGCTTGGTCCAAAAATAACAGCAGTCTGAGGGAAAGGGCCTGCCTGCTGGGGTGCTGTAGATCTTTGCTAAAATGCTGTGGAGGCCATTTGGATACAGAATCCCTATTTGCAGAAACGATTTTTTAAATAGACAACTGGAGAAATAAATGAGTGCTCTGAATGCTCTGGAAAACCAGGCTACAGTGCTTGCCAGCCCTTTGCTGTATGTAACAGCCAGCTCCCTCACAGCACGGGCAGGAGCGAAAGGCTGTTGTGGCGGTGATGGAGAACAAGCAAAGTTCATCCCTTCAGCAACGTTTTAAAGACACATAAGAAGTGCAGCACTAACACGGGAAAGATAAAACATCTACTGGAAATATACTCTGAGTTACAGGAATGATATCCAGAGGTTTTAAAGGAATTTTTTCCCCTTTACTCCTGCCACTGAGCCAGACCAGGTTTCCAGCCTCAGGTGGACGTTGCCTGCTCCGTTGCCCGTGTAGATAAGGTCTAACTGACTCTTCTCTCTGTGCTCCTGCCCTGCCACGCTGCTCCCTGAAAGGATCTCAGCAAAGGGTATGGCTCCATCCCCCAGCGTGAGGGACAATGGTGCTTTCTGTCCACCGAGTACCAGTTTCCTGTGTCAACTGATTCCTAGTGACAGCCCCATCTCAACGGGCAGCGAACTCTCCATGTGCAGGGAGTCTCAAAACTCATTCCGCATTTATTTCAACACTAAAGCCCATAAGCATGCAATAAAGAGAGTCTTAGACTCATTCAGAGCATAAGTCAAGAAGAACCTATAGCTGCGTTAAGACTTTAGACGTCATCTGGAGGAATAATATTAAAAAACTATTGTAAAAACAGGCTTGCAAAGCTCACCCCTTCCACAGGTGACACTGGGGTTAGAAGAAAGGTCACGTTATACTTAGATCCTTTGTGGATCCTGCACGAGCGTGTGTGTGCGCACAGAGAGTCTCTCGCTCTAGAGCTCCCAAGGTAAGGGATTTCCTTGTCAGAAGTAACGTGGGGGAAACCTGGAAGTCCCATGGAGCTCTCCCTCCCTGTAGCACATCAGTGCAATAAAGCCATTTCTGGGGTTCAGTAATCAGAGTCCTGGGAACTAACAGTTTCACCGGAGTGCACTGGTCTGTTAGAGCTGAATCATAGAATTGTCTAGGGTGGAAGGGACCTTTAAGATCATCTAGTCCCACCATCAACCTAACTGATAAAAAAACCCATCACTAAACCATGTCTCTGAGCACTGTGTCAACCCATCATATTCTGAAGAGAATATTTAAACAGTGTCAGAGGCAATTTTCTAAAACTGGTATGTCCAACTAGCCACCTGCAGCCCAAAATCCCCAGTTCTGATGCTTTTGGGCCTCAGAACCAATGTCTTTAATTAGACGGACACAGAAAATCTTGACAAAATGGACTTGTCCTTGACCTTATTAGTTTATTTCAAAAACCTTCTGTTCATTAAACTTACATACATCAGGGAATGTTGTAAGTATTTGATCCTTTCTCTGGTATTCAACAATGTGATTTATGTCAAAGGCAATCAAAGAAAATGAAGGGAACTAAAGAAACTCCTTCACTGATGAATCAAGGGAAACACTTTCATAGTCACAGATCTCAAACAGAAGTGCACCACCATTTTGCAGAATAAAACTGCTTAACTTTACCATGAAGGTAATTTAAAGAAGTTTTACTGCAGTCAACACTGACTGAAATTAAGAACCATTTTTTTACAATTCTCTCATATTACCCTTTCCTCAGCCTTAGGCGTTTAAAGCTGCTCAGCTACGTAGGCATTGAAAAGGTCAATTTGCAAGGCATTTTGGTTTGCTAATTTCCACTGTTAGCTCGAGTCTTAAGCCGTGTTCCAAATTCTCTATGAATCATCTCTAATTTTTCTAGTTCTAAGGAAGTTAATGGAGTGCAATCTCTAAATTAGGGCAAACAGGCAAATTTATGGTACCCTTGATTTTTGACTCAAGCACACAGATTTTTTGTCTCTATCCAAACCGTATAAACTTTCTTCAAGATTTTCTGTCTTTGTATCTTTTCCAGAAATAACTTTGCCATAATGTCTGAGTAAATTTTGATGAACTGTTGATCTGTTTGAAGCCTTCGTATGTTGTTGTGGGATTTTCCCACCACTCACACCCGGAAAGGACCAGGAGTCTAGATTGGGAAAATTACTCTGAGCATGTTTGTGCCAGGCAGGCACCCACCACGGCGTGGTAAGGTGGGATTTATGGCTTTAATGCCTGCTCGCTCCAGTACTGGCGTGCCTGAAAAGTTACTGCTGCTGCCATAGAGGCTACATTGCTCAGAACACACGGCCTCCTGCTTTCTCCCTCTGCAAAACTGAAGTTGTGCAGAGGAAAGAAGAATAAGGCTCTAAAAAGAAGGAAAAAGGTGTAGATTCTTAACATGATTGGAGTAGGACAATAGATCACTACCAAATTAAGCACAACTAATTTTCCCTATATTGCCACACGTACAATTCACTAGGACAAAAGCCTACACTCTCTCCGAAACCCTTTTTTACATTCACATAAGAAGATGTGCACATTAATGGATCGCGGGATGATTTTTTAAATTCCTTTGAAGGTGCTACGTTTCTCCAGGAGAAGAAGAAAAGTTGCGAGACAAGATCAAGCTGATGTTGAAGAACTTACTCCTTTTAACCCAGACACGCTGTTTGAAGGTCACGTTTGCCATCAGCACCGCGCTACGCCTCCAGCAACAGCCTAGAGAAGGGCGAGAAAATTCCAGGATGAAGGACACGGACTTTCTGAGAGTTCAGCCGGAGGCTGGGTAGCATCCATGCTTCCTCCACGCTGCGGGAAGGAACATCATTCAGATGGCCCATAACACCGAGCCGAGCGATGGCAAAAACACACTTCCAATGCCACGTGTGTGGGATTTCGGGCACCGCTGTGGTGATACCTCAATGAGATATTTCTGTAGGAGGTGCAGCTTGTTGCCAGAGTGCAAGAAAACTTCGTCACCGATGGCCAGGAGTCAGCCCAGGAGCAGTAAAAGAGCGAGGGGCTCAGGACCCTGGTCTAGGAGAAGAGTAAAAAAGGAGCGTGGCTGCAGCACAGGGGACAACAGTGGTCCTTGTTCTCCTGCCTGGAGCAAAAGCAAACAAGTCCATCGCTAGCGGACTTCGCCAAAGCTCAAAGTATAATGCTGGAAGGAAAAATAAGTTTTACAGAACTGAGCATATACAACCCTTTTTTTTCCCTTCATAAATTGTATGTTACAGTAGTTGGAACTACCGAAGTGTTTACAGTATGCTATATATATATAATGGCACATTTAAGCTTTTTAAAGGGATTGGAACATTTCAGGAATGTCTCTGGTGCTGAAAAAGGCTAATGTCTTACAAATCATATAATATTTTAATTCAGAAAAAATATGTTTGGGTATTTTGCCCTAGCATGGGAAGGGTTAGGAAACCGAAGGCGGGTGTCGTGAAGCATGACTGATGTCTCAGTCGAGCTCGTCTGCTTCAGATACACATTGTGCAAGGCATTATCGCTGCGATCAGTCACAAAAATGCATATTTAGTTTTGTACATTAAATACTACACCTGTGAGCCTATGTAAAAGATATACAAAATATAAATGTCATCAGGACTGTATATTTCAAACTTTTTAAAATAAACACAAAGTATATATATTTATGTTGGCGTATAGGTTGTAATTTCAATGTCAACACTAGCACAGTTTGTCTCTTCTAAATACAGACCTGTATACTTCCTAGCCCAACACATGCACCTACGGACACAGGACCATGCACACAGCTTTACCTTCTGCTCTTTGCAGAAGAGTCAGAATATACAGCACTATACATCGGTTCAACTCAAAACTGGTTGGCAAATGAAGGAAGATGCCATTCAAAAGAAATTCCTGGTGAGCTATTATCAAAAAAACAAACAAACAAAACAACCAACAGAGAAAAACCAGGGGTGTAGTTATTTCATCTCAATAAAAACACTGAAGACCGTGGTGATGAGGACCTAAGATTCAAAACGCTTTGTCCGGCGTGTGGTGGGGGTCCCTCTTGGAGAAGACCCGGTCGCTCTGACCCATCCCGGACACAGTTACAATGAGAAAGAAGAGCTTTCACGCCTCCGTCCATCCAGCCCAGCCCTGGGTTCAGACCGCCGAGGGCTCTGAGCGAAAGGAGCCGGAGCAGTCGTACGCCGTTCTTCTCACCGCAGGCGGTGCCGAGGGGGACCTGGACGCCCATCGGGAAGGTAAGCGGCGATTCGCTGGCCGAGCCGGCCGGGAGAAACCCTTCCCACTGGAACCTTTGGCTGGCAGGGATATCTAGAACACAAAGGCAATTCCTCGCTTTAGGCAGTCGCGGCTTTTGTGGAACGCGTTGGGAATGGAGGCAGGCATTCGGGCCGAGCTCCGGCAGGCGCCCCGCAGCTATTAAAAGGGGCTGAGCAACGCCCAGAACGCAAAGGAACAGCTATTTCTATCTACGGGGCTCTCCCGTCGGCTGCAGCTTAAAATACACGGAGACAAGCGTCAGACACAAGGAAAGGTATAAAACGCTAACGCAGGCCAGAACCGACACTCACTTCTCGTTTCATTTCTGGAAGGATTTTTTTTTGTCAATGAACACTCTATACTGTTGTGAAGGTGGGACTGGGAGCACCATCCTCCATTCCTGCAGTGCGATCTATACACTTCTCAGGTGTTTTTCGATAGATCCTATTTCAGCAGCCACATCTTGCTCAGAACTCTGTTCCCACGAGTGCAACGTGAAGCTCTTCACACTCAGTAATTCCGAACGGTTATGGGTTAATGCAGCGACACGTCCAGGTGCAGAGCCTTGCATACACAGGGAAACCAACAGGTTCTGAACGTGGCTACAGAGATGTAAATTTGAAATGATGAAAATAAACCAAATGCCTCATGCCATGTGTAGTTCATTATGTCTTTGCGACATGAATGCTGCTGGACCTAAACTGGTACCCCCCGGTCAGGCAGCATTCTGCACTTGGGTTATACAGATAGAAATGACAACAGAAAGAGTGAGCCTAAAGAAAAAAAAAAATCCAATTGGCTTAGTAAAGTTTTCCTGGGCTTACATCAATGTAAACCCAGTCATCATCTGGTCATTATTTCTTCCCTACATATTCACTGATGAAAATTTGTTTTCCTACCAAAAGTTCACTGGATGGAAAAGAAATCAGAAGGTTAATTTTTATTTTTTTTTTCTTTCTGTGCTGCAGTAAAGACATGTCTGCTGAGCAAGATGCTGCATCACTGCAAGGCTGGCAGAATGGCACGCAGAAGGAAATGTGCATGGTCAGATTCTCAGCTGTTTAAATCCACATAGCTCCACCGGTCTGTGAATTTGTGACAGTTTAAAGCACAGCAGCTGACAGTCTGAACCCACTGAGGTTTCTCAGCTCCAAACACATTTGCCTTCTCTTTTCTGAGGCACTAAGGGGCATTGCTCTTTGTGTTCATTGGCCAAGGAGCTCCTCAGGAAAAATCACTTTTCTTTCTTTGTGGCCTTTTACAGAACCTGCAACTTATAGTGTATTTTCAAAACCATCCGTTTCTCTTTTCATTAAGAAAGAATGTTGGCAAAAGCAATATTTCCAAACCTCTGCAAATAAAATTCAGCCAAATATAAATTAATTAGTCATGCGATACTCTTCTGTTCTGTGCGCCTATGCTTATGTATATACAGGAGAAGCCTGGAACTGAGAGGAGGTTGCTTTATTACTGGAAGCTTTATGGAGCTACAATACCCCTTTTCACAGGCAGTTCCAAAGCAATCCTGGACCAAGCAGCACCCTGGACGCTGAGGAATGCTATCTGAGCCCTCTAGGGTTTTGATGTGTCCAAGTGTGCTTAAGCTTTTTGGGAAGGCTTATGAAATAGCTCCTCAGCTAAAGGAAGAAGGGAGGGAGTTAAAACCTGATTGCAGCTCTGTCTAGTTCAATCCTTGACTAACTGCACTGCAGTTAAAATCTAGCTTTCCACCGCAGCAGCAGAGGTTAAAGTCTGGCACGCGTCTTCACTGATCACTCTTACTTACATGCTTCTGCCCTCCCCTATTATCTTCTTCTCCTCCCTACTATCCCTCCTCCATTATCTTGAGAGGAAACACTCTTGATTCATCCAGATCTTGGCCCAAAGTGCCTATTTTTATATAATTATTTACAATCTCATGTTAGCCTGCCTCGTTTTAGAATCTGAAGCTTGATATGAAACGGCATTATTTTGTTCTTGCCGTTCTTATGAACCTTACCTCTGGTAACTTCTGTCTCTCTTTTCCTTGCTTGAGTTGCTGCCCAATATGCCTGGCTGAATTCCTCGGAAATTCTTGCTTTCCTTGCTCAATCTGGAGCGTTTCTAAATACTGACTCCATGTCTCACAGCCTCCGTCGGTGAACTCACAATTTGCCCGTGTCCACTTATCCTTGCAGCATTTTGCATTACACGGAGAAGTCACTGTTGATTTTTCATAGTTTTTCAAAAGCTTTTCAACCACACCGTAGTTCGACCTCGAGTCGGCTGAACGCGGGCGACCAGATAAATTGCTCGGTCTCCAGTCGTGCTCGTGAAGCATGTGCCTGTAGCCACTCGTATTTGGAAGTCCATTTATTTGCTTCTGTTGCCCGGCCGTTCCGACAGCTTTGCTGGGGTTGCCGCTTTCTTTCTCCTTTGCTGCAGAGAATTTGGCGTTTGAAAGGCAAGTTGTATTGACAGTGTGGGTCCTGCCAGCAGCAGGGTCACACCGTGGGCCGCAGGGCTTGCCACCTTCCGATGCTGTTCCGGGCACCTGGCTTTCGTGCAAGGCGTTGTTACGTTTATCTGTGTGAAATACAGTCCGGTTGAACTCATCGATCTTTGCTGCTAAAGTTTCATTTCTTTGGGTCTTTCCTAAAGAATACCCAGAGCCTTCCAAAAGATCGCTGTGCAGGGCGGCGGGGGCATAAAAGTCATTACTGTAATAAGGGCCGCTGTGAGATGTGGGATTTTGTTTCTGGTGCATCTTGTTGCTTTGGGCCATATTTCCATCTGAACAACTCTTCTGGGCTGACAGTGGGGAAGGTCCACTTTGACTGTCTTTTCCAAGTTTGCCCACATCATACGCCCACGTGTTGTGGCAGAAACTTGTCGGTACATTGCACTCACTTTTCGTTACTGGTGTTGAAGCAGTTGCCATCGCGGGGCCTCTCGCAGCCTGCCCTTCCCTTGCACAGGCTGCTGCAGGTTCCTTCTGGTTTATAGGTGAAGGACTCAGCAGTCTCCTTCCACTCCTACACTCCTGAGCCTTGCAATTGCTTCTGATGCCTGGGTCTTGTAGTGGCGCTTCACAAAGCTGTGCCACCGCAGAAAGGGAGTTTGTCAGGTGCCGGGAAGTGCTCCGGGGAGGAACCGGTGGAGCTTCTTTCTTTTGCCAAGGTGTGAAGTCTGTTCCTCTGTCGCCAGTAAGACCACCGTAAGAAATGTCCTTCAAAGCCTTGGTGGAGCTCATCAGATTCTTCCTGTTATTATGTTCCTCTGTCTCAAAAGCAACCAAAGTCTGTGAGTCATTGCTGGACACATGGTTCATCTCAGGCAGAATAACTGCCTTTTGCGTTTCCTCAAATTCCCTCAGGAAAGGAAGTGACTTCATTCTGGAAATAAAAGGAGAGGTGTTTTAGGGATGAGCAATAAGGGTATTCCCCCAGGGGACCGCGGCACGGATTCATTCTCCCCATGAGCAGGAGTTTTAACACCGGCTGCTTAAAAACATTTGGGAGCGTTTTTGCTGCAGCTGATACATCCAGCGTGTCTGAAACACACATGAAGAATTTGAAGAAAGCTCAACAAAGGGAATCTTGTATGCCTTTCCCTTGCCACTAAAAATTCTTTTTCTGAGTTTTTGTAGATGATTGCTTGTTTTCTTACCTATCCTACCGTAAGGACAGTGGCACCTTGTGAGTTCTAATGACTCCAGTGGGAGTCTACCTGACTACGAGACAAACGAAGAAAGCTTTAGGACATAGTGCCTTCCCTGGGTAGGTTTCCTAACATTACACATGACAGTAGAAACGTGTCTTTTGAGATCTGTTCAAAAAAACCACCTTTCTCAGCCGGGATTTAGAAACTATGGATCAGCTATGAATCTATTTGCTTTAAAGATACAGACACTAACCCAGCTAGAGTAATAAATTAGCGACAGACAGCCAAGGGATTGCATGGGGGGATCTAAGAAGTCCCTCTGCTCTTGGGGAGCATCTTTCTCAGTCTCTTTCATGGTACGCCTTTGTCCCACCACGGGTTCAGTCTTACCTTCTGCAACTCTGCCCAGCCCGAGAGGAAGACTGTTGTTTACCTTGCTATGGCAGACCATATCTATTACATTTTTAACAGATGGCAGAATGTTCATTTGCCATACTGTCCAGGGTCTGGCTTGCCATCTTTCCATTAGTACAAAAGTATGGCTGTTCTTCCTCCTCTTGCCTTCTTCGCGCTCCTGGGTTGTCAGTCCCTGATGCATCCCCCACACGTGAGGTGAGATCTGGGCTTAACATAAGAAACCTCCAGGCTGACAAACTCACCCAGCCTTGTACAGAACTGCAGGGAAATGGGACCAGGGCAGCCAGAAATATCTGTTCACTCTCCCAATCCTCTGTATAGCCATTAGCAACAAGTACAATTTCATCTCACGTAAATGCTAGTTTCATTTTGTGGGTTCTATAGCTAAACTCTGTTTTGCTGGTAACACGTGGCCTTGTATCATATTTCAGTATATTTCATTTGAGTGTTTTTTGCTGAGCACTGGAGCGCTAGGAGGACAGGAACAGCCCAACTCCCAATAAATTCAACAGCAAACCCCGCTTCAGAGCGAACAGGAGCACAGTCTCATCCATCACTTTCTTCCTCTAATATAAAGACTACAAATATGTTTTTACCTTCTGTGGTTGGATTTCTTTCGAATTTCCTCTTGATAGCTGCATAATTCTTCACTGACTCTGGCAAGTTCTTTAAGAGCCTTTATAAATATAAAAACAGTCCTTTAATATAAGCCTTTCACATGGTACCTCCAGAATTATTTTGAAACTTGTGGCAATTTGCATTTAAGACTCATGGCAGAAAAGAGCAGCATGAGGAGAGACACAGAAATGCCCCCAGGTTATGAATGGAGTTAAAGAGCACACTTAGCACATTTAAACAGGGAGAAGACACTCATTGATAGCAAACCCAGGAGGAAGTAGAGCCAGTGCCTTGCTGGAGAGCTAAAATCAGGTGGATCAGTTCTTTAGGTTAACCTGGCAGGCCAAACCCCTCAGGATTTTCCTCATGCTTGTAACTGAAACATGCTCATACTTTACTTACTATGTTGAGATCACCAATATAATTCTTGGCATTTTTCTTGGAAGCGTTGATGCTGAGGCTGTCTTCAGGTTCCTCTTGGTTCTCAAAGCCCAGATTGTCCATTAGCAGAGTGTTGTTTCTGCTCTTGCCTCTGCTTTCTTTACATTCGTGTCCTGTTTTACTGAGCAAACTCCCTTTTTCCATCCTGTCATTTTTCACATTGTGTCGATGGTTCAGCTCCACTGTGTCATTCTCTTCTGAAGCAGGGGAACGCATGGAGAGCTGCAGCACCTTGCTCTGAATGGCCTTATTATCATGGACATTCATATTGCTCTCCCTTCGCAGTTTTACCTCCTGGTAAAGCTGAAAAAACAGTAAAACCCTCTATTAAATCATTGTACTGTGGTATGATTTTATGGTATAATTTATGGTAAAAGAACATATTAATCTTCTGGTTTGAACAATGCTTCACTCAATAGCACCAAGTAGAAATATTTTATACGTATGTTAGTACAAAAGTGTTGAGTCACACAGTGTGATAGTTCCCAGACCGTTACTGTCCCAGGATGAGGAAGGGGCTGTTACCATTTACAGACTCTTTGCCATAGTTTTAACATATGACTTTAAGAGTTCTCACCAGGTCAGTGGCCCTACCTTGGGCCAGACACTGGTCATCCTCCAAGTGATATCAGTGCACTACATGGTGGACACAGCCTTGATCTGATGGATGAGGAACGTGAGGGAAGGTGAGAGAGGGAGAGGGCTCTGCCTAAATTACAGCCTGTTAAAGTATATTAACGAAGTTTAAAGTCTAAGGAGGGGAAGTGAATTCTCATCCCATACAGCGCCATTGGCACTAGAGCAGACTCTTCTGGTTCTCAGGCAAGTGGAATTCTTCCCTGGGACTGGAGTGATAAATCAGGACTGCAGAATGGTATCATTTGGCAATGTGCTGTCACCCTCTTATCTGCTTTCATGCTACCTGCTGAGATCCAGTGGCTTCATTAGGAAATGAGAAGGTGTTAATTCCTGTCACCCAGCACATTCAAACTAGGGAACTGTGATAAATTAGAAAAACCAGCAACATCATAAAAACCTCTTCTGCTTACACTATCACTTCCAGGGCCAAGAATCCCACAGCTCTTTATAAACTTTCATTCTTAACTTGCTCTTGTGAAGAAAGGGCAGAGCAGGCACCTCTGGAGAGCCCTCTGCCTGCTCTCTCGCAGCACACGGGGCCAGCACAGCCGCTTTTGGAAGGACAATGTGAAAAAGAATAACAAAGTGAAGAACATGCAGCCCTTTCACGGGTAGTGCTGTGGATCAGAAGTATTTTCACATTCAGAGTCTTGACACTTGGCCTTATTCTGGGCTTTCAGATTTCACTCCCAAAGCCCAGCTGCGCAGGGAACCTGGGGGCTGAACTTTTGTCATTTCCAAGAAATGGGCCTCACCAGGACTCAGCATAAAGAAGGAAGGATACCGCCCCATAACTCAACAATGCCCTCTCCTAAACCAGGTGAGCCTTCCTGGGGGAATCCAGGAGTTAAGTTAGGGTTTGGTGGGCTAGAGAAAACTGCCAAATAAAAATACAAGCTGATACGGTAGCACAAGTTTTATCGAGGAAATTCCTCTGCAAATGATGTAATTTAAAATGTATCTCCTCTATTCTCTGGCTATGTGGCTCTTGGTGAAGAAATTTCAGGCAACTGAAACCAAGGGCAGGTACACATGCAGCTTAGGAGGGGACCTTAGGACACCAATAACCTTGGGGTGTCACCTGCAGTTTTGTCTGGTCCTGCTCTACCCAGCAATTTGCTTTGTTCTCTTCCCCTCAGCACCATTCCATTCTTCATCTCTTTCTGTCTCTGTCATATTTTCCTAATCCATACGCTAATAAAGAACGTGGGAAAAACATGTTCCTCGCTGTCTGACTGCTGATGGCCAGAATACCTTTTCACAACACATTACCGTCATTTCCAACCAGCTCATATACCCAAGAAACTGAAATTCCCCTTTTTGAAGGGGAATTGCTAACTTTTGAAGCACTCTCACCTTGGGGGTGAAATTAGGGAGGACTGCACGGAAGTGTCCTAACACGAAAGACCAAACATGGCAAACACTATCGTACCAAAGTCTGCCAGGACTGCAGGTACAATGTAAGAGAGCTGGCGTTAGGGGGTTACGCCGCAGGCGGGTTTAACGGGCAGAGTATGGCTGCAATTCATTTGTTCTGATCATTTTCCTTCTCATTCTTTCATGTGAGCAGTCTCTGCCCTACATTCCTGCGCTGCGCAGCCACAGGACAGTGTTGGCAGGCGGCGAGCAAAGCTACTCCCTGTGTATATTAGAATGAAAAATGTGGAAAACTCAGTGGTGAAAGAACTTGCTTCTACGTGTTGCCAAGGCAGATTCAGTTTGCGCATTACAGAGTGCCAGAGGGCTCTGCTGCAGGGGCAATTTGGGGATAACAGAATAATAACTAACTCCCCTTCTGGAAGGAGATGCATGGCAGGGAGTGAGTGTTTGTTAGTACGTGTAAATAGAAGTGGTGTCAGGACTTCCTTGCTATTTACTATCGCTGTTTTCTCTACTAAAAGCCGTCCATAAATGGAGCAGGTTCTAGCCAGAATGCAGCATATAATGTATGATGTCCTTCTTAATATTACCCTTTACCCCAGCAGACCTGTGCCCTCTCATGCCTTTTTGCCAGAGAATTATGATGCCTAGACTTCTTGTTACTAGACACACGTTTTCCTAAGCCCCATCTATGCATGTGTTCAGCACGTACTTGAAAGCAGGGTGTAGGGCAGGAGCTGTGTGGCTCCCCCAGCAGAGCTGGCAGCAGCTCGTACAGCCACAGCCAGCAACACCACAGCAGATTTCACACAAAGCGATATTTAACCTCCCGCTGCGTATTTATGACTATTAAAGGAGCAATTGCAACTACTGCTTAACCCCAGGCTTTGCATCCTACTATCAGGTATTAGAAACTTCTGGGGACAGGTAAGATACAGGATAAAATTCAGAAAAAAAATAAGTTGAAGCGACCCGATTCACTTCACCCTAAGTGAAAATGTTAATGTTCAGAGTTTTGGTTAAAACTACCTCTTCTATTTTCTTCTGCATGACCTTCCATTGACATTCCCATTCTTTCCTCTCGTTGTCAAATCTCTCCAGCAATTCCATCTTCTCTTTATTCCAGTTCCTCTCGGTATTCTCCAGTTGTTTACGCAGGTCCATGGTTACGGCCCGTGGGACAGCAAGAAGATAGCTCGGCTTTTTTTCTTTCTTCCCTGAATGTTTCCTGGAAGTTTATCAGAATAATTCTTACTTGTGTTCGATTCTGGCTTCCACGGGAAAAAAATAACCAAGCAAAACCCCCAAATAATTAACGGAAAGGTGCTTGCGGGAGACAGCCTCACACGACTGCATGATATATTTCTGGAGTCTGACTGGGATATGGGTAAAGTAAGCGTTACAGGACACAAACCCGAGGGCACGCATCCAGCACCACAGAATTCCCTGAATTCTCTGCCACAGCGAGCTCTGTACCGCGGTCACTTTGCATCCTTGCCATTATTCTTCACTATAAACCCCTTTTCAATGAAATTCCAGTCTGCGTGATATTGAGTGGCACTTCAGGACCTTGAGATCCTGCAACATCTCACGCCCTTGAGGGTGAAAGCTATTTTTACATTTACTCAAAAGACAACGGCAAGTGTAAAGCTATCATGTTTGCTCCAACACTCCCGTCACACACACGTGGAGCACAACAAAGACTGGGACATTTTTTTGGCAACTGAAGACTGCGAACTTGATACCTGCAGAAAATTCTCCTGGACATATGAGCGCTTTAGAATATACGAAGAAAAATAGGACAGGAAAGCTAATAACAGGTACCAAACATACATATTCAGTAGAAAGCATCATTCTACTGTATAAAGGGCTATAGGTTGCTACAAAGAGTTCAGGTAGTGTGGATTTACAGATCTAAATCTCTAAATGCCAGTTCCAGGACAAGCATAGGGAAAATTAGAAATTATTCTCCAGTAGCACTAACTCAACTCTAGTTCAAAACTTGCTCAGAATATTTAACTAATTTGTGCTTCTCCTTCCTCTTCAGAAGCCTTTAGTATCTTAGTGTCTGTGAATGAAAAGAATTTAATTGAACCACTAAATACGTATATTTTAAGGGAAATATTTTGGATTTGCACATGGCCTTGGAGCAAAACAGTTACAAATTTTATGGGCCTTGTGTTCTTCTTGCTCTCTTAGGCTTTACAATAGAAACCCCACAACCATCAGCACATTTACTATGCCAGCAAGGCCGAAATAATACTCATTTATTTGGTTACAATGGCTCGGCTGGTACACACACACTGATACTGAGTTTGTTACCTTTGGCTCTCAAAGCCAGCAGTTGTGTTACTTGGGTGGACACAGAATCTAGTTCTAGTCCCCAGATGCCTCTGCACTGCTTTGGTCTCCTGCCAGGAACCGAGCCCATGGGCAGGCAATGGAGTTATCAGAGAGTTAACGAGGGATAAGCCCAATTTACCTCCCTGGAATGTGTTCACTTCCCTGACTGACGGTCAGCGGTGGTCAGCTCACAGGGACCACCCATTTTATCGCCCACATTTTCTTTGATATAGTGAAAATTCATTCTTGAGCTTCATGTAAAGTTCTTCCCCATCCCTCACTTTATTGGAAGAGTCTTGTTGATTCAGCTGTGGCTACTGTGTAATCACTGCTTACTGGTGTCTGCGTTATTTCAGCTGACTGGGCAGCTGATGCCACACTTGGAGTCAGCTTCTTTCTTGAACAAGTGAGCAGAAGAGCTCAGCTGAAGCCCAGTGGGTTACTCAGGTCTTTGGGACATAGGAAGTCCTGCTACAGGACCTCTCAACTGGCAGCCAGCATTGGCCCAACCCAAACTCAGGGGCTGAAAACCTGGGTACCCCAAGCAGTTTTGGATGGAGGACTTGGAGATCAAGTTGACTATTCTTCAAACGTCTCTGCCAGCCTGTTTCACAACAGTGTCACCATGTAACATGGTATTGGAGCTTACTCTTTCAAACTCTGACTCACGTCTGCCTCGAGTCCCCCAATTACCTACCAACAGATTTCAGACCCTTCTTCTTCCACCTGCCTAAAAACATACAGGGCAGCTTTATAAAAACATAAAACTCCTTGAAAGTCATTGCTGCTGAGAGACAGCACAGCATTCTCATCACAAAGAAGCCAAGGCCTGGTTTGCTCAGGGCTCCTTAGGGAAGACAGACAGGCTACGGAGACTGCACCCAAGGCCAACACTTAGCTTTGTGCTGGACTTCAGTAAGTGTTGACCAAAAACAACTTTTACCAAAAAATTCCACTGCAGTTAAGACCTGTTGCGATCTAAACCCCTATTGCTAATAAACTTTAAAACCATTTCAATACTTCCAATACTTCCTCACCTTGCTAATTCAAAGGTTGCATTTTTTAGTACAGTCATTTCTCTTTTTTTCTGGTCTACATTTATGTCTTTATAAGCTGTCAAGGCATCTCTGAGAAATACACAAAATTCGACTCTCTGCTCCACTAGAATCCTTCAAATACATATCTCAGAAAGAAACAGAACAACATAGAAATGCTGTAAAGCCATAAACAAGACAGGCCTAATCCGTCTGCAACTTGCACAAACGGTGATTTTGCTTGTGTACTTTTTGTAATAATGACTATACTTCAATCAGCAGCATGTTACTAGAAAGAAAGTCAATGCTATATAGCTTTTTTTTACACGTATTATAATGGATACATAATATGTACTCCTTTCAATGTGCATATAGCATTGAAAAGGCCTCTGATGGTTTCTTAGTTCTGGGAACTGCTATGGCCATGTTTGCATTCGTCTTAACAGATTCCAAGTTGGTTTTTATGGGACTCTGATTGTAAAGAGAGACTGGGGCCCATCAAAATGAAATCAAGTGTTGGAAGGGGTTAGCTACAGAAGTTACAGATAGTCACTTGTAGCTCTAAGATGCACAAAAAGCTTGTATTGCACTTCTTGCGCTTCTCCAATTTCATCTTGGCATGAACTCTGAGAAGAAAACTCGTGTTTATTGATGCAAGCAGCTGGATTTCTATGCAGTTTTACTGCTATTGTACAGCAGATAAATTCCTCAGAGAATTTTAACTCCTATTTCTACGAATCTTTCCCCCCCCCCTTTTTTTTTCTCTTGTTGTTTTGTCTTCTTTTGATTTTGTTGCCTTTTGTTGGGTTTTTTGGGGGGACACACACACAACACTTTACTTGTTTTTTCCTACTAGCAATAAAATCCAATATTTGTAGTGGTGGTGGTATAACCTCTGTATAGCGCACTGAGATGGCCCCATGGGTATTTCACATGACTTAAGCAACCCAAAGGGATGTAAAATGCCACGTTATAATTTGCTGGATCAGAACAGTGTCTGTGCTCTTGCAGTATTGGCACTTTCTGCATGTCCTAGACAAGGTCAGAAGCTCATTACGGCAATCAAATTCAAGCAAATAATCAATTTTGTCTACATCAGCTGCATTTTCCCTGAACTTTTCCTTTAGCCCTCCCTCCTCTCAAGCAAAAATATTTTAAGCACCTATTGATGTTAATGTCATTATTCCTCATGTCTTACCCGTGCCCTTTCTATTCACATATTAAAAATGCAAAATAGTTTGTAACCAGCCTCTATCAACTTCTGAAAACAATATGCAGTGACATCAGATGAGATGTTATTTTTCAACAAAGATTAATTAAATTGGATGTGCACAATCATTCAAATACACAGATATTCACTTGATTTTACAGGAAAAAAAATTATTAAATTATATTTTCAAGAAAGTGCTGTATTTTGGATGACTAAGGAAATTGTAAAATTTATGTATTTGTTCAGCTACAAAAGTGTGCCATGTGTCACAATACCATGCACTTTATACATAAAAAGAAACTACAACTGAGTGAGAGTGAAAGGGAGAGAGAAGGGGAAGAAAAAAGAGGGAGAAAGAATAGGAAGGAAGGAAGGAAGGAAGGAAGCAAGAAAGAAAGAAAGAAAGAAAATAGGAGGAAGTGAGAGAAAGAGAGAGAGAAGGATGGAAGGAGACTGGAGTGCTCACAAGGCTACCTGTCATCCCTGTTGCGTTGATATATCTGTGCCTGCTCTGAAGAAAGTGACTGAACTAATGAGGAGTCTTTCTCTAAGAATAAAGACCACCTATAACATATATGAACACCACATTCTGTATAAATAACATTAGAGAGATGTTTAAGTTGCTGTTTGCCACATTGGTAATTTGCTTTCTTTTTTAATCTTAACTGTTCAAAACCACTGGTTTAAAATAAACCGCAACCGTACCTTTTCATGGAATAAGAAATCCTCCAGAAGTTTTTCAGTCCATTTCTAAGCAGCAGCGGAAGCAGTGAAAGGCATAGCTGGCTGGGACCCGGTTCTGCGAATCTCCATCTTTAAAAGAGAGAAGAAAGCTGAGCGAGACACCGCCTTTCAGCCGGGGCAGCATTCGCCACACTCTTTGGATAAACTCCGCAACTTTTGCAAGCTGGAAGGCAGTTGGGCTGAGCATCGCCCCGGCAGCTGGCTTCCACCTGACGTCAGCGCTCGGAGGATGGTTTTACAGCCACCCCTTCCAACCCCCAGCCCTGTAACTCTATAGCTTCTCATATTTTGTGTAAACAACTCCACGTCCAGGACATTTTTAGGTTTTATAGCGCAGTCCAGTCTTTAAAGCCTGCCAAAGCAGTCAGTGTTAATATTAAAGCTATGACAATAGGCAATTTTAAGTTTATTTTATTAGTGTCTGTGTTGTAAAGGAAGACTCTTTGCTGCCTTCCAGACCCATTTTTCAGGGTTCTATTTTTCCGTATGATCATTTTCAGCTTTGCAACTGAATCCTCAAGCTGCTTTGTAAAGGGTGTTTGTTTAAAGCAGCAGTTTTGTTGGGCAACAGCTATCTTAAAGAGCTAAAAGAAACCACTCCTCCCTAAAAGCTTTTTTTTCTGTATTCTAAATACACTATCACTTAAGAAGTGCAGAATTATTGGGCACCGTGTAATCCTACTTTCTCGCATTCTGGCAATAGTGATAATGGCTTCTTTGGGATACACTGAAATATTCCTGCTACTTTATAAGGTTTCTGGATCAGATTTTGCAGTCTGTTAAGATACTCTGTGTCTCAGCAAAGCAAAAAAGCACTTGAAATTGGATGGAGAATCTCCATTGGGCAACAAAACTCATCCCTGGCATCAGGCTAGCGAGGAAGGTCCAAAACCACCTTGGGCTGGATTTCAAGCACTGGGAGTGCCCACAGTGAGTGTTCGTGGGGTGAGGGAAGGGACCGTGTGTGACAAAAATGATCCAGCCAGTGGAAGTCCATGGGACACCCTGAAGCACAGAAAAATTTGGCTGCTCCCCCTGCTGAGCTGCAGGCACAAGGAGCTCCGCTCATTCTGTTGCGTCTCTGCCCACCTCGGTGACTCTCCCCTTGCACCGTGTGTTAAATTGCTTTCATTTGTGTGTTAAATTGCATAAATTCACTTGGCACACTGAGAGGGACCCTCAGGAAGAAGCTTCACACCCATACCACTGCCCTGCTGGATGCTTGTGCTTGGATGTGTCTGTGGACAGTGATGGAGACCACCCGTCCTCGGAAAATTCCCATTTTATCCTCACGTGTGCCTGGAGAAGGGCCACAAAGTACTCGACTCAAGCAGCAAAAAAAACCCTGGACAAATTCTGCTACCGGATGGGTGTCTTCGCATGCACTAAGCAGGAGTGACGTGTATTTTTGTGGTTAGAGCAACTGATGGCAAGAGGATCGCTGAGACGAGGAGGATTCACACATCCTTTGCTTAGTCAGCACTTGCCTCCTTAGAACAATTTGGTTTTATCTGTGATACAATCCATGTGCTGCACAAAGGTTTTTAGCTCTGTGTGCATTTTATCGTAAATACCAAAGCAGGTTTCAGGGAAAACACATTTTTCCTCCTTATATGGTCTAGCTGTAAGTGTCAGCGCATACGTTAGTGGGGTGCTCGTTCTGCTCCCATGTAACGTAATAATGGAACTCGAGCTCTTTGTGGAAATTTCAAAGACGATCTAAAAATTGAACAAAAATGCGCAAGCACACGACTGAATGTTCCCAAAGAAAATCCCCAGCCTCTATACTCTGAGGATTTAAAAATTCCCTCTTGATGAAGCAGCCGCGTGACTGTCTTTGGGGGGGTGCATCCCAACAGGCCAGCAGACAGGGCTGGGAGCCAAGCCCGAGTGCCAGGGGGCAGGACATAGCCCGGGTGCCACACACTGCCTCCTCCTGGAGCCAGCAGCGCTGCAAATGAAGACAGGCTCTCAAGACATGGGTTTTTTTAACTCTTATCCATCAGTTTTGGCTACTTTTCTTGTCTATAATACTGCTAACGCAATGCCCCTTGTCTTGTTATGCGAGCTCTTTGAAGTAAAACAGAGTAAAATTAAAGAAAACAATGGACTGAATCCCAGACTTGAGTTTTCACTCAGGCAAAACCTTACATTTCTGTCAGCATGAGGAATTAGAAATGTGTGAGACCAAGGCGCTCATTAGGAGACAAGAGCTGGACCCCGTTCACAGGTCAGAGGGCCATGTTGAACTAGTCACAGAATCACAGAATGATGTGGGGTTGGAAGGGACCTCTGGAGATCATCTAGTCCAACCCCCTGCCAGAACAGGTCCACCCAGAGCAGGTCCCACAGGAACGTGTCCAGGTGGGTTTGGAATGTCTCCAGAGACGGAGACTCCACCACCTCTCTGGGCAGCCTCT
>JAOXJK010000023.1:65797693-65811228 GCA_025774025.1 Xenus cinereus | reverse complement strand
GGTTTGGAATGTCTCCAGAGACGGAGACTCCACCACCTCTCTGGGCAGCCTCTTCCAGGACTCTGCCACCCTCACAGGAAAGAAGTTCCTCCTCATGTATGGGAAGAGAAGTTCCTCCTCATCCTTGTATGGGAAAGGCAGAGCAAAGCTGGGACAAAAAAAAGCCCACGAAGCAAGCTCTAATGACCTGGACTCATCGCTCCTGGCACCCTTTAGTGCAGCAATGGTGACTTCTGTGTTTGGGGAAAGAACGTTATCCAACACAGACTGTCCCTTGCCCAGCTGCAGCAGAGAAAGCAGCAAATGTGACTTTCTAGCCTCTGGCACAGGCAAAATAAGCAGGAAGACTTATTTTTTAGTAGTAGTAGATAGTAGTAGGTTTATTCCATCTGACACATTGCTTCCCCAGGCAAAGTGCACTTTGTCCATACCTGGTATCAGCCCTACTTGGGTTAAAAGTCAGCACCTCAGCAGGTGCAGGGGCATTTTAAAGAAGGAGCATGAGTTTCAGGGTGGGCTATAACCTGATCGGCCGGTCAGGGCAGTGTGTGCTCTGGTTAACAGTCTGCCCAAGAGCATTTCAGAGCATCTTCGGTTCTGCTGTACTGGCTGGGGTATGGCACGTCCCTTTTACCGTGTACACGTAAACTTGGTAACAAGGAGGAAGAATTACCACTGCCACTGTCGCCAGCCCAGCCACAACGCCACCTTCCTGAGTGATGGTACTCTCTACACCTTGATAATCCTGGCAAATACACCTGAGGAGTGCGTGTATAAATCAGGAAACGGGCAGAAGGGAACACGGATCCTGTCTCCTCTTAACTGTTGTGCACTTATGCCATGGTATATAACTTAGCGGAGACACAGAGCCAACAAAGTGTTATGTCATGTCGCTTCTCCAAGGTTACATTGGAAATCAGTGGCAGATTCTTTAGATGTTTACTTTAAATAGAGCCACTGTAATTTTCCCCATAGGCAACCACATATGTAATGGCAAAAGCTGGGTTTGAATATCACTTCCCCTGGCGTTACATCAGAGACAGGAATGGAAGCCAATGGGAATTACGTCCCTGAGACCGATGCCTTTAGAAATCTCCTACTCACCTATCAAGTTCTGGGGTGATTAAGGGGAAGGGCATTTAATATCCTAAAGCTCTGCTTGTTTTCGTAAACAACTCCCAAAGTTCATGTGCAGTTCATCTCTTTTTATAACACACATTTAGACAGTCATGGTTTTGTCAATTTTCTATTTTCCGACTGCCAGGCATATTTCTGCTCCATGGCACCTGCTCTCTTCTGGGTTTGATGCTGAGGCGCTGGTGACATGTGTCAGCAGACACTTACTCTGTCTCTAACCGGAGCTTCAGGCACGCATATTTTTAGTTGAGGGAAATATCTCTGATCCTGGAGAAGATGATCATTCTGGTATCACGGGAATTTTTTCAGTAAGAGTAAAGAAAAATATTTGTAGAGGTATTTTGTCGGGGCATTCAGAGCTGACTCTAAATGTGAAACAAATTTAATTGAATTTATCTGGTTGTGTTAAAGGAAAAAAGGCATCTATTTTCTAAATGATAGAAAAATTCATTGGAGTCACTGCCAATTTACAGAAGTGTAAAAATGTCAGAATTAGATCTATACTTGCAAGATCTCTTCTTTCTGAAAGAACATGGAATGAATTCCCTGGGAACACAGAAATTTAATCTTTCAGAAAAATGTAAAATTACGGCAATATTGGGCTTCAAATTCAATTATACTTTGGCCAGAATATTAATACTTCGCCAGAATATTCCAAAATGGGAGCTGTGAGTCCACTATGGGTGTAACTGAGATTTGAACTGATAAGTAATCTGGCACAGCCAGACCGAGATGCTGTGGGGCAGAGAGAATCCACTGACCCAGCAGTGCCCTGCTCGCCTCCCACACACTCCTGCCAGAGGAGGTGGACACGTTCAGCTGCATCCACTCCCTCACCCACGAGGTGGACCTTGCCCACCAGGCCAGTAACTGAGTGGGGAGAATCTCCTTCCTTTCTTGGCAAGTATAATTATTGCATTTCTTTGTTGAGACCAAGTTATTTCAATTTAGCAAGACAGAGAAGAATTATTTCTTTGGCTAGATGTTATCTTCTGGCTATGGATAGATGTCCCAAGGAACAGGGGATGGGACAAGAGGAAATGGCCTCAAGTTGTGCCAGGGGGGGTTCAGATTGGATATTAGGAAAAATTTTAACACTGAAAAGGCTATGAAGCCTTGGAATGGGCTGGTTAGTGATGGGTTTTGTCAGTGTTGGGTTGATGGTTGGGTCCCTTCCAACCCAGGCAATTCTGAGTCTATGTCCATCCTGATGTATTATTTCTCAGAAGCTTTCAAAACAGTGAAAAATGGAGGGCTGTGAACTTCTCTGCAATATCTGGTGTGAAACAGTGAAGCAGCTCCAATCTCTCCCTTCAAGCTGAATGCAGATGGACATGAAAAACACCTCTCATTTCTCATTCAGATTTCTCTGTACTGAGGTTGGCAGGGGTCCTCACCGCTCTCTGTCCTCATCGCAGACTCAGAGGCTGTGGGAAGCTTCAAAAATGATTTTATATGCTCTCAGATGCTTTAATTTCAGATTGTAGCCTGTGCAACAGCTCCCTAAATGTCCCAAAAAGTCTCAGCTTTGATTCGCTTTGCTGATGCCTGACAGAATTAGAATGAGGAAAGCTCAAGAAAAAAACACCGTGAGAAATCAATGGGGTTCTAATCGCCAGTCCTGTGCCGAGGTTATCTCCACCTTTTCTCAAGAGGTTGTTCCTCACCTTTTCTGATTTCTGAGAAAGAAGCAAATCCTACCCAAGATGTATTCAATGCATGAATTCAGTGTATTAAACTTTCCTCCTGCTGTACACTAGTGCTGTTACCGATACGCTCAGTGTAGATCAAACCCTCTCTGCTCATCTTCTTTACGTACAAGGCTGAGAATGGTGTAAGCAACTGTGGGTTAAAATCTGAAGGCCCCAAACTTCAGATCGGATTTAAGTATGATTTTTTTCTCTTTTATGGGATTGAGCGAGTAACATCTAACAAAAGCCAAATGATCTTTTGTTCCCCCAAGGGAGACATGAAACCAGAACGAAATTCAAAAAGTCAGCCTCGTGCTAAAATTTGATATGACAAGTTTAAGACTCAAATTATTATACTTTTAACGTCCAAATTGCAAATCCATGGGGAAAAAAAAAAGAATTTCTCAAGCAGTTGCTGAAAAATTTATATAACAGGAGTTGCTGAGACAAAAGCAGCAAAAGGGTCTTTCCCAGTGATTTGAGAACTACCTTTACAGTTACAGGAATTCCCTGTGAAGGGATGATATGCCTTACCATATCTTGCCATAATAGTTTCTAATATGTGGAACTGAACTTTTGGGCAACTGACCATAAATTAGAGCATCTTAGAAACTCAAAATTACTTTGGGCCTGGCTTTCTTTTTAATTGGGACACCAGGCAAGGCTACCTATTAATCTCATATATGTTTATTATCATTTCCTTTAGACATATCTTGCTAAGTACAAAATAAATAATGACGACAACATCCCCTGGTGGGAATAAGCATTTGGATTAGATCAAGGTTAAGTGATTTAACTGATGAAGGTTATTACACCTGCAGAGCATGCCGAGGGGAAGCTAGATTAATTAGATTAATGCTGATTGTTGTGAGTTTAGTCTTTTTCTTGTTCTCAAGAACAAGCCTACGCTGATACCTCCTCTTTGTGCACCCACTTCTCAGGGGCTCCAGCCCCTTGCCCCATTTCCAAATACAGTGCTCTATATACCAACCGTTCCGATTTTGCCCCCTCCGCAGTGCCTAATCCATGTAATACAGGGCTGAAAACCACCATCATTACAGTCATGCAATATATACACAGGCTGTGACATACAACTGCAGAGCACACGTCCAATGGGGTTTTACTATTCACATGTGGTGAGAATACAAATTCTTTTTCTGGGAGTGGGAAGAGGAAAGGAACAGACTCCTCACGCCCACTCCGCGCATTTCTGATTTGGTGCAAATTAATGAATATTAAATTAGTTCCAGTCACTCAGGAAATTTTTATTCAAAAATGATAAAACCAGAGGAAGTGAAAAATATGGGTTTGTGTTTGCTTACCTGGAACACTGTGGTGAGTGGGCTTCCCATTCAACTGGGTGACTTTTTGGTATGTTTGTTGCAGGTTTTTTGCTTTGGTTTTGGTTTTGGCAAACAAGTAGTCTTCAGTGTTTTTACAGCAGTGGCTATTACAGAAACTATGTCTCTTGCACTTCTTATCTTGGAGGGTGGACAAAATAAACAAACTGAAAATAATACTACAATGAACATTAAATGATGAATGACTTACAGTACAAAAAACAGTGTAAAAAGAAAGACAAGTTTAAATATTGTTGTGTATGAAAGGGATGAAAATAATACAAGGATGAGAATAAGTAAAATGATAGGCTGGAACATCTGGGAAAGTAAATACAAAGACAGAGAGAACAGTCAATTAATGGAATAGCAAGTCCAAAGTTTCAACAAAATAAATAGTGAATCAGACTATGCTTGTGGAGGGACCAATTGCCCATCTCCCATTGACTTCAGGAGTTCTGCATGGTCAAGCCCTGAAATGGCCAATTCAACTAGTGCTGTTATTTGGTTAGAGAAAATACTAATTAGTTTACTTTAAATTTGTACAAGCCCATGCAGTGCTCTGCCTTTAAGCTAATGGGAGCTCTACAAGCTCAGAGCTATTACTACACCAGAAAGTGAGCATGCTCAATGCCAGTTCTCTTTGATTTCATGCAATACATGTATAATAATTGATTAGCTTTAAACTCACTGCGTCTGTGACTTTCTGATACAAGGAAACAAAAGACTAATTAGTCAGCATAGGAATAAGGAAGAATAGCTTTCAGCTTCACCTGGCACCTACTTTGACTGTAAACTAGCAGGACAGCGCAAAGTAAATTAACACAACAAGAGATTTACTAAAACATTGGATAATACCATAAGCAATAACAAGATTTGCCAACTATAGGATTGTATGATAAGATAAGGGTAGGTAATTTTCATTTTTCATGGCAAAAGATCTTGAGTCAGAAAGGAATTTGCTCCCCCAAACCTCCCAGGAACAATTCTGCATAAAAATGAACTACAGAGAAGATGCTAGTCACTGCTGGACGTAAGCTGTCACCCATAGGCCTTCAACAGGACACAGCCAGTGACAGCAGTTCAATATTCACACTACCATGTAGCTCTGGGACTCTGTAGAGTTGCACGTCTTATTTTTCTCTGTGGTTTGTCATATTCTCTATAATTTTGGAAATTTAATATTTCCTCCTGTTTAAAATCAGTAAGATTTTCTTTTTATTCATTTAACAGGATTCATTTAACCAACCACTAAGAAGACCAACCACGTTCATGTATGTGCCAAAAACACACTGCCTTCCCAGCGATGAAGGGCAGCTACTCTGGCAACTGTAGTTGCAAGGCCAGAGAGGAGTAAAATCTTCCACCTCCTAGAGCATAACTCTTTTAATTTCCAGGAGACTGGACCTATTCGCTGTTCACAAACAGCCCCATTGGTAGAACAAGGTTTCATATGGCCCAATAAAGATTTAAAATAATCTAAGAAGCAGTGGTTTTTGTGCACTGTCTAGAATAAAGGCTTTTCACGTGCCATACATCAAATTTGAGGCTTAATTCATTTGACAGAGCCTTTTTACCTGTAGGCCGTAATAAGTAAAAGTCTACCTGACTCACTGACAAAGGTTCATCTGCACTTCGATCGTCCGCGGACTTTGGGACTTCGAGCCTGTCGATGAAAGCCTGGAGCTCTTTCCTGAAGGCCTTCATCTGCGCGTTGATCCGGTAAAGAAGCTCATGCTCACGTATTCTGCTGCCGTCGTCTTCCTCGTCCATCAGTCCAAAGAGGTCCCCGTTCGCTACATAAATCCTCGCCTCCGTTATGATGGTGCTCGTGTCGGAAATCAAGCGATCTATTGTCTTGCCCAGCCGCTCGGCTTCAGAGCGAATGTCCTTCATCTGCTGCCTGTCGGTGAAGCTCTTCTGCCACCCGGATGGTGTGGGGTAGAAAGACCTCGTGGGTGTGAGGCACCGAATGTTGCGGACCTCCTCGGAGTCGCTCTCCCCGCCGATGGGGCCTTCCCTTTTGCGGTGAGGGGGGCGGGAATCGTCGTCGCTCTCCTTTTTCCCCGCATCGCTCTCCGCGTCGCTGTCTCTGGGGCTGCCGCGGATGCCGAGGTGAGAGGCCAGGTCGTAGCGCTGCATGTTGGACATCAGGACTCTGTTCTCGTACTGGAGCTGCATGACTTTGCCGCTCAGCTCGTTGATCTGCATCCGCGCAGCTTTTAGCTCCTCCTGCAACGCCTCTGTCTTGGCGTTATCGTGGTGCCTAGAGCTCTCGTGGGCCCCAGACTTGTATTTGTATTTGTTCAGCTCAGCTGTTATGCGCTTGTTTTGCTCTTCCAAATCAGCTAAATTTCTCCTCAGCAATTCTGTTTCATCCTCTACCAGCTGCAAGTGCTGCCGTAATTCTGACAGGGATTCACTCTGCTCTCCCAGAAGCGGGTTAGCGGTCCCTGAGAAATCATCTCCTCTTAAATCATCAAGCTCTGCTTTTAGTCCTCTGTTTTCTACTTCCAGTTCCACTATTTTTCTCCCAAGAATGTTAGCTTCCTCCTCCACGAGCCTCAGTCGAAGCTTGAGTTCAGCTTCTCTTGTGGTAGGTGGCCCACCTGCTTCACCTTTCGGCAAGGGACTGTCCAAATCCCCATAAAACGATCTGTATTTTTGCAGCTCGTGTTCAAATCTGTCTTTCTCTTTATCGATCTTTGCCATTTTCTTCCTCATCAAGGCTGCTTCTTCTTTGACGAACTGTAGCTGGCATTTCAGGTCTTCATTGTCCTCCTTAGAATAAAAGAAAAAGGAGTTCTTGAAGAAACGATGTAAAACCAGAGACCTCCAGTGGATGGTCTTAAATCACAAAATTAACAATCACAGGTACACAGCTTTAGATACTAAGAGATTTTCCTGCAATCATTTTTTTTCACTGATAAATAAATTAAAGAGAGGGAAATAAATACTTAAATTTTAAAGAGGGAAGAAGCCTATTCTACTTGCGACTAAAGTCTGTGCAGTCCCCCAAAAATACATTGTAGGGGTGGGAGGCTTGTAAAAAATCCTTGTATTTTCTAGGCTTTGTAAGTGTTCAAAAATCCTGAAGTAAGCACACAAAGGGCCTATAATCTTGTTTCACTGGTGCTCCCATTTACTTCTTTTGCCTAAAATCTAGAGTAGATGAAAGCTGCTGGGTTCCGTTGCAGGACCGGTGGCTTGTTCAGGTGGTCCTTGACGTAGCGCTGTCTGAGTGCAGATGTGGGGTAAGAGCTCTCCGTTTCACAGCACACAGGAAAACAGAGAGCAATGCGAACACGCAAGCAAAGGGCAAATCTACAGATGATGAACATCATGTCCATAGTGTCCCTGACGCCTCCACGTGGCAATCCAGGCTACTGTTATGGAAACGTACCTCTGTTGGCGTCTGCTGTGACTTTTTTTCTGATTTTGGCAGATCTTTGCTCCCTCTTCTTTTCAGTGATTGCTGCAACAACAACAAAATGAGACACACTGAATATTCCACTAGAGAGGTATATAATTCAGTCCCACTTTTCTAACATCACAAGTCAAGGCAACTATAAGGGAGGGAATTTCTTGTAATCCTTGAGATACCAAATACAGAGGGGAGACACAGCTGCCCAAATTATTACACAGCAATGTTATACAAGTAAAGTATTGGTTTGATCAGTCCATTACCTTTTTTATTCAACACATTTTAAAACCAGGGCACCTTTCTCTGGTTTTTTACACCAGGCTCCGAGCTGGCAGTGTATTGCCTGCACAGCTCTGTAGGTGTGCATTGTAGATAAACTCACACCTAGAATCATAGAATTGTCTGGGTTGGAAGGGACCTTTAAGACCATCTAGTCCACCCATCAACCTAACTCTGATAAAACCCATCACTGACCCATGTCACTAAGCACTATGTCAACCTGGCTTTTAAGCACCTCCAGGGGTGGTGCCTCAACCACCATAGACCAAACATGACATAGAGCTGGTTGCTCAGTTGGTTGTGTTTTCACAACATATTCAAGTCAATAGACTTTAAAACTGCTTGAACTACAAAGTCCTAGTAGCTTAGGAACAGCACCACACAAACACGTGTGCACCACCACCGTACGAGGAAGCTTCGTTGGTGTCCTCTCATCTGTGCTGTAGCCAAAGTGAGTAGAAAGGAAAGTCCTGCTTTTAAGGCAGGATGCACTAAAGGGATGGAAGCCTACTGGCGTATCCAGCAAAAATCTTGTAATTGCTGATGGCAGAAAGTTCATTAGTGGGTAAGTGGTGGCAGCAGAAAACAACTGCCACCATCCCGCTGTCAACACTCAACAGAGATCATCAAGAGAACAGCAGGAGAGAGGAAAGTGAGTGAGAGAATATGCTCATACATAACATCCCACCTGCAGCTGTTCCCAGCTTTTATGTTCCCCAGGTAAAATGCAGGCCCCGAGGCAGGGCAGGGACACAGCCACCACCATCTCCCTCCCAGACTATTCTCTGCCGCTGAAACATGCATTTCCCTGCACCAGCAGGGGAGCAGCCAGCTGTACCTGAAAGCCATCCAGTTCCATGCAGTGGGAATTAAATTATGTTCATAATTATGTTGAGAGTACAGTTGGGGATTATGCTATACATAACCATCCTGCGCACTATGTGCCTGCTGGTACCAATTACTCTCTTTCTTCTGCAGATCATCCCCATAACAAACACTAAGCTCATGGACTCTCACTCCAAAGGAAAAGTCAATGCCGTAGAAATGACTCATCTATAAATCAGAGCAACCACCAGAGATTATTTCCCCATGAGGCTTTTTGCTCAAATTCACTATAGATTTATGCAAGAATTAAGAAAAATGACCTCAGATTCAGAATCAGAACTAAAATTCACAGATGGATCCACCAAGAACCAGAATTAAAACCTTTATGCTTCTTCCAGAAAGACTGAATGTTCTCAATAGATAAAACAAAAACAATAAAACCAAAGGTCATTAGCATTTTAGCTGTGATAGTTGAATAGCTGCGAACCACAGAATTATAAAGGAATCCAGATAAGACATGAAAAATAGTTAAATTAACTCACTTTTTCCTTTAAAAATAAAGGCAACAACTTTGGGACCCAGGCTACAAACAAAATGCTTCTTCTCCAGGGTCACTGAGCAGTTATCCCATTGCAGAAAGTGTATATGCATGTGGAAGGGGGTTTTGTTGTTTTTTCTTTTTGAATTGACAAATTTATAAAGCCTCAAACTTTCAGATTCCTACTATGTGTAGCCACTGCTTATACCATTAGGTATTGTCAGTTTGGAAAGCCTTTTTTGCATCAGTCAGCCCTGCAAACTTCTCCCTGCACCAGATTCTTGCCAATGCCACCTACTGATAAAATAACTAAGAGATAGTTAAACTGTATTTCTGCTTGGTTACCTAAATGCCTTCTATTCACCCTCCTGAGTTCAGCATCTCTCCAGACATAATGAGGTTCTGAAATGCTGAGCTGCAACTCCTTGTGTACCCTACAACTTTTCAGAAGATAAAAGATAGATAAAAAACTTTCCCATTACAGAAAAGAGAGAAATTACAGTGGGCAAAAAATATTTTTAAGGCTTTGATACAAAACGAAATATCTTTCTTCTTTCTGTCAATATCTCTTGTGTTAAAGTTCCTTTTGGTAGCCAGGATAGCAGATTTTAATTACAGCAATAGTTGTGGCTATGCAGTGACAGAGCACTGCTTCCTACTCTGCTCTACTTGAATTATAACAAACTGTCCACGGAGCTTGTGTTACCCACCAACAAATGATGGTGTTTAGCAGCACCATTTCATAGCACAAAGCAGTGAAGAACAAGAACAATTCAATTAGCAGAATGATTTGGGTATGTGGATTGGGCCCAGCTGGAACTGGTACGATCTCTTTTCTGCTGAAAAACACCGTGAAACAAAATTCTGATCACTGGAGATTAACATCTCTCTTGTGCATCTCAGCTGACAAATGACATCTGTTCCATAAAGTCACAGTGGCCCATAACATCATGTTAGGGCACCGAGGCAATGCTCATACTGAACAAAGAATGCCACACGTCAAGCAGTATATCCTGATATAAATAATAATTTTTGAGAGGTTTTTTTGAGAGGTACATTTCACAATTTACAGTGGCTACTCTTTCTATTATTTCTCTAGTCCGGTCTTCCAGTCCCATTTTCACCTTGAAACAATTGATTGCTGCTAATGAAAACAAGTATCAAAGCAAAACAGAAAAAGGAAAAAATAAAATTGAAATAAACATACAGCAAAAATAAAAACAGCAACCCGGACCCTTGCAAGTGAATCTTCACATTAAGCCTACAACCGGACACTATTAAAATTGTCTGCATGTTGCTGGTTTTGACATACTAACAAATGTTAGAAAGCACCAGACACCTTCATGCACAAAATCTGTTTGTTCAAACTTTTCTGTGTGCAATCATCTTCTAATATAATTTTCCACTTGTTCATCCTTTTCCTGTGTCACAGTGTACCACAAAACATACGGTCGTGCCACTAAAAGCCAGCTCTGCTGTTTTCTCAAGGTATAGCAAAAAAATCTGCCATTCATATTCTAGAACTGGTTTTAAGAGTTTGTTCTGAAGGATAATTTTTGGGCTTGTGTAATTTTTCTTCTATCTAAATTTATATGCAGTTCACTCTCTTCAAAGATTATGAATTTTAAAAAGACAAAGGTAAAAGTAATAACCATAAGACTACTTTTGCACTCTGCTTACCAGACAGCTTTACAGTTTTAATAACCTTGAACCCGGTTACCCATCTGCAGGAGAAAACAAGCCAAAAAATGCATATAATTCGGTTTCTACGATGGAGATTTTGCTATACTGCTCAAGCACTAATGAAATGTTTCAACAGCACTAGGGATAACGAGATCAGCAAGTGGGGCATCTCTCATGACCTTGTATAACCTGTGCTTACCTCTGAAAGACCAGGGGGTAGAACTGGGTTTGACCCGAGTATTTTAGCACTCACCTGTGTTCCTGGCAATGCCGAGAAGTTTCCACAGTCTAGATAAGGCCACAGATAATGTCCTTATTCCATGCACATGTGCAATGAGCAATTCTGCTGCCATGCTCAGCAGCATCAGTTCTCCAGTGCCCTTGGCTGGAGTTTATCCAACGCCTTGCTGGAGACGCTAAGCACCTCTCCCGACCAGATGGTCCAATCCTTCTCTCGCCAGCCCTAAACGATGAGCCAAATGGGCAGCCCTAAATTCATCTGTGACACTCAGTGCTTCTCGGGCGTAAAAAGACCTGAAATCTACTCTGAGAACAGCACAATGCAGAAGTAACAGCATCACACTCCAACGAGCAGGAAAGCTGTAAAATGAACCCAAATCCTTGCTACCTGATCCTAAACTACAGTAAATCTCTTGGCAATTAATAAAGAAACCCTAAGCAAATCATAGGAAGATTTTTCAAGACGCTTAGGCTTGATTATTTCAAGCCTGGTCTGGGGGTATATGATCTAAAAATCAGTGTAGGCAACCACAGGAGGAATTCCTGACACATTTATGGGTGCCCAGGGCCCCCATAATAGCCCTTATCCCTCCTCACAGAGCAGGCTAAGGCGAAGGCTGTGCAGCTCCTTCAGCCTCCACGGCTCCAACCAAACCTTCGTACCAGCACACAAGGTCACGGTTAGCTGCCTCCCAGCTGCTGTCACAGCTCTGCAGAGCTTCTCCAAAAAGTAGCTGGATATCGAACAACTTTGGGGCTGCACAAACTCGCCTGTGCCTGGCACAGAGTGACTACGGCCAGGGAAATGGAAATTTGCCCTCAGACTCTCTCTACATTTTCCCTTCAGTCAATACAGTCGGTCGGCTCAACTCCAATTTAATGTACTCGAATATGCAGTAAAAACTAAATGGACACCACCCATGTCGGCAAATTGAAAATACCTATTCTCCTAAGAAAAAAACCCAACCCTCTGTTTTTAAAACGTCTCCCTTATTCTGCAACTCTGTCGGTGCAATTTGCCAGCAACAAGCTCAAGGCGCTGCCTTGGCGTGTCATTGGCAGCAGCACGTAGAATCACACAACCCTGCACCCCTTCCACCCCCCGCAAGGGCAGGGGGAGTCCTGTCCTGAGCGTTTCAGCATGCTACTTGCTTGCAAAAATGAGGCAGGAAAGAGAAAGCAGGGGGTAAGTGAAACGCAAAGAAGTACAGCACCTCTGTCCATGAAGCAAACACTAAGTGTATCTCCACTAGCTCTAGCGATGCTCTCTTCAACTTAAAACTGGCATGTTTGAAAACACAGCTGAGGAAGGGTACAAAATGAAAGCAATCTTTACTACTTCCCCATGGGGAGAAAAATTACTTCTTTTGAATGTCTTCATATTGCAGAATAGGAAAGAGGAGCCGCCCTGTAATATTTGTATTATTTCATTTGCATTGATTTAGCAGTTATTTCAGTTATCATTTTCAGATCCTTTACCATTATTCATTTGCCAATTAAATGAAAAAAAAATAATAAGGAGAGGAAAAAGATACACAACATTTGCACTTTACCCAGAGAAACCCTTTGCGTTTTGAACCAAAACCACATTGCTAGAGCAAATCATGATAACTCTGGGGTATAACAAGGTAAAAGCATTCTTTGCAATGCATAAAAGGAAGCAGCATATTTCTGCTTGTTATATTTGCTTCCTTCTTTTTTTTATTTGGAAAAAATCCTGAGCAGCAGCAGATGAAAGCTGCCTTTTCAAAGCTCTCCATCTGACCTGGTCAAATAGCCAGCCAGACTCTGGTGCTTTGCTCTCTGTGACTACACACTCCTTCATCCACCAGGATATCACAGAACAGTGGAAGCGACTTCTCTGAAGAGGAAGAGGTCTCCTGCCCTTTGAACCTTTCGGAAGATGGAAGAACTAGACCTGCTTAGTTCCCAGCACTATCCAACGAGGCTCATGATGGATGTGGAAATCAGAGTCAGCTCACACTCGCTCCCTAATCCCTATATGCAAAAGCAAATCTCAGAAGACCGTGAATATTTTGGAGTGCAAGTGCAGGAATAAAGTATTTTGTTGCCTAGTGATGCTTGTTAAACCTATTTCCTAGGACTTCCTAATCTGCTGTTGGTTTGCCAGCTCAACTATTTCTCTTTTTTGGGAGAAGAGAGTCAGTCTCTTTGTTGGGGTCTGCACAATGCCTAGTATAATGCACTGTCCCACTTTATTGGGACGGCCAGTATCACAGACATCATGTCAACACAGTTCAAAACACCACCACAGAACAGCAGCGATAATCACAGACATGGATAGAATCATAGAATCATAGAATTGTCTGGGTTGGAAGGGACCTTTAAGATCATCGAGTCCAACCATCAACCCAACTCTG
>JAOXJK010000023.1:65779580-65790603 GCA_025774025.1 Xenus cinereus | reverse complement strand
CAAGCTGAGCAATGCGAGTGCCTTTCTCCGCTGTAACAGGTGAGTCGGACATTGTAACCATAGCACAGATTTGTCCCCAGAGCAACCTGCTTTTTTAACTGTAGCAGCACCAGAGAACGTAAACACAGAGAATTGTTTCACGTGGGGTGGCCGAAGAGCTCAATTTAAGGCCACGAGAAAGCCAGCAGTTAGCACATGCGATGAAGAGAAACAAAGCTGTGGTAATTTTCCTTTCTATCCGGAACAAGCTCAGCTTTGACCTCTATCAGCACACTGCAAATGCTCTGGTTTTCCAGGTGTTTCTTTGAAGGGACTGATGCACTGAAGCAGTAGACCCAAACCCATGGTCTAAGGGACAGAAATCATGTATTACTGTTATTCATCAAAGCCTTGGTGAGACATCCAGGCAGGTGCTGATGTTTGGTACATACTGATTCCATATGAAGGCATGTATCTAGACCTCTGGCTCAGCACTTAGAAGATGTCTCTGTTCTGCCTCCATAAAGCCTTCCAGCTGACAGAAAGCAATTTTGCAAAGTCATCTGGATTTCCCAGAAACCTGGCCTACCTCCATACTCCCATTCAGGCTTCTGTAGCAGTACAAAGAGGCCGAATCTGTCCTCTCTATCATGCAATCTCTTTCTTTAAGAAACTAAGCAAACCATATACAAAAAAAAATATTCAGAGACTTGCCAAAATTGACACAATGGGCATAAATAAAATTTAAAAAGCCTAATGTATTATTAAAAAAACCCCAAAACTTAAGCAAAGCAACAACAAAAGAACCAGTGTGGATTATATACTCTCTGTGTATACAAGTATGGGTACAGCTGTGGCCAGCAGCATGACAGCTATACAAAAACCAGCTAGACCAGGGAGCTCATTTTTACACTTTTATATTACCTGATAGCTTTTTCTTTCCTTTGAGCAATCAAGTTGGTACCTTTATGTCTAAATTATGTATATGGTCACTTGAATGCCCATTGGAGTAAAGAAATACTGAAACTGGGAAGTGCAAAAATAAAAACTTGTCTTCTGTGATTGAGGACCGTTACAGAGTCCTAAAAACCTTATCTTTTCCTAGAAAATAAGTAAACTTCTCAGGCTTACAAACAGCACAGTGCCAAGACATGATTAGGAGATGACTGAATATAAACCAAGCAATACTGGATTTCCCAAACTTTCCTCCATTTGTTAATGTGCTATCAGAGTTTGAAGACCTTATTGAAGTCAGGATTAAGATCACCTGCTTTGGTAATGAGATATAAAGGGCCTTCTTTCTCCTTTAGATCTCAGCAAAGACATACCCTAAGGTCTGTAGCAACAGAGATGCATCTTTTCCAGCCTGCCCCACTGTGACTTCGTACTCAAAAACCATTGTCTCTCGTAAACAGTCACCATCCACCCCCTGAGACACACATCGCTCCCACAGAAAACGGGGCATGCCGGTTGTCTTGGCTTTGTCGCTGCTGGAGATCGCCCCTGGCCAGGAATTCTCAGCAGCAGGAGTTCACATGGCAGCAATGGGCTGGGCTTGCCGTTCTGTGTCTCATTTGCCATCTCATCTGGCTCCGTACCAAGCCAGAGACCCTTCGCCTGGTTTTTATACCAGTAAATGAAATGGTCAGGGACCGTTCTTGGGACCTGATGCCAACTGGCACTCCACCATTCGGTCTCCTTTCAGCTAAAATGACACTCCAGCTAAGCTTCCCTACAGCTCCCTTCCAAACCAGCAGGACCACATCCAAACCGTCCATCAGGAAGGAGCTCTGACCCAGGCCAGACCCCAAATCCTGCCCAAGGACTGAAGCAGCGGGAGCTGATCCAGGCCAAAACCACCCAAGGGACGTGCTAGCAGTCACTTATCAGCGTCTGGGCCCTTCCTTAGCCTGATTTACTACACAAATATAGGTTTTTTGACTAATGGAAGGAATTATGTAGCAAAAAACAACTTTAAGAAGAATGATCCCAGGTACTGACTTGAGACCATAAGTAGGGACTCACGTCCTTTCTCTAAAACATAGCTTCTATGTGTTTGGAAGCTCAGCTCTTATTCAGTGCCTCCATTCTGGATAGTTTGGCTTTTTTAAGATGGTCTTTTTTTTGCTTACTGCAAAGAGACTGATTTTACCTGAAGACTGTACGTAGTATCAATAACAACTGTGACAAGAGAACTTGTAAATCCAAAGGTCGCTGACTTCCACCACAGAAAGGAAGGAAAACAAGGCAACGTTCTGCCACGAGGAAGGAGCCCCCGTGCCCCCATCAAGCCATTATGCTTACAGTTTCAAAAGAATTGATCAAAATTAACTCTATTTTGCCATGGCTAAATTCTGCTTTAAACATATTCCAGACACACTCTTTTTCACTACAGTTGCCACTCTTTCAGTATTACTCCCCATCAGCAAGCAATCCTGCCGCTCCTTTCACACATCCCGGCAGATTTTAAGACAGTTCACTAGGAATCCACAAAGCAGCACACCAGCTTCAATGATTCTCTGAAAAAAAAAGCCCCTCGAGGCATCATTACTCACAAAACCTCTTCACAATAAGATATTTGTGGAGTTTCATTCTTTTGAAATCTTTCACTATTTATTACATATGTTTTGGAGCTATATCGTTAGTGACCATTAGGCTGTTTATTTTCAGTTTTCATCAACTGTCAGGAAGCAAATGGCTCGTGAATTGCTGATGGCTGATACATAATTAAAATTTTATTTTATGAGGTTTAAGTGCAAACTACTTCTCAAATGCACGTATTTTTTTCCTGTTTATTGCACGACATTTTCAGAGCATTACTACAACAGATTTTATAACAGAAATCAATTTCTTTCTCCATTATTTCTCCATTCAAAGAACTAAACTGAAGCAAACTCTGCTTATCCTGCTCCCTGTGAAACCCCAGTGTGCTCGGAGCAAGGATGTCAGTGACACCCTCCCAGAGGATGAGCAGGGTCCCGGCTGAGCACTGCTTTTAAAGGAACAAACTATTTGGGCAGGATACCCACGTAACGGGATTTCCCATAAGCAAGTCTGACAGAAGGAAACGAGGGCTCTGCATTGGCGGGATGTGGTGCTCAGAGAATCACTGAGCTGTGCCTGCAGACAGAGAGAAGGTTTTTTTTTTTTGCTTTTTCCCGGATAAACTCAGGCAGAGGCTTGTTTCTCGTCTCCTTTTTTAAAAAGCCTCCTCATTATGAATTTTCATGAGGCAACAAACTGAGACTCCAGATCACGGAAACCCTTTGCTTATAGAGGTACTTTTAGTAGCAGTGTTGCTGATAGACTTGGTATTTGGGTCCTGCAGAAGACCCAGGAAGGAACTGGGCTTGTGAGAGACTTATTAAATCCTCCCCTGCTGCCATCTGGCACCAGGAGCAAGTAAATTACTCTTTGTAGTAACTCTGAAGAGTACCACTTACTACAGGGATGCTGTGCCGCTGATCAGCCCCATCAGCAGAGCCACCAGCAAGTCCTCTCTCTCTACCCTGTCCCTACTCCCTCCGTTACCAGCTGCTTGAAATGAGGCTCAGACTCTGAAGAGAAATGAAAACACGAGGTGCAATTAGGAAGTGCCTGGGAGATGGTGTGATGCAGGAGGCTCAAACTTTCCCTTTCAAAGCAGCCCAACCAAGTACCTCTAGCTGCGAGCTACGGGTAAGAGGCAGAGAACAGCAAAGCACGGGTAGCATCATTTGGGGTGTCTTCTAAAGATCATCTGATGTGGGAAAGGAAACAGGTGAATCATTTTCCAGACAACCAAATGGAGTCATACAATTTCTGCCATGGACTGAAGACAATTTTTGCCACAGAGGATAAACAAGCCAGCTGTGGGAATCACTCTGATGGACCTCTTGCAAATAAGGAAGCATTGGTCAGGGGTTTGATGACCAATGGGCAGCCCCAACTGTGAGATGGTGAAGTCTAAGGTTCTAAGAGAAGCGATCAAGACAAATAGCAGATGAGAAAGTTTTACTTCTGAAGGCATCCAAAGGTGTAATGCTGCTGTTGAATACGGTTGCCTTGCCTACTAGAAATGCTGCAAACCACCGCCCACCATGAGACCTGTTTCCAGTTCTTTACAACCTCAGCACATTTTAGGTGTTGCAGATTTTCCATGCCAAGCATCTGTCTCAGGATGTTATCAACATCGGTAATATTTTGGAAAATTTCAGCAAAATTGTTCAGCTCTTTCCAAGAAGAGAATATCCTGGTTTGCTCATATTAAATTATTCTGGCAAGTGCTCTTTTGAGACGTTCCAGCACATCTGTGCTCTGGAACATTTCTGTGTCTGTATACGATATATACCTAATACTTTTCTAATTCATCCAAATCATGACCAGCCAAACCATAACCTTTCAGAAATCTTCCATTCCTACCCATTACCAGGTAATTATTTCTTGGAGTTTACTGGTTTAAATTGCTGAAAATCCTGTATTTACAAACTCCTGCATCCTCTCCCACCCCAGCTATCAACCCTGACATTTCTCCAGCTGCAGGACCAGAAGGCAAAGCCAAACAGTCCTGCAATTGTTCTTCCAAGTGGGTCTAGATAAAGGCGAGGCATTAGAACAAGAAACCTTTTCTCCTGGTGCTCACAGTGATATATTGCTCTTTCCTCATACAGTGAGTGATCCTGCTCTGCTCTCAGTGCAGATGCAAAAGTAAAGATGCTAAGGCCTGGACACAAGGAAAAGGAACAGAACCAACCATGGAAGCTGAGAGATTTCCATCAGGGGGTGGAAGAATCAGGGGAAAAAGACAGATTTCACAGAAGAGTGAAGCTAAGAAATGGGGATAAAATACTGGGAGTGGAATAAGGGGAAAATGAACTGGAATAAACTTGAAATCCAGAGGGGAGACTTGACACTGATGAGGAGCTGGAAGGATGAAGGAAAAGAGAAAATGTGAGGGAGAAGAATAAGACTGGGAATTAGGAACCAGAAATCAGAAAAACAGCCAATAAAAGGCTATTTTATATTATAAAACACACGCACACACACAGAGCCCCAATAAAAAAAAAAAAGAAAAAAAAAAAAGAAAGAAAAAGCAGACAAGGGGTCAAGATAGAGAGGGAAAACCTGGAGAATCCGTGACTTTATGAGTTATAGGAGAAAGACTGGAAACGTGTGGTTGTGGTGAAATGGCAGAAGGGGCTTAGAGAGAATAAGGGCTGTGAGAAAGAAGAGACACCAGATTTTTATCGAAGAGACGTAGTGGGCAAGCTTATATCGGTGATCAAGGGGACTGAGACAGATCATCCCTCACCAGTTCTTTCCACAGCTCTCCAGTTTTTAGGTTTTTTTCTGGGTTATTTTGTCGGTTGTTTGGCTTGGATTTTTGGTTTGGTTTGGTTTTTTTTACAGCAGCTTCTGAAATTTCCAGCTACCCTCCCAATTTCCGTGCAGCCTGAGCACTCAGGAGATGTAGGAGAGCTATCTGTGCTCACAGGTGACACAAACGGGGCAGGCAAAGGTTGCAGGAGTAAGCAGAAAAATGTAATTACTTTTCTGTGGCCCCACAGCAGGTGAGTGTCAAAACCAGGAACAGAATGCAGATTCCTCCTCCCAGCTCCAGTGCCCAGACCCTGCTGCCTTCATTTCCACACAAGCTTTAACAAGTTGTTACCGACAAATTAATGAACATGTTAAGGAATCCAACTATTTAACACATTTTTTTATATCTGAAAAAAATACATCTAGCTACAGTTGGTTTCTCTTTCTTCTAGGAAACAATTTCTCTAGTTTGTTGTCAGCTTCCCCAAAAGCATTACAATTAATAATAACAAATAATGAAGAGGAAATCAGCAGCAGTTGCTGCAAATAAATTACAAGAATTGACAATGGTGATTACAAGTCTTGTGTTTCCTTGTGGACGTATGCAGGAATAACACTGAATTAAATAGCTGCAGGCTGGGGGACTGAAAGTAAAAGTAACTGATAGAAAATGTATGTTTTCCTGGAGCACCTTCCAAATCCTGTCATCAACAACTTCTATTTGTCGTGGGATATATCATAATTATTTTTTTCAACAGCTCCAAACCAAGAAAGCAAACAGCAACCACCTCTCTATATTAACGGACGAACACATTCCCAAGTGTACGCGCACCCAGATGCTCACTGGAGAACTCTCGCTGTGTCTCTACACAAACACATCTGCTAGCGTTTATCTTTTATATGTGTTTGCAGTCAAGTCTAACATGTTTTTCAAAACAATATAGAATCTGCACAAAGAGAACTTTGGCTTTGGGCCTGCTCTAGAGACTACCTAACAAAAAATTCTGCTTTTGCCTCCAACATTTTCTATTAAGTCTTTTAACCACCCTCTGCTATCTTGCGCAGTTCTTTTATAAGGAGAACAAATTTCCCCTGGCAGTTATACATAAATAGATTTTAAGAAGAATGGGAAGGTTTGTGTTTTTGCAGTGCATTTGATGACATAAAAGCACAGAAATCAGTCATTACATACTCTGAGCGCTGTTATTATGCTGTAAAATAAAAATGCTTCATTGTCTTTGGAGATTAACTCTGCCATTAATTCTATGCTCAATAAAGAGCAGATCACAATCCAGACAAAAGGTCTTGACTCTGATTCCTATTTATGCTGAGTAGAACTTCTTAAGCAGGAGGCTGATTGGTCACAATGGCGGTATGGAAATGAGAAAGGGTTGTAAACCCACGAAACTGGAGGAAATAATAACTCACAAGCAAACAGAAAATTAATATTATGACTATCTGACAATTACGTTTAAGATGCATGAAACCTTCAATTGCCAGAGAAGAAGAGAAGGTATTTGTCACAGAAAAAAATTCTAATGCACTTCAGACCGCTTTGGGTTGTTTTCAGGCTTGTTTCAAGTTAACATTTTCATAGTGTCTTCACAGATTCTAAATTTCAAATTTGTAAGAATTAGTACTCGTCACCAGCATCCTTCTGTTGGTCCCCCCGGTCACGAAATGTTTGCAATGTGCATAACAATGTGGCTGCACTTCAAACTGGCTTGTCTTTGACTCACACCTCCTCAACCTCCCTCCAGCTTCCCCCACGCTGTGCTGAAAGTCCTCGCCTGAAAAGCGGCTTTCTCCTCCTGGAAGGGACTCGCAGCCCGTGTGACATATGTAAATGAAAGCTCCTCTCTAACTGTGATGACACATATAATGACTGAGCATAGCAGCTCAGTATAAGGGTGTATTTCTGACTCTTTGTCCACCCCACCTCTACTCTGGTGTAGGGTCTGACTGCATTTTTCCATTCGGGCTCAGTGCCCCCACGTTGTGGCGATGGGAACAGCTGGAGCTGTTTCAGTTTCATGAACATAGCATTGTGTAGAAGAGCCCCTGGCTTAAACATGGCGCTTCCCTCTGGAGTCTCAAGCATCCTTCCATTGACACCAAGAGCAAAGGTAGTAAAGAAAGAAGCGGAAACCAGTATGAGAGCAGCAGAAGCAGAGCTCAGCACAGTGGGCCAGAGCAAAGACTTGGGGTAAGGAGGCAGTGACCACTGATGCCAGAGATGAAGCAGCCTATTTACCTGGTTCATTTCTTGCAGGTACGTAGCCCCCAACGAGCATGAGCTATGAAACCGCCACTACACTTCACTGGGATCTGGAGATCTGTAAGAAGCAGCAAGGCCAAAGAAGCCCACTGTGACACAGCCTACCACAGGGCAGGAGGAAAGGATCCAGGAATGGGACTCTACAAGAAAGTAGAGTCTGAGTGGACAAGAGTAATGGAAAATTTGGAGTAAAGCCGAGCTTAACAACAGGTTGTAAGGATAATTACAGAAAGATCATGCTCTCATTAAGAAGATGGTCCTGGAAACTGAGTTGTATTTGATGGCAGAAACCAGAGTGAGAACAGAAGAAAGTCTCGGGTGGAGGAGAGGGAAGATGAATAAGGCTCGGATTTCACAACCTTTTCCAATCTGCAATTATCTGTAAAAGCAGTAGAAGGCAGAAAAAAACCACCTGTATATCCTCTACTAACATGTTTGAAATTCAGTTCCTGTAAAGAAAAAAATATGGGTATTTTTAATACCGCATCACTTAAAGTAAGCAATCGCAGTTCCTAAAAATACTGTAACTTATCACACAACTGAAAATTTCCTGCCTTTCTTAACAACTGAAACACATCTCTTCTGCCACAGAGCAGATCAAAGCAGAAATTGGCGTTCCTGCTAGGGAGTACTACTGAAAGAGAAAATCAGTGGCATTCATTGAATTTTAAACGCTGAACCGGAGAGCTGTTTCTAAAACCTGTTCTGAGAAGTCATTCTCAGCCAACAGCTTCTCTTTTGACCACCTGCTTTGTTCCCCCCCTCGGCCAGGCTACTACCGCTGGAACACAACCTTCTGCTTCCCTAATGGCACAGCATCTTGCACCTGTCCAATGGCAAATGGAGTAATTTTGAAGATGAATTGGATATAACGTAAAATTATGCTTAGACTGACTCCAGGTGGAGTCTCTCACTTCCCAGAACTCCAAAGAGCACGGCTGAAGGAGACGGGGAGGACGCCCAGTCCTGGTGTACCTGCTCGTCCCCAGCAGTAGTCACCAGGGGCAAAAAAATGGTCTTTGGAAAAACCCACGGGGAACATCAACAGCAAAGTGTGATGCCTCGGACTCCCTTCAGCACCCTTCCTGCATGCACCGCAATGACAGAACAATGTCTCGAAGCCTCTGAACTCCGTTACCATCAGTTCCATCTTTCCCTCCTTGCATAGGAAAAACAGAGCCACAGGCTGGATTCTGCTTCGCCCAGGAAACACCCGATATTTCAGCTTGCTCTCAGCTTCCCAACCACTAAACTGCACTTCAGCACTCTAGGTAACCTTCAACCTCTGCCTGCCGTGTTTTTTGCCCCCAAAACAAGTTACAGGAAGAAAACCAGTTAGTTCAGCAATAAGAATTTGAGAACTTCAAATACTTTGTGTAGCAGGAAATGGCAACACTAACCTCCTTCATTTTTTCCAGTTCGTTCTGTAGCGCTTGCTTGGCAATTTCAACTTCTATGAGCTGCTGCCTTAATTTTTCATTTTCATCCTCCGTTACAGTGCGTTTTTCTTCCACGTTTTCTAACTCATGGTGAAGTCTCACCGACACATCTTTTGCAACCTAAATGAAATGATATTTCAAAAGGAAAATTAAAAAAAAAAAAAGAGAGAATTACTGTGAGCGTTTGCAGGTTAATTCTGGAAGTTTTGATGCAAGCAGTATGAAAGGAAACATAGACAAGGACATGCACAGATAGAGTTCTAAATGATTCAAAATTCAAGCCAATTCCGTCCAAAAATGGTATAATCTTCCCATGGACTTCACTGGAAACCGCATTAGACGCTAAACCCCAACCCCTTCTTCAGTTGTGTATTGTCAGCAGGGAAACAGGACCCTCCTTGTTCCTGGAGACAGCGCAGCATCTATTTTCTCTCAGTTGTTTCTGGCTTATGTTTTTCAATGCACGAAGGCATGTGCACTTCATATATCTGCCATGCAGAAGCACCTAAAAGCAGGACAAACCTTCTCCAGACCTACTGTACCTGGGCCTGGCATAGGACCACAAAGCCACACATCTTTATTGCCACCCTGCTGGTTCCTCTCTCCTTCGTGGACGGTTAATCTGAATATCCTGCACTTACTACTATTGCTTAATTTAAAGAGCAAAATATGAACAAACAACATTTTTACTGACCTCGTGTTCACGCAAATGATGTCCAATATTTTAAATGAAAATGGACACTCAGGTTTTTGCTTTTTTCTCTTTTTTTTTAATGCATTTTCACAGGAACATAGTTAAAAGGCACATGTCAAGATCTAATTCCTCTTTTTCATGGAAAGTAATGAGAATTTTGCCGTCCAAGCCACTTGCACTGTATTTTGTGAAACCACTAGAAACTATAATTACGCACCAAAAATATTTAAATATACACTAATCACTGTTATGAGGGTGATTTAGACCCATTGGTTAAAAAGCCTAATTTCCTGCTGTTTTTAGAACATTGGAAAGCATAATTAATCCTTCCGAGCATTTGCTAGGGGAGCTCGGAGAGCTATCCTTTATGGCTTTTACCGGAACAATCTTTATGTCTGCATGTCGAAGAACTCTCTTTGACATACTAGAACTCTAAAGAAATAAAACAATTGTCAGCCAGGAGTCTTGAAGAATCTGATCTATCAGGAAACGGCAGCAGCTTGTGACTCAGCCTCCCCTGACGGGAAACCCAGTGTGTGAGAACTGCAGATCCCACACTGCAGTGTAGCACGGGATCGGCCAATAACCCACAAACACACTGCACACACACTCAAGACACGTTGATGCCCAACAGAGAGCAGAGGGGAATTTCAATTATAACCACACTCCAAAAAAGACGGCAGGAGGAGCCGAGAATGGCACCACAGGGCAACATCTGGGTGCCTTCTCCTAGGCTCAGTATTAAACTGCTCATCCTTTGGTTGTCCAACCAAAGTACATGGAAAATCATAGGGGACATTTTTAACAGCGTCCTCTCAGATTCGGTCTTTGGTCCGTAGATCCAGTCTGTGTCAGTAAATACAGCAGAACAACAAAATCATTGCTGGTAGCGATTTTTTGACACAGGATGTGGTGGGGTGGCAATTAGTGCAGGGCAATCCCTACGGAGCGTTCCAGATCTTGTGGGAAAGCTGACTCGCTTATGCAAGAGGCTTTTTACTGCAGCTAAACGCAAGACTGCATCTCCGAAGGATTAGGCCCCCTAATATGTTACCCATGCAAAATGGACAATGTTATCATGGATAGAAATTCTTAAGAGGGGGGCTTGGGAACATTAGAGAGTTACAATTCTGGTTAGCCAGCACCAGGAATCCAATTAGGCAGAAATTTGGCATTAGATGCTCAACCCTACTCCAAAGCGGAAGACATTCATGATCTGTGGGAACGCTTTGCAAAAATACTATTGCTCCCCAGTCAGTCACTGAATTTCACTGAATTTCACTGAATTTCTAGAGTTGGAAGGGACCATAGAGATCATCTAGTCCAACTCCCCTG
>JAOXJK010000023.1:65737933-65754519 GCA_025774025.1 Xenus cinereus | reverse complement strand
AGGGATGGGGCAGCCACAGCTTCTCTGGGCAACCTGGGCCAGGCTCTCACCACCCTCACAGCAAAGAACTTCTTCCTCATATCTCATCTCAATCTCCCCTCTTGCAGTGTCAAACCCTTCCCCCTGGTCCTATGGCTCCCCTCCCTGATCCAGAGTCCCTCCCCGTCTCTCCTGGAGCCCCTTGAGGGACTGTCACCAAACTAGTACCATACTGGTTTTATTTATATACAAAAAGCCAATGGATACCAGATGTTTTACACTGCAGAACCTGACAGTGGGAGCACTTTGCTCTGGGCTGTGGGATGCTAGATATGGTCATGGCAATGGAAAGAGGCTGGAAGAGACCTCAGGATGTCTAGTCTGGTCCCATGTATCCAACGTGCCTCCGGTGGTGAATGCTCCATAGCTGTTCTTGTCAAACTATTTTAGTGCTTTGTTGCAATTATTGTTTAAAAGTATTTTTCCCAATGGTAGTCTTATTTTCCCTTCTTGTACTTTACTTAAAGCCCATCCACTTCTTAATGAATCTCAGCTGAAATATACTTCACCTAAAAAGAATATATTTAAATAAGTAGTTTTGACTTGAAGAACATTTCCTTGGCTAATTTGCAGACTGAACTCCCTGATGAATTTAACCTGAGTTCAAAATAGCTTCAGTTTCACCAAAACTCAACTCCTCGGTAAATTTACTATTCGCAAAAGAGAAATCCTAGATTTAAATTCATTGACTCACTTCAGTCACAGGAATCTGCTGGCTTAAATTCTGAATAAATTCAGGAGGAGAAAATACCATCGATACTGCGGAGCCCAAAGTAAACAGAGGAAGAAAATAAGGATTATCCCACATTTATATAATATAATCAAGTTCAAATTTACCTAGGTGTAGAGTAATATAATTGGGGATTTGGGTGAATCCCAAAGCCAATGGCATCTTTTAGAGATAACCAGTCTTTTTAGAAATGAGATTAAGTGGGGAGAAAGCCTCGTTATGCTAATTAAAACTAAAAAAAACCAACCCCAAAGACTAAGGAATAATTGAATTTAAAAAATAGCCCGCTGCTTAAAGTGAATGAACTTGAATATCTCTAAAATGTGTCTCATCCTTATTCCCTCCTGGCAACTAATATCCTGGAGAGTGGTTTGAGTCACCGGGGCTGTGCCACGGTTTGGATCAGGATAAAATTCAAGGGATTGGGTGGGCAGAGAAACGCAAAATGCTCTGCTTGCCCTCACGGGTGGTGATACGCGTGTGTATTGCTAACGTCTGCAAAGCTTTTATTGGTGGATAAGCTCAGGAAGAAGGACGGTGATGGTTTTACTGGCAGAACAGTTTGCATCGAGCGGAATAAATCTCTGCGCTGAGATGATGCTCCGTGCGGCGCCTGGCATGGGAAGAAACGGCACCAAAATTGAGCGGGGGTGAGACCTAGTGTGAGAAACCTGTCCTTCTGTCAACCAGAGCATTTCCAGCATCCAGCAGGTCCACGTCCAATGTGCTCTTTGAAATCACAACAGGAGAACTCCTCAGGAGCAGAGGGCTCTGCAGGGCTCTCTCCCCCATCTCAGAGTTGAGCACAAGTTTTGCTCCTTGCAAAAGCTGTTTGCTCAGAGCCGAGCAGCTGGGCTGCAGGACAGCTTCAGTGCCATCTATTAAACATAGGAAGGGTAGCAATACCTTTTTTAAAAAGAAAAATAATTTTTTTAACTCATGGCTTTCTTTTATTTTTTTTTTTCCCCCCTGGACCATTTCTGCTTGATGTGCTTGGGGGCCCAGCACTTTCCACCTACCCTCCTGTTGGTTCCTCAGCTTTGCTGTCTCTGCTAAAGTTACTATTGATTTCTCCACCTCCATCTGGATGGTGGACTTGGCCACCCTCTTGCCTTACTCAATCCTTTGCTTAATGTCAGGTGCAGCCAGGTCCAGGGCAGCTGCCAGGGCTGACACGGAGGAGCTGCCTGGGAACGTTTCCAGACACCAGGTACTTCATCTTTTCATCATCTTTTCGATCAGTGGTGCCCTTTCTTCTGCAGTTAGCGTTTTTCATAGCCAACATTTTGAGGGTGATCTCTGCGAAGTCCACCTGTTTCGGAGAGGAGATTTTGGCCACAGGGTTGTTGCAGCTGAATAGAGCAAGGCTCTGGGTGAGGAGCATCCACAATTGTCCCCCCAGCCACAGGAAATGGGAACCCAAAACAGAGGTGGAGCAGCATAAGAGGGACAACCTGCAGGGTTTTGTAATAGTTTAACTGAATTGCTTTAGTAAAAGAGAAAATTTTTGCTCCGTTAAGGTGTTGTTTGAATGTTCACCAATGGCTGGCCAGAATGCGATGCACAGCACAACCTGACTTACCCTTTTTTAGGGGTATCTCCCCCTCTGCGAAGGCCAGCCTGGCCATGCTATCAGTTCTTGGCAGCAGCAAAGAGCTGACGGGCTCAAAACACCACCAACCATCCTGAATGATGCCACATCATCCTTTCCTTGCGTTTCCTCACCTTGTGTTCGTCTGCTGTTGCTCGGGCTGTGGTGTTTGCTATATAACAAAAGAATAGATTTATTAAGGGCCCATCTGGTTGTACAGCGCCACGCAAAAGGGATCCAGCACTCCCAGACCGCTGCAATACAAATTAGATGTTTATAAATTTTTGGGGACTGACAAAATTTTGTTCATAAACCGGCTCCCCTGGGAAGTGGTGGAGTCACCTTCCCTGGAGGTATTTAAAAGATGGGTAGACGTGGTGCTGAGAGACACGGTTCAGTGGGACTCAGCAGTGTTAGGTTTACGGTGGGACTCAATGATTTTAAAGGTCTTTTCCAACCTAAATAATTCTATGATTCTATAAATATGTATGCACACAAAGACTCATGCTCAGTTTAATTTAGTTGGTGGCTGAAGCAACTCTACGTCTTATGCCAATGACTTTACAAGGATTAGGTGTAATTTAAGAGCAGGAGTTGGTTCTGTGCAAACACTGCATGTGTTATAATAGAGGCATTTCCCTGTTCCGATGTTTGCGTAATGCTTTTGAAACACATAGTGGTGTGCTTATGTCTGGTATATTTATGAACCCTTGACTTTTGAAGAAAGATAAAGGATCAATGGCTTTTCTAGTTTTAGAAAGAGGGAATTATTCCTCCCAGGGGAATCTTTCTGGTTGAGCAAAACATTTTGCTTGTTCAAGCAAAAATATTTATAAGTTGACTCCCAAAGACAACTTTTGCTCGGATGGTACAGTGTGGTATTTCTGTCATTTACACCCTCTCTAACAAGAAAGATCTGCAGTCCCTGTAACCGCAGAACGGCCTCAGAAATAACGGCGAGGGGCAGGATGAGGGGCGTTCATTAGTGTTCTTATTTTCCTGCTTAAAATCGGAAGGCGAGCAGTTGCTCGTGCGTTGTGCGTTGTTCCGGGAATAACGTGACAGGTAAATCTGTCCCCTTTATTCCCGAGAAATCACGGTGTATGGGGTATGTTTAAGCACATTATTTCCTGCCTGTTTGCCAAGGATTCCCTGCTTCGTAGTCATCTGGAGGGAACTCTTTGATTTGGAAGGGGCAGTGGAAACGTTTTCCTGTGGAATTCCTTTCCGTCGTTGCGTTTGATTTCAGAGGAATTGGTGGGGGGGTCAAAGGTGTTGTAATTCCATAGATTTTTCTGTCCAATAGACGCTGACCATAATTGTGATTTATGAATTGGATTAAGTTCTCTCTTCCCTCTAAGCCATGGTATGGTGTGATGAGGAAGAGCTTAATGAAATTGCACCTGACTCCAACTTGTGTTTTAACTCCTTCCTTACCCACACAGTGCTGCGACGGCTGCTGGGTGCACGTGAGTGAGCGCTGGGTAAGAGGGTGGGAAATACAGCTGTGAGGCTGCCACGCACAGTATTTCTACTCTCAAAACCTCATTTGTGAGCAAAGAGGAAGAACACATTACACAGAAAAAACAGAATTTATTTTTAGAAGGATGGAAACCATGGGAGAGAAATGTGATGGCAGAACCAGGCTGTTGCTTTTGGGGTGAGGCACCCTTTGGTCGGTAAAGAACAGGTTTTAATAATACCAATGAGCAGACTCTTTTCAGAGTTCTGTTATATTGCCTTTTAAACACTGAGAAGGACACTTAAAAAAACAGTAAATCCTGAGAAAGAATTTCTTGATATTTGTTCAATGCACTCAGTGTTAGAAGAAACTAGCGTGTCCCTGCTTTGGAATTGAAAGATACATTTAAAAAATATTTTTCTGATGCTTTTAGAAGCAGCTTTCCCGCCAGGCTCGGATTGTCCCTTACAGGGTTTATTATTTTTCTTATCTGCAAAAAGCGACACCATCTCTTTCTCCCTCCCAGGCAGGGGGGTGCAGAAGGGGAGGCTGAATTCCCGTTTCTGCTCTATACTGCACCTAGTGAGGCGCCGAGCAGTGTATTTTTTCCTGATCCCCTTCTAAGATGTGAAGGGAATTTTGCAGGTTGGTTCTGAAGTGCTCGCGTTTGCTGTTTGATGCATGGGAGTTTTGGAGATTTGGAAGTGATGATGGTCACGGAATCATGGAATGGTTTAGGTGGGAAGAGACCTTTAAAGGCCACCTAGTCCAACCCCCTGCCATGAGCGGGGACATCTTCAACTAGACCAGGTTGTTCAGAGCCCCGTCCAACCTGACCTGGAATGTTTCCAGGGATGTGGCATCTCCCACCTCTCTGGGCAACCTGGGCTAGGGTCTCACCACCCTTACAGCCAAGAATTTCTTCCTCATATTTAGTCCAAATCTTCCCTCTTTTAGTTTAAAGCCATCTTGTTCTGTCACAACACGTCCCGATCCAGAGTCCCTCCCCATCTCTCCTGGAGCCCCTTGAGGGACTGGAAGGGGCTCAAAGGTCTCCCCGGAGCCTTCTCTTCTCCAGGCTGAACACCCCAACCCCCTCAGCCTGTACTGTAGCACCTCAGCCTTTTGGGAGGGTGGGTTTCTATCACAGACAGCACAGAGTTGGCCATTTTCTGGCCAGACTGATCCCTTTTAAACACGCAGCTGCTGCTCCCCAGACCCCACGGGGAGGACAGAGCATTACTCATGGTTTGCTAATCTGGCAGCTCCACGTCAGGGTCACTGGAGAGAGGGAAGGACCTCTGCGTCTGAGTCACCCTGTTTTACCCAGCCCTCACCTTTCATGATAAAAGCCCTGCAGCCACCAACACCTGGGTCTCAGACCTTCGCAATGCGGCTCTGCTGTGGTATATGTGCTCTTCTTCTAGTGGCTCTTACCCTGAGTCCAGCAGCCACCGCAGCACAGAGCGGGAACGATGCCACTGGAGAAGATGTCTATCCCCCTCTGTGGGACCTCGCCCCTGAAAACCTGCTGGATTTTCCAGTAAAGGACAACAAAATTGTCATCAATGCTTGGAACTATCGAGAGCGACTGGGAGTGTACAAGAACTTGCTAAACTCTTCAGCCAAATATTTTACCGCCTTTGGATCCCAGAATTCTGGCAATATTCTCTGGGGACTACCATTGCAGCATGGGTGGCAATTTCGTACAGGTATGAGTTATGGCCTTCAGCTGCTGGAACACCTAAGTGTTTACTAGAGCCACGTTAGGTCATTATTCCTGGGGTTTCTGCCTTGCAAGCCCAGTATGGCCTCAGACTGGGGAAATTCTGACATGTTGAGATAAACTGCCAATTTGAAAAAGAAATCCTGGATGAAGGGAACACCCTTACCTCGTTGAGCAATAGCAATTAAACTCCCCAATAGGAAAAGGTATTGCCACACACAGGACTGGCCAGAATCCAGAAGACCTGTGGTTTAGATGGGCAGTATTTCAGTCAGCTGAAAATCTTTGAAAAGACTTTCCCAGTTGCTCTGGTTTACAGCAGGCAGATTTCAGGGCCTGCACTCTGCAGTGCTGGGCTTAAATGGTTAACTAATGTTAACCAATAGGCTTTTGGGGGGGGGGGCTGTTAACATTGTGAACCTCTATTGGTGGTCTGAGTCTCATTTCTAACACAGGTAGTTGAAAGTCCACCTCTCTCTCTGAGAATTTCTTTCCGTTTGCCCTTTTTGGATCAGTTTAGGAGTAGCCTCATTACTTTCTAAAGAAGTTTTTTACAAAAGTTAAAGTTTTTTCTGTTTGTTGGTTCAGGGTTTTTTGTGTCTTGTTTTGTTTTTAAAATTATGACCAACTTCTATTGGCTCATCCCCCAAAAGCTGGGTGTTGTCTGGGGCAGTCGTTCTCATTTTCTTGTTGGCCGTGCTGGGGAGGCAGACACAGAAACCCGTGTGAAAGGTCCCTTGAGGTCAAGGCTGCAATATGTTATTGAGGGCTTTACCAGAGAACCTGTTCTCCCACACGCTGCTGGGCTTACAGCAGGCAGAGAAGCTCTCCATTCAAAGCCAGAGTTGACCTGCCTCGTTCTAGCAACCAGAAGAGGTGGGAAGAAGGGAGTAAGAGTCAGTGATGTTCTCAAGAACTTGTGCCGGCTGGTAACCAGGCGTAAGCAAGTGCATCTCTCTGCCTGGTGTTTTCTTTATCAGCTGTAATCCGTAGTCTCGTTGAGGTGGTGGCTTGGCTGAAGCTGTGTGGTTGGCAGGAGACAGAGGTGCTGCAGCTGGTGGTGAAGGAAGGCTGCCAGCATTTAGTCACACCAAATGGAAAATTAACTGCTAAGTCAAAATGAGGAAAAGGAGGTAGAGTAAATAAAATCCAAGCGGGCAACTAGCTGGCAAGAAGAATTTGGTTGAGGTTTAGGCAAGCTTTTTCCTCTTTCCCTTCTTTATGTAAAGGAGAAGAAAGAGGAGATAAAGAGAGAGGCTGATGCAGCAGGAGAGCTGACTCAAGGTGTGGCAGGGGCAGAGATGACGAGATGCAGAAGCTACCCTTGGGTGGTCACCTACTGGAAAGGATCTAGTTGTGTAGTGTGGCCTCATCCACAAAGTGAAGGTGTGCCTGGCTGCAGTGACAGTTCCCAGATAGAGATGAGGGACACGGTAGATGAGAGGAAGATCTGCACCTGGTTGCACAGATAGGTAAAGACCTGCTGTCACCTGCCAAAAAGTCATAGGACTGTATATTTTTGAAATTACGTGATCAGAAGGTTAAAAAAATAGTAGAAGGAGAAGGATCATGTGTCTGGGAAGAGTTTTAGAGAAAAAAAAAACCCAAAACCATGAGAATTTGAAAGATAAATGGGTAAGGGGGAAAGAATAACATAATTTTGGTGCATACAGTAGTGATGTCAGCAACTGGCTAAAGCTAATCCAGACAGGCAGCTGGGCTAGATCAGTGGGGAATGACTGAAGCATTTGTATATTGACATAATAAGCTCGGGCAAACAAAAGCAGGATTTGAGTTCGTGGTGCAAGACAGCAGATCCTTGAAAATATTACAAAAATTGTTGAATTAACAGTTCTGTCTGGTCGTGAAAATTATGTTGCTGAGAAAAAATGTTTATGGATTTGATCCTGTGTAAACCATAAAAAGCAAGTGAAGCTGTTACTTAATGGGAATGACACAAAGATTTGCAATAATCTACTCATGGACATAAAACGAAATCTGTAAATTGCCTAAATTTACAGTAGGGACAATGATGTTGAGGCAGCAGAGCCGATAGGAATGAGACTTGGGAGATGGAGCTAAACTGGGACTCCTGCCTACACAGACTGGGGAAACGGGATGGTCTCTGCACCCACTTGGAAGAATTGGCATACGTAACCACAAATCCAGGAGCAAGAACCTTAAGAAAGATTCAGGTGGTATTGTATGTCTGAAGAGCAGGAAAGGATGTACCTATATTTAAGAAGAAGGGAAAATGGGATAAGGAGACAAAAATATTTATTTCTATTACATCAGTAGTAGATAAGACATTAGAAAAAGTATAGAGGAAAGAATATTTAAAGACATGGAGCTAAATAGAAAAAGGGATAAAGCGTAGCTTATGTGAATCGAAGGTAGACTGTGTCAGACTAACTCACTATCTTTTTATGATATAAGTGATGTTTTACCAAAGTTCAGAAATTAATTTCCTCCCTTTGTAAAATCAAAGCATAGAATGAAAGCTTTTAATGACACTTCACAAAATAAGAATGAAACAGGGAGTTGCAAACCTGGTAAAAGAACACCTGAGGGAGAAATAAACGATGAGCGTTGCTAAGGGAAGTTCACAGCTAAATGGAGGATTTGCTCAGAGTTCTTCAATTATTCCTGAGAACAACTGCATTTAGCTTTTTCATTAACAACCTTGCCACAAAAAATAGCAGAGAGATCTTGCTGATGAGGCTGCACAGAGCTGTTAACGACGTGCAGCTGGGAGGCACTGTCAGTACAGACAGAGAGAGCTTGGGTAGACCTGACGGCTGAAATAACAGCCCTGTTAAGCACAGGGAATAAAAGGGAGCAGAGAGAACAAATCTGCAGCGTAGTGGGGTTAATGCTTCCAGCTCCAAGTAATTTATACATATCTTATCATTATCACTGCTACTGCCTGGGTCACTTCATTTTCCCAAAGCACCAAGGCTAACAGTCTTTGGTAAATCTCATGTACAACTTTGCCTTCTTTTTCTTCTTTTTCTTTATCCTTCTCGTTCATCGCCTTTGCATGTCAGCGAACTACTGCTGCCTATTTCTGATGTGCTGGGTGGAAGCAAAATCTTGGGAAAAAATCTTTCTGTAAATGTCACATAGACCATTTTTTATTTAAAAAAAAAAAAAATAATCCCGTTGAGCTGCATTCCTCACCACTGCAAGTTCATGCTCTCAGTGCTGTTACCTAAAGACAGAGGCTTGAGCAGCCAGTGTGCCCCAAAGCATGAGCTCCGTCCAGTCAGCTGGAGAGGGTAATTAGGGTAATCTGTATGCACATGGTTCACGATCTTCTCTCCTTCTCCAGCAAAAAGTTATCAAAAAATTTGGGTTTGTTTTTAAAGAACGTAACAAGGTTTAGTTCTAATCTGAGAGAAATGCCGCTGTTGCTATTCAGGGGACTTGTCAGAGGGTAAGTGCTCTGCGGAGCAGAGTTTGGGAGCTTCTGGAGCAGCTCGGGTCGTCGGACCCGACCATGGTAATTTCATGCCGTACACTTAAATCACCTTCCTGACTCACTGCACGGCTGCTCACCACTCAGTGGAGACGTGCGCTATGCTGCCGGGATTTCGGCTGTTTCTCCACGTCACGTGCGTACCGTACAGCATTCCTTACGCGCTGTCACCAACAACTGTGGAATGTCTTGCACGTCTGCCCCAGCGCGGATGCTGGGAAGCCCTGCTGATCAGCTACAGCAGCCTAGCTTCACGGTGAGGCCGTGTTTGTAGGCATCATTAAACCGGAAGGGATTCCGTATCGGCCAAGCCAATTAGGTGAGACAATTACTAGGACGTTTAATTTGTGCCATCCTCTCGTTGAGCAGCTCCCCCCGCCCCCGCAGCCCTGCATCTGCGGAGGGCGGCGCATCAGCCGTGCCTGTGGTTATGTCCCCATCCCTCTCCATAAAAATACCACTCCGATATCCTACTCCCAGGCAGTTCTGTAAATTCCCAGAATACATTTACGGTGAGGAACAAATCGAACCCTAAATCCCCAATCGAATTACTATGCACTGCGTGGAGTATTGTCGGAGAAATTCGGCTACTCTTGGAACAGCAGTTCATGAAGCAAAACAACAGTAATTGTTCTGCTTCTCTGAGGAAAATTCTGCCTGAGTTACATCTCTATGGCTTTTTTTTTCATCGCCGTGGGAATTTCTGTGTGAAAAATACTGAGAAGTATTTGGTGTTTTATTTCCTTTGATTCAGGCAGATTAGCAGATCCTTCCAGGGTGACCTCCTGTGGCTATGAAGACGGAGACCTCCTGTGCATATCTGTGAGGAGCTGGTGGTCCTGTAAGTGTGTGCTATGATGCTGTTCTTCTCCAAAATTTAAGTGTCCAGAAGCCAATTTAGAATCTTTCTTCCCTGTAGGCTTTTATATTACACAGTAATTTCAGTGCTACATAATTTTCCGTCAAAAATTTGCAGCCAGGCACCTAAGTGTGAGGGAGCAAATGAAAGCTAATTGACTCTGGTAACTTATTTAAGGAAGGAAAAAAATGCAAATTTGCCGCCTTAAAAATGTTTACAGTGCAAAAATGAATGTAAAAATGTGGGGGAAACAGCATGACAGGTATCTATATTTGTAGGCATTCGTAGAAATTACAGTTTCCAGTTACTCCAGAGCAGATTTGTTCAGTTAGGATGCTCGTGCTTCAAACTAAATCTCGGTGTGAGAATGTCAAGCTGGAATCTTTGTGGTCCTTGCATCACCCCTGGGAATCCAGGGCTTTGATGCCTTCAGCTGCACCTGCGCAACTTCCCTGTGGTCAGTAGGCTCCAGGGAATGGAATAAAGGTAAACTTTGTGCCCATGACATCCAAATAACTTCATTATCTTCATGCACTGACATTTATGCAGTAGACTTTCAAGTATTCAGTTATAACTTAGTTAATACTCTGACCTGGTGTACATGAACTAAGAGGCAACTTCTATTCACTTTAGTATTGGCTTTGAACTTCTAGTAGGCTGAAATTCTGTTAAATGTTTTTCATTATTCCATTAAGGAGCAACAAACTGAAGGCAGTGACAGAGAGAAGTGTAAAGATCTGAATTTCCGGTGTCAATGCCCTTGACATTTTCAGTGTTTTCCTCAATATCTCAGTATTTCCTCAATATTTTATCCTCAGTACACACCGAGATAAATGAGTCTTCCCGAAAATGGAAGTGGGTGGCCAGCAGTAGGTACTCCCTGGGAAGGTGTCCCATGCAGTGACAAGTCACAGGGCTCATTGCACAGCCCGGTGCAAGCAGGGACCTCCCTGGAATAGACACCACCACCTTCACTTTCTCAGTGTTTGCGTTCCTGCTCCTCACCTACTTCTAAGCACTGCGTGTTTGCTTGATGCCAATTTTGTGGCCTCCAGAAAAGGAGATAAGCTCAGCCTGGATTTACCCTGTTGCAGCAGGAACGTGCACAAAGTCTTTTGGGCTGCACAGAAATGTCTCTCGTTGTTCTGAGGAAGCGGGTGGTTTCGGCTGGCCTTCAGCCGTGAGCGCTCATGTCAAGCCAGGAATGAGCTTAAACCAGAAACTCACATTTAATACACCCCAAGGTGTACGAGACACTCCCTGCTAAAGAACTTCATCCCTTTTTGGCTAGAATAATATCCAGCATAGTCCTTTCCTGCATTGCTTTCTGCCCTCTCAGTCACCCCAGCAGGTACAAATAGGTCATACATGCAACCCCGCTTCAAAAATGTGAGTGCCTTTTGTTGTGAAATCCAGGTATTTAACATTTCTCATGAAAACACTGAACAAGAAGCAAGACGCAGCTTAGCAACGGCTCCCGGTGTGACACTGTGTTCTCCTCGCTTGGGGCTTTTCCTTGCTCTTCTTCATACATTTCCATACATTCCCAGCCAGGCCCACATACAGGAGGTGGAACAATGGTTTCCCACGAGTAGGACGGGGATACGTGGTAGGTGGCCAGGTTTTGATGATTTTGGTCCTCACTGCTGGGACCGCGTACAAAATACCTGGGCAGTTCGTGACCCTGAGACCGAGCACAACCAAGTGACTCCTCAGGGCAATGGCTCAGGAGTAGCCCCCCAAGGGGGAGAACAAGCTGCTCTGCAGGCTCTTCTTCACTCAAAGTCATTAAACTTTGTTCCTAGAAAGAGGACACAATGAAGAGGAGAATTTTAAATCCTCCTTTCAAAGGAGGAATATCAAATAGCCCTGCAGGCACTATCACTGGAGATGTGGTCCAGCACCGGTGAGAACTGAATCCGGGTTTCCTACGTGCTGGGTCTGACTGCTCCAACTTCTGGATCAGGTCCAAGGAAGGCATCATCCTAAAATAAATCTAAACAAACTGAGGTCATTTCCAAGAAGCTTTCAGTCAGTGAAATGCTTTTTAAAAGCAAAATTATTAGTTTCCAGTAAAATATCACTTGTATTTTATTTGCCTTTTCCTTTCTTCTATGGCTAGGATACATAGAAGGGGTTTTTTAATGAAAACAATACTCATGGAATACCCCTTAGACTTTCTGTACTTAGTTTGCAACTGATATTTGAGAGACTTTTGATGTCCTGTTTGTGACAACCTGTGAAGATCTAACTTTTTTCAGTTGTTCATGCTTTCCTGCAAAGTATAGCATGCTGCCAGCTCATGCAAGGCTATTAAAGGACAATATATAAACGAATATTAGAAATCACATGTAAAAAATACAGATATCATCACCAGTGCATGTCAGTACTTATGTCCAACTGCTGAACACAGTTGTATCAGTGGCAATTTGAAAGGGTTGCATTTGGTATGGGACAGTGTTTGTTTTTCTTCTGGGGGAATTTTTCGCTGTTTTGTGATTAAAACCTCCTCCTTTTAAATTATAGGTATGAACTACTACCTGGCTGTCATCCCCTTCCTGGGGGCGGTGGATGCTGGTCTCTTTGGGCAGCTGCAGCACGAGATAGAAATATTGCCACCCGAGGAGCGAAGCGCTGATTTCTGTTACAGCGTTGCCGACTGCCGGTCCCGCATCCCCAAGCTCATGGACGAGTGGAAGGCCTATTTTGAAGTAAATCACTTTACTTTTTTTTTCCTTTTTTCCATATTTTGTAGGAAATTATACCAGAATATTAATTTTAAAAATTATTATTACTGTTGTTTGTAAGATTCAGAAAGCTCGGTTTGCTTTCAGTAACAGCTTGGTATAAAAGTAACGAGAAACAGAAAAAGTGAAAAGCATGACATAAGGGGAGTCAGAGATAAGAAGGTCAGTTATCTGTACAGATTATGGATTTTTTTCCTTCCTTTTAAGATAATTCTGTGTTATTGGGAGTCTGTCCCAAGAGACTGTTTTGATAACAGTTATATTTGGATTCTTGCTATACTGCTTGTGTTAGCAATGCAAAATCGGCACGTGAGATGGAACATTACCCTCGAGAAATGGCCTTGTGTTGGCTTTATATGGTTCATTATTCCATTGAACATCTAAAAAACTGAAAATGCTGAAACTTCATTCAGAAGGACACTTATTTATGCAAGTAGATATTCTCTTTCCTCCTCATCCAGCTGTTCCGTAATCCCAAAGATGATGATATTTCTTACTTAATAGATTCATTAACTGCTTTTATAGATAGACTTCTATATTCAACATTTTTGTTGGTAATTGATAATGAACAGAAAATTTACACTGTAAGTCCTTCTTCGCAACTGGGAATGAAGGTAGAGATTTTAGGAGCAAGACTGGATTTTTTTCTTACAATTATTTTTCCTAAGAAGTATGTTTCAGGAGTTACTATAAAACATCTGCTCCTCAAATAGCCACAGTGACAACCATCAAGAATCATTTCTTTATTTTCTGAAAATTTCCAGAAAGTTGTGGCCAAAAGAGCATAAACAGGTGTTCAGGGGACCCAGTATTTCAGCATGGAAGGTTCCATGGCACTCAGATACAAAAGTCCACTGAATTATTGTGACAGAATACCCAGATTATGTGGGTAAAACCCTCACTCTGTTGATGTCAAAGAACAGGAACTCCAGTCAGCTTCAGCATGGACATGTATTCACTCTATAAATCTGTATTCGTCATCTTTTTCTCCCTATGTCAGACAAATAGTTACTTACAAAGCAACACATCCTACGTACCTAAAGCTATTTCCCTTAGTTTGCAAACTTTGCATTTTGTGAAGTGTGTGGAAGTCTGAAAAATTCATTGGGTTTAAACCACCACCCTGTTTCTCTGTCTTTTCCCCCCCCTGTTGCTGCAGTATCTGTTGTCTACGGAACACAAAGCTGGGAGCCCCACCACCTTCTCCTCCTTCAAACTGGACGATGCCCTCTGTCTGATGTGGAGAGCGCACGTTGCCTCCATTGCCTACGCGCTGCCCAAGTTCCAGGACAGGTACTGGGATGAGAGAGGTGGCCAAAGGGGAATCTTCCCACCCGCATAGCTCTTTGGAAGGATGGTTTCCCAACGAAGTTGGCATGAGTTTTCTTACTTTAGACCTCTACTCTTTAGGTTCTCCTCTTCCGTCAGCTCTCTTGGAGCATGGGATGACCAGCAAGAGGTGGTTGTCCCAGCTGCAATGGGTGGGCTGGCTCTGGGCTTAACAGGAGATGCTTATTCCTCTCTGGGAGCTGCAGCCGGAGTCAGGAGCTGTGACTAGTCTGGGGAGAGGCAGCCACGCCAGGAGAAATTAGGTGTAAAATGCTGAAGTAGGCTTTAAGTCACTGAGACCGCTCAGGACTTTATACTGAACAAAAAACATTGGGGATAAATGACAGACTAATGTGTTCTACAGTGGATTTCAATTATCTGTTATGTTTTTCTTCTTATCCCTTTCAGCTTAAAATACCTCCCTGATCCAGAAGCAAATTTTGGTGAAGACTGGGCTAACGCTGTAGATTTCATTGCAGCCACACACTTCTCTACAGATTTGCAGACCACAAACCAGTTCCAGACCTTCCTGCCCCAGAGGATGCTCGTTGAAGGGGATGTCCTCCCATCCATCAGTGACTTCAGCCCACAGCAAAACCGAGTCCTGCTTTCACTGAGAGCCCTTCACGGAGTAAATCAATTAACAGGTATGAGCCCAACCTACAAACGTCTGTAGTCCATAGATATTTAATATGTTCTCTCTTTCGATACCTCTCTCCATATGAACACAGTGATTTTTTGATACACAATAGTATAAACACTTCCTAAAGACTAGTGTTAAAACAGTACAGCTGAAAATACAGCCATAATTAAACAAGACACCAGCCAGCAGCTGCAGCGATGGGGTAATGCTGACGATACCCAGTGAGGATTTCACAGGAGACAAACACATCCTTTGTTGGAGCAGAAAGCCTTACTTTTTTCCCTCCATTTGTCATAAGAACTTTGAAAGCACAAAGAGTAGTTTGTGTTTCACTAGTTACATCTGAAATCATTAAAGCTGTAAATGAAGTTATTCGATCGGTGGAGGTTGCTACAAAAAATGGGCAAATGATCAGGAACAACAGTTTGTGTGCCCACAATTGTTCTGGTTTTGGGTTTTGTCTCAATCTTTGGCCTAAGAGAGAATATTCAGACTATCCCAGCATAATACCTGTCCCAGCAGACCTGGACCCTTAGACAATGCCGGAGTGTCACTAAAATAAGTTGTGCATCCCCATCCAGCGGCGAGACACAGCATTACACTCGTCCGAGGGTTCAGCTCATTCGTAGGGATTGCTGGGTTGCATATTTTCGTTTGTCCTTTGTGAAGGAAAGTTATTTTGAATCTTAAAATGAAAATTCCGCATAAAAATACACTGAAAAACTAGTATCCAGAGCTACGGCACGTGCTTTGTGATCGCCATCTTCTGGCCATACATCCCAGTGAAAATTCTTTTGCCAGTTGTATTTGTAGCTGAAAAAGACGTGATGAAGCTGTTCAGTGTTACAAAGGAGCATCCTCGCATCACTGAGCGCTTCCCTAACACCTCCCACACAGCATTATTCCTCAGAGAACAAGGATTTTAGCACCTCCATCCCATGCCTGGTAGCCTGTGCCACAGCTCAGGGTTTCTTGACCTTTCTCCAGGAGGGGAGGGGGACACAGCAAGGAAAGCACCACCAGCAGAGCAGTGAGGAGGGAGCAGAGCACCAGGGCAGCAGAGCAGATGAGGGCAGCGAGGAGGCAGAGAGGAAAAGAGGTGTGGATGATGAAGATGATACAGGGAAGGAAAGAGAGGGATGAAGAAGTTTCATGCAGGTGCAGCCATCATGAGGTCCATAGCTGAAATCCCTGGCCTTGCAGGTGAGAGATTTCCCTGACTCTGAAGGGATGGGCTTTGCGTTCAGCTGAGCACCAGACGCCAGCTAACTCAACCCGGTGACTGCTTTGCAGATCAGAAAAGGAGCTTTAAACTAAATTTGACTTGGGTCTGGAGCCACAGCCTCAGCGGGGACCTGAAACACTGGATCCTATTGCTACAAAACTCGGATGGCAAAGTGTGACGTGCTGTTTTTGTAGAGTCGGATTCCTCAAACTTTTACAGACATCCCGTGTGGTGTGGAGTCCTCTTCTGGTGCTGCAAACTTCAACAGCAGATAGAGGGTCTCAGTACCTCTCAGGATGAGACCCTGTCCAATCCAGAGTGAGATTTGGTTTCTTGATTCAGAACTTGAGTACTCTGCCAGTCCCGCGGGGACCTGTACTGAGACAGTGCTGTGCTGCCTCTAAAGCTTTTTGGCTTGTGGGCTATCAGAAGCTTCACATTTTATGCTCTATCCCTCAGCAATATTTAAAGGCAGAACAACAGATGCCTTTTCATTTGAGACCTTTCCTGCTGTCCTCACCTTTCCTGCAGTCCTCCTAGGCCAGAGGAGCATTTGCTGCCTTCACCTCCCTTGTACAATACTGTGTACCTCGTACTCCTCATCTCCCTCGTACAATACTGTGCCAACTCAGTTCTTCACTGGTGAGGCCCCGCCTCGAGGGCTGGGCCCAGTTTTGGGCCCCTCACCACAAAAAAGACATTGAGGGGCTGGAGCGGGTCCAGAGAAGGGCAAGGGAGCTGGTGAGGGGTCTGGAGC
>JAOXJK010000023.1:65704422-65718542 GCA_025774025.1 Xenus cinereus | reverse complement strand
CCGGGCAGACGTGGTGCTGAGGGACATGGGTCAGTGGTGGGTTTTGTCAGTGTTGGGTTGATGGTTGGACTGGATGACCTGAAAGGTCCCTTCCAACCCAGGCAATTCTATGATTCTAGGAAAATGAGTGAAATCTGTAGGACTCAGAGCCTATGCTTGCTTTCCCCTGCTGCACAACAAGTTAGAGTTTAGTTAAGAAGAAAGCTGATTGAAAATGTTTAAATATAGTTTACTGAAGTGTACTTGCAATCCTAGGAAATAATGTGATATCCTTTTTTAAAGTCATTTTACATTTTTTAAAAATTTATTTCAGAAGATGTGTCAGCCAAGAACAACTTTCGTGTTCACAGCACAAAACCCGGCAAAACGAGTCCAACTATTGTTTTAAAGGTAGTTACAGGTCCGTAGGAGCCAAAGGATCTAATAACAGCCTTGCCCTAATCAAAGACTGGGCTGAAGTGCAAAGCCGGGAAGAACTGCCATACGTGCATACATTAAGGATTCCTAATTCATGTTGCTTATCCCTACGTGCCTAATTCAGAGCGCTGATGTGAAATCCCTGTCACAACACCGAATAAAGAAGATTTTTTTTTCAAAATAATTCAGAATTCTATGTTTCGCTTTAAGGTTCTGTTTAATTAATTTTAATATTTGGGTTAAAACACAGCCCCATAACCAAATGTATTGTCCTAACTGTGGGCACAGCAAGCTACAGCACAAGTGCAGAAATTTCGTAAACCATCTTCATTGCCAAACTTAGTAGAATTTATATGTGCATCTTAAACTGCAATCAGAAGGCCCCTTCCCTTTTTTCTTTCTCCAGCCTCCTAAATCAAGTGCCTAAAGTTAGAATATATAAATATCTTCCCTAAAATGTCCTGACATCAATAAACAAACCCAACATAAACACTTTTTTATTGCAGACTGTAACAGTTCCAGAAACCTAAGCCATAAGCAAGAAGATTAGGTAATGTTTCAGAAACTCCACTTAGAATAAATTTCAAGGTTAAAGAAAAACTGATACAGCAGATTTCTGATGAGAGTTATTATCCTGCAGATATTGCTATTATTTCTAATGAATCCAAATTCAGTCAAATATAAGAAAATAAGATAATATCTTTAGTGGCCAATTCAGGTTTAATTGCAACAGAGGAAAAAGGTTCAATTTCTTAGAAACAAAGATAATGAATCCAATTTTTATTAACATGAGCTCTGCAAGGAAACACAATGGAGGCCTTAAAACTGAAAGAAAAATATGTTGCTTTTCATTTCGGAATGATCTGGCCTTTGGTAAGAAATAGTAATTGTCTCTGCAACTGTTTTTTTTTGAGAGCACAGATTCAACATCCTTATTAGGAATTTGAAACAGGTTGGTGCTCTGGAGGGTGGCTTAACATCCACCAGCAGAAGTTTAAAGATTAGTCAGTGAATGGTGCATTTCCTCCCACTCAAAGCCCGCAGGAGTGTGTCTGTGTTATTAGTTTTGACATATTTTCTAATCCATTATCTCGTGAATTAGCAGAGTAGAGTACAGTCTCTGGAACAGGCGAGCTCGCCGCACGCAACAGTGTGCTCATGGGGATCCCTTGGCTGCCCAGGAAGAACAGCTATATCATCTAATCCAATCTCCTGTATAATTCTACAGTTATCTTTGAATTAAACCCAGTAATTTTGGGCTACACTAACACACGTCTTTCAGAAAAGCCTTTAGCTTTGATTTGGGTATGTCAGCATACAATCCATCGCCGCTCCTCGGTCTAGGTTAAGTCTGCCGAGCACAAACTCACTCGGCACCCAAATTTAGATGAAGTTTGTACAGGGCTATACTCTGAGGCAATTAAACAAGAAGTAATTTCTTAGCCTTGCAAAAGAAAAACACAATGATGCTACCAGATGACTTTCTTTGTGTGTACTGAACAGAGGTATTAAGAGTTTGTTTGAAAACCCTCAGTCACAAAGGCTGTTCTTTATCCAATCTTCTGTGAGTAGTCCAAGCTAATACGGTATATAGGGTGAACATAGAATTAACTAATTGCAGCTTTCATGAGGAATGAGGCAGGAGACATACATTTGGAAATCGAAACCATGGCTGAGAACTGGGCCAGCTGGGAAGAGTTAGTGCTGAGAGTCTTTGCAGGACCAGAGGGAAGCAAACCTTCAGCAGCCCTAACACCCTTTTTTCTCTAATACTTTTGGCCCCACACCCAGGGCTACCAGCAAAGCACAGGTCTCTAGTCATAAACTCAGGGAAATAGATAGGAAAAATCAAGCCAATTGATACCTAAAGTTTAAATGAAAGGCATCTACTGGAAGCAGGAAGAACTAATTCAGAGATCTGCCGTTGCGATTGATGCCTGGTTCACAACCAGCGGATAAGAAAATTCTTTCACAGAAGGGATACCACAACAAAGGCTGGGATTTTAATGGAGTCGAGGCCAAAGGCAATAGAGCCAGAACAGCTAACAGAAGATAATTTAGAACTTGAAAAAGTCCCCCCAAAAAGCTTTCTTCCCAACTAAGAAATTTGAGAGTTCAACTTTCAGAATCGAAAACAAATGAAGAATTGGATAAGAAAAATTGACTTGTGCTAGAATGTGAAAAATAGTTAAAAAAAAATAAATCAAGTGCTCTTGGAGATTCAAGGACATAGAAAAAAGGCTCATTTAATACTATGAACTCAAATCAAATAATTAAGCACTGACAAAATGGAACCTGTAAAGAGATTTTTTCAAAGCCACAAAATAACACACTTGGGATTATCTTTCATAGTAGCCAGATACCAAAATACCTTTCAAAAACTAGTCCCCAAATAATCGACTTCCACAGCAATAAGGATTAGTGAATATTCAACACTCAACAGTAGTTCTTCACTACAAAAGTTGTTTATGTTGCCTTTGGAAGCTTCAATATGTGTAGTTTCAAATAGATAGTCCTTTTCAGGAGTCTCACACTGAATGACAAGACAATAAAGAGAAACTTTAGGGGAACTTCTTGTACTGGTATGAATTATCAGCTAACAAATGCTGTGAGGACGAGTATTTGTGCCTTAGTCGTCCAAATTTTCCAATGTTGTAATTAATGGGATGTGTTCTTATTTCAGAAATAACCTGTGACCAACAGATTAATGAAATCAATTTAATTCTTTGTATTAGCTGCAAAGTCTTTTGGATTTGTCCCTTATTGTCTAGCTTCTCAACTTCAGTACATTCTGAAAATAGAAAAACTTAAAAGATAAGTAGAAAAACCAACCAACTATCAAAAATGGTTGGGAAATTCAAGCAAATGGTGACTTTAAAAACAGTTATCGATCAAGTAATTTGCTCAATATTAATATTTTCTTCAAAATACAAGAGCTTGTGTTGAAGATGTCTTCATATCTCCAACGTAAACTGCTTGCTTGTCTTTAATACCTGTTGGAATTAGCATTTTTTATAACAGATGATGTGTAAGCATCATCCTAAAGCAAAAGGAAAGTGCATCTTTTCCACACATCTGTTCCTAGAAACTACTGCTGCAGTGTCAGAGTTTAATACCATGCTGCTGTTGAGAGCTTGGATTAATTTGTCTTACGACATTTATGGAGAAAGGACAGAAAGGTTCACTTTTCATCTCTTTTTGACTAAGCCACAGATTCCAAGTGAAATCACGCAAGGTAATCCTGCATGTAAATAATTTGTCAGGGCCAGGGTTAAGTTTTGTTATATTACTGACTCAAACCAAAGAGTTTAACTGACCTTTAATCACACCGGTATCCACTACTGTAGCTTTCGCAGTCGTGACGTTCTTATTCTCAGGATGCACCGAATCATTTTGACAGCCAACTTGTAATTCTGAAACACCGGCACCTTGACTTGAGCACAGTTTCTTGGGGGTGTCTACACAGAAACTCTGAAATGACACAGAAAAGTGCATTGGCCTCACATGTAAATTGTTACTCCAGACTGGATGCTTTCAGACACATAACACGCACGCACAACATTCTTTGGGTTACCTCAGTGAATCTGAACCACAAATCTTCTATTTGTCAAAGTCAGGTATCAATCACCAGAATGTTTGTCTTTGAGGCATGTACGTCACAAAATAAGATGACCAGAAGGCACTCTAGGGGAAGAAATTACCTTTAAAAGGCATCTCCAGTCTCTCTTTTCTTTGTTTGGGTGTATGGGCTCACGTAAACAGGAGGAGGGAGATTTACGTGTGCCTTTTGCTTGGTAGAGGTTTCTTTCTGATTAACTATTTTTATTGTATCAATTGTTCATTTAATGAGTTCTGTTATATATTACATCACAGATTCATATGAAGTCTGACATTTCAATTACATTTATCCAGTAGCATTTATAGCATAGAGAGTATAGTTAGGTGATAGGAACAGGCAATTATGGAGCAATTAATTATAGTGTTATTACATCGCAGAAAGTAAGTTACGTGGCTGCAATACTTGCACCCCTTGAATTTCATGCTTGATACATACATTTTCATAATTCTAGGTTTTTTTGAACTGTGAGGTGTTTGTGTCACAAATGCTTTCAGTCAAATACATATTTTTCACCTGTGTAAATCAGAGTCAATTAAAAGTGTCAAAAAGTGTATGTTCAAGTCAAACAGCATAGTAGCTGCAGCAGAGTTGTAGTCCAATTGCAATCACTCCACCGGAAAGCATGTATTTTAAAAAATAATCAGTACAGGTCTTGCCTTCAAAATCAACTGTAGGTTTCTCTCAGCCACCCTGTTCAGAGAGAGGTCGTGTGGGTAAAACCGGCATCAGGTACACAGCGATAGCGCCTGATCTGTCCAGAATCAGCCCACACTTTGCGAAAGTGCAACGTGAGCCCACATTTTATGACAATCTGCCCCTTTAGCAAAAGGTGTCAGGTGGCAACATCACTGGGGACTGAAAGAGAAAATCTGAGGGAGTATATTAAGCAGAACAGCCAAGGATGAAATCTGTGAAAGATATGGACAATTTTCCTCGGTGGGTGGGTCAGGATGTGACATAGGTGGAAGACCCTCATTTTTCAGTTAGAGGAACCTACAGTAGTTTTATCCATTTTCTGAAATAAAGAGTGTAAGCTCGATCTGCAGCGGCTGGCTGAGTTACGGGCTGTGATGCAGGTCTGTGCAGTACAGGCTCTACGAAGCTGGCCAGAGCTCTCCTTGATGGCCAAAAGCCTCCGAGGTCAAGCAAAGCTTTAGGCAGTGCTGTAAATCACAAAAAAAACCTCTGGGATTTGTGCTAAAAGAAACACAGCTGAGAAATATTTCGCAAAGAGGACAGAAATGGCAGAAGAAGTTCTGCACAGCAGAGAATTAAAACAAGCCAGTGAAAAAGGCGCTGTTGGAAGTAGGATGATGGTGTGTGGTGGAATAACTTCACAGGGGTTCCAGGGCCTTTGCCTTTCATTCACCAGCACAGCATGGACTTTCTTTCATCTCCAGTCCTTTTCTCGACCATCGGCACCCAAACATGCCTGTGTCCAGCAGCCCTTTGTTGCCCAGTAATGTGAACGCACACTTTGCATTAAGAAATGTCCATCTTTGGCTCAGGGGAAAATATGTGCCTAAATAACCATTTTTCAAAGCTGCCACGAAACTTGTCCTCTCCCCAGCATCAGTCCCACCCATTTATCACAAATGGAAGATCTTGGGAAGGACAGGGAAGCATTATTATTCATAGGCAGATCCTTCCTCCGTTGGAGTTACTGGGCATGCTTAGCACACAGAGAGCTTTCCCTTGGAAGTCAGCTTCCAGGTAACAAGGGAAATTTAATTCTACTTAGACATAAATCATCATTTCTCTTATTTTCTAGTCAGCTCCTTATCTAACATATAAACCCTAGCAATTGATATCATCAATGAGTATGTTCAGATTATTTATTTTGCATGGCTTTAGCTAACTAAAAACAGTCCTTCGTATCAAACCAGAAAGGTCCCCTCGTTAGGAAGAACGGAACTGAAGTTTGTGCTAATCTGATCAGTCACCAGCAAAGCCGCCCGCTGGGATACAGTGCTTACCTGGGGCACCCTGCAAGCGAATTGAAATGTCCAGAACTCAAACATTAAAAAAAAACCAAGAAGATTGCACAAACTGGATTGTTGCTTCACCATACGCTGAAATATGATGTTGCTTTAACATTCTTAATAGCAGCACGGATAACAATTATACTAGAGACCAACAGAGATAAGATGCTTTTTTTTTTAAACTCTACAAGACTGAAGTCTTAAAGTCGCCTTTCAAGCACTAGACAGGCTTAACAGCACAGGGTTGCCAGCTATGTGGAGCCATTGTTCCACCGATTTAAAGAACTCAGGATATCAGCCGTGGTTTTCTGGACTGTTACTGCCAGAAGAAACACTTAACTCAGTTAAAAACTCATGATCTGAACCACAGCCGTTTGTTGTAATGAGGAGGAAGTGAGGAAACCCTGAATCTCAGCGTTTGGAAACTCCAACCGACACCTACAGGCGTGTGAACTGGAAATGTGTCCCCATTTAGGGCTGAGTGTTGCCCATCACATCTCCAGCTTCTCCCGTTGCCCATCACACCTCCAGCTTTGCCCATTATCCATCACACCTCCAGCTTCTCCCATTGCCCATCACACCTCCAGCTTCTCCCATTGCCCATCACACCTGCACCCCTGCAGTAAGAAGGGGAGTTTCGGCGTTCTGCAGAAGCCGGGAGCGAGCGCAGGATTTACCCGAGATGCACGAACTGAAAACGACGCCCCGACAAACTGGGTTTCAGAGCAAACAGTTTGAATTAATTGCCCTTGATTGCCTGAAGGGTGCGGAACAGGGCATTTGTGTGCGTGTGGGCAGGAGCTCCCCTGGGCGAGCAGGGCTCCCCAGCAGCAGCCACAGCCGACAGCAGGTCTGGTCCCCACGCACGGCACGGCACGAATAGTAAGGCTTTGCCTACCTACAGCCCCACGCACACAAAGCCTGCTCCAAAAATGCCAATTTCCCCTGCAATTTGAGTGTCCCCTTCTCACAGCCCCAGGGTGCGTTCTCCTCTGACTTAAAAAATTCAGGCTGTCAGCAGTTGCCTCCCTGTGACTGTTTCTTCCATTTCTGTGTCTAATTGCCTTTTGAGCGTAATTTTGAATCCTAACTTACATTTCTGACAGCAACATCACGTGGCAATGAGTTCCAGAGTTTACTTCTGCGTTGTGTAACATTTCATCTGGGTTGGTTACTGTCCTACCTCCCCATTTCACGCTGGTGCTGTAATCCCTCTCTTCTCATTTTCTCCCTGCATTCAGGTTTTTACTCTTTTTTCCTGAGTCACCTCTTCTTCAGGCTGAAGAGTTTCTCGTCTATTTAATCTTTCCTCTTACGGCAGCCAAATTGCAACCCACTTGCAAGGTACAACCTAAGAGTATTGGAGGCACTCCATACACCATACGTACCTCAGACAGCAGTGTTTGGTCACAGCTACTCAGTAAGACAAGAAAATAGCACAGGAGTTCTTACAATTTAAAAAAAAAAAGCTTCGGAGGGGCCCAGCAACCTCTGAGACAGAATAGCAGAAAGAGAAGCTCTTAGAGCAAGTAAGAAAAAAAAAAAGGCTGTTAAATGTGTTTACAAAAAAAAAGGAAATAACACATGTGTTCCTAATACACATTATTGTTTTGATTGTTTTTCTTCTTTTTTTTTAGTGAAAGAAAGCCTCAACAACATCTAGAACATTCAGAGTAAGGAACGAGAAACAACATTTGTTTAAAGTATAGAAAAATGTGGGAGTAAATACAAAACGAGCAGCTGTCACAGTCTCTGAAAATGCTGTGAGAGATGTAGTGGCATAAACCAATCTGACAAAACTATGCTTTTCCAGACAGAAAGTCAAGCTGTTCTATGATTACAAATGGCTCCGGTGAAGAGGAGTGCTCATTTGTCGGAGCAATCAGCGCTGGACATGGCACTACACCTTTGGAGTACATTTATTACGAGTCACCCGTGCTACTAGATACAGATCATAAACCTTTTACTGCAATCTTTAAGGACAGCCTGGAGTGGCACTCGGTGCTGCCTTCACAAGCTCAAGCCAAAACTCTAGATATATATCTTCGCTTTGGCATATACTGCACCGGTATATTTATCTCTAAAATGCTTAATTGCTGCACGCACCTTTCCACCAGAGAAAAAAAAAGCTGTATACGCAGAATGAAAGTGTGATAAATGCTTTTGCAGTCCCAACGCATTTCACTGTTTCCAGAGAAAAAAGGCCATTTATCCTCACAAGCTACAAATGAAGATTCTGTACAAGAGCGCTGTATGGACAGGGAAGCCCAAACAAGGCTGAACGAACCTTTAGGTCTTAATATTTTTGAGAATATTTTAAGGAAATTACGAGAAGGGGGTAGAGAGCGGCATATCAGGCCAAGCAGGACAGGGTGTTCATAATTGTTGATTTCTAGAGAAGACTTCACAAGTTTCAGAGCAACCTACAGAACGACACCCTGCCTATATCTTTTTGCTCCAACCTTCATTATATCTGCATAACTTTCTTTAGGGACAGCTTGGATCACGATGAATCAGCGAAGAATCCCAGGTTTTGATTCCTGTATTGTACCAATACAGAACCAGGGTAAGTGCTACCACAATCAGAGCCTTAGACCATCCCGAAACACAGATTTCCAATATTTTCCGGTTTGCAAGAGCATGGGCTGGAGTAACTCCATTCTGACTCCTGGTTTGCACCAATGTTGGTCAAAATAAGATTTCACCCACTGTATGACCAGAAGTAGGAGTGGGTACTTCCACCTAACAGACGGGAAACACGAACTCAAATAGTGGGAATACACACAGGGACACTGCTGACGCCTCTTAGGAAATGTGCGTCATTACGGCAGAGAGTTAGGACTGATTTATTCCACTTGAAAGGAAACAATTACCTTTGGATTATTGCTGATTTCTATCCCAAGGTAGTCTTCCTGCACGATCTATTGGCAAGGCAACTTACCTTGCACTTCAGGGTAATTCTTGCAAGGGCAGAGCGTACCCACAGTTAAGGGAACTGACAAGGGCCCATGATTTTGTAGTGAAGAATTTTAACAGTCTTCCCCATTGCACCGATTCCGGTACATGATATCAAGCCTTCATTTTCCACAGTCCATTGGAGTGTGAAAAGTAGAAGAGCGAGTTAGAAGATGCTTCAGAAAGGCCATGGGCAATAAAGAGGCTCCTCATTTAGCCTCATTAACATACAGGACGGGAGCACTTTGGAGAATTATTATTTGCCTGCAGAACTCATAAGGTACTATAAACTAGAGATGAACTATTTTTGCCAAAGAAGGGGTCAAAGTTATATCATTTCAAAGACAGGAACAAAATTACATTAGTTCATGGGTTCTTCTCTGCCTAAAAGGGAAGTGAAGCATCTGATCAAATTAAATTTTTTTGATCAGGGTTCGAGCTCTAACAGGTTTCTCCCTCACAAGGTACTTTCTGCACGCGCCTACAAAATCACAATTAATTCTACTTTCATTGTCAGTAGCCTGGGTTTTCCCAAGGATTAAAAAGGGGGAGGCGGTGTAATAAAGTCATGATAGGTTGTGAGCAGACGCCACTGTGGGCTCATTCTTAGGGTTCAAACAATGCATTTAAAAAGTGGTATTTTCCCTACAGTAGGGACAGAATTAGTTAATCCTTGTTCAGAGCTTGCATAAGAATATTCAGATTCAAAAAACCAAAACAGAAACAGAAATATGACAGGAAGTCATGTTCTATCTATATCCATTTCCTCAAAGATAAAAGCAAATAAGGCATCAGACCGAGCGGTCTGGGAGAAGGCAGCTCTGCGCTTTGCCCGACTCGCCCTTTATCTGTGAGCTCAGACACATATTCCGAAGACACAGGGACTGGAAAAGAGTAACTGGAAGGAGCTGGTGTGTTTCAGGGGGCGGCGGGTACCACTAGATGGCTGCCTCCCCCACCTCATCCACACAGCATCCCCACCGCTGCTTCACCGTTGTACCTGGCACCAGGCAGAAAGAAAATGCTCTTCATCAGATTTGATGATTTCTTGGGGCAGTGATATGTGGTGAAACGTTAAAATCTGATAATTAAACGGGGTGAGGTTTAATAATTCGGGGGGGGGGAAGTAGTAAGTGGGGGACAAAAGGGGATCCAGCCGACAGCGTGACCTTTAAAGAAGAGCTGTTGCATGTACACGGTACATGCTCTTCAAGGAAATTTCATGAGGGCTTTTAAGGAGGTAATTAAATACTGCCACTCTTCACTGGCAGTTCCCACAGTTCAGGTAAATTTTCTACAGCTGATTGAGGCAAAATAAGTTGCATTATGTTATCAATAAAAAACACGCAAGAGTGTACTGCTGCTACATTCCACTAAAATTCTTTGCTTGCTCCAGAAATTCAGAGCCCCCAGCTTTTTGTTCTTAATCCAACGACTTCCATGTACTCATTCACCGCTCACAGTACTCATTTAATCATTTATTGCTGAATGAGATCTTTCCCTTTTCCAAAACCTGTCCCAGAACAGTACAGAGTACGTCTCGAGAGACTTCAAAATGAAGCTTTGCTACCAAAGGGTCTTTTATGTCCCTGGGTAACTAGAGCTGTCAGCCTCTTTTCCCAGGCATTTCCCCCTGCTCTGTGTGGGCACAAGCAAACGAGAACAGAAACCGACGCTGGGCACCCCTCAGTGCCCTGGGACGAAACAATGCTGCGTGAGCCAGCACAAAATCACCGGGCTCACACATTCACCAATAGGAAAGAGTATTTTAGCATTTTTTAAAACAATAGTTCAAGTGCAAAATCCAGAACTGCATAACACCCTCCCAGCTCCACCTCTTCCCTCTCCTCTCCCTGCTAAATACATAAAGGGGGGGGTGTTTGATCCTCAGAGCAGAGAACAGATTTTTCATCTTTAATGTATGCGATGTTTGCATTACCTTTATTTTTGCAGATATGTCTTTCTCTTAAGGCCGGTCTCCAAAAGCCTGCCTTTGCTGCCAGGCATTGCCCAGCTGTTGAGCCGCCCCCGTGAGCGCTCGGCTACAGAAATCTGGCCTGGGCTGCCTCAGACTGGGCAAGGAAAGGCAGTCAGTGGCCACCTGTGAAAATCCTGGTTTCCATGGCACTGGTGTCTGGAGAAGGCAACCGTGAAGGGAAGGGAGGAGAGGAGCCCGTTGTTGGATGGAGAGTGCCATGCCTTAACCCCGTGACTGGCTCCGCTCCTCTCCTGGGCTACTCACCCACCCAGCCCCGGGGCTCTTGGGAGAAAAAAGCGTGCATCAGAAGATGTAAATTGTTAAGCTCCGCTTCTGTATCACCAATGCACCTCACCTTGGCAAGTGGAAGTGCTTGTTTGTTCAAAGACTATGAAATGTTGCATTTTGTGAAATCACCACTTAAGCAGAAGATGCGAATTCTTCTCATTTATCTTAATGGGACATTAACTGGAAATTTAATTACAAGGGAGAGCTAATTATCTGCAGGTTTGCCAAACTGCAGATGGAATCTACTCAATAGAATGAAATCTGAGTGCTGAAGCCAACGTGAACATAAGTGCAGTTTAGCGAGGGGAAAAATTGAACCGAAACCAAATGAAAAGAAGAACGAAATTTCCTGTAGCTCCTGACACAGCACCTCAGCCGAGGCTCCTCTCGCTGCACCGTCCCCCAGCTCAGCCCGACGATCTTCTCGTCTTCTTCAGAAATGAAGTCACAGCCCCAGAGGTTCAGGTCACAACACTTCTCACTCCAGACTTTTCCTTCGCCCTTCCCCTGAGCGGGGATGGAGGAAGATTTGTCAGGACAGAGCAAGGCGATCCGCTCCCTCCGAATACACTCTCAGCCTCTCGCTGTTTTCACCCCAGGGAATTTCCTGCATTTGTTGTGGTTTGTCTATTACTGACCCTCAAAGGGTCTCTCTTCCAAGTTTTTTGTCCACTCTCCCCTTGAACTCCTGATCCGCTTCCAGCCTTGTCCTGGCTGCCCTAGCTCTGGATGCATCCCGCCGCATTTCCCTTAACTGGGGCCCTGCAGAGAATGGGGAGGGGGGGGGAAAGGTTTTTTTTCCAATAAATTGTTTTCAAGTCCTTATTGCTGCGCTGCCCTTCCCAGCCCCAGCCTGCAGAGCTCACGCTGCGCTTCCTCCTGCTGCCTGACGGGAACCGGGAGCATCCTCGGGAAAGCAGCAGGGCATTGCCCGGGGAGGAATTAAATACTTGGGACGGGATTCGGAGCTGAGAACCCGGGTGTAAATCCAGGGTCACACAGTCACACTCCGGAAGCCTTGCTCTGGATTTGCCCGGTCGTGGCTGAACTCAGCATCAGGCTTCTGGTTTTTCAAAATCGTCTGGTTTCCAGGCCACAGTGGGGGTCGTAACAGAAGGAGCAGACGGAAAAATGGGTTATTTTATTAGTTAAGTGCATTCCTGTTCTAACAAGTATTTCTGCAACGTTTCGATCTCTCCTCTCAAGAATTTTGCCTCCTCACACACACATAAAGGTACTCAGAGGTATGAGTCCATCAATATTTCAGCTTGCCCACTAGGAGCTACTCTGTTTCAGCAGAAAAAAATCTACTCTGCCCCATTTTTCACTTCCCTCTTTGTTCTTTATTCTCTGACGTAATTTTGAAGCTCTGACAGTGAATTCAGTCACAGCTGTATTAAAGAATTAGCAAACCCGGGCAAGCCACAGAGGGGTCGGGCCAGTGGCAATACTGAGAAATGCCCTGGGGAGGAGCTGGGTTCTTCCTCATGGGAAAGGACATTCACATCCTGGAACTTCAGGCAAACTGGGAACTGCCTGCTCCCTGGAAAAGATTCTCTTCTAATTGCAAGTACCTACCGAAACTATTTGCGGGGTGAACATAAGGTCTGTGTTCGATGGTCCTGTTAATGTCCTCACACAGTCCTTGGGGAACATCAGTCTTCAAGCTCTCGGGAAGGACTCAAAGATGTCTTTGCTTCTCAGTCCCTGGTGCAGTCTCTTGCTTGTGTTCTCAGTGCATGGCGTGATCCGGCTCCACTTTGTCTCCTGCTGAACCCCTGGCACTGATGACGAACCTGACAAAACTGTGTTCAAATCAAACAGATCTCAGCAAACCGATTGTCACCGCCTCTTTCACCTGTTCCCGGTCACCGGTCTGGAGCAGTTCCTTTGTAGTCCCCCTTCCGGTGACCATGTCCTTACGCTGCTGTGGTAGATTGGATGTGAACAGTCCATTAAGTAGATACTGATGCTTTGCAAGTAGAATTAAGAAAGCCGTGCTTCTACAGGAGCCAACACCCGTGGTTTATTTTTGTTGGACACAGAAAGGTCTGTGATAAAATCTTTTAAGGTATTTAAACATTTAAGTAATTTTTAGACCTTTAAGGCAGATTTTATTCTCAGTCACGAGACAAATAGGTCTTCTTTCACTGTTTGTCTCTTTCTGATATGGGACAATTTCTTCATTGTAGAACAATACTTCGGTTATAATAGTGGTTGTCTTGCTTGGGTTAAAAACAGAATTGGGATTTCATTAATCTCACTGAAGGCTTTTTCTCACATCTCTTTGTTGAGTGCAGCAGCTCGAACGGAGAGCAGGAAGTTTTAGCCGTGTCAAGTATCCATTGGTCTTAAAAAGTAATGATACCCTGATAAAACCTCAGTTGATAGTTCTCAGCTAAAACGACTGCCGTTCTCCAGCCTCCCCTCATTTCCTTCATCTGGCTTGTCGGTGGCAGGCAGGAGGGGAGGAGGTCAGTCTCTGGGCTGAAGCAGCAGGAGTTAGTCATTGCTGCCAAGGGAAACCGCTCAGCCAGGAACCTGGGGCTTGGGCAAGAAAGACTCACCACAACCAGCTGTGAGAAGTGATGTCTTTCTCCAGAGCTGCTCTTTTCTGTATCTTTCACCAAAGACATAAGACAGGAAGTACGGTGCTGTAGAGGAGCACGGTATTGAGCAGATGCAAAAGTCATAGAACTGCTTGGGTTGGAAGGGACCTGTCAGACCATCCAGTCCAACCATCACCCCAACACTGACAAACCCACCACTGACCCATGTCCCTCAGCACCACGTCTGCCTGGCTCCAGGGATGGGGACTCCACCACTGCCCTGGGCAGCCTCTTCCAAGGCTTGAGAACCCTTTCAGTGAAGAAATTTTTCC
>JAOXJK010000023.1:65689640-65703318 GCA_025774025.1 Xenus cinereus | reverse complement strand
CACTGACAAACCCACCACTGACCCATGTCCCTCAGCACCACGTCTGCCTGGCTCCACCACTGCCCTGGGCAGCCTCTTCCAAGGCTTGAGAACCCTTTCAGTGAAGAAATTTTTCCTCATATCCATCCTAAACCTCCCCTGGCACAACTTGAGGCCACTTCCTCCTGTCTTATCTAAATGTTCCAGCACCAGAGAGACTGGGCTGTCTCCCAGTTGTGCCTTCAGCCAACTGCCGCGAGCAGATCGGGGCTGCTGTAGATCATGGAAACAGAGAGGCAAATGGCAGCAGAGGAGTGATCTGAGCTGAAACCAAACGGCAAACCCGAAGTGACCCCTGCCAAGTCGAGGAAAGATGACATGGCCGGTGCTTGTTTCAAGCTGGTTGAAAAACGGCTTACTGAGAGTTTTGTGAAAGCAGCACAAATTCTCCCAAGCAGTTGGCTGCTTTTGGCTGTTGTTGTCTCGCTGCCCCAGTGAGAAGCAGATTAATGCCAGAAAAATCTCTAATCAGCTGGAGTGAATTAAACTCAGTGTGCATCCTCGGGTGAGCACAGCCCTGCACGTGTGTCGGTGTTTACGGGAGCAGAGCCTGAGGGGCTCTGACCCTGCCAACACCTTCACACATACTTAAGTTTACTGTGGCAAACAATCCCATTTGGCACGTGGAAAATCTCACCATGGTATCATACAAGCCTGAGAGCTGGCAAGACAAGGACCTCGGACTCAATGTTTCCTACAGCAAAGCATATTTTTGGCACTAAGGAAACGACAGAACCTAGCCGAATAATCCATCACATACACAAACCTTGTATGTCTTAAACCAAAAAGTATTCAGGGAAGGAACCATATTTTCCCACAAATAGAGTTAGTGCTTAACATACTGTGGGTGCTACCAAAATTCAACTAATAAGTAGAGAAAATAACCTGGCATCATTTATTTATTTGCTTCTTTCTGGATTTACGAGATGGCTAACAAGAATAAAAGAAGAAGGTACAGTTTGTTATCATTAATTCTGTGGTTTAATAGTCTTTTATTTACTTAGGTGCAGAAGACCTCAAAACCAACAGATCCATCTTTGTTTTCTAGGTGCTTGGTAGCTTTTGAAAGCTTATTGAAATAACACAGATCTCAGGTTAGCCTCACCCTCCAACACTGATTTCCAATTCTTGGCTAACAAATAAGCTCAACAGCAGGCAACACTGCATGTGACAATGGCTCCTGGGAGAAAATTCTCTAATCTACCCAGAGTTGGACTAAAATCTCTCATTAATTTCACATGGATCACCAGAGAGCATCTGTGGGGCGACAACAGTTTGTGGATGACACAACCCCGATTGCCCGCAGAAGCCTTCCCTTCGGCACTACTCGTTCCCTAAGACACACAGCCCCAGATTCTGCATTCTTGACTGAAATCGTGAAAAGAAAACTCTGTGAATTAAAAAGCTGTGTCATAGGTGACCTGAGGGTACCCCCGATGCCTCCTTTCGAGCCAGAACTTATCGGGTCAGCAACTTCTGACTCCTCCTAGCCCATTTGGCTACCTCTATAACCAGCACATTAGCAACAGGGAAACATGCCCCTCCGGTGACAGTAACTGGCTCTTTTTTGAGGCCCCATTTGACATTGTCACAGAAAAAAAGAGGCTTCGATGCAAGTGCAAGTGAGAGCCAGGGAGGAGCAAGAAGCCCCACTTGCTCTTTTAGAGCTCTTTGAAGCCACCGAGTTTTGCCACAGTCTGGCTTGAGCAAACCTTTTCAGGAGGTCGTCTGTGTGGTCTTGTGACCCAAAAGTTTCATTTTAAGTTTGGAGAGGTCTGGGTGAAAGAAGACATTCGGGAAGAAATGGAGTGAAAGATTTACCCACGTCTTTGAAAGCTTCAGGAAGTCTTCACTCAGCTGGCCTGGTTTCTAGTCCAAAGTAGAATTTCACTGGAATTTTCCAGTAAAATTTCTAAGACTTTGAATTTTGATCCATCATACGTATGTTTGAGATTAAAATAAAGCAGAAAGAAAGATCTTGTATTTTAAACCAAGTTGTTCCGATATTTTTAGTAGTCTATTGGTTTTGCAGATTAATTTAGTAAATGTTCCATAAACATTTTCTAATGTCTTAGAACTCAATATTAGTAAGACTGCAGTTACAAACTTTCGTTTCTCTTTTCCTTTTTTTTTTTTTTTTCCCAGAAAAATGGTTTGCAACATTCATGTAGTAAGAGGAAGAAAGCAGAGGCTATAAAACACTCTGCTGATAAAAGCAGTATTACTGGTAGAAATTTCTAGGTTTAAATAGTCCTCATCACATTTCTCTTACAAACTTAAGAATATTCTTTATAGCAATTTCGTAATGTAGCTATCTAAAGCTTCTATATTAAGCCCTGGATTCAAGCAGGTATTCATTTTTTGTGACTTTACAGGTACAATTGGTACATTGCTCCTGGCAGACTGGCAAGATAGCACACAGGAATTATCTCATTTAACTGTAGATCAATGCCATGACTGCAACTATAAAATTGTAGGCAAATTGTACAGTAACTACAAGGTTATTATCAATCACTTTTAGCTCTGCAGTGGTGCAGGAGAGAGGACAGATACCGTAATAGGCTCTCTGCTGAGCACATTTCATTAATATACTCTGTTTTCTTCCAGTCTTGCACATCTCCTTCCTCCCCATGGCTACTTTTGTCTTGCTAGTGATAAAATAGGGAAATTAGCCCAGGTTCAAGTACATATGTCAGGATCAGTGATGCTTTTCCTCTTGGGTGGGGAACTGGCTGACCTGCTGGGAAGCCTGCCATGTGAGGAGAGGCTGAGAGAAGTGGGTTTGTGCAGCCTTGAGAAAAGAAGGCTTCAGGGAGACCTTATGTTCTGGTATTAAAGGGTGGCTACAAAGGTGGAGACTCCCTTTTTACGAAGAGTCGCATGGAAAAGATGAGGGGTGATGCGTACAACTTACTCCAGGGGAGATTCCAACCGGACACGAAGAAAATTTTTCACAGTGAGAACAATCAGCCACTGGAATAATCTCCCCAGGGAAGTGGTGGATTCCCCATCATTAGACACTTTTAAGATTCAGCTGGATGGGGAGCTGGGCCATCTTGTCCAGACAGTGCTTTTGCCAAATAAGGTTGGACCAGATGATCCTTGAGGTCCCTCAGGGTGGGCATCATTCAAGAAAGAACTGTCTGGTGATGATCTCCAAGAATTTCAGACTCATTTTGCAAAAATAATATCTCACCGTATTTCAGGATGGTATTCTAACACAGAACTTTTCACTAGGCTTTGATGTAAATGTATAGGGACACATTACATCCTCCTGACAAGTGCATCCTTCCAAGGACAGCATTAGTTCAACCTGAACAGCAAACAGTTGACTTGAAAAACACTATAGTTGCTGCGAATGCAGTTTGTAGGCTGATGGTTCGAGAAACTCTGTGTCTGGAATCTGAGTCTATTTTTCTCCCCAAAAAACTGCAGAGAAAAATTGCTGTCCAGAGATTTAGTTCAGGACAAACCAGGTACGCCAGCCAAGAAACCAACCTGCTGAGTGACTGCGGGCAAGTCATCTGCTCTCTCTTCCCTCTCCGTCTACTTAGAGCGTGAGGACGTCTGCTGGGGCTGCAGCTCGCTCCGTGTTTCTGCAGGGCTCAAAGACCCCCAGACCCTCCCACCGCACAGGCCCGTGGCTATTACAGTGACCGTCAATGTCACCGTCACACCGTTTCCCGGAGGAATTTCATCTCACCCAAACGTCCTACTGCTATTTTCCAGTGATTGGCCCAAGTGAGTCCCCAAGTGTGCGAAGCCCTCCAGCTGCCTAGAAACTGAAGCTACAGACAGCTGCGAGAGCGTGAGATACCTCCCAGGATCCTCATAGCTGGTCTTTTGTTCCCTTCTCTTTTTGTGTTATCCTCATACAGTCTTCTTGTATAGCCAATGCAAAACCAATGTGGAAAAAAAAAGCCCCTTGCCTTAGTTCATTTGTCTTGATAAAATAGACAACTGCACACACAGATATATTTATATGCTTATAAAATATACATATTTTGAATATGGAACGCTGGAAACTTTCTAAATGAAGCCAAAGTCTGAGGTCAGGAAAATTCCACTGAGTTATGGCTAAGGGCGCAAAGATGAGTCGATTTAAGTACAGTCTGCCGGGAAAGAAACCTGTTTTCATCTCCGCACGTACTATCGAAAGAATCCTGCCTTCAGCAACCGACTTCTCTGTCATCAAACACTGGTGGCCTTGCCGAAATGTGTTTATAAGAACCCCAATATATTAAAACCTCTGAGAAAAATGTGAAATTGATTCCTCAAGACAAAGAGCTGCCTGTTGTGAGGGTTCACAGTCTATTCTGGTCACCATGACAATAATTTCCACCCGGCTCAGGGTGTTACCTGGGACACCGCGGGGACCTGACTTACAGGAAAGAGAAAGCAGGAGGCAGTGTCCTGTGTTCTGCCGGGCAGGTGAGCACCGCTGAATATCGAGATTAAATGACAGGCACAGAATGAAACCCTAATAAGCAATAGGATCAGTTCATGGCTTTCCCCACTGCCCGCCTTCCACATCAGCTTTCCATTTCAGCTACATCAACTGTGACACCGGCGCCTTAACCTCCATACATACACTTCTTTTCTGCAGGGTTTTGGTTTTTTTTTTTTCAGATTTTTTTTCTCTCTTTCAGCCAGAATCATCTCTTCTCACTGTTTGCAAACCAGGCGGCCCTCTCTCACGTTTAGCAGCATTTACATACCTACACAGCCGTCCCGCTGACTCCACGTTACCTCGTCAGAAGGAAAGGCTAATAATGTGCAACAATTAGGGTCAGAGCTGGACACACACCTACATGGAAACATGCCTCAGGTACGGCAAACACGCCAACCGTTAATGCCGAGGAGAAAAATGACCCCTAAAAGCAAAACACAGTCTTTACGAAATTACTGACACGAGACCTGGAAAGTAGAAGGACATCAGCTGGCTTAATTGCACGGCTCCTCTGAGATGAAGTGCCCCGTTAATGGCTACATGTCCCGTGTGCGGGCGAGACTGTTGCCAAATCCATCACTGCTCAGTCGAAAACCCGAGGGTGAAATTCTCCGCTGCCCAACAAAAAACTTACGGCTGAGAAAGAGGGAGCTTTAGTGGCTTAAAACAGTCTTCTCATCATCCAACTCTTAGCTGCCCCAGGAGCTATTGCTGACATCGACCACTTTTATGCCCTGCTACCTTGTTTTTTACGGAGGGAGCATTGCACTGAAGCAGAGGAGCTACGGTCCGAGGACGGATTTATTTCCGTCGGGCGTAGGGAGGAAGGCACGCTCAGCGGGGAGCAGCAGGAGAGAAGAGAGAGAACAAAATTAGGGAAGTGAAGAGGAGCCGCTCAAATTAACTCATTGCATCTGTCTGAAGTCATACAAAAAGATATAATTTCACCCGAGAGCAAGCCTTCCGAGCAGCAATTTACTTTCTAGATATTATTTAGTGGCACACCACTGCTTGAGAGCCTGGTGCTTTACATACAAATAAAAATGGCAAGTCCCTGCACTTCAGGGTTGTCATCTAAATTAGACTTTTGAGACCAAGTCCTCTGTGGGTATAAATTAGCATAGCTCTACTGATGCTGGAGGAATTATTTATGCACCAGAAGGGGAAATACTATGGGGAAAAGACATCTTTTGTCCATAAATGATATGGGAAAAAGACGTTTCCTGACTGTAAAACACAAACCTGGTCCTGATTGTTTTTATTTAAATTATTAATCCTCTGGGCTTCTCCAGTGACTCAATGATTTTATAACATTTGCAGAGCTGGAGAATCCATATATAGATTCATAAAGTGATAGGAACAGACCTTTCAGCGCTCAAGCAGAAGAAACAGAGGGATGAGCCACATAAAACAAGGGAAATCTATAACCAAGGCTTCTGGGCTCCTTATGTAAAACTCCTGCAATTTTGGCTTTAAAGGCCACAAACGCCAGCAGGGAAAATGGTCATAAAAATTAGATATGCTCCCATTTAAACCAAAAAAAATCCTTTAACTATTAATTATTGTCGGAGCCAGTATATTCTCTGAGCTTTCAGGTCCCTTGGTGGAGATTGTAAATCTTTCTAAAGAGAAGCAGCAGCAACAGAGAAGGCAGGAGCATGCTCCTCACCCCACTGCCATGTGCTGTTAGTATCCACACACGGGATGTAAGCTCCTGCCTGAGTGCATATCGGTCACAAAAGAGTGCTAAAAAATTACATTTTGCTGTAATGGAACTTTGTCCAAAAAAACCCCAAAAAACCAAAATTAAAGTGGTACAAATAGCAGCCAGAAGGAATTGTACCTCTAAACTCTTAGAGAAGAGCATCCCAGACATTATCTATCAAGATCCCTGGACTCATGGCTGCCCACGTCCAACGTTGCTTGAAGCCAAAGCATTTCTACCTTATTGCAGGCAGTTATGATCCCTTCAAACAGAGGGACTGCAACTGGGCTATTCATCTCTCAATAATACATTGATGGTCCTTCAAAGATGATGGGTTGGGTTGGGTTTTTTTCCTTTTTCTTCTCAGGAGACATTAGGTAATGGTACTTTTACCTGCAAATGTGCATCAAGGCAGTTCACTCATGAAATGTTTCTTGGGAATGTCGGGAAGCCAACAGCCTATGCTCCCATTTTCTTACCGCTAATTCCGTTTATGTAAAAATACTGCTGGTGCATTCCCTGTTCTCAAAAAAGAAAATAAAAATCTAAATGGGTCCACAAAAAGCAAATCAAAAGCCACAAGACACATGTGATGTTAAAAATATACATTTAAATATTTAAAGAGAAAAAGATTTGCGGTGGTAGGAAATGAGGAGATGCCTCTAAACAGAGGCATCAGCAAACGCTTCGTCCTCTGGAATTCTACCAAATATGGTTTCCGAGGAACTTTTTGCTACTCATCAGTCATGTTCTGCAGGTTGAGTGACGGTGATGCTTTCCCAGATTGCTCAATTTATTAAATGGGCATTTTATATCACCCCATTTATTGCAAAGTGTAAAACACAGGCTAAGCAGCTAAAAAACCTTTTGGCAGATGAATACTGCATTTATTATTAGACTGGGCAGAACTGAATCAAATTCAGTGGTGAAAAAGTGTGCTCTTTCTGGGTTTGGCTTCTTTCTCCAAAAAGTGTTGTTTGAAACAGTGCAGATGGCATCTTTCCTTAACTGAGCAAGCTGTTAAATGAAATGCAATGATGGGTGCACAAAAATACTCTCAGCGGTTGTATATCAGTAGATAATCCTATCGGATTTGAAAAAAAGTCTTATTCAAGGTTATCTTAGTCTGTGCTCTACGAGCATTTCAGGTCAATTAATAGAAAACTGTAACTTACTAGTCCTTTGGGGAGGGTTCCCAATACTGTGTTGTGTTTTGTAAACCATAATTCTCTATAAATTAAACCTATTCACATGCATCTTGCAGATGAAAGAGAAACGTTAGTGAAGGAAAGATCAGAAGGTAACATGAAAGAGAAATAAATTTACTTTATTGCACCTATTAGTGAAATATGGACCCTGTGCGATTAGTAGCTGGGGACACATTTATTAAATACTGAAGAAAAAAAGAAATTCAGTACAAAATTATTCTGTGGATCATTTCTTTTATCTACCATTGAAAATTATCTAGGACAGAAGTTCAATACAGTGAGAGGCTTGTGTAATAAGCATAAATGAAATAGATTGATAATGTTCAAAAAGGAAAGGAAAGATCAAAAATTTTGTACTTCTGTCGTGCTTCATTTGGCAATATCCAGTGAGGGAGGAGAGGGAGAGAGAAAGGGAGAGGGAGAAGAAGAGGAAAAGGGAGAGGGAGAAGAGAGAAGAGGAACTATTCAGTTCTACAACCCTATACGTGTGGGGCAGAATTTTAGCAAACTGTTAAAATTTGTTTACCAAGGAGGAAAACCATGACACGTGGATGTGGTCTTATAGTTGAAATGGAAGCTGAACAGACATGCTGACATGATAATGTTTCTCTGTGTAGATATATATATTGTAGGTATCTATATCGATATATAAATATTCAAAATTTATGAATATTTTATAGATATATCAAAATTTATGGCAGGAATAAAAGCCCAAAACATTTATTCAAATGCAAATGGATATTTCAAATGCAAATTAATGTAATTAAAGTTTTCTTTGTCACAACAGAGGTATTAAAAACTTACTGGAATTGTTTTTTAATTCAATCTCATGCTTTACACCTTCACCCGGAGTGAAGATGAAGTTTTCAGAAATCCTTATTATTCATCTTGTTGTGGGAAAAGCACGGGGCACGCTATAGGGTTTGACTGCAAAAAAGTAAACACTTTTTTATCTTTTCTGATTTTTTTGCATGTGTGCATGTTTGCAAAGGGTAAAGGATATTCTTCAAGGATTTCAAGACTTCAAGGAAAGATTGAATCACTAAGCAAACACAACCTGTTTTAAGTAAGAGTTTGCAAAAAAAGAAAAAAAAAAAAAGGCCAGAGCTGTCACTTGTGAGCGGTCAGTGTTTCTTATGCCTTTGAAACATGCGTGGATCGTCCCATTTGTGCCCCTACCTCCTGTTATAAAAAAAAAGCTATAAAAAGCAGAGTGTTGGGTGGAAACAAGGATCTGTTTTCAGACATCCCACAACCCAGTGTGCCCCACGCTTGCTGGCACGGCAAGAGCTGTGGAAACAGGAGGAAGAGCTTGCAGCTGAATTCTTACCTTATCTCTTTGTCGAGAGAGAATTGGCACAACAATATTTAGTTTTAGTTAAGAAAAAGTTAATCTGAGAAACACAAAGATTTCCCAGCCCTACTAAATAATTCCATTAAATGCTTATTTACACATTTTCCCTGAACATCTTGTCACTTCAGTAGGAATGACATGTGCGCAACAGGAAAGCACGGATCCTCAAACCTCTCTTTTGAGGGTCTACATGTAAATTAAATTATGTTTATGCCTGTTTCTGTGCAGGAATGGACTCCATCCTGATACGAATCTGACCAAATTTGCAGACCCCATAAGACTCCCAGACAAGACTGAGAAACTAATGCCACATACCTGGGAGAGCCCAAAAGGCTCTGGAGGAGCTCATGGGCTGGGGATGAACGCAGGTCTCTGAGAGTGTGATTTTTCCACCACGGGTGGGTGCATTGTAGGTTCCTGGATGACACAGGGACACCTGATCCTCAGCCTTCCCTGCCAAAGCCCTTCTTCCTCAACCAGGACTGCAGGTTCCCAGACCTTGTACCTGGAAAACCCTGCAGTGTCCAGGTCACACAGCCATGGCATGAGGGCTTTGCTTGAACTGCTGATGGGCCTCCTGGGTACCAGGCAGGCACAACGTGGTGACCCTTTCCCTATGCAAAAGGCACTAATCACAACTCTGTCATGAAAAAGAGATTCCTGTTATTCAGTTTGGGTTAAGTACTATGCCATGGATGGAGTTCAGCTCCAGATCAAGACTCAAAAATATACATAATTACCCTGTCTACATGCCCTACAGTCAGGAAACCTCATCAATACAGTTTAAAGTGATTCAGGTAACCACAGAGCATCTCCTTAGCTCTCTGCTGACAGCACAGGCAGACAACGGAGGCTTAGAGCCACAGCAGGCACGTGGCCACCTCACCAAAGGCACCTTCCTCTGGAGCTGGGCTGTCCCAGCCCAGGGGTCATGGCAGCGTGTTGGCCCAGCTGGGAAGAAAACGTACTCACTATCTTCTTCTCCTGAAACAAATCTTCCGAATTCACACCTCTTGGAAGAAGTTTCAATTCCACGAAAACAAATGGATGCTGTGTTTTCTTAAACCAAGTCTGCACGTGTCCCGGGAGATCCATCTATCCCAGCACAAAGAGGACATGGGCACCAAAATGCAATCACAGCCAAGCAGCTGGACCCACTGCAGAGCAGCCGAAAGAGCGTTCACAGTCTGGGTTTCGCAAAGGAAACCATTTGGCACTGCCTAATGAAGAGCATCAGCTAGAAACCCAAACCCTCCGACAGGCATTTTCATATCAGAGCATTTGGTTTCTCTGTGGTTACATCTGAACGATGCTGCACATTGAGAGAAACCCAAGCACAGCCCTCTGGTGAGGGGTGCATGCAGCGTGTGAGCACGTCCAACGTTCATAAGGGCTTTTTTAAATCTACAAATTAGTGTCACAGACTGCCGTTCTATTAGAAACCGTGCTGTACCTGCAATCAGGGTGAAAAGTTGTATTTACAATTTGAAAATTGTAAATACAAATTACATCTGTACATTTTAAAATGCCTTTACACTTGAAGAAGTTATGAAAAATATGATGGCAGTGCTCGGCAATGTGTCTTTTGAAATAAGCTGGAAGTACCCATTAATTTGAAATTATTAGCATAATATTTTATACCATTAGGTATCAAATCTCTTTTTGTAATTACATAAGAGCTCACAACCAACAAATAAAGAAAATGTGTTTAGGTGTTCAGGAAAAACAAATTGGTTTAGTCTACAGTCCATAGAAATTCTAGAGTCATATATTACTGTTGCTGTTGTTATTTTTGAAAGCTGCTATGATTTATTACTCTAAACATATAACCACAAATTGAAAACATGGATTAAAATGTCTCCTACTTGACCTTTTCACAGATACTCCATGAATATAAATACTAATTTTATGCATTCAGCAGCTGCTGATCAAGTTATATATTGCAAAAAGTATTGTTTGAAATATTGTTCCACCGTACGAGCTACATAGTTCCGTGGCAAATTTTATGGGGGTTTTATGCTAATAGGCACTTCACAGACTTCACAAACATTGCACAAACTCCACAAATTTACACTCCGTGAGCAGCTGTAGAGTCCTGTGATGACTTCTGGTCTGTGGCTGGATGATCTTTGCTCTTCATCCATACAAGAAATCCTCTTTGACACTAACTCATCACCCTAACCAAATCTCGACTTTTATTTATCCATCCAGAGATGAGAAGTCAGTCAGCTACTCAGGCATAAAACTTTAAAAAATGAATGCACAGCAACAAAACCAAAGCAAGTCCTTTCCGCTTGCTCTTGGAATTTTATTCCTGTTCACATTTCCAGCACTTTCACTCTCAGCCTTGTCCCTATTTCTCTCAGGCACCGCAATCTCAGCAAAGACTAAGTTGTCTCTGCGTGGCACAAAGCGAAGTAAAAGATGGTGGTGAGCTGCAGTGATTGAAGACAAACAATAGAAGCACGGGTACTGTCTCAGGACAGCTACTAAATTCTGGCACGGGTTTCAGCCTCTTCTCCCTTCTGTGACTTGTCTGGTCGAGGCACTGAGGGAGACAAGATTGCTCATGCTCTTCTTCCCAGGGTGCAGATCTGCCGCGGGATCAAGCACAGAAACAGTCAGCCCTTGCGCTCGTGCAATGAATTCCATTAAATTAAACTTACATGGCCCTTGCAAGACACAGTTCACGGGTGCTCTGAAAGATAGGTATCTCATGTATCACTCCACATGAAGGTCCCAGAATCGGGGCCTCCAATATGCAATTTATAGATTTTTACCCATTGAACTCTTCGAAACGGCATTTATTTGAGTCGCCTTTCCAAGTGCTTTCAATCTCAGCTTGAATATTTGTCTGCCTTTATAACCCTCTCAGCTGTTTGTCTTGTCTCTGGCCTCGGTTATAAAGACACTGTCTTTAAGCACAGTCAGTTAGGGTATGAATTTTATGGTTCCTTGCCACTAACTCCCTTTGCAAACACTCCTACAGCACACTGATTGCCTTGGTTTGAAGCAACTTAATCCCCTCTCGATGCCACCTGAACTACCAGATCCTTTCCACATACTGAGTGACCACAAAAAAGGCCACGCAGAAAACCAAATGAGCTGTAAGCAAATTCTCAGCCTAGCACGCTTCTGGATGTAGACAAGCCACCTATTTCACTTAATTATCTGCAACTAGGTGGGGGTGATGATATACCAGCATCCCCGAGAAGAAGTTTCATTTACTCTTCCTGCTTTCGCTTTGGCTGTCACGGCTCTGCCGCGGGTGTGGAGGCAGTGAGAGAATCTTATTACAGCAACGGCCAAATGTGACACGCGGCAAGGATTAAAGTGTTATCCAACTCGTACATGCATAAGCAGGCTCCCTGGAAACAGAATTCAGACTGATATTTTCATTTTCAAACCTGCATTTTCCTCCATCTGAGCAGTCAATGGAGCATCTTCCTTTCTAAGTAAGATCCAATTATAATGAGAGCTTGGATTGACAGGAAACATTATTATAACTGAATGAGCTGTCAAATCCATGATTAATAAGGTTTTTCATTTATGTTCAACAATAGCAGCATCAGACCACTGGCATATTATTATTCAATAACTCATAACATTCATAAGAAGGCTTACTTTCCTTTTTGGAGGGTAGAGGAAGATCTCTCACATTCAGATGTTCACATGGGGCAGAAGTGGTTTCAATATTTCACGAGAGGATTTTACCTCTGTATTTTCTGACGACGCAAACTAACAAAAAGCCTTATGCAAAATCTAAGCCTGCAATTTAAGGCCTTGGTTTCCGTTTTCCTCCTCACTTCCATATGTTTGCGTCCACATTCTTATTGCTCGAACCATGAGGACAGAGAGGGAATATCAGCAGGAGGTTTGTAGCCTGAGTGTCCACATCATCAGGTGTTGACAGTACAGAGCACAAGGAGGAGGCAAACCAAGACCTCTATGATCCATCTCTATTCAATGAGGTGCAAACCAGCAGATAAACAGCAGATATTTCATGTTAAGCACCATATATTTATGCATTTTAAAATCATTGTGTGTGGTTCAAGCAGAACAGATTTTTTTTACTGTATACTGCTTTTCATTTTTTGTGTGAGAGCCCATGAGGTCAGGATAGTTATGAATTAGGATATTAATAAGGGGAAAAGAACACATTTAGAAAGAAAAATCTTCCCCCTTCAAAAAGCTTTTTCATAACAAAACCGCAATTCCTTCTATCCTACATAAATTCTGCTTTCCTGTCCCGTTTCACAGTTTGATAGAAGATAACTGGCTATCCCATTTTTCTCTTTCACTAGTTCTCAGTTCCCCATTCCTGGCCTACCTCCTTAATCCATTCTTCCATCCAAATGGTGGTGCTGTTCCATCACTGCAAGTAATATAAATGATTCAGCTGTAAAAGCTGTGTGCTGGGGTTGACTTCGAAAAATGGTCTTTCAGTCTAGCATTCATTTATACCTCATCAGTTACATCCCACTACTTTTTATCCAAATATGATCTATCAATAAAAAAATATACGTAACCCATACTGTAGCGGTTTCTTTCCTCATTTTTCCCCCCTCACTGACACCTTGCATGCTTGCACAAACTAACCTTTAAAGTACAACTTTCAATGTAATGTTGTCATTTGTCAAAGTCCCACAAACTGAGGAAATTTATGGAAGCATTCCAAGAAGTGTCTGAGTTTCCATCCATAACCCTTCATGTCTTGAAACGAACTGACACCTTCTGTAAACCACCAGGTGAAGACAAGGCTTAAGACACTGGATACAGCACAGCAGATCATAGAATCATAGAATGGCTTGGGTTGGAAGGGACCTTTAAAGATCACCTGGTTCTAATCCCCTGCCCTGGGCAGGGACACCTCCCACCAGACCAGGTTGCTCCAAGCCCCCTCCAACCTGGCCTTGAACCCC
>JAOXJK010000023.1:65660436-65672594 GCA_025774025.1 Xenus cinereus | reverse complement strand
GGCTGCCCAGAGAGGTGGTGGAGTCTCCTTCTCTGGAGACATTCCAAACCCGCCTGGACACGTTCCTGTGGGACCTGTTCTGGGTGGACCTGCTCTGGCAGGGGGTTGGACTAGATGATCTCCAGGGGTCCCTTCCAACCCCATATCAATCTGCGATTCTGTGATAGAAGGAGGTTTTCACCACCTTTTATAGAACAATATATGCAGCTCTCTTTACTGGTTATAGAGTGATAAAGTGTACCTCCCTGTAGCTTTATGGCCTTCTCATTTTCAGTCTTAATCAGAGTCCTGAAGAGGAGTATCCTTTATATTCTCTCTTTTTCTTCTTTTTCCCCACAGAAAACTGAGAAAACCATGAGTTAGGCTCAACTAGTAGAGCAGCAAGCAGCCTTCCAGGGAAAAGAGAATAGCAGAAAGACCGTCTGTCCCAGAGGAGCAGCTTCTCTTCCCCTGGGTAATGCAGAAGGCTGGGAAGAGCTCAAAGGGACAGTCGTGCTCATCTATGCGTCCATCCGACCACGTAGGAAGTAGCAGCAGCAACTGCCAGGGACGTCCTGAGAATAGGGACAGCCCAGCAATATTTTTGTGGAAGAAGGGATAAATAAGAGAACAAAATGAAACCATTCGTGCTGGTGCACAGTTCGGGTGTTGTGCAAATTACCCGTCCCTGCCAACTTGTCAGTAGTGAAAACTGGAGTTCAAAACGCCGTTAGATATAGCCACTGAAGTGTCTGGAGTAAGAGCAGACTGCTTTTTTTCACCCCGTGTCTGAGCACAGAAAGAATAGCCTGGCCCTCTGAGGCATGAAAAAGAACAAATTAGAATGAGGGTAAAATGAAATAACACAGATAGTGAACCTGCGGTCGCGGCGGTTTCTCTAACGCGAAGGGCAGATTAGGGCTTTATCAAGGATCTGATTTGCCAGAGCAGAAAAAGAGAATTCTGTAGCCTGCAAATATGCTCAGAAAGACAAAGAGTAAGGCTCGTTTAAAGGCAACGAGCCTGGTTCTTCGCTCCCAGAGACGCTATCCCCAGAGTAAGCTAAACAGAAACGTTGCTTATTTATGCCAGTGTCTGCTGGTGAAAGGGTACCTCAGCCCATCACATGCAAATGATAAGTCACAGAGGAGGAAATGGAAAATTAGATCAAAGCAAAAGGTTTGTTTGCATCAAGACTGGCAGAGGAGGGAGGTAGGTTCAATGTAAATACAGTGCCAGGCTCCCAGGGACCTGTAGGTGTTTTTATTAAGGTAAGTCTATGGCACTGTGAAAAGGTCACCTGCAATTCGGTTCTGTGCTTTGTTCTGGGGACGGGGACAAGCCAGAAACGCTCTCATACAATGCCTCCTTCAGAGTAATAAAGTAATAGGGTGAAAAGGAAAAAGGTCAAGGAAAAGCAGAGGCTGGGACACCCTGACTTCGTAAAGCAGAACCATTCTCCAGCTAAGAGCTAAATGAGACAAATGACAAATTTACCTCTAACCAAAAAGCTCTTGAATGCAATAAGAGTACATATGCAGAGAGAAAGCAGAGCGCTGTGCTCCCTGTTGGGCTAATAAGAAGTGTCATTATACCCCTCTTCAGTGCTGCTGTTCAGTAATACTCGTCATGCAGAGGATAATAATGATAAATTTCAGCAAAATGAACTCTGAATTTATTTTCCTAGCGAAATAACCCAGTTTTCTAGAACGCTGGTTCAGAGGGTTCATAAGTATGCATGCAAATTGTAGTGATTAGATCGAATTTGAGAATGTACTCAATAGGGCAACAACATCCAAATGCCAAGTTGTAAAATTGATCACTTGAATGCAAACAAATCCAGATTTGCCAAGTTCAAGCATTTGAAATCACAAGCCATTCTGTTCTAAAAATCAGGAGATTCAACATTAATAAATGTGGGATTACAGTTATCACTCAGTTGTGATGGATTTCTTAGGATTCAAAACTTAAAACCCATCTGCCAATCAAGACTTAGATTATGACTTCCTGTATGTATATATATTTTAGAGACAGAAGAAATTTTAATAATAGCAAAGAAGCTTGGATTTCAATGAAAATACCAAGTATCTTGAGAGTTCACAGTACAGCAGTGCTTCAATAGCCACAGATAATTAAAATGTCTTTGATCACTATATTTGGGCCCTGCTTGAAAATGGCATTCCAAAAAATTATTTTAATAATCGGCCATAGAAGTGGTTCTGATTCACCAAGTGAGAAAAACTTGAAAGTAAATTGAGGATCTGCTGGGGAAAAGAAAATGATTTATAGGAACTATTTCAGAGAGAAATCTGTATTTTGGAGATGGAAAATGAAGGCACGGCAGAAGATATTTTCCTGCGGAGTTCAGATGAAACACCGCATTCCCGTGCACTTTTACATTTTATTTGCTTCAAGAAGTGTGTCTGGTCTCCCTCTGCAGAAAAAGCACGTACCAGTTTGGGCACTGGCATCACCTAAGCCATATATATGCACCCAGTTTGCCTCCTCCCCGTCCCACACACGGGTACTCACAGGCCAGCACTCCTCCCTCTCCTCCCCAGTCACTCCGCTGTTGAACACAGCCTGGCCCTGTTTCAAATTTCAAGTCCATCTTCCAAAATAAGGATATTTTGGGACTTGTCTCTAAAACAGCTGAAGTGGTTTTTAAGCAGAAGAACACATTCATTATCCTCTAATCCTGTTTCCAGGCATGGAGCAGCCACTTTGGCCACTGGAATTAAAATAAATCATTAAAATAAAAACAAAAGGTAACGCAGTATTCAAAATACTTTCTACCCAAAATAATAAAATAAAAATATAGTAATAGTAAATAAATTCTAGTTTGAGCACACAGTGAGGAAGATTTCAGCTCAGACAAAGTTTGGCAAAGTGATAAGTAACTGAAAAGATTCCTGTAATAATTCTTACACTGAGTGACCTCAGGTACAGAAAGCATTACTACCAAATATTATATCATAAATAATTTCTATCCTGGCTTGAAAAAGAGCTGTAAGAGATGAAATTTAAAAATGAGCTGATTGTGTCTAGTGCCATCTGATAAAATTGTATCCCTGACAGCTGAGTTGTAACCTCAAGCAAATATCAATCAAGCCAGCAAATCAATAAAATGAACAAAGGTGATTATTCAGAGTTATAATTCCTCAGAAACACGTATTTATGAAATACCATACCAGGAAAATTTAGTGGTAATTCCACTTTGGCTGAAAATGGTGTGACTTCATTATTCTCCCAGATACTTGCTATGAGCTTATTAATTTTGAAGCCAATAACTTTAATGACTTCTCCTGTTGACAGGCAGCATTCATTTCCAAACATTTCATAGATGGAGCCTGAAAAGAAATACAAAAGGAAAGAAAAGTGTTATTCAGCTTTTTCTCACTTTGTTAAGTGTCAATGGAATGAAAGCAAAAATACTTAACTTACATGAAATAATACTTACCCTGTCATCACTAACCTAATTTTAATTTTCTTCCTTATTGTCATGAGAAAATCCATCTTGTGACTTCAGTGTACACATAGATGAGTTCTATGTGTTCTTAGATGGATGTAAGGAACAAAAGGTATGAAAAACCTGCATTTCCAAGATTTTAGGCCAAACGGGAATGAGGTAGAGCACAGGATGGTCTGGGTCATGGGGTGGGAAAGGTGTCTCTGCAGAGGGCATAGCATGTCCCGTAGGAAACACCAGACTACAACAGAAGCCGAAAATCGTAGACCCTAGAAAGTGCCCAGGGAGAGGCCAGGAGGCACCAGAGTGCAACCAGCATTTGAGCTTCCTGGAATAACAGAAAACCTGAAGAAAGCACAAGAAATTGGAAAACTGGCAAACTACCAGTGTTAATCCCTGCCCCATGCTGAAACAAGCCTACAGATTCTGACCTGGCAGCCAAACAAAATTGCCTTTTTTTTTTTTTCTTTTTCCTTCCTTTCCTCTTGTGACGCTCCGAAGTGTGAGGGCAGGAACAAGGCAACCCAACCAAGCGTTTCAGAGCTTCCTCAGCAAAAGCTGGACCTGTAGCTTGCCTGGCCAAAACCAACCCTCCCTTCTCCATTTGAACTGTGATCAATCTCTGCTGTTTTAGAAGGGGGGGCAGGAGCACAAGAATAAAGCAAAATCAAAACAAAAGCCAAGTTATGCAGAAGAAGTAAAATTCTTCCTGGTGACTGCAGGAGACCAGCCGGAGCTTTGAGGCATGGGGTCAATCAACTGTATATAAGGTCAGTGCAGCAAACACACGGTGTTCCATTTGTAGACAGAATTGCACTGAGCACGGAGCATCAGAAATGTTGACTTTATTCCCAGCTTCCTTCCAAGAATTAACTGAGCTCCCTCCTGATGTGATGTGGAAGTTCCCTTTCTGGAATCCCAGAAATTTCATTCCCCTTGTGATGAGAAACCTTATTCTCATTTCCACTCCCCACGCACTGGTGAACGTATTCATCTGCTAACATTGTTCTGCTACTTAAAATGCTTTTTTTTTTTCTTTTTTCTCATTTCCATTTCTCCTTTACCCAAAGGGTTTGCAAGGTTAATTTTTCCCATCTCTGGTCACATTTTTGACCAAACTCTAGAAGAAACAAATTCTGATGATCTTCTCTGAGAAGACAGATTTTCCTTCCCACAATCCCTCTCATAGCCCTTTCTTGCATCTTGTTCAGTCTAAAGTCTTTTCTTTTTTTTCCCCTTTTAACCCAGGCAGCCAGAATGGTCTCAGAATGGTCTGTTTAAACCCTGACCTCTGGCTGTGTAGCAGCAATCAATAATTGAGATGGCCTGTACGGAACTATTGCCATTGCCTGCAGAACCCACTTCCTGCAGAAAGTACCATTCTTTATTCCACAGCTCTCCTGGCAGTTAGTGGGGAGGAAAAAAAAAAAAAAGCTGGTTTGGGGTGGGGTTTTTTGTGGTTTTTTTTCCAGGTATCATATCAGAAATGCAACTATTAGCCAAGTGATTTTCCTAATGCTCACTCACAATTAATTCCAGCCTGGGCTAATAAGCATCTCTTACCGAGTCTGGAGTGTATCTATCAGCTCTGCTGCAGCACTTGGAGATGCCAAGCCCTTGGTCACCACCTCCACCTCACTGGAAGTCACTGGGAAACCAACCAGAGACAAAATTACTCTGGTTTTAGCCCAGACCCTCGACAGAACACCACAGAAGAATGGTGTTGTGTCAGGGCAGGAGGATAAAGGAGAGTAACACTGAGCAACTGGTCAAGTTCACTCTGGTGTGAGGACACGTCCATCAAACCTCTCTGATGCTTGTACAACGCTCTCGTTGAGATGGACACCGGGAAACCCCCAGCTGCTTCCCTGAAGAAGTCAGGTAGTGATGCATATTTTTAACCCTATGTACAAGAATCTAGGTTAAAAATTAATAATAACTAAGAAGTCCCGTGACAGATGCTTTCGGCAGGCTGGATGTGGCAACGCTGCCTCCTTTCCCTTGCTGGGGATCCTACCTAGGATCAGGGGCACTGTTGTCCATGGGCTCTAAACTCCCCCAGCAGCCTACTGCCTTTCTGTTACACACCAGGACGGTGGTCAGCACGGAGATATTCTGGATTATAGTCCCACACAAACATCAAACACAGTCAGGAGAAACACCACGTTGTTTGTGCATCCCTTCAACCAGCCTGCTACTAAAGCAGAAGACCAAGGGAGCCGCTGCCCTTTAACTATAAAAGAAAAACCTGGTTTTCTTATTGTAAAGGCAGTGCATCCTTGTTTGCTCTCCTTCTAGTCCCCGAGCAATTCAGCACTGACTGACTCACTGGGATGTCTCCACTGGGCATTGCTGCAGCTCCCGTCAGCGGGCTGGCGGCTGCTCCAGGAGATGCATGAGGAGTCATCATCGCTCTCATTGCTTGCGCTGAGCTCCGTAGGATGGCTTATGACAGCCAGAAAAGTGTATGTGCCATAGTTATTTCATGTCAGAGCGAGAGGGAGAGAAAGACCGAGCAGCCGTGAAGAGGGTAATATTCCTGTTGTGCCGAACCACCTCGCTCCTCACATCAGCCGCAGCAGAGATCACAGGCAACCACGATGTTATTAGACACGGGGGATCCCAGAGGACCCGGCGTGATGAGCTCTGCATTATAGAAACATGGAAAGATGAGCAAAGAATTCCAATATGTTCACCCTCAAACAAATATTTGTGAAAAACCTACTCAAACCAGGAGCTCATGGCTTCTAGAGGCTTTTTTTTTCTCCCGTGCAGATTTAGATCCAGCTTCTCCAGACTGCCTCACCTGGAAATAGACCCCTAGAAACCATTTAACAGATAGAAGTAACTACACTGGCTAATTATGGGCTTCAGGCAGCTTTTCTTTCACCTCTGCTAGATGGCCTTGGCGAGGATGCCCCTCAGTGCAGCCACCTACAAGCATGGGCACGGAGCCACGTGGGCTTGGTGACCTCGATGGCTGGGCTTGAATTCCAAATAACAAGGGAGCTGGAGTAGAGCAAACCAAGAAACAGCCCCCAGAGGGAGAATGGGACAGTTAAGAAGCTGAACTTCTCAAAAAAAATGGTGTGATTGAAGAAGATCTAACCCCTACTTCAGTCTGTATCCACGGCAAAGTGGTGCCACCAAGAAATAAAGACGGGACTCAGAGGAGGGCCCTGTTTCTGATCAACGGCGGGTTCTGAAGGACTTACTGCTTTTATCAGGTTTGCTTTTCCTCAGGCAAACAATAGCTTAACTACAAATCGTACTACAGAGAGTTTGGGAAGTCCTGCCCTCTGTCACAAAATAAAAAGTATAAAAAAGTGCTTGCAAAAAAAGTGAGAGGAGATGATCAGTTAGTGACGGGCCCAGGGCTGAGGATCCCATCTGGCAATGGTCAAGAGACGAGACCCGCTCTGCCAAATACTCAAAAAATAGGTGATTGCATGACACAAAAATTAGCTTTTGACAAAACAATCAAAATTTGCAAGACATGAGAAACACAGATAACAACCTAGAGAGGGTAAAGAGGGGCCTGGCACTGTAGAGGTGGCAGAGAATCTAAAACGCTACAAGAAAAGGGTAAAATACACAAGAAAAGAAAATCTGCCCTCATAAAAGAGAGAAAGTACCTGAGGCAGACAAGCATATGGAGTTCATGCTGGAGTCTACAAAAAGCATTACAAGGAGCTGCAGGCTCTGAAACATCAAGGGCCAGGATAATGCATTCAGAAAAAAAAGATGGATTATAAATGCCAGACTGCGAGCAGCAAACAGCGTGCACAGAGCAGGCACACGGGGCTGTCACAGCACCGCAGCTCTCAGGGCCTTTCATCAGAACAAAACCTAACATTGGTGGGGAAAACAAATGGATCAGTCATCTAAAAGCACCAGTTTTCGGAAAAAGTGAGATGAAAATTAAAACTTTTTTAAAAAAAAAAGCCATGGTTTTAATTAAAATTAAAAAGAAAATCAAGGGAGCTGGTCATCAAAGAAATAAATATTATGTGGGTGCATAATCCACTGGTGAAGAAGAGAATGTTTTGTAATAATACCAAGGAAAGTGAACCCCTTCTTGAATTAAAAAAAAGAGGGAAAGAAAAGATGCATTTTTTAGCATCATCAAGAAGGGAAAGAGTATTAAGCAGCTAGGTAGGATGTTTTAAGTCTTCTAGAAGAGAGGAAGGCTTTTAGCAGAGTAGAAGCAGAGAGTGCCCAAGAATCCCAGGCTGTGTGGCCATAGGAGGGTACCTTTCATCCCGGAGGAGAAGCTGGACGAATTGCTGGCACAAGCCCCGGCTCACAGAGCTGGGCCACCACGTTTTCCACCCAATTATGGAAGTCAGAGACCAACCTTCAACAGCTTTTCAGTATTAAAACTCATTTGAGTGGACAGACAGATAGATGTACATACACGTAGGTAAATAGATATCTACCCAGATGACCGTTTTCATGGGCTACTTGTAGGACGTTAATTACCTCCTCCTTTACCAGACTTTTATGAAATAGGCCAAGAGGTTGAAAGATTATGAGGGTGAGAGGTTGGGAGGAGGGTGTCTAACAGACCGAGACCGTGATTGCAGAAGCCTCATTTTTAATGATACCAGGATTTTTAAAAAAAAAAAAAATCATTAAAAAATGAAACTCTGCCATCCATACAAGAACAGATTCACTTTTGGGGGGGCAATTGCACATACAGTATTGATTGTAATTACATATTTGTCTGCAACTAGATTGCCTTAGCCCTGATTTTAGCCCTTGCTTGGCTGTTTGCCTGGAACAGTACAATGAAGATTACTTTCAGACAAGAAAAATGTTACCTGTGTGATTTGTCATTTAGGCATTTGCAGCAAATATTTGTGCTGATAAAAGGGAGGGAGGGAAACTGCATGGCTTCCAAAAGGGACAATAAATATACTTTTTTCCTTTAAAAGCCACAATAATCAGTCTTAAAACATTGTGAAAATACATGCTGTGTGACAATGGGGCCCTGAAAGATTTTACTTCAGTTGCATGTTGTGGACTCACACAATATATTGAAAAGTAAAATTAAAATTAAAATGGACCTTTTAGTACAGTTATTTGTTGTTGCACAACAGTGTTTTTCCCACTCAAACCGCAAAGAAAGTGTAAGACATTGAAAATGTAAATCAAGTAACCTTAAGGACTGAATCTTTTTGATTTGGGAAAGATGTATGCAATTTAATGCAAAAAAACCCCAAAAACATTTTAGCAGAACCCAGAATAAAGCAGCTTATTTACAGTGATCAAACAATGCCCCCGAAGGCTGTAATTAAAGAGCTCGTTGCCTTTGAAACCACCTTTTCTGGATTGGTACTTTGTTCAATAAAAAACACATTTATATCCTTTCATAAGCTCATCCCTGTTTGACAATCCATGTTAGCAGCCGCTGTGATCACATCAAAGCAACGATAACAACGGCACCTTTTTCCTCCATCTTTCCTAAAATGCCAAGCAGCCACACCAACGTCATCCCTAACGTGAGCCCTTTATTTGATTTATTTCTCATTATAGGTACAAGAAGAGCCTTCTGGTGTTAAAAACAACAATATAAAACACAAATACAGTGAATGCCCAAGACGGAGACTGTCACTGCTCACGTCAGGGCGTATGACAGTACCACCGGGAGAAATATCTTATAATACAGGGTAGAACGGCAAACATCTCAGCAATATTTCCCCTTTTCTTCCCGGCAGCTTAGAGACCTGCTCAGTGACTGCTCTCGGAGGGAGGGAACGCTTGGCTGATGCCGATGGGAATCAAAATCAGGGCCACGGCTGGGCAGCAATAACCCGTCGCTCCCGTCCATCTCCCTTTGGCCCAACGCCGCCGGGCAGCTTCACGAGGAGAGCTGCGGGGGGAAAGGCAAACAGGACAAAAGACTTCTCTGAGGTGGCACAGAGGACCTTTCAGCAGGGCTGGAGCTCGAGCCCGGGCTGGCTGACTCCCAGTCTAACCATCTGTCTGCTGAAGGCGCCGCCAAGCACTTCCAAATATCCTCCATTCTCTCCTTTTTTTTTTTCTTTTTCTTTTTTTTTTTTTTTATAACAAAGACCGAGCTTTTCCCCTAACAAAATGGAATCGCTTTGCAGGCCAAACACTGGGCATTGGCTCCCTCGCCCCATGAGTTTTGAATCCTCGCAGGAAAAAAAAAAAACCAAAGCTCTCCCTTTCATCTCTGGGTAGCACCCACGGAACTCATTGGGGCTGGCAGGCACAGTGGGCTGCGAAAGAAGATCCAGGGGGAACCTGGCTGCTTCCCAGGGAGATGACGAAAGATCTCCCGCCAGGCCCTGAAAGAACAGAGCTTTGTCCCCACGTCCTTTTCCCACTGCTCCTGTCTCCGCTATCATGTTGTCATCGGTTGCCCATATGGGTGCTGGCTTGCCCACGTCAGAGGTGACTCTGTGTCAGGGGCTGGTGGGGACCCGTCTCACCTGCTTTCCCCCACCACACAACTCAGCCGAAATCAGGGTTTTATGAAGGCTGCTGAGGGCTCCCACAGCAACAGGAAGGGCATAACGTATCTATGCCCTATCTATCAGCGTCAATAAAAAAGATACCGTTCTTTATGGGCAATATTTGGGGGTTAGCCAGTTGCTCGCAGTTTATGCTCTTTGGCAATAAGAGAGATCTATTTTAAAGTTGCGGGGAGGAGAGTTTTGCTTAATAACTTTAAGCATGTTATACTCCTACTAAGCAGTAGGGAAAAGCAACCAATTTCTGATGGTGAGAAATTAGGTGTCTTTTTAAATTTATTTTTTCAGTCAAATACCTCCTGAGCACTGAAAGTGCTAATCAGCACACTGGGTTTTCCCCACTAAACTCAAATAAATTAACATCTTCCTGGGAAGATATGGAGTGTCCTTGCCCATGGCAGAGGGGTTGGAACTTGAGGATTTTAAAGGTCCCTTCTAACCCAAACCATTCTATGGTTCTATGATTCTAAGATTCCCATCCCAGGAGGGGTTCAAGGCCAGGTTGGAGGGGGCTTGGAGCAACCTGGTCTGGTGGGAGGTGTCCCTGCCCAGGGCAGGGGGTTGGAACTGGATGATCTTTAAGGTCCTTTCCAACTGAAACCATTCCATGATTCTATGGTTCTATGTTTCTATAAGCTAAAAAATCATACGCACGATGGCAGGCAAAGAAGGAAGGAAGCCCCAGCTTCTGCCTTCAACTACTTGCAAATAGAATAAAGCACCCGTAAGGCTTTTACCCACCCCTTCCTTCCTACCCACCAAGAGCTGGTGAGCCCAGCTCTCCCCCTGCCCACATGGGGTTCCAGAGGCCCAAGGGGTGGCAACGGTCACGAAGGTGATGTGAATTTGTGTAGAAGGTCCTCTATCAAGTGACAGAGCACTTTTCTGGGCTTTGTAACAGCCCTTCTCTCTCTAACGTGTCCTAAGCAACAAAAACCTGCAGGTTTGGTCAGTCTGGGACACAAATCCTCCAGGGATTTCAGCTGCTGAGCTGCTCCCCCCTGGAGGTGAACTCCCATCAAAAGGCTCCATGCACAGAGGGCATCTTATCTTGATCAGACCTAATTAGGCTGCAAGAGGGTCTGATTTTTGCCAGCACAAACCCATCATGTAACAAAAGCTGTAAGATTTATCTTTTGCCATATAAAGTCAAACTTCAAATGTCAAGTGCTTTAGGCCATTTCAATCATAATGGAAATTTTTTAAAAATTACTTCTGCAGTTTCTGATTTATTCCTTTCCTGATAGGTTTATGGCCTTTTTTTTTTTTTTTTAATACTTTCCTCTTATTCTCATCTATCCGGAGGGCTCGCACTCTGCATGTGGCAGCGGAGCTTTGTGCGTGCAGCACCCGCTACAATGGAAAGAGCAAGTGAAACCACAGCTCCAAATGCAACATCCCTGACCTTTTGTTTGGGTTTACCCACGCACGAGTCGGAATTACTGCAGCAGTCAAGAGAATGCCAAAAGCTGCTGCTGAGCAACATTAGTCACTGCTTTAGTTGTCCGTGATTTGTTTTGTTTCATTCATTTTCTTTGCAGAGTTAATTACTTTGACTTAAGGTGTGCTTGTTGTAGCCTGTGATTAACAGAAAATCTGTGCTTTGTTGGACTAGGTTTAAGAAGGCTGCTTGAAATTTAAGATCAGGCCAGAGTGTTGAGCACCTGGACGTTCCATATCTCACTTCGCGACTCGTGAGATCATCTGCTTTCCTATCTTATTTCATTCTCTGCACCTTTTCTTTTTCTTTCCCCCATCACCACATACGCCTGTTCTGAAGGTTTAATTCTCATCCTGCTGGAGGAACATGGTTATGCATCCAGTTTCCCAGCCGTGTAACATCTAGCACCTTCTGGTGAAGCCCAGAACTGGAAACATGTTTAAGCATCTTCCCCTGACATGAGATTGTGCTGCCCCTTGTGCCATTACCGTGTGTTCGACGGAGCCAACCAGAAACAGTGAACCTGGACTAGCGGCGTGTTCCCTTGTGCATAGATCACCAGCTGCTGGAAGAAAGACACACAAAAGCCCTGTAACTTCAGAAATCATGCATGGTCACGGACTTGTCTATCATGAGAATTTTATCCCAGGATCTTCCCTCCTCTGTCATTTGTTCTAGAATCATAGAAAGGTTTGGGTTGGAAGGGACCTTAAAGACCACCCAGTTCCAACCCCCTGCCCTGGGCAGGGACACCTCCCACCAGACC